>CAMZMU010000087.1:30202656-30802656 GCA_947311845.1 Poa pratensis
CGATGCTTGATACGTCTCCAACGTATCCATATTCTGCTGTTCCATGCTTATATTATACCATTTGCTACATGTTTTATATAAACTTCGTATCACTTTTATGCATTTTCTGGGACTAAACCTATTAACAAGATGCCACAGTGCCAGTTCCCTGTTTTCTGCTGTTTTTGGTTTCAGAAAGTTACTTCTGGAAATATTCTCGGAATTGCACGAAACAAAAGGCCAGGTCCCTATTTTTCCAGCACGTACACGGAGTCCGAAGGAGAGACGAAGAAGTGCCAGAGGTGGCCAAACCACCAGGTGGCGCGGCTGGGCCCACAGCCGCGCCTGGAGGTGGTTTGGGCCCCTCGGGGGTCCGCCGACATCGCCCCTTCGCCTATTTATTCCCCAGACGCGAAAACCCTAAAAGACCGAGCCTTTCATCCAGAACATATTCGCTGCCGCCGCCGTCGTCAACCCTAACTCGGGGGGTTCCTGAAGCTCTTCCCGGCACCCTGCCGGAGAGGGGAATCATCACCGGAGGGCTCTACATCGCCATGCCCGCCTCCGGAGTGATGCGTGAGTAGTTCATCCTTGGACTATGGGTCCATAGCAGTAGCTAGATGGTTGTCTTCTCCACTTGTGCCATCATGTTAGATCTTGTGAGCTGCCTATCATGATCAAGATCATCTTATTGTAATGCTACATGTTGTGTTTGCTGGGATCTGACTTATATTGATACCTATGTGGAGCTGAATATTATATTATCATGTCTATGTCATTTGTGATCTTGCATGCTCTCCGTTACTTGTTGAAGCTTTGGCCACGTGAATACTTGTAACTCCAAGAGGGGGTATTTATGCATGATAGTTGGGTTCAACCTCTATTTAACCTGGGATAGTGACAGCAAGTTCTAAGGTTGTAGATGTGTTGTTGCCACTAGGGGTAAAACAGCAATGCTTTATTCAAGGATGAATGTATTGTTTTACATTACGCACATTACTTAATGCAATTGTCTGTTGCTTGCAACTTAATACTGGAAGGGGTACGGATGTTAACCGAAAGTGGACTATTTAGGCATAGATGCATGCTGGATAGCGGTCTATGTACTTTGTCGTAATGCCCAAATGAATCTCATAGTAGACACCACAGCTCACACATGCATGTTTTATGCACTTATCAATTGTCAATTGCCCAGCTGTAATTTGTTTACCCAGCATGTTAGTTATCTTATTGGAGAGACACCACTAGTGAACTGTGGACCCCGGTCCATTCTTTTACATCTGAAATACAATCTACTGCAATCATTGTTCTCTACTGTTTTATGCAAACAAACATCATCTTCCATTCGATACGTTTAACCCTTTGTTTTCAGCAAGCCGGTGAGATTGACAACCTCACTGTTAAGTTGGGGCAAAGTAGTTTGATTGTGCTGTGCAGGTTCCACGTTGGCACTGGAATCCCTGGTGTTGCGCCGCACTACACTCCCCCACCAACACCTTCGAAGCAAACCTCGTTTTCCTACTGGTCCGATTAAACCTTGGTTTCATACTGAGGGAAAACTTACTGCTGCTCATCATACCTTCCTCTTGGGGTTCCCAACTGACGTGTGACGTACAAGCAATTGTTTCTGGCACTATTAACCTAGAGCCACCAACAATGCTCATGGTCGTACTCCTTCTCAAGCCCAGTACAGAAACGAGGCATCATATGATATAATAGAAGGCAACAAATGGGCATCAAATACTTCATATGGTCAACTAAAAATTATTCGACACAATAATTACAGTAAATATACACAGAAAAATCCATGGATACATATGCTGTATTTTTGCTTAACTACAAATATTTAGCTGTGTTAGCATATGTACATAACAATCATGCATGCATGATCTCTGGAAAAACTTATACAAACACAGAAATAATTTACTCCCTCCGTTCCAAAATACAAGGCGCCCTTAAATTTCGCTGGTCAACAACATACAAGTTTGACCATGATTTGTACATATAATACATACACAAAATTAGTATAAAGATATATGGAATAAAAGAATTTTGCAAAACGAATTCAACGGTACTATTTATACATTTTCAATCCATATATATGTATATTTGGTCAAAGTTGTACGTCGTTGACCAGCACAAAAATAGCGCGCCTTATATTTTGGAACAGAGGGAGTATTACGCATGCCAATATTTACATAACAAGCAAAAATGCCATAACACGCGTACATACATATCATGGATTGGGAACAACATATAGTAATCATCAAGAAAATTATCGCACACAAACCATCCGTTCATACATGTTCATCAAACAAAAATGCATCAACACATGTACATCCATGCATGCCACAAACATCCACACATGTACCAATCAACAATAAAAAAATGAAGAGCACTCAATTCTTTATACACACATGTCCATTAGTGCAGGAACCGATGTTTCAAAAAACCATGCATTGATGTGCAACTATGTCCATTAATTCATACATTATCAGACAAAAATACCACTAAGTGATCTCCATAGGGCATGGCCTAGGGTTCAACAATTTACTCAAAAGGACAATAGTATGGTAAAATAGAGAGTGGCGAGAAAGATTTACCTTTAGGGAGAACGGGGGTACAAAATCTTGCTATTAATCCATAATTATGTTTTTTTGTTTTTTGAAGAATTTCGTGGAGAGATAGAGAGGAACGAGATCCACCGTCTCTATAGTTATTCTTGAGAGTCGGATCGGGAGACAGTGGAGTGGAGGTGGGGCGAGGGCTTGTGCCACTTAACGATTGTGTGAAACATGAAAGGCTGGGCCGGTTAAGCCCACGGGCAAACAACCATAGGACGTGGTGTGTTTTGTGGTGCACTGAACCGCCAGCCCTTCTGGCCGCACCGGACCGTCACACATAATCTGCGACCGTGGCCGACCGTGAACCAGGATAGCAACATCATTGACTTTGGTGCTACTGCGTAAAGTTAAAACGCCTTCGTGTTTGAGGTTTCTGAAACGGGTCATGAAAAATAACAACAAGACCGAGGGGGGACTCCACCTCGGCTTTGTCATTAAGGTAGAAGTGAGGACTCGAACCCGAGACCTGGCCCTTATGCGCATATGCACGGCTACCACTAGTTCACGGAAGAGTTCTCGAAACGGGTCATGTAAAACTAATAAATTTCGAATTGGTTTATTCCAGCTTAAACCTTCGTTTGAGTCAGATTTAACGTTTTGTTCAAACGAAACAGCAGCTGCCGGGCGAAGAGACTGAAAACTTGCATCATCATTTTGCAGGAGGGCGTCATTAACATGGAGACTGCAGACTCCGGCCGTGCAGGCTGAAGCGCGGCGCGCATCAGCCGCTCTCGCCTCGAACGTGATCGGAAGATTGAACGCGGGGGAAGCGAGGCGATGGTACCGATGCCCGAAACGTGCCCTCGTGCAGCTAGGCAGGGCTTTGCTTTGTACTGTAGGCCCGCTCAGACAAACCGTGCGGCACAGTTACCA
This sequence comes from Poa pratensis, assembly GCA_947311845.1. Taxonomy (NCBI): domain Eukaryota; kingdom Viridiplantae; phylum Streptophyta; class Magnoliopsida; order Poales; family Poaceae; genus Poa; species Poa pratensis. The sequence goes on from CAMZMU010000087.1 coordinate 30,206,133, forward strand.
CAGTACAGTTGTTTTACTACCTTCCATTTCTGTTCGCTCAGTGCTCCATTTTTGTCTACTCATGTCTTGTCACTATCCTCTGCTCGCTGCGACAGCCAGCATGTACGTGTGTACACGCAACGACCACGGGCAAGCTAGCTAGCGTATCTTCACTGTCAACACGAAGCAAAGCATCCCTTCGATATATTCCTACGTTGGCAGGATACGCTCGCCCCGCTGTCACTCGCTCGCTGCCACATCACCAATCTTCCTGCCGGCTGAAAGAGCGGCTGGCTCTACTCGCCTTCCATCTCAACGGGACCAGACGCGGATGAGACGATCGCCCACGGGCGCTTGCTTGTACGGAGTAGCAGGCTGCGCCGCCGTACTGCGAGGACGGCGAAAGATAGCAAGGAAACTGCAGCTGGATGCGATCCAGCCGTCATCCGCAGTCTCATTTCAGATCAGCAACTTGTGCCCGGAATTGTTCTTCTCTTGTTTGTGGATTATTATCGCTTTCCCTGTAAAAAAACAAAGCTGGGCCGCTTTGCTCTAAGAGAAAAGCAAGAGGCGGCCTATGAGTTATGCTTTGCTCTGGTGTCGACGTGTTGTTGTACTTTGATTGACGGTAATAGGGATGGATGGATGTCAAGATGCAACAACCGCAACACCGCCGGGATACCTAGAAATTGACGGGATAACCAACGTCATCAGGCCATGATCGATGGTCGATTGTTAATAGATTTAACGGTGAATACATGGGCTGTCTCATCTGTTGCAATGAAGCTTGGATGCTAGCTAACAAATACTACTACCACCAATCTACCATGCATGGCCTAATTTCCTAATGTTTGTGCTTGGACGGAGCAGGTATCTTGGGCGAGGTCTGCCAGATCTTTCTCCTAATCTTCTAGTAGATATATATCCTTGCCGCTGCATAAATAAAATTGTCAAATCTACCAACGATAGGCCTAAAACTAAAGGACAATCCGACAAGAATCCCGTCACAGCTGAACGAACACACACGAAAATAAATAAATCCCGCGTCACCAGAAAAGATGAGAGATAATGCGGCGAAATGAGCCGCACAAACAAACTAATCACACGGAATGCACGCAACAACTCGACAGCGAAGCGTGGCTTTCCAATTTTCCACGACGTTAAAGCATGAAGCGGACAGCGATCCACTGATTAGCTCCGCAGTTGTCGTCTCCTGGAAAAGAAATGAATTATCAAGTGGGTACCTGCCCACCCTAGATGATAACAATATTCCCATAGGCTAAGCAGAGCCTAGTTAGCGTGGAATCCAGAGCGCTAAGACGATAAAGTTGAGAGCTTCACACGGCACAAAGTGTTTCGAAGGGATCAAAGTGCCCATACTAGAGACATGGACAACTCGATCGGTGCCTATTTTGGACACTGCCGGTATATGCTCTGAGGTTCCAGAATGGTTGAGCACACGTCAAGGGAACTTCGATTGATCTGCCTAACATTGTTTTTTTTACATCACTGTAAAGTTTCTGCCAATGCCATTGGAGAAACAGAAAGCTGTGGGCTGTAGTTTTTTTTTTTTTTTTGAGACCGACGCAGGAGAGCTGCGCTGTTATATTGATAGAAAGAAAGAGTTGCAAGGAACTCGAGTTACAGGGAGCACAATAGGGCAACTTCCTAAACAACAAACGGACTACTCGCGGCATCGGATGTGCCGGCACCCAGCTAAAGCCCATGAGGCAGCCTCATCGAACACCTCCCCGCTGCCGCGTCGGGTGAACGGCGCAAGTCCCTGAAGATGCGCGAGTTACGCTCGCGCCAGATCGCCCAGATCACTAGCAGGGCCAGCGACTTGGCGGTCTTGGCCGGACACCCACCAAGGCAGAGATCGACGCAAGCCAAGACGGGAGCGACGGCAAGGGGAGGCTCCATGCATCGGGCCGCAACGTTGCAACGCCAAACTTGTCAGCCACCCTGAACCACAAGGACCGTGACCAAGGGCATTCCACCAGGAGGTGTTCCGCCGTCTCCAAGTTGCGCATACACAGCGGGCAGAAGTAGGAGTTCGGCCAGCGTCTTGCCATCAGCCTCCGCCATGAGGACACGATTTTGGACGAACAACCACGCCAGCAGCCTGCACTTGGCCCGCCCAAGCTTGCCAGTTGGCTGCAGTGGCAATAGCGTGGATCCCAGGAACTGCATCCTGTAAGCGGAGGAAGCTGAGTACGAGCCGGACTCGGAGCACCGCCACGTAAAGGCATCCGCAGCATCCGGCATCGACGAGCTGTAACTCGGCCACCGCACGCCAAAGGCTCACAAACGCTGGCAGCAGGTCCGTGGTAACGCGTCCCCGCAAGTCGCCAACCCAGCGCTGCTCATGCACAGCCTCGTTGACAGAGCGGTGCTTGCGCCGGGAGGCAAGGAAGAGGCCCGGGAATGCCGAGAAAGGAGCCCGGCCTCCATCCAGTGGGCTGTAGTTTTCGATGCTTAAAAAGAGTCATCTGACAAGTGTTTGAAGATATTAATAAATCTGTGTTGTTTTGTCAACAGACATTTTCACAGTAGTGCTATGAAGCTGACACCATTCAGAATCCAATACAATTGTACACAGATGCAAGGCTACATCAATTACAATTTGTCACCTAGATGCATCCATCTCAGGGAACTCTCATTTTGACAGAGTATATGGACCAGGTACAGATCCCCAGCAGCAAATCAAATGTGCGGAAAACAGAGACCGAACAGTAACTGTTAACGAATACACGCGAGTGACTACACTATTGAACATCGAGTAAAATCTGAAATGTCCAAAGGAGAAGAAGGAAAAAAAAAAAGGCAGAGAACCAATCAGGCAGAATCAGTGCTTTATGCCAGCCATTTGAGAGACCAATATCACAAATCTTTCTTGTTGACACTATGTTCGACGGGTGGGTAGCTCCAGAAATCAGCACCCCATGACAGCACAGTTATACACAAAGTTGCCGGAAGGTTTGCTTCCGATCATGTTCCATTGCAAGGGCCCATCCCTTGGGATCCACGAATGGAGCTCAATCATCCCACCACCCAATACTCTTGGTCCACCAATCACCAAGAGCCGCTCTCCGCATCCTCGGAATGCAATACCCCAGCCATTGACAGCTTCTGGACGCTCTGGAAGCTCTCCAAGTGTTGTCCATGTGTTATCACTCTTATTATACTTTCTTACTAATTTTCCGGCATACTGAGCCGCATACAACTCATTATCGACTACAGCAACAAGGGAGGAGCACCACTTGCACCATTGAGTCCCTCTGACATGTTTTCTATCAACCTCCAGGTACCCTTATCTAGATCATACTCTTCTCCACAGGTCAGTACCTCCGTGTTACTAGCCATTCCACCAATAACATAAAACTTATCATCCATGAAGACTCCAGAACACATTCTCCTAGCCTTGTTCATGCTTGGAAGAGTAATCCACCTTTTAGTTTCAGAGTTGTACAGCTCAACAGTGCGAAGCACGCGCCCTTGAGCATCCATGCCACCAGCTATAATTGCCTTCTCTCCAAAACTAGCTGATCCAAACAAACATCTAGGGGCATTCATTTCAACACCTCTTGACCATGAGTTGGTCAGAATGCTATAGCTAAGAACAATATGTGCAAGAATCTCCTTGCCAAACACCAAAAGTTCAGTGCCCACAGCTAATGACTCCTTATCAGAGCACATGAAACACTCATTAGGTGGCATCCTTGGGAGCGTCATCCACCGCGAACGGTACGGGTCATACGCCTCCCACTCCTGCACATTGCAAGAGAAATATACCCAGTGTTCTGCAATACCTAACCGCCTCCGTTCTTTGTACAGTCCACCATCACGGACAAGGGAACGGAAGTTCCTGCTGAGTGATGCAATGGAGCCATAATCAGACCGAGAGCAACGGGCGAGACAATTGATTGAGTTATCTCTGCCAATAGAGCTTATCAGGGTGCTTGAATCAGAGTAGCCTTGATTACTGCCTTGACAGTCCAATGGCACACCATCGTGCTTATCCTCAGACTTAGGCCTCTTTGCCAGCATTGCCCCTGCAGCAATTCCCTCGGGCTCAATAGTCAGGACCCCAGATGGGCGCTTAGTCCTCGTGATCTCGAGGAGGTGGTAAGTCATATAAGCTAGTCTGGATTCCTGCTCGCAGGAGCTAGGCAGGGACCTCGAGATCAGGCAAGATTGACCCTCCAACATTCCGTCAGAATCTACAACAATATCTCAGTAGAGAGGGGACCGATAGACAAGAGCCCAACACCTATGTACACATCTTAAATCTGCAAAAGATCAAAGCTATGTCAGCAGGAATCCAACTCAAATAAGAGTACTACTCTAGCTACACAAAATTAGGTACAACTGAAAGGGGCATCCGTCCATATCAGGGAAATTGAATTTGTGTATGCAAAACAACATTGCAAGAGAATTCCAGAAACATCACTTATCTTAACCAATCAAAGAAGGTTGCATATTATGATTCTAAACCAGGACAAAAGGTCTTACCAAACTACAAACACTGCTGAATTTAGAAGTTTGGGGAAATGGATCATACTCATTACAGAATTACAAAACAGCAGGGGATGAACTGAAGATTACTGACTACTCATACATGGCCATAATATCAAGCTAAATCCAGAACACATCAACCGGTGACTACAAAATAATAATGCCAATTATCCAAACACGTATCAGGCTGCAACCTGCAAGGAACTATCAGTAACATGTCACTGGAGGACGAATTAAACCCAAAATCTAACTTAGTCCACTACACTGAGTTTTTTGTCCAGAAAAAGCATGTAACTCGCAAATTTCTAAAATGGACCCTTCAACAGATAAAGGTGCCTATTCAGAAGGATTCCAATCAGACATGGAACACATATGGCTCAGTAACCATCGGTCCTACAATATTGGCCAAAGGCCAAACACAGAAGGCCCCAACCTTTCCACTCCGAAACCATTGTCTGTTACCAACAGAAACAAAAACATCACACAAATCTAGAAAAATCATAAGGTAAACACAGCCACATCTATGTGCCTTGCAGCTGAACTACAAGAAATGGCATTCCAAGCTGGTCTTCTGTATGGTTGCTGTATTTAATAGCGATCTATCTACCATTTTGATAACAGCAGCGAGCAAGTCTATGCAAGACTGCCGCTTGAATAGGAGCATCCATAACTTACAAGGCTGGCGATTCATTCATATTGAGGGAAGACGTAATGTAACCAAAAACGCTCTGGACTAAAAATTAATGTCAAGCCAGATAATCTGATCGGTTTTGCTGCCACCGATGTCGTTTCTACAGCCAATCTGCTCCTAAGGACGAGTCCCGAAGAATCGACATCGGGCTTTATCAAATCTGAAACAGTAGCCGGCCCGAATCACGAATCCATTGTTATTAACACCGATTAAACTCTGTGTTAGCGAGCACTAACAGATAATCGGTGCTAATCCGACCGAGCATTTGCTACCCTCCCCGCTCGCCCCATTACACGGACAAAAAACGGTGAATAATTCGAGAGGAGGAATAGCTTTAATCTGGCAAACACTAAGTAATAAGGGCTGGACAGGGCACAAGAGCAGTTACGCCTGCTGCCTGAATCGCACCTCAGGCCGCCGTTGGCATCGACGAGGCGCTTGTTCCTGCGGTTCGCCCCCGCCGCCGCCGAGGGAGACGACGCGGCCGAGGGAGCAGGTCGCCTGAGGGCGGTTGGGCACCTGGACCTCCACGCCGGCTGTCTGCGCGGGAACGGCGACGAGATCGGGGCGGCGGAGGAATCGGGCGGGGCGGGGATGCGGGATTGGCGGCCGCGGAAGAGCCCAGGCGGGTGGGATGCGGCTCTAGGAGAGAGAGAGGAGGAGAGGAAAAAAAACAGCGATGCGGAGAGTAGTTATGGGCGGAGAGGAGAGGAGATGCGGTTATACGGAACGGGGAGCGAACACAACGGAACGGAGGTGGGGGTGGACGCGGCGGCTTTATTTGCGAGCGAGGCCGGCGGCGTCTCGTCTCGGACTTTTTCCTCTCGCTCGGTCGCCCGCCGCGCCGTGCCGTGCCTCTCACGTGGAAAAACAAAACCTGGCCGACCGACCGGTGTAATTTTTAGGGAAAAATCCATTCAACCCCAAACTCGTAGAAGTTCGGCGAAACAAACCCAACCTACAAATCCATGTCAACTATATATCCAACTCAGCAATCCCGATCTAAATTGAACCCTGGACCTGTTTTTGAGGAAAAAATAAAATCATAAAGTCCAACTCCCACTGATTAAGTGGGCCCATGTGTCACATATGTCTTCTTCTCCGCATCGTGCTCCTCCCCATCGATGTAGTCCTCACCGAGCATTGCCGCCGTGTCCAGCAGCTCCGCCTCGCTTCCCTGAGTGTGTGCTGAAGAATCGAAGCGGGAGGTCGTCGGCACTCGGCACGAGTCCCCGCTCTGTTTCTTCGTCTCTGGTCTGCCGTCACCGTTAGCGTCGTTCTCTTGCACCGCCCTGTCCTAATCCTCCTCCTCCGGCTCCTTGCCTTCCCTAGGTCCTCCGAAAGTTGCGGGCGCTGCCCTCCAAGTCCGAGCTACCCGCATCGGTCGTCCCCGCCATCGACAGTGGCGCTCAGAGGCCTGGGAGCGGAAGAGAGGCGGCGGAGCTTGGCGGTTAGCGGCCGAAGATGATCGAGGAGGGCAGTCGTGCGTGTAAGAGGAAGAAATTGGGGGAGGGGGAGATGAAGATATATGGGTTACCCTGTATTCCTGGTGGATTTTTTCTCGTGTGTCAAACATGTGTAGGGTCGATTTAGACCGAAATTGCTGAGTTCAGAGTACAATCGAAATAGGAATTCTGACGCTTGGGTTCATTTTGCCGAACCTATGTGAGTTTAGGGTTGAAAATACTTTTCTATTTTTATTGGAGGGGACGGGTCCGTCCGATCGGGTCTCCGTCGCGGGGCGACGCGGTAACCGGAGGAGGTCCATCGACCCGTCCGTGGGGTAGCTGTTGCTCTTGCACGCCTTTTTGTCCGGTTGCGCCTCCATTTCCGATTGGCGGCTTGTGCTTAGCTTAATTTAACAGCGGCGCGCGGCTGTGATTACGGGCGTATTCTTTTGGTTAGCTCCGCCTGATGCGGATTCCCGTTTCGTTTGTTTGTTTGTTTACTCGCGGCGGCGTGGAGCGTGCGTGGCAGCAAGGACGGCGGCACGCATGGCAGGATGATACTCGCTCCAAGCCAGGCCGGCGGCTCTGACGACGGTTGTTGGGCCGCCGGCACTGTAGCCGGGATCCGGCAGCAGTGTAGCCTGCCTGGCCACCCCCTCTTTTTCTTTTCTTTCGACTGACCAAGCTCCTGATTGCAGCGCCGGTGGATGGAGGTCGCCATCGATCTGGAGCTCCTTCTCTCCGTAAACTCTGAGCTGTACCTCTTTGGCACGCCTGTCGTACTCTCTCTCGATCTCCACTTCCTCACAGCTTTTATTTCTACCTTTCTCTTTTCAAGAGTTTTTTTTCCTACTTTTGTATCGAAGTCTGGACGGACGGCGACAGCTAGGGTCAATTGTTCCACCGGCGTTCAACGGGACGGCGGTTCTACGCCGACGCGCATGCACCGGATTCGTATACACGCACCCAGGAAGGAGATGACGTGACGTGCCAGTCATCTGACCCGTCTCGTAACAACATTGGATTGGTTGGACCGAATCAAACCCAGCCCACGGCCGAACGAACGTCAAACGTTCTCCCCTGTGGTGCGCACGTGTCAGCCTGACCAGGAGCCTTGCAACTGTCAGTGGTGTGTTGTCGTGGAGGAGCGGCGTACGTCGTCGTCGATCTGCCTGCTGGTATTTCCGGCCACGGTTCAGTTCCTGGTCCAAACACGTCTCTTTGGCAGCGCCGTAGAATAGATCGAATCATCCATCTTCTTCGTCAACCCTGTTCATGGACGGAGACGCTTTACTTCCGTTCTCAGTTAACATCGTCGATCCTTTTCCTCTTCCCGGAAAAGAAAAAGAGTACGCATCATGGGATGGGCAGAATTGGGCTGAAGCCCAGCGGCGGAAAACGTGGCATTTTTTCAGCCAATGGTTAATCGCTTAATCTATCGTAGATCCTAATTGCACCTCTCTCGGTGTTTTTTTTTTTCATAAAAGGAGTTTTATTATCTCAAATGTCTCGACAAGACGATAAACCGCGGTGAAAATTCAGTTATATCGACTAGAGAGGGGTTGAACAGACGACAATCAAATATTTAGATGGAAGTTGTCGCTTTTATCAATTATTTTCTATGGTTACCTAAACATCGTATGCATGCATTTCTACCAAGGTAAAGATTGCAGAAAAATAAATTGCAAGAAGGGATTTTTTTTAGGAAAAGTGATCGCAAACAGGAAGATGTATTCACACACTAGGATAATTGACATTATCTTAAGTTCTCATTGGAAATGGTTTGGGAACAAAGTGTCCTGTTACAAAAGACTAACATATGTCTCCTCGAGCTAAGACACTAAGTCTATTTCCAGCCACTAAGGTGGGAGGTGGGATATTCACAGGAAGTAGATGATCACCGGCCTTTGCAATCTCTTGGCTCATCCACAAAGCGCCGCGAAGGTTTCCAAATGACACCCTCCAAAAGTTAACAATAACTAGACAACTTAGCGCGGCAATGCCGCGCCTGTTTGGTAAATTTTAAATTTGGGAATGTCCATATCAGAAGTTTTTCAAATCTAGAAATTATTGCAATTCAAAAAAGTGTGCGCTTAAAAAATGTTGTGAATTTAGAAATTATCCGTATTAGAATGTATTCAAATTTGAATTCTTTTAGAAATGATCGTATAGTTTTTAAAAATTGTACAAATTGGAAGTTTTTCAAATTTAAATTCTTGCGGCATATGCCGCGCCTCTGTTGCTAGAAGAAGAAATAGTGCGATGTAAGAAATTCAAATTTGTGAATGTCCGCATTCAAAAGTTGTTTAGATTTAAATCTGTTGAAACGAAAAGAAAAGTTTACACTTATAAGTTGTTCAAATTTCAAAAATTGTTAGAACTGGGAAGTTATTCATATTTGTTTTTTTAAACGTTTATTGAATGTTCAGGTTTGGGAGGCATTTAAATTTTTGAAATATTCAAATTTGAGTTTTGATCACATATCAGAAGTAGTCAGCGTTTATTTTTGTAGACATGCTGTTTTTTTTTGTCATATTTGTGAATACCGCGGTGTGAAGAATTGAAATTTGGAAATGTGCACATTCAAAAGTTGTTCGGATTTTAATATGTTGAAATTGAAGAAAAGTTTACATTTATAAGGTGTTCAAATTTCAGAAATTGGAAAAATCGTGAAGTTATTCATATTTGAATTATGTTTATATTTATTAGATGCTCAGATTTAAAAGGCATTAGAAATTTTAAAATATTCAAATATGGAATTTGGTCAGGCGTCATAATTAGCTATTTTTTTTATGTGTTTACGTTGGTATATTTGTTGTATTTGAATTCTCTTTGCGTTTATTAAATGCTTATATTTGAAATGCATTCAAAATTTTAAAATATTACAATTTGGAATTTGATCGTATGCCATAAATAGTCAACTTTTTTTTGTTCATGTTGATATATTTGTCATATTTTTCCTACCCGTGGGTAAAATTCTAATTTGGAAACGTTAACATTCGAAAATTGTTCGAATTTTGAAATTATTGAAATTCAAAGTAGCTACTGTGCTACTGTAGCACGCTACAGTACCGTGGCTTTTCACGCTATTATATATAGTAGTGTCAACGTTTTTTTTGTTCATGTTGATAATTTGTCATATTTTTCCTACCCGTGGGGTAAAATTCTAATTTGGAAACGTTAACATTCGAAAATTGTTCGAATCTTGAAATTATTGAAATTCAAAGGACACTGTAGCTACTGTGCTACTGTAGCACGCTACAGTACCGTGGCTCTTCACGCTATTATATAAAGTAGTGATTCGGTAGCAACCAAAATTGTAGGAGAAATTCACAAAACCTCGACAAATTGGAGCATATGTATGCCGAAACAATCTTGGATATTACTCCTTTAACAACGTATTTTCAATCAACTACCCCACCCAAAATCTTAGAGGGCCCTCCTTAATGGAAACTGTGCTGAACCGGAAAAAAAATGTTTGGCTTGGCTTTGAGTGTTCATTCTTGGTCGAGGTTTGAGACTCCACGCTTGCATCTTGTGCTGACGGCAGCTTCCACAGAGAACTGCGATTTCGACAGATGGTGGTTGTCTTACATTCACATTTTTCGAAGAAGAAGCACCCTGCTAGCACGATCTTCACTTTATATCATTTGGATAGTTTGACCGCGGAGGAATAGGAGATACACAACACGCGCGTCTATGCTTTCAACAATGACCCTGGAGACATGGCAAATTAGTGGTTTGTGCGTGTGTTTTCTTTCCTGCCTTTGGCTATTTCTTTTGGGGAATCTTATGTACTCCCTCCGTTCACAATTACTCTGCGTTTTGGGTTTAGTTAAGGTTGTTTTTTCGTAGAATTTGACCAAATATATAGTAAAAAATGTCAACACCTACAATATACGTATAATATTATTAAAATAGTAATAAAATATACTTTCATATTCTATGACTTTGATATATAGATGTTTTTTCATATATATTTGGTAAAACTTTTAAGAGTGTGACTTTCAAGAATCCGGTACACACGGTGAATAAAACAGAGGGACAACTTTGCTCTCATGAGTTGGCCCTGCAATATGCAATAATGCAAACATTACAATCAACCGAAGAGAAGAGTTGCTTGGTTTCTTTTTTATTTTATAACGATGTACGGTACTATGGTGGTGACCCAACGTACTCGAACGTGAACATCAAAATAAGGACTGCGATTGACGGAAACCCATTGTAATTTAAGCAAAGCCAGACGAAGAAGGTAGGCGTCCTTGGATAGTTTGGCATTTGATTTGATGCGGACACAATAAAGAAAGCTCGATGTGTTATTAACCAACGTTACCAACCACCAAAATGAATATCTCCCCATCGTGATCTCCTCAATTGTTTTCATGACATCCAAGGAGTAATTAAAAATGTAGCAAATATTTTTTTAGATAAAAAAATGTAGCAAATATATATGTCATGAGCTGGTGATTGGCTAGCACAGACGTGCTGCATGAACACATTTTAGCATGAAAGGGCATTAACTGGCGTTGAGATTGTAGAGCGTGTGTGCGTCTATAATTAAGGAGTTGATATGTTCTTTCACAACGAAGACAGGCTGACCGTGTAACAGAACGGAGAAGCCCCTGTTATAAAACAGGGTCAAATTTGATATACAGTAGTAGTTTTCTCTTTGACCATCGTATAGCATGATTGGCAGGAGGAAACGCCAGTTTTAAAATTGCGTATGTCCTTTGTCAATTCTGACTTTTGCATTGACTATTTATGCAATTGATTGAAAAGAAGAGAAGGAGAACTTTATAATTGAAGAGCTAAGATTGGTCGGCTTTAACAGAATAATTAGATTTGGTCAAAAGGGTATATTTTGATCAACATATCGATAGGTCAAAAGGCGATGCTTCGGTGCTTGAGAAATGTAATACAGTACTCTGTGTAGGGGCGCGTACGTACATGCCGCAAAATATATGCGTGAGTACATAATATTTGCACCAAAACAAAATTCGCATGATTTCTTGTTTGTGAATTGTGAGCACCTGTACGAAGATAACGTACGGAGAACAGGAGAGAGCGAATGTCTCGCACACCATCGCCAGCTGTACATATTTCAGTGTATATACGTTCACAGGTGGCTACACACCGCACAGTTGTATACATATCGCGTCAAACTTGTACAGTAATAATACAAGCAACTGTTGGTGAACATGGAAAAGAGCATGAAAAACGTGGATGGATCGACATCGACGGGCTCAATCAGCATGTTTTTACCATGTACTACTACTGCTCCAAGTAAGACCGGCACGTAGTACAGTAGTACGTACGGGTCTACGGAGAAGAAGAAGAAAACAGGGGAGATTGCACTCCTCCGCAAGCCTCTCCATCTTGTTCTTTGTATTTACTGTACTTCGTTTGGCCGTTTGGGCGTCACGCTCGCAATGATAGAGCCAGCCGGGGCAGGGAAATTTAGTTGGGACGAGAGAGTCAGTCGGTAGGCCATCCATCATCGTTGGCGATAGATGTGGCAGCTTTAGCTCCTCTCGTGCTCGATCGATTCCTCCCGCTCCCGGCGGCGTGCCTCCGACGTTTTGGTCCCGATTCCACACGTTTCTTTTGGGACGCGTATTTCCGTGTTTCCTCCTCTATCCGTATATGCTGACTGCGACCCTCGATCGGGCACATGTGCCATTGTCACCGCAGCTAGTTTTCTGAAACTAATCACTCAATCGAGAGCTCCTTGGGGCGAACGAAAAATTAATGAGCATTTTTTTTTTTTTTGAACGAGAGGAGTACAAATTTGCGTACAACTAGAAGAAACAAACAGAAGAAACAGACGCAAATTCATACAACAGGTACTCAGCAGAGAGCACAACAGCAGCAAAGAGCTGCTGAACCACCAGGACTCCACTTCGCCGACGATCGCTGGAGGAGAAGAGCGCAAACCTCGAGCCAACTGGAAGAGGGAAGACCTCCAACTTTGAAGACGACCGCAACAGCCACTCGACGCAAGCGACGAGATCTTGACGATGAAGGAGCACGGCCAAGCCGTCCACACGTCCAGCACCAGCACCACCCGCCGCCGGAGCGGCCAAGCCGTGCCCGAACCACCATCTTCGCGCCGTCCTTCCCGCGCTCGAGCCAAGCACCAAGCCTCTCCGCTCCAGAGCTTCACCTCCCAGAGCCTCCTCCCCTCACCTCCACGGCCGGCCGGAGAAGACACAAAGAGACAGAGCGCCAGAGCCACCAATTGCAAGCACACCACCACTGCAGCTCCACCCCTCGCCACCACGGCCGGCCGGGGAAGCCAGAGGCGCACGCCAGCAACATCTGCTCCAGACCACTCCCAGAAGGAGCGCTCCGAACAGGGCTCCGTGGATCCACAGCACCGCCGGAGCGAACGGTACCGCGACGGCGGATCCAGAGCACAAAAGCCACCCCCAGGTGAGCACCGCCGCCCCCGCCTCGAGAAGCCAAGCTGCTCACAGATCTGTCGCCAGCCGCCGCGAAGCAAGCCGACCGAAACAGATCAGGAGCAAGATTATTCACCACCGCCACCATCACCGACGCGCGAAGAGGTGGACGGGAGAAACCCTAACAACTAGCTAACCTAGACTAGCTGTACACGGATCCGTCCAGAGATTCAAACCTCCTCCCCCCTCCGACGACGCCAAGGTCGACGAACGGGGGGAGGACGGGCGAATCGCCGGCGGAAAAGCGGTCTCCTTTGGTTCTCCTCTCTTTACTGTAGAAAGAAAGGGGAAGGAAGGTGCGTTCTTTTGTGACAATTAATGAGCATTTTCTGCTAATGAACGCCGAGACTAGCATGGCAATTCTAATCGGGTTGACTCGACAGGACGATCATTGGGCTTTTGGGCATGGCAATTTGAGAAACATGGCGTGTTTATCTGTAGCCACGGACCGACCGAAAGAAAAATTGCACCAGTGCCCTAGCCTAATTCACACATGAGTTCGACTTCAGACTCGGGTGTCACACACTAAACATTTGGATAACATGTCAAAGAAAATGATTCTTGGCACGGTGTTCTGTGCACCACCATAGTTAAATGAACCGGCACGATCAATGCTAGGGAGAGAGGTGACCAATGGTGATCTAGGTTTTCCGCTCCCCTCACCCGCGTTGACGCCGGTCCGTCCCTCCTTCGGCGGCCCTTGAGGTCTCGAAGATGCGAGACGACAGCTGCATCTCCTCGTCGTCGGGGGATTTTCCTCACTTTTTTTAGAGTTTAGTGTCTTTTTCGTTATGGCGAGACGACAGCTGCATCTCCTCTCCGTTCTATCCCCGTCCGGTGGTGCGTCTAGCGCCGGTGGAGGGCGCCTAAAGTTGTGTTTCCATCACATGTCATGGGATACGGTCGGTTTTCATATTGGAATTGTTGCAGGTGTGACTCTTTTGATATAGGGTTCTCATATTTGGCGATGGTTGATGCTCTGCTACGTTTTTCTTTTCGTGTCTTAGCACAACGATTTCCCACGAAAAAATGATATGTGGGGCTAAAACTTTACACGACACTTTTGGATTGTGTTGTCCTAGATAACCGCCTCCAAATGCCATACACTCTCTTTTTTTAAGGAAAGGCCCAAGGACCCGACTTTGCATACAAAGCAAGGATGTGTCAAAGGGTTGGACATTAGCCAAATCAACTTTTTTTAATCGGTCATCCATGCATGATCATTGTTTGATGCTCTCGCAGTGCAGGTTTTTTGGATGAAACCTTTTACAACTATAGGAGAAACACCTCCATCATATCTCTTAACTAGAAAGATACCCCGCGCGTTGCAGCGGGAACTTTTTATAAAAATTGTAATGTAAATGAAAGGACCTATGACACATGCAACGGGAAAAATTCTCGGGATTATTCAGGGATCGATTGGACACCATAATCGAGAGTCTAGATTTAATCAATGTAGAATCTTTGTATATTAACAACTAAAATTGATGAGGTATTTTGCTCAAAAAAAAATTGATGAGGTATTGTATAGATAAAATAATTTTTAATGCAAACAGTTTTCATGGATGGATAGAAAAACATTAATAAATGTTTGATGACATGGATAAATAATGGCTCAAATAGTGGATGATGTGGCTTAAGGATTACATGATGTGTGATTAATAAATATTAGTGGAGATGACATGGATAATTGATTGGTTAATAGAATTGATGATGTGGATAACTTGCATGTTGAGATAGAAAATAATCAATGCAAGTTAGTGGGGTTTTGCTTTATAAGAAGTATAGATGAGGCGGGTTATTGTGTCTGAATATATCTTGTGTCTTTTGAGTGAACTAACCACAATACTGATCACTCATCATTTGTCAAATACAATGATATATTCGGATTTTGTTGGCCAACATAAATTATTGCTTATGAGAGATGTCGACCTGGAGTTGAACTCCGCCATTGTTGCAGCGCGATTCCCTCCAATCATTTCATATGTCTCTTTCTGATGCACCATTTGACGTATGACCGTAGAATTTTTACTGATATCCAAAGAACAGAAAAATCGTTTGAGTGACAACAGTGTGTAAATGATCTTCATGTTTTTTGAATCAAGAATTGTATCGTCACATTGATCCTCACATATTTATTGCTCTCTTGCGTCCATGCGAATGTTCTTGATTGGATCACATGTCAGTATTATTCCAATTGTTGAACAAGCAGTAGCACACGCCATCGCGGCATAGTATCGGATGCCAATTTCTGTGAACCATGTCCTCTTAAGAAACTTTTGGTAAGTAGGACGATCGAGAAATATGCGCTCGCCTCCATGCCTTATCGCGGGACCAGGCTTCATGTGATACCCATAAATAATTACTTATATTAATGTTTATCTCAAACAATATTGTCATAACAAAATGACTTGTAGTATTGTAACGAGGCAATGTTCCCTTTCTAGTAGAAGAAAGAAAGACGTGGCAAACGGAGCTTGGCTCTGATGGTTGGGTTCCCTGTGGTGGAACCAGCCCACCCAGGTTCAAGTCCTAGACTTGGCATGGGCGTTTGCATTTACCTGGATTTATTTCAGGATTATCCGGCGCTATTCTTTCAGTGGTAGGTGACGTGCCCGTCAACAGCGAGGCGCCTGTGGTGACTTCGTCAACCTCAAGATCTGCCGGCTCAGTCCTTCAGAGGTGCTCATAGGGGTAGGGTGTGCGTGCGTGCGTTCATAGGGGTGAGTGTATGTGCGTATTTGTGAGCGTCTGTGTTGTACTGTGTTCTCAAAAAAAAAAAGAAGAAAGACGTGATTCTATGAATTTCTGGTTCTTTTTTTAAGGGTTGTGTATTGATTAAGAAACAAAGTCATTCTTACAATCTTGCTGGGCCATGTTTGACACGCGGGTCAGAACTTGGCCATGCGTCCCCCCCCCCCCCCCCACAAAAAAAAAACTTGACCATGCATCGCCTCACCGCACAACGGCTGAATTCGGACTGCTAGTATGTAATCTTTCCGAAGTACCAGGATAAAACATTTTCCATTAATTTTTTAACTTTGAATCAAAGTGTTGAGTCAATGCGTTACTACGTGTGCAGGACCAATTCATCCGTGAGCGTCACCACCACCGATCACAACTATAGCCGCGGAGGGAGAACCAGTCGGCCAAACGCCCATTTCGTCAATCGCGAGCACCTAGCTAGCTAGGCGACCGACGTGCGCGTCTCCACTACCCCCTTCACGCACGCTCCCCTGACCTCACACTCACAGCCGTACTCAAATAAGCTACGGAGTAGTAGCCAACCCGAGAAGACCAGATGCGAGCACGCAACATGCACCGCCAAACCATCCTCATCATCACAGCACAGACAGGCACCATGAAACCACCAGCGTACGGCGGCGGCGTGTCCATGCGCACGCGCGCGGACCGCAGAACCCGCCCCGCAACCTACAAACTCTTTCCCGATACGGCAACCGGAACCCAGCCGTTCAACGCCGGCGAACGGAAACGATCGGGCTCCCGCGGCGAACCAAATGGCGGCAGCACTATCGAATCATCGGTCGATCGGCGGCCGAGACTATTCTGATGCCGGTGGATGCGGCCACGCCTCTCGCTCGCTGCCTTTTTCGATAGCGCTCCTACTACTTTGGATCGCCACTTGGGCCAGGCCAATCGCTCCACACACAAAAAATCTCGTCATGGAACAGTAACCCCGTACGGAAAAGCAACAAGAAAAAGGGTAGTAGCTAGGTGCAAATCGACAAAATTCGTGCTTAATTACCTGTGTCAAAGTTTACTGTCCAACGTCGTTGCCGTGCTGTCTAACGTACAGCGATTTCGTGATCACCGAAACTTGTGTGCAAAGATCATGCATGTAACTGGCTGGCTCAAAAAGGTGTTTTTACGATTGGTCATAATCTGGTCGGTTAGTTTCTTTAAGCAAGCAACAAGCAAGTAGTTTCCTGAGAGCGAGCGGCAAAAACAACACCGGCCGCCGCCCGCCTTACTTTTCACTTGTTATTATTAACCCCTCTGCGCTCGCGTCGGATTGGATTTGGACTGCTACTAACTCTGTCTGTTCGCGTGAACGATATCGCAGTCGCAGAGTCATGAATGCAATGCAATGCAACTAGGCCACTAGTGAGCGCTGCGAGCTACGAGGATGGATGCCGCCCGCCATTATCAGTGGAAGTTAACGTCTCAACTCTCGATCGATCCCTCTTTTTCCCCTGCTTGGGTCGGAAAGGGATAAGAAAGGGACTGCTTGGGGCAGTTAACGCTCCACAAACCCCTCCCTCCTGCACCGAGGCGACGTACGCGCGCCTATAATTGACAATCTGGTGTCCTTCTTTCTTTCTTTACACGTGTAGTGAAGCCGCTGATCGATGCGTAATGGAAACCGGCCGGGAGTAGATGGATCAACAACTTGGTTTTTCTGTTCATTTTTTCCTGCTCATTTGCATGCGCGTACGTGGAGAAATGATTACGATCGAGGCAGACATTTGGCCATCACGACATATGATTACATCCATCTCTATCAGCGGTGTCACGTACGTACAGCAGCCATATGTTGCATGACCGAACAAGGAAGAAAAGGATCGCTTCGGCCACACCACCGGTTGGTGTTACGTTCTCATTGCCCCCGCATTATTGCGCTACCTCACACTGATTTCGACACGAAATTAACCGTAACCCTCGTCTTTTTTTTAGTTGGTTTGAGGTAGAGCTATCATCGTGTGCCACGCGATAACCCTAACTCTCCTCTCGTGGCGGCAACAAGGATGGAAAGGCTAAGGAACACAACACTCGATCGACGCTGACATGCTGCAATAGTGATTTGTCTGGTGTTATGTTAGTATTACTAGTCGAATGCCCGTGCGTTGCCGGGCCTTTTAATTTGTTGTTGCACATGTGTCACGTGTAAATATAAAATACATGTAAATATCTACGTGTAAAAGATAGCCATTTGCTATGCAATATTTATAAAAACATTCTTTGTGTAAATCAACATCATGTTTACAGATTGCAAAGCAAAGAAATATATCTACATAAAATTTAAATATGGTCATATGAATATGTAAAGAAAAAGACAAGACAATTCCGTCATAGTACCTCTTTTGATTGCGGATTTTTTTTGATTACTTAGAAGATTTGACACCATTGTGTCAGAACCTAGTGTCTCCATAAGCTTATACTCCTTCCGTTTCGATGATGCAGTGTCAAATATTTCATGTGACATATAAACTTGTATTCATTGAGCAATTGTTGGTCAAAGGACCGGCCCATTGTCCTTCTCATGTGCCTGTGCCTCAGAGCTCTCTTGTGATCACGCGCGCGGCTGTTGTTGTACTCGAGAGTATGATAAAGAAAGAATAGAAATGAAAATCCAAAATCTAAACATAATTGATGGAGTGTAATAGTGTGTAAACAGTCCACAATGGATGTCTCGGAAAAGTCTACACGCTGCCATGACTCCTACACACTTCTTTTAGTTAACTATCCTGTAATAAAAAAAGCGAATGTGACATGTAAAAAAAAGCGAGCGAGTCTTTTTTCCTATCTTCCTCTCACTCACTTTCCAATCCCGAGTTTCAATATCTCAAAATCCTCACCACGGCGCTCAATTCCGGCGGTTGCTCCCGCTCCGATGCTTGCGTCTCAGTTGGGTCCTCTTCGATGACCCCCATCCCGTTCGTAGCTTCACCCCGCCTCTCTGTGTTGTTGATGTTGCGGCGCTAGCAGCCGCGACAAGGGCGTGAGGAAGCTCAAGAAGAGTTGGAGCAAGAGGTGCTTCAAATAGAGCGCGGGACTCACGGCGGCTTCCGGTGAGGTTAATGGACTCACGGCGAGACGTGATGCTTGTAGTGCTTCTCTCCAAACACCATGTGTGTTTATAGGTGATACGGACTGTTGAGTTATTATTATTGCACTATTAGTGTAGGCTCAGCTGCATGGCTGCAAACACATCGAGCGTACTTTATTTTTCTTTTGCTTGTGAGACACATTGAGAGTACTTTTTTCCCCTTGTGATATGCATTGAGCGTACATGTTTTGTTTGCTTGTGGGGTTTTTTTAGATTTTTTTTGAGATTGTTTTTTTTTTTGAAACCAGAGATTGTTTGCTTGTGGGTGCATCAAATCGCACAAGAGCCGTACTTGGCTGCTGCGATGCTCTTTGTTGGGCCGGTGTGCATCGATGGTTGGCTGGGCCAGCCCCGGCGATGGGGGCATCATGTTTATTCAATCGTTTTTTTAATCTAAAATAAAAATAAAAAATTCAATCGTTTTTCAACGATGGGAGGCAAAGATCAACCGGGAGTTTGAATCACGATCGGTTTATTTAGCGATGATGAAAAGCAAAGATCGGTCGGGGAGTTGGGACGTACCAACGTACGGACCCCAACTCCCCTTTAATTGTAAAGATTATGCACTTAATTGGGGCCGTCAGATTCAGATCGCATCATTTTGGTGTGTGGCGTAGCCGCGTAGCGCCGTAGCCTGAGCTTACTTTTTTTTTTGAGATAACCTGAGCTTAGTATGATCGAGAAAATAAAATATGACCTCTGTTTATGGCAACGCGGACCAGAACGAATTGACTGACTCGATGGGCTAGCGGACACACGAAACTCGCACTTTCCATAGCCTTTTAGGCCTGGCTGTCGCAAACGAGCCCACACACGCTCCAAAGAAAAGATGTCCTTGAACATGATGGCAGCTACGGCTAGGCCTTTTTCGCAGGGTGGACAAAAAGTTCAGGCCTGAGTTCCAAAGTAAAATAGTATGGGCCTTTGAACAAATCTACGCCCCGAAATGCTCACTATTTGGGTCTGACCTTTTTTTTTTTGTCTTAAAAGGACAAACACCTAACCCTAAAAATTTTACCTTAAAAAAAGATAACTCTAAAAATTCTAGTTAGTATGTTAAGGTGTATATGTTATCTTGTTAGTTTGTATCTGTTATCTTTTTAGTTTAACTCAATATTCCAAATTTATCCTCATTTTAGGATAGAAAAGGTCCCAAAAAATGCACGCAAGCACCCAGACAACACAGCTCCACGCCGCTCCTGCTCCACGTGCGTTGACCATGCCGCAACCTTGCAGCTGCTCCCCCAGCCACCGCCGCCGTGGACCTAGTATTCGCCGCTCCTTTACCCCTCTCATAGTCTCATGTGCTTCGTCGCCAGGTTCCCCTGTGCACACAAGACTACAACATCACCGCCTCTATAAGGTAGCTGAAAATTTTATATTTGAAATCTGCACCTAGCTTAATTAAAGGTACTATATTTTTATTTACGTATCTACTTGATTATTTGTACGGACTTAATTTGGTTCTGGACGATTTCGATTTGTTGAATATTGTGTTGCTAAAGTTTGTCTGTGGTTTATGTGCCACTGAACCTAGATTCAATTGGTATTATTGTGTTGTTAGAATTATATGCTGACAACATTATATATTTACATTTTTGTTTTGTTGGAACACTAAAAATATAGGGTACAAGTTGTCAAATATAGGAGTATTTACCACTGAGGGCAAGGTAGTCTTTTTATCCACTTACTAAATGAGATATCAGCTGAACACCCGATGATGGCACGGAAACTGAGGGCAATGTAGTATTTTTGTCCACTTAGTAAATGAGATATCAGCTGAACACCCGGTGATGGCACAAAAGCAATTGAATTGTTTTGTCTTTGTATAGAATCACCTAGCCTTTGCTCAATGGCAAATGAGCCATTGCATGGTTTGATAATGGTATAGAACCAGTTCTCTCAATCAAGATAGGGCGGCCACACTCCCTCTCCCTACCGGTCCTCCACCGGTGCTTACAAGTGCATAACATGTGTACTTACTACTGCACTGCGCCCGCGTGTACTTCCAAGTGAAACGTGTACTTCCACGTGCAACGCGTAAGTATTATTTTTTTTTGCATTTTCCATACTTGTATTAAACATGAAGAAACGAAGAACACACCGGATACAAGCAAGAACAGAGAAGATCCAAGGAAAACGAAGCTGAAACCAGCCTACACCACCCACACACAAGGAAGCAGGCGAACTCCTAACCCGAAGGCGTCGAAGAACCGCAAGAAAGACCAGCTCCGAAGAACTGGCGCTGACGACGAAGAAGCCGCATCGGTCGGGGGGTCTCCCCAAGCACAACCTGCTCCAGAACCGGGGCCTGCGCCAAACCACCTCACCGGAGATGGCCGGATCCTCCACCTGCCCACCGCGAGCCCGCACAGCTGCCTCCAAGAAGCTCCTCCACCACCAGAACCGCCGCCACCGCGGATCTGACGGAAAGCAGACGAACTCGACCACCACGCCGGGCGTCGAGCTCCTGCAAGTCGCGCGTGACGACGACGAGCCCCGAAGAACTCCACCGCCGGAGAAGAGCACGCCGACACCAAAACCCCCACCACCAGCACCCACTCCTCCGAGGCGCCGCCGGCGAGAACTCCACCCTACCCTACCGTATGTACAGGCCGGAGATGGGGATCCCCACCCTCCCGCCGCCGAGGCGGCCGGCGGAGGGAGGAATCCCACGCCTCAGCGGCGCAGACGCGGTGGGTCGACGGAGTCGCCCCAAAAATCGCCTTCCTCTCTTGAGCTACAGTGACGAGGAGAGGATAAGGCAGTGCCCGACTCAATTCGTCAGGGCGAAGCTGAAGAACGCGTAAGTATTTCACGGTGTGCTACATGCACTTTCAGCAGGATAGTGCATGTATTTAAAGATGTACTATGCAGACTTCCAATTGCCCTTCATGTGTGGAGGGCGCAAGTATTTCCACTCCCCTCCCCCCCCCCCCCCCCCCCCCCCCCCCCCCCCCCCCCCCGCGTTCTTGGGTTCAAGAAGAGACTGATCTCTTGCATTGCTCCGGTACAACCAGTGAGAAGATAGGTTTTCTTGATACTGAAAGTCAACCTGCGCTCCGCGACCTAGCTCCAGCATGCGTCTCCGGTGTTGCCACCTAGGCGATGACTGGCAGGCCGGCCTCCATGGCCACGTCCTCATCACACATGTCTTCCACCCCCCCACCTGCGCACCCTCTCCCCCTCAAACGGCTCGTTGGTCGGACCCCGCCTCTTTCAAGGATGCATTGATGGCACTTGCGCCCGAGGTGCTTTCTACCGACGTTCCGCATCCGCGTCTCAGGTCCGTGGTTGTGGCTCCAGATCAGCTTGCTCCCCGAGCTGGAGGAACGGATGGGAGCAATGATGGTGGTGGTTGGCCTATCATGAGTTATGGCAAGCGTGCTCGCCACCAGCGACATCACACATTCAAGGCCGCCGTGGTTTAAGATCCTCCTTTTAAGGAGGGCGTGGGGCAAGTGCTTCAAGTGTCTCTCCCTCGACCACCGTGTTGCTGATTGCATGAACCTTGCTAACAGTTTGTTGTGTGAGGGTTTTGGGCACAAGGCTCGCTGGTGCCAGTTCAACAACACGACTCCTCCAGCTCGCCATCCACCTCCACCCGCCTCCCTCTGTTCGCCCCCTCCCCCACCCCCGACCCAACCAACGACTGCCCTCTACTTCAATCTCTTCGACATCGGCTCTGTCTTTCCCACCTTCGGTTGGAGGCAGGACATCCAAGGCCATGGAGCAGCTTCGTATGTATGGGGATGCGTGTCCTTGTCTGGTCGTTGCCGCGGCGTTGGCTAGGGGTGGACAAAGACCTCTCTCGCAAGGCGGTGGATGTAGTCTCGTTGCGTTCTTCCCAGAGCTGGGTTGGCGGAGGTGCTGAGGGCTTTCGCCCTGTTGTTTGAGGCGCCGGTGGAGGGGGTGCACGCTTCGGTGTTCGCGCCTTGCAGTAATATTTTATAAAATCAGATAAATATTTTCTTCAATGCTTAAAATATTCTCACTTCTATTTTGATTTTGTATGCATTCAATTTCTGCAGGTTTAAAAGAATCACATATCTCAGAAGAGATACTTATGTATTGTGGAACAGAATGGTCGTACACAATTAAGAAAATGTCTCATGTATTTAACATACATGAATAATGAAAATAAAAGGCAAATAATTAAATTATGAAATTATGTAAAATAACAAGAATAAAATCAACATAAATAAAAATGACAATAAAACTAAAGTATTATAAAAAAGTAAACAAAATAAAACAGAAACAAAGAAAATAAATAAAAATGTGAACTGAAATGAAGATGTTTGTCGTTATTGGACTGGCGCAACTAGTCCGTCCATCAGGCGACGATTCCTTGGCGATAGCTTAAGAGGAAGTACAATAGAGTGACGTGGGCGGGATATAAGGATTAAAGTAGTATATTTTTTGCTTAGTTGGAGGAGAGAGAAGAGGAGAGAGAAAAGGAGTGGACTCTCATGTAAGAGCTAGTTCTAGCACGTGCTCCTAAGCACTTTGTGAGAATGAATGGTGGGCCATGTATCCATAAAATAACTTGTCTTTATATCTTACTATTATACATATTGGCTATAGAGCTGGCTATAAATGACATGACACTATCTTATACTCCAACACTTGACTCTACTATTGTACTTGGAGACCACTGCTGTACTGCCTATGGGTTATTTATTTATTTTGCGGTAGTTTAGAGCTCTTAATAGAAATGGACTGGTCGATTGGAGTTTCATGTGTTCCTAATTGGCCACTATCTTGTTCAATTCAAACCCACCGTCCTGTGCGTTGATGATTTACTGAAGAATGATGATACATGTACGATGCGTATTTATCTGTTGGTATGTTTCATCTCAACAAACAAAAAACTGTACTCCCTCCGATCCATATTAGTGGGCATAGCTTTGTCTAAATTCATATGTATCTAGTTAAGTATTTAGACTAGATACATGTGTATCTAGACAAAGTTGTGCCCACTAATATGGATCGGAGGTAGTACTACATTGTTCCTCTAAAAATAAACGTACATGGTTCGACTCAACAGGACGTAGCTGCAAAACTCACCGACACGCCGGTGTTGCTTGGAGCTCATCCCTTGCTGATCCTGCCTGCTTTCCACCACCTGCGTGTTACTTGAAACGGATGCCTCACCATATCACACACCTCGCCAAAGTACTCTGAAACTGACATCTGCAAAGCCGAGTCGATGTGTTGTCGTTCTCACCGATTTGGAAAGCTTCAGATTGTGTAACAATGTCTAGTATCAAGAAGTCCGGGCAGTGACGGCGTGCCGTGTCGGTGTCGCGGCTCCTGCGGACGGCGAACACTAGAGACGACAACCATAGGTCACCTTCCTTCTTCACGTCGTCGTCCGCTTCACGCTTTTCTGTAGTTCAGATGGGCACATCACGGAATGATCGAGCCCGCCGACGGCCGATCAGACCCCAGACCAAAGAACACAACCACTACGGGAACTTTGCGAAGACAGCTAGCTTCAGTTCGGCAATGTGTTTCGCGGATCGGATGCATCCAGCGAAATCTATTCTTCTTGACAGATCAAAATTACAGTCATTTTCCCTTGCACACTCGACGAAATCAATTACTCCCTCCGTATCAAAATATAAGTCGCACTAGTCATGTTACTTGATCAGTCCTAATGTTACAGAAGTATATGTACTCCTCTGTACAGATCATCTTAAACTGATGAACTTAGAGAGCGCCGCTCACCGGAAACTGCAAATCTCACGGTCATAAGCAGCAGAGAGGGCAGCGCACGAGCCCGTTCTCGTTGCACTCGGGGCACCGCCTGAAGCTGTCCAGCTCCTCCAGGAACACCTTGCAGCTGCCGGAGCACTCCTCGCACGGCACGAACCGGACGCCACCACACCCCGAGCACCCCTCCAGCGCGGCGACGCCTTTGACGCCGCCCACGCCCGACGGCGCCATCTCGCAGGCCTCCAGCGCCTTGGAGAGTTCTCCGGCTTCGTGCATACGGCGGACGTCGTCGGCGCCGCCAAGGTGCTGGCCGTCGACGAACACCTGCGGGAGCCTGCCCGCCGAGCCGAGCGACGCGTGGAGCTCGTCCTTGAACCCGCCGTGCAGCGACAGGTCGCGCTCGTCGACGCGCACGCCGTAGCCGTGGAGGATGGACTTGGTGGCCCAGCAGTCCTCGAACGTCTTGCGGATGCCGCGGAGGCTCGTCAGGTACAGCACCACCTTCCGGTGGCTGTCCGGCGGGGGAGGCAGCTGCGGCTGCGGAGGGGGCGGCGGAGACGCGGGGGTGGGCGGGGGCGCCTTCTTGGCGAGCTTCGCGTCGATCCTCTGCTGGAACGCGGTGACCCGCGCGCGCACGATGCCCGGGAACCTCTGTATCTCGCGCTTCATGACGCGCTCGCCAAGCTGCTCGCCCTGGTTGTCCTGTTCCCGCGGCGGCGACACCTCGCCAATCTCCTTCCGGAACGCCGAAAGGATCTCCGGATCGAACTCCGGCGACCCCGGCGGCGACTGCTCCCGCCGCTCCTCGTTCTTGGTGTCGTCGAGGCCCTCCATGAGCTCCCACACATTGATCACCTCGGGCTCGCGGGCCGGGGTCTTGGCGGGCACCTGCCTCTGCCGCCTCGCGGGCTGCGGTGGCGGCGCCGGCGTCGGCCCCGCGCCGACAAAGCTGCCGGCGCGCCATTTCATCATCTCCTCGTTCCGGTCGAGGCTGAGCGAGCCGAGCGTGGAGGACTTGAGCGCGACGGTGTGGTGCACCGTGGCCGGACCGGAGCGGCTCCGCGCGAAGGACTTGCGGACGCCGCCCCGCAGCGCGTGCCTGGACCCCGTGCAGCCCATCCGGCCAGCGCACGCCCACTGCCCACCCAATCCAGCAATCAATCAAGCAAGCACTCCGCGCGCCACCGTCGTATCTACCGCCCAATCCAGCTCACAAGCCAGTAATAAACGCGTGGGGAGATCGAAGGAGACGGACCAGGTCTGCACAATGCCGCCGACTGGGGCAAGGGGAAAAGATGAACTAGCTCCGATTCAGAGTTGCCGGTGGCCAGCGGGCAGTGGATAGGGAGCTGAGCGAGGTCGGCTGCGAGCGCTACTAGGTGGCTGAGGGTGGGCGGGCGAGATCTGAGGCGAGGTGGCTGCGACGGAGGGGAACGGGAATGGGAAAGGCGAACGCTTTATGCCGCGGAAGGGGAAGGAGCGTTTGGGGTCACGGGGGCGGGGGTAGGCCGCCCGCGCGTTACGCGTATTAACTCGCGCGGTTTCGGTTGGAGTTCGCCGGCCGGGAGTGGAACGAATCATTGCCTCCGCATCTCAGCAGGTAGCACTAGCAGTGGTGTTTTCTTTCGTGGATTATCCGCATCGGATCGAGCGACGGGAACATGAACATTGGTTTGGCGGCTAAAAATGGGATGGGCCAGCTCAGTCCGTGCATAGGAGTTCGGGTTTGCACGTTGCGACATCGGTTGGCGCAAGGAAATGCTCGTCAAGCTGTCGATTCAGTAGTGGTTCTGCCAGCCGTCAGCAAGATTGTGCTAGTACTGGCAGTCAGTCTAGTACGCCGTCACCTCAGCAAGATTTGTGCCGGGCGCGTCGGCAGTCTCGCCTACTCATGTTGACAGCTGACGACGGGTTGGTGGTGAAGTGATGCTAAGATCGCGTGGCACGAAAACTTGCTGCGAACAAGCTATGGGATGGATGCATGGACCGCTAGTGCACCTCAACATGCATCTTCCCAACTTTGAATTGGGCATAGCGGGCAAGTTTGTTTCGTGCGCGCGCGGCGGAAGCGGCTGTCGCCGTCGCTGCATTGCAACGATCGACAGGCCACCCTTTTCCTTCTTTCTCTGCAAACAAAACGAACGAGAAGGCGTCGGCGTCATCGGCAGCAAAACGTACGCGGAGCGCCAGGGCAACCGACCGACGGACGCCCACCGGCGACCGGAAAGCTCAGCCCCGGAAACGGCCAAACCTTTTACACAGTCCAACAACCGCTACATCAGTCCTCGGCCACGACTAGACTGTTTCCTCACTCCCACAAGGCCACGACTCTTTTTACCTCCAAAGTTCCACATGTGAACCCTCCGTGGAAAGAAGTCTCCATTTGTTTGGACTTGGTTGGTGGTAGCGGCTGGTGAGGTTAGAACCATCTCCACCCGCGTTCAAAATATATAGTCTCCGACAACATTATCGGACAAGTGCTATTGGGAACGCCGGCACAGGTTGCCACCCTATTGGGAGCGTTCGCCCCACACGTCGCTCCCAATAAAATTTAAACCAGTTTTCTCTCAAATAAAGATAATTCAATTTAAAAAATTAGAATAAAATCATATTACATAGTTTGAACACGTAATATTGTTCATGAAAATAAATAAAAAATTCATACGATTATTCAAATTAAAATAAAGTGCACACTCAATTAGGAGGGCCGGCTACTTGTCCTTTGAAATGCCCACAAATGCGCAGCTAGATGATTTTGCAATTGCTCGTTAGTTACTTCGTCTCGGATTTCGGCGTTCACTATGAGGAAAGTGGCAAAATCTTCAGACAAATCATGATCAACCTCGGCAAGAGGGTCCTGACGATAGTATGGTATGGGTGCTCATCGTGCAGTGGAGGATCAACATGTTCAATCTCGGGAATCATGTTGTGCAAGATCACACAAGTCATTATCACCTCCCACATCTGATATTTCGACAAAATTAGAGCAGGGTACGGGGTATCTGACAACAGCAAAGCGAGATAGAGCACACCAAAAACCGGCTCAACATCCTTCCCGACACCCTCCTGTTAGCTGCAAAATGAGATTGGTTTCGACCTAGAGAGTTGAAGGTGGTCTTGACAAATGTAGACCATCGTGGATAGATACCATATGCTAGATAGTACCCTTTTTTTTACTATACACTGTGAGGCAAAAGCCCCACAGCCCAACCTTTATTCCAAAGAGTATCCAAAAAGAGAATATTTACAAACAGGAAGTGAGAGGGGCAGAGACTAACCTACCTTCTAGGGTACATCAAACATTACAGGGGAGAAGACATAGAGTGAGAGATTCAGGGGAGGGAGGCTATCCATGCCAACAACTTGGACTTATGTACAGGTTTGAACCGATGAGCCTGGAGAGAAATATCATGTACAAATCGACTCTTCCAGGAGTAGAAACGGGGCCGAACGCCGTCAAAGATCATTGCATTGCGCACCTTCCATATGCTCCAGCTAGCAAGAAGGACTACTTCTGAAAAGAAAGGCTGCCGAAACTCCTTTCTAGCAACTGACATGATTTGAACCATATTGTCCCCTGGTTCCCACCTGACTTGCAGGTAGTTCCAAACTCGGGAGCTGAATACACAATTAAAGAACAAATGGTCTCTATCCTCATGAACTCTGGCAGAGCACAAAACACAGTTGTAGTCTTCAGTGACATTCCAATGCCTTCTCTGAAGCATGTCCTTTGTATTCAATCTGTCACTCAACATAAGCCAGGCAAACATTTTAATACTCATCGTGCACTTACTCTTCCATATCCAGCTGTATAAAGGGCACACTTGGACATCAGCATATAAGGACATGTAGTATTTACTCGACGTGTATGCACCCCAAGAACACTTCCACACATCTGGTACGTGTTCTTCCAACTGAACCTGCTCCAGCCATTCATCATAAGCTCTATCTGACAAAGGCAGATGAAACTCCACAGTTTTGTCCTCCAACAGTACCATATCCCGCACCGAAATTTTGTCATCTTTCACGAATGAGGACAACCTGGCAAAGCGCTGGCTTAACTAAATAGTGGAGTTGCCTATATCCCATGCATACGACCAGAACAGCACTGAGTCTCCACAATGAAACTCAGGGGCAACAATCCCTCTGTACTTATCCATCAATTTAGCAACATCTCGCCACCAATATGAACCACATGATTTGGCAGCATGAGGGACATCTTCCTGGTAATACGCCTCCCAAATAAGCTTTACCCAAGGGACAGACTCCTCTTTATTATAGAACTTGTGAAGGAACTTAATCAACAAGGCCTCATTTTTCTTCTGAAAGTCTACTATGCCTAGTCCACCATGCTTCTTGGGCTTACAAATCATTTCCCATGAGGCTAAGGATTGTTTAGGAGTGTCAGTATTATCTCTCCAAAGACATTGTCTTATGATTCGATTAAGTTGCTTGATAATTTCCGGGGGTATATATATGGTGGTCAGGAAGTGCAGGGGCATAGAAGCCAAAGCTGAGACAATTAGCTGCAGTCTTGAACCCTGCGCC
This sequence comes from Poa pratensis, assembly GCA_947311845.1. NCBI lineage: Eukaryota > Viridiplantae > Streptophyta > Magnoliopsida > Poales > Poaceae > Poa > Poa pratensis. The sequence continues at coordinate 30,235,344 of CAMZMU010000087.1, forward strand.
AAGAAACTTGAAGTAGCCGCCAACCGTCTCTCGAGTCTATGCACAATAGGAGATAGCTCCAGTATAGTCGGTCGAGTCGTACCAACCGAAAGCCCCAGGTATGTAAAAGGCAAAGTGCCAATCTGACAGCCAAAACCAGTAGCTAACTGGTCCATCAACTGATCGTCCACATTGATGGCCATCATGGATGATTTATGGAAATTTATGCGCAAACCAGTAGACTCCGAGAACACATTCAGAACCTTTTTAAGAGCAAGCACCTGATCAAGGTCAGCCGGCATTATCAACAACGTATCGTCAGCGTACTGGATAATTGGAAAGTCCTCATCGCCAGTATTAATAGGAAGCTGAATTCCACCATCTCTCAACAATCTATTGACTGCATATTGGAGCAGATCACCACCTAGGACATAGAGCAAAGGCGAAAGGGGATCACCTTGCCTAACCCCTCTCTTGCAGTGAAACTGCCGACCAGGAACACCATTCAACAGCACAGAAGAAACACCCGACGACAGAAAATCCTTTACCCATCGCAGCCACTTCTCTGGAAAACCTCTGTGCCTCATAATTTCCAGCAAAGCTTCATGTTCAATCGAGTCAAAGGCCTTTTCAAAATCGAGCTTCAGAATAATGATGGTTTTTTTGGAAGCGTGGCACTGAAACAGATATTCCAGTGACCAGGCCAAACAATCCTGGATAGTTCTATTCTTAATGAACCCATACTGGTTTTTGTGGACACAGCTCAAAATCTTGGACTGTAGTCTATTCGCAGCCAGCTTTGTGATGAACTCGAGGCAAACATTGGTTAGAGAAATTGGCCTGTAGTCGTTGACACTCTCAGGAGAGTTTACTTTAGGGACCAAAGTAATGAAAGAATTATTTATACTATTCAGGGAGATCACCCCATCGTGGAAAATCATGCGCCAGCTTATAGAAGTCTCCAGAAATAAGATGCCAACATTTTTTCAGGAATAGGCCATTGAAACCGTCAGGCCGGGGAGCTTTATCAGAGGGCATGTACTTGATTATATCATTCATTTCCTTCTTTTCAAAAGGCTTCACCAGATCATTAAGTTCCTCAACCGTTTGTAATAGATCAGCTAGATCAAAGCCCATGGATATACCCTCAGACCGTCCCATTCTGTCCTAGAATTTATTCAGAATTATCCCAACCATTTGCTCATGATCAGAAACTACCTCCCCACTGTCAACTTTAAGCCCTGCAATTGCATTTCTTCGATACCTCTGACTTGCCATTGCATGGAAAAACTTAGTGTTGTCTTCCCCTACTTTTATCCACCTGATGGAGCAACGCTTTCTCCAATAATCACTCTGAGCCTTCAGCAGCTTTTCTAAGTGACCTTTAACAATAACCCTGAAATTGAACTCAGGCCTTGTCAGTGCCCGTAATTCCAACTATGATCGGGGGCTGCGGAGAAGCACTCGTGCAACTACGAGATAGTACCCCTTGTCATACGCATGACCATTAATCTCGTAGTTGCATGGTGGAGCATGGCCTTCAGTAAGTCGGCTAAAAACCAGTGAGCATTGCAGCACGTTGATGTCATTGTGAGTTCCGGCCATACCAAAGAAAACATGTCAGATCCACACACTAGTACAGAACGACACATAGGATACCCCTCTATGGAAACGGCAGCAAAAAAGCAACAGACAGCGCTCACAAAAGCAACGGTTAAAGAAAATGCATGTCACCAACGAGCCTATCCAGGAATGGATTCGCGACACATCGGCAACGGACAAATAAATTTAACTGTTTCCGATATATTGGTGACGGATGTTAGTAGCAGTCCGTTTGCAAATTAAGACGGCCCAAAAGCCCATTTTCGTGGTCCAGTATATAAACACGGATGACCTAGCGCGGTGGCCGCACACCCTTATTTCTCCATCTCCCTTATCCTCTCTTGCAAATATCGTGACAAGCCTGGCGGCGCTGTTGGCCAGGCCGTGGGCGGGACGGAGGCATGCCGTGATCCATGCCTCGATGTATAGATCGGGGAGGCTCGGCAGGAGGCCGATGAGCTTGGCCATGCTGCCGCCTTTCTCCACGACCAGCACAACCATGCCTTCTCGTGTTCCTGCTCTCCTCATATTTTGCATGCTTGGCACCAGCTGTTGCTTCCTTCCTGCCTCCACCCAACCACCGCCACCAGATCTCTTTTCGGAACTATCCGCCGGCCAGGGCGCCACCGAAGGTTCACCCGAGGTACGGATCTTGTAGATCTTATACATCCTTCTCCATTTTGTAAATTTCTGTGTTGATCCCCTCGTAATCTCGTGCTTCTTCTATGTGGATCTGGTACAACTAGGAGCACCTGTCCGTGCCAGCTGATGCATGTAAAATGCATACATGAACTTTGCATTATATTACTTATATTTCAATCATATTTGCATCATATAAGGGTTATATCAATGATTTATATTGATTTTGGGAATATTTCATTGTTTCCCTATTTTTCTGGAATTAACCCTGCACAGGCAGAAAACCCTATTTTCTATATTTTGATGTTTCAGGGACCCAAACGACGTCCAAATGACCTAATAATTTACGGGGGATCAGTTTTTGGAAGGACCGAAGCGTGGGAGCGAAAGAAGCGAACAAACGGAGGCCCGAGGGCCAGAAGAGGGTGGCCCACGCGGCCAGATTCCCTGGCCGCGTGGGACCCATCAACCTGGGCCTCGGAGCTCCGTTGCCGTCGATCTTTTTCCCGAGCCTCCGTCTTGACGTAAAAACGACTATAAAAATAGTACCCGACGCCCTTCGGAAAGGAGCGCCGCAGAAACACAGAAACCACGAAACAGAGACCTGGAGTTGCAGATTGGAGGGGGAAAACTCCGGCGGGGCGCTGCCGGCGTGGTCTCCATCTTCTCCAACGACTTCTCCACCGTCTCCATGATGGAGAAGGAGTAGTCCACCCCTGGACTATGGGTTTGTGGAAGTAACTTATGTATCTCTCCTCTCTTGAGCTTCACTAATTAGTACCGTATGAGCTGCTGAACATGATTACGGTCATCTATGTAATACCTTTGTGGTGGATCTTTTTATGAGTTAATATATGTTTGAGATTGCAATAGTTTTGTTTCAGTTATGAAAGTAGATGCATATTATGTACCCCGTTCTTGTGTACTTTTTATGATCAAGCATGTGTATGAGAGCGTGTGAGGGGGAACGTGTGCATTAGTTGGAGTAACGGGGGGTGGCTAGTGCGGTGAACGTGAGAGAAAGTTCCGCGATCCACTTGGGTGTTTTACCTTACTTTGTTGCCTCACTAGGGATAAAGAAAAATATCTTGCTACCGGAGATGTGGGTGTGACCATTGCCACTACTACATGACTAGATCTAGCATGTTCTTATTTTAACTTCATGTCATGAAACTTAATGCTATGCTCTGATTTACCTTAATTACTAAGGTGTTATGATTTAGTTCGCATCTTGGTGGAGTATAAGAGAGATTAATAAACAAAATATCTCTATGTTAGGACGTGATGCCCATATAATTAGTAACTTGTCATGAAACTTTTATGTTGCAATCTCATATGTCAATTCTAGTGTTCCATTATCTATCACTTTATTAAAGAGAGAGTGCATTTGTGAAACCATGAACCCCGGTCCATTTTTAATCATAAGAAACACCTTTCCAACAACTTTTATCCACTTTACATTTTCTGCCATTTAAAAATCCGAAAATACAAAAACATTTTTACATCTTGCATTCACAATACAAAACCCAAAAATATCATCCATCATTGTTTACACCATCCTTACATATTTATTTATCATCATTGCATATTTATTTACTGTTTTGCATTCATTATATTTTCATATCATTCTCACACCTTGTGCTTGACAACCACTAGGTGAGGTTGAGGGCACAAAACAATTTACTTTGTTTTGTAGGTTTTCAAGAGAAGGATAAGAAGATAAAATTTTCACTACTGATTCCCCGAGAGTTCGATATTAAACCCTCGAGTCACCCCTCGTGGGGAAAACCGTCTTTCCTATACTATACACTCTGCACTTGGAGTCTCAACCTAACCCATATTCTTTTGACGCAGGTAACTACGTCAAGGGCCCGAGATCTGCAGCGAGACTTGCGGATCCCCTCGTAATCTCGTGCTTCTTCCGTGTGGATTTGGTACAAGTAGGAGCAGATTTTCAAGCCTGCCCGAGATCTGCAGCGGGACATGCAAACCAGTGCTGGTAATCTAGTGCTTCTTCTCTCTCCACGTTTATTTTGATGTTTTTCTCTTCCCACGAGATTTTAATCAGTGCGCAATATTTTCTCTCACGTGGTGTTGTTTGTTCTCCCTCTCCAATTAATTTTGTGTATAGCTGATTCTCACTCGCAGCTATTTAGTTGATTTCCAGTGAAATGCAAGGAAATTAATATCCTTCGTTCTCATGTAGGACACAAGTGCTGGATGAATAACAAAGAAATTCGAGTACGACTTCAACTCTACGAAAAGCAGCATGATGTATCGAATCTGGTTTTGGCATGTTTTTATTTTTCCGCGAGAGGGCAACATCTGTATTATGTGATCCACGTCTTGTGTATTAGACATATTTATGTTGGGCAAGAATATAATTTGATATGTATCTTGATGTATCTTGTACAAGACACTAAAGTCAACTGACCGCTTCCGCTACCGGAGGTGACCGGTTGCCTGTATTTTTTTAATATATATGACCCACAAAGGAAATGGACAAAACAACCGTTACAGATAAGCGCTCTCACATCAGCATCGGAAGCGGGGCAACGGATGCTTTCTCCGTTGCCATAGAAGGTTTTGGCCCGTTGCTGATGTATCATTCTGTACTAGTGACAAATCCTTATCTGCCACAGCTTTCTAGTACAACAGTGCACTCGCCAACACGATTCTTGTAAATTTCTTGCGAGGCGAATGGACAATTCTTTCATGCCCAATCCATGCAGTCGATACTTCCAAGCATTTCAGGAAATACTCTAGCTGCGTTTTGTGCCATGAGCCTAACAGTGTCAGCTTCATTTGGTTGTCTCAGATATCTTGGCCCAAACACTGCAACCACCGCCCTGCAAAACTGATACATGGTCTTGATACATGTGGACTCGGCTATGCGGCGGTAGTCGTCCACTGTATCTACCGGCACTCCATATCCATGAATTCTCAAGGCAGCTGTGCATTTCTGGATAGAAGAGAAAACAACCAGCCGACGCAGTCTCTTTTGAGCTTGAAGTAGTTATCATACTCCCGCATGCCCAGCACAACTTTCATGAATAACTCTCTGTTCATCCTAAACCGTCGCTGAAATTCCTTCTCCTCGTGTGTGGGATCGTCGCCTCTTCGGCGAAATAGTCTTGCCACAACGTAATATGACAATCCATCTGTTTGAAACCTTTGTTCTTCCTCCTCCCCAACTTCGAACCTCCACTCCGATCTGAGGAGGGGCATTGATCTCGCCTAGCAAACCAACAAGGCAAGTGATGATCGCCAAGTGCTCATCAAGCTCGGCGGTTGTGGCGGCATGGGCGGTGAGCAATGCGTCGGCCGTCACCAGCTCGTCGTCGCTATCCATATATTCAATTAGCTAGGTTAAGCAAAAAACAAAGCAACGGATTTAGCAACAAAATGAGCTTCGTAATGCGACGAACACCTTGCAAGCGGGGAGGTCCTGTGAGGCGGCGGCAGCGGCATATTAGAGGCGGCCAAATACTGCGGCCGGAATGAGAAGAGATGACGGGAAGAGCAGGAGATATATAGTCGCGGCGAGCCAAGCGCCGGTGGAGCAGCGTCGAAAGGGGGGCGACGGTAGCGTCGACAATTTAGTAGGCATTGGAAAGTGATGGTGGGGAAGAAAAGAAATGGTTGGGATCGCTAATGTGTGTGGTGCCCGCGCGTCAGTCACCGACGTGGCACGCGTTACCGCGGTTACCGGCGCCCCCGCTTGCCTCCCTGCAAGCATGGCGCGAAGCGGGATTGCCGGACACTATATTGGGCTGTCCGGCAAGTTTTGTTGGGCTCACCGGTGAGGACGATTTTGTGTTGGCGTGTCCAATAGACTATTGGAGCGCCAGATGCTCTTATCTTTAACGGAGAGGAGACTGTGATTAGATTGTTGGTTTCTCCAAGTTCCGGGAGAGGAGGGATTTTGGCGCGTGGGTGGCATGTCACTCGCCTGCCTGCTGCCGCTACTCGTCTCGTCCGGGTCGGTGGTTTGTCGCGATTTCTGCTTTTGTTTTCTGCCTAGTGCACGGCACTTCCTAAACTAAAGTCGGTTGCTTCTTCCCGTGCTTGTGCTTCAGATGAGACGGGCGGCCATATTTTTATTTTTATTATTACTCCCCGGGTCAGGACTCAGGAGCAGGTTTGCGTCCGGAATGACCTGCCGAATCTACCGGATTGGAGATGAGATTGGGACGGGTGACCGGGACTCTTCTTCTCGTCGTGCGTGCAGGTGGACGTTAAGACACTGCAGAGGTTAGAAACAGGTGAACATGGAAGCAGTGCCGCTAATTAATCCGATCATGAGCACATGATCTCGAAGCCGAAAGCGGCGTCTTTGCCAGCTGCCGATCGACTCGACCTGGAGCTTTGGAAATCAAAACCGTCGCAAACTCATCCAGTACACTACAAGCACATTGCGAATACCATTATGACAACACCCTTCTCGATTAGCGGCTCCCATCCTGAATCTGGAAAGGAAATGATGGTGCCGAAAAGTGCACTGGAGCAGTACCGGACCGTGGGCGACCACTCGCCGCTACAACTCACTCGATCGATCCTTTCTTTACACCTGCCGGCCAAACTACGCCTCGCACGTACAGTTCGTAATCACTGCAACACTCATGGTATCGATTCCGGGGCCATCTTTGCCGGATCGTCGGTCGTCGCCTGGTCTGGCCCGATAAATGCCAGTTATAGGCCATCTCGTCAGGTTTGTGTCCACATGAGATTTCCTTGTTCTTTCACATACTTAATTAAGTTGTTAAGCCCTCAGTACATAGAAGAAATAGATAAGGGGTCCCCCTATCTCAACCTCTCGTGGATAAAAAAGCTTTCTGTCTCATTGGAGTTAACGTTAAATGTGTATTCCACAGACGTAACACATGCCATGAGTAGATCAACCCATCGTCTAGCAAAACCAAGCTTCTTTCTCAGGGTCTCAATATACAACGCTTGTAGTGAGCACGAGCGCATAGCTGCCATCCCGCATGGGCCGGCCCAATACAAGTTTTTTCCTATTTCATATCTCTTGTTTTAGTTTTTGTTGTTTATTTCTTTTCTACTCCCTCTGATCCCAAAAAGTAACGTGAGTTGTACTATTAATTTATACGTGACCAGTTCGTTTCTAGTGACTTATACCGGAGGGAGTATTGTTTTTCCTTTTACTTATTTTTTGTTTACTTTACTTTATATGTTTTCTACTTTCATATCTTTTATTGGATAAAATATATGAATACTTGTCTGAACCCATGAACATTTTTTCGAAATTATGAATATTATTTTAATCTATAAAAATATATTTTTATTAAAAAGTGTTCCCATATAATAAAAATGGTTCACGATATATTAAAAAGTATTTACCATAGTAAAACTAGTTCACGATAAAGTATTCATGTATTTCCAGAAATTAAAAGGTGTTTAAATATATTAAAATGATTCGAAATAAAAAATGGTTCATGGAAACACATGGTTTACGATAAATTAAAAAGTGTTCACCTATAATAAAAAATGGTTCACGGGCTCCTATAATAAAAATGGTCCACGGTAAAAAAATGTTTTTTATTTCCGTAAAAACAGAAAAAAGAAATATTAAAAATAAAATATTTCTTGTACTTATCCGAAAATAGGTAGTAAAAATACCTAAAAGGAAAAGAAACGAAAAGGAAAACAAAAATGGAAATACAGCCCGAATGGGCCGGCCAATGTTGTCAAGGCTACTGCGTGCGAGGCGGTGCTCTAGCTCGCAACGAGCGATACATAGTGCTCGCGTCCCCGTACGCAAGACAAGGAGAGGAAGCCTATTGCGAATGCAGCCCAGCCCACAACAGCAGAAGCTCCCAACTTCACAAGCAAGAGCGGTAAGGCGTGAGAAGCGGATTAGCCGAGCCGCTGCCTGCCGTGGCATCTCCGTCTCCCTCCCCTCCGTCGCGGCCGGCCGTGCGCCACCGTCTCCGCCACCCACACGCAGGCCCAGCTACCAATCTTCCCATACCACCATCCCCTCCTCCTCCTCGCTTCACGCCAAACTCCGTGGCCTAACCACCAATTCCTCCCCCCATTTGCTCCGGGAGCTACCCGAGATGCACCATGCGATGCGGCTGCGCTGCCTCCTCCAGCATCCGCCGCTCTGGTGCAAGTGCAGCTCTCTAGGGATCTCCACGACTGGCGGCGGTTGCTTCGTCCGGAGGTTCAGCGCGGTCGGGGCGCCGAGGCCGTGCGATGCGGGGCGGCGGCTCTGCCGGTTCTACGGCTCCAAGGGCGGCGTAGGCAGCGCGGAGGCGACAGGGGCAGCGGCGGGTAGCAGCGGCCGGTGCGTCGAGCAGGAGCACGCGCGCCTCGGGGAGAGGGACCAGCAGGAGTGGCTGAGCGGCGAGAGGTTCCTCACCGACTGCAAGAGGCGGGAGTCGCCGTTCCTCACCAGGCGGGAGAGGTTCCGCATCGAGTTCCTGCGCCGCGTCGTGCCGTGGGAGAAGGGGAATCTCACGTGGCAGAATTTCCCCTACTACGTCAAGTGAGACGCGCACGCCATCTGTTCGATGTTTTGTTTGAACAAAGTTAACATGAGGATGCCGTGCTAATGAGTAGATTAACGTGTTTTTTATGCTTGGGTTTGCAAGTGAGAATGCAAGGCATCTGCTGCGAGAGTGCACGGCGTCCCACCTGCGGCACAAGGACATCACGTCCGAGTATGGCTCTCGGCTACCGTCCTCTGCAGGGAGGATACTGCTCCAGAGCTTGCCAGGTATTAACCGATAAAGAGAAAAATGCTTAGAGATGCCAACGCTTCGATTCTGATATTTGTCCAATGTAGGAACTGAGCTCTACAGAGAGAGATTGGTAAGAGCTCTTGCACATGAGTTGCGGGTGCCACTACTAGTCCTGGACAGCAGTGTTCTAGCTCCATATGTAAGATGCTGAACCCTTACATGCAAAATCTAAAGCGGTAGCTGCAAACCTAATACATCCTAACTTGTTAGGATGTTGGGGAAGATTATTCAGAAAGCGAGGAAGAAGATGAGCATGGCGAGTCAGAGGACGAAGGTTCGGAGTCTGAGATGGAAGATGAAGGCGACGAAGACTGGACAAGCAGCAATGAAGCTAAATCGGGTGAAAGTGATGACGAGGATGCTCTAAAATCCGTGGAAGAACTCAAAAAATCTGTGGATGACCTCAAGAAGTTGGTCCCATGTACTCTTGAGGAATTTGCCAAGGTGATATATTATATTGGATGTTTGACCATACCAAGAAATAAATGCTTGCTTCCACGACGCTTTCATGATTCTTGTTCAAGGAAAACAATCTTGTACACTATGTATCTGGTTCCTTTTAATGTCCGCAAATAAGAGAACACCTGACAAGAAACAGTCTCACGGAAAGTAAGAGTGTTATTCTAACTAAAATATAATTTGTCGTCAATAGAACTTTATGCTTAAAAAACGATTCAAAAATCTGCTGTTGATTTTGGATTGCTACTTGAACTTTCATCAGCCTGAATTTGTTATCTTCCTTTGTTCATGAGAAAACATGAAACTGTGATAAGCAATTAGTTGTACTATCTAGTATGTTCCTGCAATGCTATTTTGTTAGTTTTACACGTGTTAGTAGCTCATAATGCTTTCATTTGCTTGTGCTTCTAGAGAGTCGTAGGTGAAGAAGAAGGTACATCATCAGAATCCTCTGAAACTGCCAAGTCACCAGAAGAAGAGAAACGACCTTTCCAAAGGGGTAATGTACTGTTTCATTTTTACCATGATCTTTTTGTGGTATACTGACACTAAATCAAATTAAATTTATTTCCGAACTATCCTGTGGGACCATAGATTTTTTTTCACTTACATGTAAATGTGCGTGATATCTTTTATTTGTGTTACGTTGACACTAAATCAAATTAAAATATTTCCCCTGAACTACCCCTTAATGCCAACTTTACTGCTTTACTTAATAATGTGCATACTGTCTTACGATCTGATGATCTATGACCAAACATCTTGCCCATCCTCTTAAAGCCCTTGTTTCTTACCATTTCTGCAGTTCTAGCGAGTTAGTTTAGGACATTTATGTGGAACCTTTTTAATTTTATCAAGTCACAGTGTCCCAGGCCTCTGCTGCATTCTGCTGACAGATATTTCTGTGTGTTAACATGACCACAAGATCGGCCACATTTATGTATATATAAAAAAAGAAGCTGCGCTCTCCTTCAGCCTATACCGCTCCATGATAGCCTGATAACATATTTGAGTCAGGCCTCTTTATTGGCTCCATTGTGCATGTAGCTGCACCAACTCTGGAGTTTGATATACTTTAAAAAAGAGAACTCCTCTGAAGCCAAATTAGAAATATATGCTACTCCCCCCGTTCAAAAATATAAGATGATTTAGATATTTCAATACAGACTACATACAGACTGAAATGAGTGAATCTGTACACTAAAACACGTCTAGGTACATCCGAATCAGAATAAAGCTAAAACATCTTTATATTTCGGAACAGAGGTAGTACATTGCACTAACTCTGGTTTTTTAGCGCAGAAGTTTAAGCTGAATTTTGTTCCTTTCTAATACTTGTTTTCAGGAGATAAAGTCAAGTATGCTGGTTCCTCAGCAGTTGTTGAGGCAGATCATCAGAGGTGATTTTTGGATATTGGCTCTCTTCCACTTAATTTATTTTCATGATAATGTTCCATGTTCGTTGATTGGCGTCATGATTTCACCCTTTTATCGTTAGTCTTTATTCTGAAGTTTTAACAAACAGCAGGTTGTTCCTCTTTAGTGAGATAAGATGTTAAAACAAATGTAGGCTCTGTGTACATGCGCATAGTGAGGTGTGTGTTTCTGTGCTGTGCGGGTGGGGAAGCACATATGTGCATCTACTCGTGTTTTGTATGTCTCCCATGTGTGGTGTACAACAAGCACATGATGGGCTGATTTGGGTTTGTTTTTGTGGGAATGGGTACTTTAAGCAATTGGCCATCTACACATATGTTTGCATAACAGTATCATTGTCCACCATTGTTGAAATTGGAAAATACAGTTATCATGCTCTCGTTAGTTTGTACCGCATATCAAAATTACACCACTTTTTTTTACGGTGGTTCCCTTCTGAATCTAGCTTCATCACATTAACACTGATATGTACCATATATGTCATACACAGGATCATTTTGGGGAAATTACCTACTCAGGATGGCTCGAGAAATGCCTATACTTTTATTAGTGGCAGGTGGGTGGGTATACCTTTCTCACATGGAACAGGATAAAAGATTTTGGTACTTAGTAGTTATGAAACTCCAAGGCAACATATAATTTGATTTTCACTGTTTTGGATTTCATTTTATTGTTGTTGCAATCGAGTCATGTTAAATAAGTTGAAAAAAATCCGTCTTGTAGTTACTTAGTTAAATCGGTACTCTTTCTGTCTTTGCTGTCCTATTTGTCTAGAATAGGCCAACAGGGTTCTTCACCTTTGGCATTTTTTACCATGTATCCCAAATATACACAAATGGAATCTACATTTTCTCTTATTATTCTGGCGGACTGTCCGTACACATTTTCTCTTACCATCCTTCTAACTTTACATATTACAGGACTTTATCAAACGGGCAGCGTGGAGAGGTATATGAGGTCAACGGGGATCAAGTAGCTGTCATATTTGATCCTCCTGCACAGAAGCCTCATGATGGTGACGAAACTAGCACCGAGGAAAATGCAAAGCCATCTATTTACTGGGTTGATGGTACGCCCCTACTCACTTTCACCAACAGTTTGATATGATTATTCCAGGCACCTTCATTTTGTTTCCTCTTACTTTAGCTCAAGATATTGTGCATGACCATGATATTGAGTCAGAAGATTGGCATATCGCAATTGAAGCACTTTGTGAGGTGATTTATCGAAATATTACTTGGCATATATGTTTTCTTTGACTTCAGATTTTTTGTGCATTCTGTGTGTATGTGACCTAGTCCTTAATTACAATGTTGCATCCTCTAATATTAACATCTGTTTCCAGTCTCATCTGATAAATTTACCTGCCCACTTGTGATTTTTTTGAACAGGTTCTTCCATCTCTACAGCCAGTCATTGTCTACTTTCCAGACAGTTCCCAGTGGTTATCTAGAGCAGTACCAAAATCAAATCGCAGGGAGTTTGTCCAAAGAGTAGATGAAATGTTTGACCAACTCACCGGACCAGTAGTAATGATCTGTGGGCAGAACATACTGGCAGCAGTATCCAAGGACAAAGACAAGGAACCTGTAAGCTTTAGAATTCTTGTTGCTTATCTTAAACTGATAAAATATTTCCTTTACTCATTTCTGTTATTGAATATACAGCCTGCACTGATGTTCCAGAATCTCTCTCGCCTGTCTTCACTGGTATCCATACAAGCTTATTTTCTGGATCATTTTATTTGCAATAAAAATAACTTCTTACCTCGTTCAGCTTGCTATATACTCTTATTAGAAGGCACAAGTTCGTAATATTGTTTACTTAGTTCCTGCATATTGCACTGTAAAATTTGTTGTACAAACGTTTGGCAGAATTTACAATTGCATACCTAATTAATGTTAACTGTTTTTATGTAGTGCAAGCAATCACAAAATAACTTCTTTAGTTGATGACCGATGAAATCATTTGGCGTTCTGTAGAGCGTGAGTAGACACGGGTACTTACATGACTGCACATAGTTTATGCTCGGCTATAGACATGCTTGCTTTGACAGAGATTACAAGTTTACAACTATGCCATGGTTTTTAAGGCATCCCTAAGGTGTCGCTTAGGCGCTAAGACGCCCCTCCTCCGCCTTAGAAAAACGAGGCGCCTAAGGCGTCCGCTTAGGCGCTAAGGCGCCCCCCTCCGCCTTAGGACGCCTTACCGCCTTACAAACCATGAACTATGCTACTCAAAACTACTTGCTATGAAACATAATTTGCTGCACAAAGCATTATTACAAAGCGCAATAAATAATAGCCATACATTTATTAGCCATGTTTTGCTTTCGGTGTATATTGTCCAAAAACCACTTCTCGTGTTTAACATTATATATGTAATGTTGCCATCTTATTTTGAAGATCCTTACATATACTGATTTAAATTTGTAACCAGCCATCGTCACTGAAGCGGTTAGTAGGTGGGCTAAAGGGTCAAAAAGATTCAAGATCCAGTGATATATCAAAGCTCTTCACAAATAATCTCGTTGTTCCTCTTCCAGAGGTAAGATTTGTTTGCTAATCCAAATCAATCTACAAAGTTACATGCTGCAACAATTTGAGCATGTCCTCCTCCCCTACATAAAATTTGATAATGCCATTATTGTGTTTTTGGTTAAAATCCATGGCCTGCAGTGCCTGAACATCAAGTGCGCTTTAGCTTGTGAGGACCTCCTGATTTTGTATCTTGTTTATTTAACTACAGGAAGGCGAGCAACTACGAGTTTTCAATAACCAGATCGAAGAGGATAGGAAAATTATTATTTCAAGGCACAACCTTGTTGAATTGCACAAGGTTTGGTTGCAGGGCTTGGATCCCTATAAAATTTCTTGCATATGGCTTCCTGCATGTGTCATGCAGAATTTATACTTTTTATTATGTACCTGCTGTAAATCATGATTGATTAATGCAGGTGCTTGAAGAGAATGAACTATCATGTGTGGACCTTATGCATGTGAGGTCTGATGGAGTCGTTTTGACAAAGCAAAGTATGTCCGCTAACATGCTTTCGCTCGTGCAAGCTGTATTTTCGTGCAATTGTTTTAACCGAAAACTGTAGGACCTGACAGCAAAATTGTATCGATAATCAAAATATATGTACATGCGTATTTACAAAAGCTATCCAAGGCACACTAAAATTTACGTACAATATTGAATCATGTCAGGGAGCAATTTCAAGCCTTCAACTGCGGCTTAGGCTCTGTTTTGAGCCTTTGGGGCCTGTAAAAGCAGGTCATTCTTAACTAGGACTTACCAGGAGGTAGTATTTTTATGCAATGATACCAGACGATGTGTTTTTCCATCTTTTATGGTGCTGTTTTACAAAAAATATAATATTCTTTGAAAAGTTAATTGGAATGCTTGCCAACCACTTGATGCTATGTTGGCTTTGGGTTCTGGGGGATTTTTCTATGACGTCATGTGAACGACTGCTGGTTCCGATTAAGTGCAATTGTCAGTTCCACAACCCTTGCTCTTAACGACTAAAAGTTACTGGAATTATGTTATGTGCGCTGATATAGTCTTCGGTAATATCCAAAGGAATATAGACTATTAATTAAATAGGCAGGACATAGGATTGATAGAGACCGGATTAGTGTCCTTAAGTTATATACTTAGGGGTCAAATAAAGTCCTTGTATGCAAGGGGCAACATATGTATCAATTATCAATCAGACAATGCTCAGAAGTTTAATCAATCTATTTTTACCCCACCCCCTCCGGCCCCAATATTTCTACTACGTGCCGTCAGGTCACATAGTTTCTTCCAAATTAATTCTTGTTGCACCTAGTTTGTTCTAGATTAGTTCCGGTTTCACCTAGTTTCAGTCTGGCCTCTAGTTGGTTACCACTATTGTAATCCTGCATGGTACAGTAGGATCCTTGTCGTAGTGAAGTCCTTTTTCCGCAAATATTATATTTCTGCATTTGTACAAAATGTAAAGATTGATTGCATGATAATTCCGGGGAAGTTGTTGATATGTCATTGTGAGCTGTCTTCTATCCAATAAACTAGATAGTTTGTTTTGTTTGGTAGACCAGGTTATGATTTCCAGTAACTGGCTATCGTTGGCTGGTTTCAGATGGAAACATCTTATCCTTCTGAATAAAATCCTATGCTGTACTTTGGTCTAAAGAGAAAAGTTCGACTAATAGACACTTTGGTGGGATAAGAACTAAACTAAATCCTCCTTATTATTCCTCCCTTACTCAATGGGAGTAAATTTTCATCAGCAGTCCTAAGGTGGAGGTGAGGTAAGATGAGTACTCAACGGGTCTATTACATGTTGCAGAAGCGGCAAAGGTTATCGGATGGGCTAGAAGTCATTATCTGTCATCAACAGTTCTTCCCTCTATTGAGGATGACAGATTAATCATTCCACGCGAGAGGTACTTAACTTTAATTTCAATGGTAGTTTTGTATTTGGTCGATTTATTTTTGCTGGCACTTTACTATTATTGTTTGCAATTTTGTGAAGCCTTGATGTAGCCATCGAGAGGCTGAAGGAACAGGTTATTAAATCGAAGAACCTCTCTCAAAATCTGAAGGTAATTAGCTTATTTATATCATAAAGTTAACTTCGCACATTTCTTATCTGCTGTTGCCACCTTAGCTTGTTCCTATCCGAACTCACAAGTTCACTATCTTCAGAATTTGGCGAAAGATGAGTACGAACGCAATTTTATATCTTCTGTTGTACCTCTGATGAAATTGGAGTGAAATTTGATGATATTGGTGCCCTTGAGGATGTCAAGAGGACACTGGATGAGCTCGTTGCCCTTCCAATGAGGAGACCAGAGCTTTTTTCTCACGGCAATTTATTAAGGGTAAGCTTGCTTTTCTACTAGACTTATCATGACTGCTACACCTTTTCTGTAGACATTCCGTGGGACCCTACACATTGCATTTAGGTCATTGCTGTCTTCTAGACACGAGTTGCTTAGCAAAGCGAGGTGGCAATAACTTATTGCTGAATACAAATATCTTATTTCTACCTCTAAAAAATTGTCTTAGTACGGCTCTTCCAAAAATTCGTCTCTTATTTGACTTAGAGCATCTCCACCGGGGGCCTCCAAGTGACCCCCCAAAGGCCCATTGGGGGTCCGGACGGCCAAAAACGCCACCAGCGGCACCCCCCAAAGGCTCACCCCGAGCAAAAACATGTCCGGCACCCCCGAAGAGGCCTCCGGTGCCGGACTTGGGGGCGGACATGCGTCTGACAGGGGAGGCCCGCCCGTCATAGAGACAGCGCGGCGTGACCTGAATCATTCGCTCCCCACACCCTCCTTCTCTTTTCCTCTCGCCGGCGATTCGCACCATCGCCGCCACTCTCGTCGCCGCCTGCTTGATTCGCACCTCGGGCACCTAGCCGGAGCGGCAACGCAGACCCACGTGCCGCCGTTCCCCGCCTGTCTGCGACCAGTCCAGCGCCGGCGTAGCTAGTTTCTAAGCCGGGTACGCCTCTTCTTTCCTCCCACCCCGCCCGCAACCTGTTCGACCATTCGTCCGTAGGCTCATTTGGTTGATTGTTCATTTGTGGCTTTGTTCCATTGCTTTCTTTCGTCCAATAGGCCATGGACAGCGACGACGAGGTCATGTTTTTTGAAATGATGAAGGAGGATGCCGCCCTTGCGGCCGACATCGAGGAGAATGAGATGGTCATGGCCGCACTTCTACAGGCCGCGATCGAGGAAGACGCGGCGCCGAAGTTTAGAGGATCAGAGAAGGGGCGGAGGCCCAACAAGGAACGCAACAGAGCAACTAGGCACATGCTCTTGTACCAAGATTACTTTGCCGACAATCCGACGAACTTGCCTCATGAATTTCGCCGGCGCTTTAGGATGAGCAGGTCATTGTTCAGGACGATTGTGCATGGCGTTCGGGAATACGACGACTACTTTGCGCTGAAGAGAGACTGCACTGGCCTCCTTGGGTTTTCATCACTTCAGAAATGCACGGCGGCCATACGGTGCCTTGCTTACGGGCTTCCCGCCGATGCGTTGAATGACTATCTCCGCATGTCTGAGTCCACCGCCGTCGAAGCCACCTACAGATTCTGTAAGGCAGTTGTGAAGGTGTTCGGAAAGCAATATCCGAGGACACCAAATGAGGCAGACACGGCTCGTCTCTTGGCACAAGGCGAAGCAAGAGGATTTCCAGGGATGATTGGAAGCATCGATTGCATACATTGGAACTAGAAGAACTGTCCGTTTTCTTGGCAAGGGATGTACAAGTCAGGGCACCACGGAAAATGCAGTGTTATACTTGAGGCCGTGGCAGATTATGATCTTTGGATATGGCATGCATATTTCGGCACCGTCGGTGCCTCCAATGACATCAACGTGCTCCACAAATCCAATGTGTTCAAAAACTTTGTGATGGCCTAACTCCACCATGCAACTATGTGATCAATGGCCATGAGTACGATAAGGGGTACTATCTTGCTGACGACATCTATCCCACTTGGTCTACATTTGTGAAGACCATCCGCAACCCTCACGGCGAGGCAGATTGTCATTTTGCAAAGAGGCAAGAGTCAGTTCGCAAAGATGTGGAGCGGGCTTTTGGTGTGCTCCAGGGCAGGTTTGCCGTTGTTCGCTACCCTTGTCTTTCATGGTCGCTAGATGAAATGTGTGAGATCATGAATGCTTGTGTTATCATGCACAACATGATCATTGAAGACGAGCGTGATACGAGGAAGCAACTGGTCGGCGAAGTGTTTGATTTCTAGGGGCCTATGGCCCATCCACATCCGGGCGTGCCGACGCAGTATGCAGAATTCCTTGCCATACATCGGGAAATTCGTGATGGAACAACGCATAAGCAGCTGCACGATGATCTCGTGCACCACCTGTGGACCATCAAAGCGACTCAGCCGGCGGCTGTTTGATAGGTCATGGTTTAAACTTGAATTCGTATTTAAACATTCTATTTCGAATTTGAACTTGTGTTGTAATATTTATTACATCAATTCGTATTGAAAGCCGCCCGCAAGGTGTTCGATGATTTGCTTGCGTTTGGGGGGCGGACGTTTGGGGTGCGCCGCTGTGGGCGCGGTCGAAAACATGGGCGGACACATGTCCGGCACCCCCCAATTGGGCCTCCATTGGGGGGTGCCGGACACGAATTTTGAGGCCCCCGGTGGAGATGCTCTTAACATTGGATGTCATTGTGTGTAGTTAGTTCTCACATGATGTAGATGTAGATGTAGAAGAGAATAATGAGATCACGAAATGATCCTAAACTATTGCCATCCGCTTTGCAGCATGGTTTCATAATATCTAGTAAGCCCAAGGTTATATTAAGCGCTAGGCGCTGATTGAGCATTTTGCATCTGTTTTTTCCCTTTTCTGAAGGATTAAAGCGCTAAGCGCAATTAAACACACGTTTAAGCGCAGTTGAGCGCTAGCCGTTTTGCCTCCGCTCAGCACCTAAGCAAGCTTAAGCGTGTGCTTAGCGCGCTTTTTATAACCTTGTATGCCAGTAACACTATGACTGACAAGCATAAGCATGGTTTACCTCGTTGCATACATCTATATGCTTATATCCTTTTAGCTAATTGATTCATACCGAAATTTGAACCTATTCTCGATCTCTTAAATGCCTGCTAAACACCTGTGGAGCTTTATCTGGTTGCATACATCTATGGGTTCATGTACCTCTGTTCCAAAATGTAAACATTCTATATGCTTATATCCTTTTAGCTAATTGATTCATACCGAAATTTGAACCTATTCTCGATCTCTTAAATGCCTGCTAAACACCTGTGGAGCTTTATCTGGTTGCATACATCTATGGGATCATGTACCTCTGTTCCAAAATGTAAGACGTTAAAATGTCTTACATTTTGGAACAGGGGTAGTATCTTTTAGCTAGTTGATCTGTACCAAAAATTGAATTTTTCTTGTTCTCTTAAATGTTAATTGCGCTGTACTCCCGTGGAGCATTAAATTATCTTCCATATTCATGCATGTTACATATTTATTCACCCATTGTAATATAGGCTAGTGTCTACTGAAGATGCTATTCAAGCTGGAATTGCCTGTTCTTGACATGTTAAAAGTTAAATCCACTAAGTCTGTGGATTAGAAATTGTTACCAGATTATCATGCATAATTGGCTATGTTATGCTAGTTGCTGTTCAGTGTTAGTTCATCATAGAAGCATATCGAAATTCATGAACATCATCATATTACTGTTTTCTTCTGAAGTTAAATATTTAAACTAAATGTTCAGATATTATTGTTTGAGTTGTTCATCGATGCTTAAAAATTTGCATGTTCTATTGATAGCTGTAGGCATGTAGCTTTTCATGTTCATTATATCAGAAATTCTTGATACTTGAATCCCCTCAGCTGACTTTCTCTTACGACTTCTGTATGCCTGGACCCTTTTCAGCCCTGCAAAGGTGTTCTGCTTTTCGGTCCTCCTGGCACAGGAAAAACTCTCTTGGCAAAGGCACTCGCAACCGAAGCTGGGGCAAATTTTATCAGCATAACTGGCTCTACACTGACATCAAAGGTAATTTGATTGACTCATTTCTATATTTTTTCAAGCATAGCAGGAAATATCTAATAGATAACCTGCATTGCATGTTAGTGTTTAACTACAAACATCTAACATGAAGGTTGAACAAATTCCAGTCTGATTATTTTTCTTCTACGTGGGCATATATTTTGGGGTTAACCATGGACATAGTTACTTCATGGAAGTGACCATAATTGGACACCTTGTTTAAGCAGCAGGCACACTTGAGAATTGAAATTCATACTGTTAGCAACTTCAGGGACAACTTTAATAGGTTTTACTAGTTACTACTCCCTCCGTTCCTAAATATAAGATGTTTTAGCTTCTTTTCAACACGTATGTATCTAGATGCGTTTTAGTATGCCCATCCACTCATTTCGGTCCGTATGTACTCCGTATTAAAATATCTAAAACATCTTATCTTTAGGAACGGAGGGAGTACAAGCTAAGTCAACAATTCTAGATGTGAAAATCTGGTAGATTGCTAACAGTAGAAAGCACACTTTATTTTTCCGAGAAAACACAAAGGACCTTTGCGTTTCATTTCACAATTAGTAGAGTTTGAATTACTCCCCCTGATCCAAAATAAGTGTCGCAGTTTCGAACTGGGGTTAGTTCAAAACTGCAACGCTTATTATGTATCGGAGGTCAATTCTCCTAGGAGGTAAGTTACAGGTAAGCTAGATGGTCCTAGTGTACATCCCAGGTCGTTGGCAGGATAACCTTGAGCCCGGAGGCGTCGGCTCTTGCCCACATGGCTGCCTCATCTTTGTTCTTGGCGATGAGGGAAGTCACCCAGGGTTGTGCTCCATTGAAGATGCACTCATTGCGGTGTTTCCAAATTATCCAAGGAAGGAGAGTGACGGAGGCGAGGCCCTTGCGCAGTAGCTTGGGTGTGTCGTGCCTAGCGTGTTGCCACCAGTCCATCAGCGATGTTGCTTGGCTCGGTGCTCTGACTGTCACCCGCAACCAAGCTAGGATCTCATGCCAGGCCTGCCAGGAAAAGGGGCACTCGAGGAGGAGGTGGTGAATGGTCTCTGGCGCCTGGTCGCATAGGGGGCAGCGCGGCCTCCAACATCGCCCGCGACGAGCATGGCGGTCCAGAACCGGTCCTGATGTGCAAGCCAATGGAAGAACTTGGCCCTTGGTGGCGCCCAAGCTCTCCACATTAGCTTCCAGGTATTGCAGGTCACGGATCCATGGAAGGTGGAGAAATAGCAGGACTGCGCTGAGAAAATGCCACTCACTGCATTTCCATTGGAGGCAGTCCAGCTCCTCAGTGAGGGCAGTGTGCTCGACGCGTGCCATAGCCGCAGGTACTGCTAATCTCGTGGATGCTCGGCGTGAAGGTCATCGGCCACTGTCCTCTGCTTTCTTCTCCTATTGGGGATGCAAGTGTATAGGAGCGGTGCGATCTCGCTAACGGAGTACCCGTCGATCCACCGGTCTTCCCAGAACTTGGCAGTAAGGCCATTCCTGATCGACATGGAGGTGGAGGCGAAGAATAGGGCACGCTCTTCGACTGAGACTTGGAGGTTGAGACCCGTCATGCACCTGCTAGAGAACCAGAGCCTACAAAGCCTAAGCGCAAGGCCGGTACACTCCGGATCTTCGATTCCCAGGCCGGCAAACAAAAGATTCTATTTGTGAATCTGGACCATGCCGAAAGATTCCCACCATTAGTTCATGTACTTTGAAGTGCGTGTTTGCAGCATGGGATGATGCCGGATGAGAGCACATCTTTTGTTTGATTGAGTGTATGACATGAATAAATTCCTGATCTTTTGTTCTGTTCCCCTAAAGGTGCTAAATTGCGATATCTGACTTTCTATGCTCTTGCAACAATTGACCAAAGAAAGGATTGGCATGATCCCTTGGAAGTTGGGATCATCTGCCTGCACTATTGCAACACAAGCTTATTTCCAAACAAGATGCCTTACTTCTCTATTTTCCTTTCACAGTGGTTCGGAGATGCTGAGAAGTTGACGAAGGCCCTCTTCTCCTTTGCTAGCCGACTAGCCCCTGTCATCATATTTGTGGACGAGGTATACTCACTTAAATAAATAAAAAACTGCTTACCACGCCCTTGGTTGCGAGCAATCTCCTTGTATGATGCAATTTGGTCTGATATGACAGGTTGACAGCTTACTTGGCGCAAGAGGGGGCGCACTTGAGCATGAAGCAACAAGGAAGATGCGAAATGAATTTATGGCAGCCTGGGATGGTCTAAGGTCGAAAGAGAACCAACGGATACTTATTCTTGGTGCGACAAATCGCCCATTTGATTTAGACGATGCTGTTATACGGCGTTTACCTAGACGGTAATATGCCCATGCTTTTCACTTTGAAAACAAATACATAGTATGCAGATCTAGCAAGGTGCTTATCTGTTCCATGATGTACAGGATATACGTTGGCCTTCCAGATGCGCAGAACCGAAGGAAAATTCTCAAGATTTTACTTGCTAAAGAAAACCTAGAAGCTGATTTTAAATTCGACGAACTTGCTAATGCGACAGAAGGTTATTCAGGAAGTGATCTGAAGGTATTAAACAAGAGCATCTGTTACCTTTTTCCCTCTTTAAGAAAGTGAAACTGTTGTTTGTGCGCAACCACTCAACGAGAATGTTGTAATGTGCAGAACTTATGCATAGCTTCAGCATACAGGCCAGTTCAGGAACTTCTAGAAGAAGAAAAGAAGGTAGTTATGCTCTCTTACCTTTTGGCATGGATCAAAATTGTTTGATCTTTTATTTGCTCACATGGTTACCATCTTTTGCAGGGACGTGTAAGTAGCAGCAGCACCTACTTAAGACCCCTTGTATTGGATGATTTTATACAAGCAAAAGCGAAGGTACTGTGGGCTGATCTTTTTCTCAAATACCCAGTTTTATGTTTCCTGCTCCTCTAACATCGGCTATTCCCTATGCAGGTAAGTCCGTCTGTTTCTTATAACGCAACAAGTATGAATGAATTAAGAAAATGGAATGAACAGTACGGGGAAGATGGCAGCAGGACAAAATCGCCGTTTGGTTTTGGCAACTGACTCGTATTTTAGTAGTGACCTGCCGTCGCTGTTACTGTTTGTTTGTAACATCAATAGGCTGCCTATTTAGTGAAAGGAAGCCAGTCCCCATTTTTCACCCGAGAGCCTATTTATATAACCTTTCAATGATCATGTACAAATAGCAAAATATCAAATCAAATGCCAGTTTTCCAAGTTTTTACAGTAGCTGGTATTACCGGTGGTTTTCCAATTTCTCAACAATGTAATGCTGAGCTACAAATTACTCCAGCTCAGCATAGGCCTGGTCCAGGTATAAGTAGCCCCAGAAAATTTCAGTTGTTGTATGCTACTAATTCCCAGGACTTGAACTCGGTGAAGTGAATTCTTTCATTATATTCCTCCAACATCCCAGAGCACAACGGTGCTAGACTAATACCTGTGTTGGCTGTTGTAAAGATGACGTCTTGAATTTTGATCGTTGTTCTAGGCTCCTTATTTTGTCACAGGTGTTGGTTATTTCCCCTTTGAATATGGATCTCCTTGTATAACCAAAACAAAACAAAAAAGGTAGGGAAGCAGATGTATATACTTACCCGTGTGTACTGGAGCATCAGAGGATGGTAACCACGGATTAGACGATACGCTTGGGTGCGTCCACAGGAGCGAGTACAGAGGTAGCTAGAACATATGAACGTCCGGACGTGGGGGTGACTGGACTGTGCTAATCCGCATCTGCACACACGAGTGGCTCTCTACACAAGAAGGACCACTTCATGCTTTCATTGCAAATCGGATAGCGCGTAGAACCAGAATGAAAAAACCTTGACGTGGGACTGAGAGTCAGTAATGTTCGTTCACATGGCCCGTCACGCGTCAGGAAGAAGTTGGCGTTCACATTTCTATCTCAAGCAAGTGCCGACAAAGGAGCAGACACAAATGCCGTACGGTGTAGATTTTAGTGTTCTTTTGCGTGGAGCTATGAAACTGCCGCAAAAAAAAAAGTATAAATATTAGAAGGACGCGGCTAATTCATCGAATTGCATAGGAAAATCATGTGCACTTCTCAGGTGCACGTTGCAAATCTACGGTCAAAAGAGTCGACCAAAGTCTAGCTTAATGAATTAGCAAAAGGATATTAGAATCCCCAATTTGGAAGTAAGTTGCATGGTCAAATATGTGCCTCCTATAGTCCTATATATGTGTTTTGTCAACAAACGTGGTGCTCATATTCCGTTCGATCCAAGTGATTCAATAGACAAAAGAATGACCAGACTAGCGCGCAGTTTGGTTGGTGGCCTCGAAGACTTTGGAGAGATGATTCCGGATCTCACTCGTATACTTCGCTGATGGTTATGGTTGGTGGCGACCACGTTTCGTGCTGGAGACCACGTTGCGTTGTGTTTCTACCGCGGCACTCCGAGTTCCGAACAGCCGCATATATTTTCCTCGGCCGTTCAACAAGTGCTCTCCAAATAGATCGTGACCTGTGCAAAGGTACAGATAACAGATTCCCGTAAAATAACCAGAAATTCTCTCTTGAAAGGAGATAGAGAATTACCCCCACTACAACCAACTATGTCGGACCTGGATTTCCAATCAAATATAATTATTTTGAGGGGATTCAGTTGATTAAATTTCAGAGAGATGAAATTTACACGCCGAAAAGTAAGATCCAAAAACTAGTAGACTGTGATTGAGCTTTTGCTATTTGTTTCAACAACCACATTTGATTTTTTTTTTTCAAATGCCCAATTAGTCCAGAGGCTAAACTTTGTACCCCCTCATCCGGGTATGTAAGCCCACTTATTCTTGTCTTAAGTCAAAACATTTTTAGTTGACACAACATCCAACTATACGAGTATATAGCACCAATGAAAGTTATCAGATGGTGCTTTACAAGCTTCCTAAAATGTGGGGATTGTGATTGATGACAAGACAAGGGGGGAGGATACCTTTCTCGATGCCATATAGAGAGTTTGTTCGAAGGCTCGACGTCTGATTCACCGTTCAACGTGACTATGATGTGATGATTTCTCTTGAAGTTCCAATGAAGTTGTCGTCGATTCCCTCCAATTGGTCGATCTCGCAAAGACCGCTGATAGAGAGAACTCGTGTAAAATACAAGCATATAGAGAGACATTAAACCACAATATATGAGGAAGCAAAATAGTGGGGTGCCATGGGAGTAGTGGTGCACCCACATCCAACCATTGGATACACTAAAGGGAGCACAAGATTGATTTCAATGAAAACGGCAGATTTTGACGGCGTCACACCGAGAGCACGAAAATGCATGGAGAGAATTGTTGTGTGCATGCGGGATACATCATTCTCTCGCATATCCATCTCCTTTACATATTGCTACATGACATGGATAGAATTGTTGCATGGTGGTGGACCGTGTCTTTTAAGAATTTTCATCTCCTTGAGGTGTACATGGATATAGAATTGTTGCGTGTGGGGGTGGACCGTGCCAGTGTTTGCTTGCTTACTATGAACTTTTTTGTCTTCCTGTTAAATATTTTAATTTTATATTTATTTAGTTGGACTGATTCCTACAAAACTCGGTTAAAATTCACGTGGAACCATCGGTACCTAATGTTAATAACCCACGAATTTGCTGACTGAAAATGCAGATCCTTCCAACGTGAAAAGATTGAGTACGAAGCTTCTCTAAGAGACTGGCCTATCACAATTTGGACGAACTCAGAACTATGTGTTCATGGGTTTCTATGTTCCGGTCGTCCGTACTATTGAACTTTAATTAAGTTGTACTACCTCTTTTCCGTACACTGTTTTCACGCAATGCATTCAGGTTTCCACCACTATAATTGTCTAATGAATGTGGTGGAATTGTGTAATGGGTGTGGTGGAATTGTGTAATGGTTGTGGACGGCAACCCATGCATGAGACAAGAAAATAGACGGAACCTGTCCTGCAGTTGCATGCACAAACGGTTTTGCTAAGCGTGGATTCATCAAGGGAGCACATGATTGTTTTATCCAACGGTGGGCACCCAATGCACCACTACCCCCATGGCACCAAATCCGCGTCGATATATGAGGCGTCCATGACAATCCACCACCACTTTTACTAATTTTTCAACAACCACATTTTCCACCACTTTTGTCTTTTCTTTTTCAAATGGCCAATGAGTTCAGACTTTAGAGGCTAACTTCGTACCCGCTCATCCGGGTATGTAAAGCCACTTGTCATATATGTATTTTGTTCTCCGGTCTGTCCTATTATGTATATGTCTATACTAGGAAAATTCGCGCGGCGACACGCCGCGCCCGTATGGTGACACAACATAAATAAATTGTAGAAGGTCGAATTGTTCAAAAATAATATAATTGCATCAAAATTCTGTATTATGTATTTATATATTATATATTTTATTATTTTGTATGTAGCAAAATTGTAAAGAAGAAAACATAAAAGTTCCTGGATTCTCCATTTAATTTGTAAAAAAAGAGATTCACCGACCGTGTGGTGACACAACATAAATGAGTTGGAGAAGGTCGAATTGTTCACAAATAATGTAATTGCATCAAAATTATGTATTATGTATTTATATATTATATATTTTATTATTTTGTATGTAGCAAATTTGTAAAGAAGAAAACATAAAAGTTGCTGGATTGTCCATTTAATTTGTAAAAAAGAAGATTCTTGTTCGGAGAATCTCGATAAATAAAAAAAGCCGTCTATGGGATTTCAACCGGTGACCCTCGCATTTGATATGAAGTAACATACCTCTAAAAGTGCTTTAATTCGAGCAGTGCTTGATTAAAAAAGTGACCTTCTTCATAGACCATAACCAAAGTTTGCATGGGGAGTTAAAAGACATGTATCAACTATTAAAGTATCGGAAGAAAAGACGTATAATGTACAATTATCAAGAAGTTGAACGTGTGTTTAAAGGATCGGATTACAGTCCTTTTATTTGTAAGCTAAAAATACGAAACAACTGTACAGAAGAACTAACTTTCAGATTTATCACGACCAGACAAAAGATGAGGAACGGTGAGACGGCGCCGCGGGGGGACAGGAAACCAGACAACACACCGTGAAGGCCAGTGCGGACAGACCCAGCCGACGCAGCAAGAGAAGAGCCAAGAGGGGCAATATCCTGGGACACATGCCAACGATAGGCGAAGCATCAGATTAATTAGTACTGATCACCACACAAATAATCTTTGGTTGCGGATGCTTATCTATAAAACAATCCATAATTTGAATGTTGTTGAGAAGGGTGGTTATGACCACAAAATCCTTATTTGCAAGTGAACTACTTACAATTTACATAAAGTCACCCATGCTATAGCTGAGTGATATAAATATACGATGTGCAAATATGATATATGAATTAGTACTTATGATCATACATGTATGTCACTATATGTGACCAAGTACATGGCTTCCGGAACAAATTCAGTGCACTCGTCAAGAGAATAATAGAGGGAAAAGGAGAGGGGATGCACAATTGGGTTTAAAAGGTAGCAAATATTTAGTTTTTTGTATGGAGTAAGTGTTGGAAGGTTATGTTATGGGGCGAATTTAGGCATCCAAATAGAATTAATGTAGACAGTTAAGAAATAGTTAAAAAAATATACGCGAAGTGAAAGTAAAAAAAAAGTAGTGGTAATATGAATATAGAGAAGTGGGGAATTAAGATAACAGGAATTGCAAATAAATAAGTAATAAATTTTAAGTTCGCAAAAATAAATTTACGAGGGAAATAAAAAGTTTAAAAAACAGAGTAGGGGAAATGGGAAAATAGGAAGTAAGCGAGGAGTCTTAGAGTCATTAAAATAAATATGCAAGGGAGGTAAAAGAAGAAAAAAAAAAGATATAGTAGGGGATAAATAGGGAGTAGAAATAAATAAGTAATTTCGAAGTCGCTATTTGTGCGCAATGTTCGTAAAAAGGAATGTGAAAAAAAATAAACAATAGGGGAAAATTAAAACGGGGATAAATCTATTAGAAGCCAAAAAAAATCTATTCATAAGGGACAGGGACTGTTTACGCGTGACTGCAAAAATAGATAAGTAATTTTTAAATCGCTATTCATGCACAATGTTTGTAAAAAGAAGTGTGGAAAAAAAATAGGTTTAAACTAAAAGGGGGAGAAATATATTAGGATGGGGAAAAAATTGTTCAATTGTAACGGGGGACCGATTTGCAATTCTGGGTAAACGTGGGGACTGTGCTGCAAAAATGTTTTATTCCGGGAGGCCGTTTCACAATTTTTGGAAATCGTGAGGACTTTTCTGAAAAAAGTCACGCGTGGACTTTTCTGCGAAAAAAGTTTCATTCCGGAGGACCGATTCACAATGTTTGAAAAACGCGAGGACTTTACTGGAAAAAAATGGTACATCTATATGTCCGTCAAAATAAAAAGGTTAATACATGGAAGTTGTTTGGTAGGGTGATATCCATGTGCTCGTGAGAGGAAAATTCGAAACGGATGACTGAGTGCGACGAATTCGATAAAATTCGTCAAATATTTTTGCGAATCTGGATCCAAAATTAAGAAGTTATAGTCGACCAAACTCGAAACCGATCACGGGAATGGAACCTGCTCGTCGACGCACATATATTTCGTGTATATGTTTTTTCAAAAGTAGGGCCGTCGGATGCAGGTCGGACGGCGCGGATCGGGCGGGCAATGTTGAAGTGCATCCATAAACATAAACAGTGCCTCGATTAACAGTGAAGGCACTGTTCTTTGAACAGTGACGCGATGGGCACTGTTCTTTGAACAGCGACGCGGTGGCTGAGAAAATGCATAACTATATCACCTTAATATATACTCCCTCCGTTTCAAAATACTTGTCTGTTTAGCTACATCCGAATTTGGACAAATGGAAAACAAGTACTTTTAGAACGGAGGGAGCAGTATCTATCTATTTTGCTGAACTTGTCCAATGTTTTATATTTTGGTTGATGCATGTGATGAACTCGTCCGGTTCTACGATTCCACAGCCGTCCATTGCACGATGGGATGCTCTCAGCGCTTCACACCAACCTCGTCCGTCCGACGTGGCACCTCACGGTAGGTGAGTCATCCCGTACTAACCCTCATGTTTCCTGACCAAATTGCCCCTAACAACAACAGCCTCACGCTGTCACGCAAGAAACAGTAGGAAGTCAAAAGGACGATGGGCAGAACGGTAACTCTGGCTCCCGATTACGCAACTACTCGGCAGCGTCTGGGCGCCCTGCTGCTGCGGTCCCGGCAGATGTGCGCCCCTATTTCAAGTCCGCACATTTTCGCGATTCCCCCACTCGCCGCCCCAGCAAGAGATCTCCCCCAGCAGTCACCGGACCACCTGCGCTCGCTCTCTCTGGGGAGAGCCGTAGGCCCGTAGCGGATTGCCTCGCCTGGTAGTGGTGGCGGCAGAGCGACCGGCGAGCAATGGAGGCGGGCGTTGGGCTGGCGCTGCAGTCGCGGGCGGCGGGGTTCGGCTCCGGCCGCCTCCGGGGCGCCGCGATGTACGGCGGCGAGAGCAGGGCCCAGGTCGGGA
Organism: Poa pratensis; assembly: GCA_947311845.1. Lineage (NCBI taxonomy): Eukaryota > Viridiplantae > Streptophyta > Magnoliopsida > Poales > Poaceae > Poa > Poa pratensis. The sequence goes on from CAMZMU010000087.1 coordinate 30,264,334, forward strand.
GCCTGAGGCTCGGAGATCATGTGGGGTCGCCGGCCGCCGTGCGGGCGCGCGGGTCCAAGCCCGTCGTCCCGCTCCGCGCCAAGAAACCGTCCGCAGGTACATGGTCTTCGCCTACTATTGTTCTTCCTTTCTTTGTGTGGTTGGTTGGTACGATTTTGGCTGAGAGCTTTTGTTCTGATCGGAGTGTTGAGATTGGGAACAATACATGGAATGAGGTTTTGCCTATGTGAGAGTAGTCAAATCTTAAAAAAAAAGTGATTTTTAAATTACGCGTTGAAGAAATACAGTGGAATTGACATTTTCTCCATTGATCTTGTGCTTGTGCAGGTCATGAAAACTTGCATAACTCCGTAGACGATGCCCTCCTGTTGAAGGTATTGAATGCTATCCTGGACGCCTTGTAAAACAAAATCAATCTTGATTCTGGAGGTCGCATATCTTCTGACAACCAGTCTAATATGGTTTGTTCAATGTAATTACAGAGGAAATCAGAAGACGTTCTATTCCACTTGAACGGGCGGTGTATTTACTTAGTTGGTTAGTTCTCGATCCTCCAAAAATTGTCAATGCTGAAAATAATCAAGTTAATGATGAAAGTTCTGAGTTTGTGATTAATAAGTGAATACATATGTGCAGGAATGATGGGTTCTGGGAAAAGTACGGTGGGGAAGATCTTAGCTGAAGTTTTGGGTTATTCATTCTTTGACAGGTTTGTGTTTCTGAAGCTAGCAGTAGCAGTTTGCAAGAGGACAACTGCCCTTGCTTGTAGTGATTCATACATACTGATGGCAAGTTTTTTTTTGCTCTGCAACTTAACAGTGACAAATTGGTCGAACAAGCTGTTGGCATGCCTTCAGTTGCTCAAATTTTCAAAGTTCATAGTGAAGCCTTCTTCAGGGATAATGAGGTAAGGTTGCTTAATTCATCTGACTTATAGCTCTCATCGGTGACTACTGATATGAATGGTAAACTTTGACATATGAGTTTCTTTTATCCTCGGACTGAAGTAGTGATTATACCTTCTTTTAATACTTTTCCAGAGTAGTGTCTTGAGGGATTTGTCCTCAATGAGGCGATTAGTTGTGGCTACTGGAGGTGGTGCTGTCATCCGACCAGTTAACTGGTACACATAGTTCACTATATTTCTCCATTCAGAATAATTTGTGCCTTTTCTTTTGCTGATAGATAAGTTGTTATCTCTCGTTGTATTATCAGGAAAAACATGAAGAAGGGCCTATCTGTCTGGTTGGATGTGCCCTTGGAGGCTCTTGCAAGGCGTATTGCTAAAGTGGGAACTGCCTCTCGTCCTCTACTAGATCAACCATCTGGTGATCCATACACAATGGTAACTACTTGATGTTTTAGCTTATGTTATGTTGGATATGAATATGTAGATTAATTATGGTATAGGAATCAAATTTTTATTTGTTGCACTTGTGTACATCCGTTCACTTTCTATTTTAATGTTGGTTGACTGACAGACTGAATTACTTCTATCTCAGGCCTTCTCTAAACTCAGCACCCTCGCGGAGCAAAGGGGCGATGCTTATGCAAATGCTGATGTGAGGGTTTCTCTCGAAGGTATGATTCGCATAATAACACTGGTCTTCTACAAACTCATGCCTTTCGCATATCACAGATTATTCTATGGTGACAGTTGATGGAATGTTTGCTCCATGTTTGCATGGAATAACCAATACTCGTATTTTCCATTTGCAGATATTGCATCAAAACTGGGTCATGATGACGTCTCTAAGCTGACACCCATCGATATTGCTCTTGAGGTATTAAAACTTCACCTGTTCTATGTCCATCCGCTGGGACGAGTTTTCTGTTTTCCTTCCAAATAAACAGATCACTGTACCAACTTCCTGAACATAGCATCTCTGTCACTGTGCAGTCGCTCCACAAAATCGAGAGCTTTGTCACGGAAGACGCCGTCACCGACTCACAAACGGAATCGCAAGCTCAATGGATACATACCATTTAGGATTTTCATCCTGTTGTACCATGTAGCACGCTGCCCACCGCAGCTGAGTTGTTTGTTTTGCTGTACCAACAAGGAGAAAGCCGAAGTATTTTTTTCTTCTTCTGTAAAACTGTAAAAAAGGGAATAAGGGTGATCATATGAGAATCTCTTTATGCTGAAACATCATTGTCTTCGGCCCCTGGTACTTCTGGGTTGAACATGTGTGTTCGTTTTTCGAATGAGATGTAATGGAATCGTTCCATTCGCATGTTCGGTTGGGATGAAAAATGTGGTTGGGATGAAAAATGTGGAATGGAATCGTATGGTTGGGAGAATTGACAGAGTTAAAACTGGAATCAAAATCGGAATTAACAGAGTAAAACTTGGAGTCAAAATCGGATTTGACGGAGTCAAAATCGGCCGCCGTGCCTCGGGCCGCCGCGCGTGCTGGTCCCGCCTCGGCCGCGCCTCGGGCCGCCGCCGCCCGAGATGGGAGAGACGAGCGAGATGAGAGGAATTCGGTTAGGATAGGATTTACTATTTAATCGTGGTTAACTGTTCGGTTAGGATAGGATTTACTATTTAATCGCGATGATTACTCAGCCGTTCCACCCCGTTCGGCCGAATCGGCCGTACCGATGCATTCCGCATATTGGGGGAATATTCCCTTTTGTGGAACCAGTGAATTCCCTTCCATGTCCTAACCGAACACAAGAATGGGTTCTGGGTGTGGAACGGTTCCATTCCGTTCCACTCCATCCCAGAACCGAACACGCCCTAAAGTCTCAACAAACGCATCAAGTGAAAACAAAATGTTAAATGTCACCCTCCTTGCCTCCGTGGACTGGATAAGCTCAAATCATAGGTTGGTGCCTGGCCAGCATCAATGTTTGGTAGGACCATCCTTCAATAGAACGGATCACAGGAGTACAGGACCAAATACGGCTGGTAGAGCGGGCTAAGGGCAAGTGGAGACACCAATTTCGCAAAAAGTTAAGAGTAGTAGTAGCTAGTATTTCCCAAGGCTCACTTCTTGACCCCACCAAGCTAGAGTGGAAGCAGCACTCTTTGGCTCAGTTTGTGGTTGCTGATTTGTGTCGATTGAACTTGTTTGTTTCATAGTTTAAGGTGAAGAAATAGTCAAACAGATAATAAAAACAAGTAAAACAGGTTAGACATGCATGGCTACCTATAAACGGAGGCGCATGACCGCTGGAGGGAGGGAGGCGTCACGGAGATGAGATGCTGCAACACGGGGATCATTGCCACGCTAGCTGCTCTTGATCTGAACATGGTTTCATTAAAAATAGATTCGTAAGTTAGTTTTTTTACATGCCCTCAACAATCGCTAGATTCCATTATCGATCAATAAATAATGGAACTTGCGCCTCGCAGAAAAAAAGTTAAGAGAAGAGTGAATGTCCACAGGGTGGATTTTTAGAACCGGGCTACATGGAGCCCTTTTTTTTGAAAAAATCGAAAATGATTTATTCGAGTTTCCAAAAATCACGGAAAAAATCACAGATGTGGATAGTATCTAGCTCTACAAGCGTGCAAACTTTTACCTTAAAATTTGTTGTATTTTGGGCTGTAAAAAAGACAAATCGGGGAAAATTCAAATTTTGAAACTGTGTATTGTTCACCACCCAGATCCACCCATTTGTCTTTTTTGTGCAGCCTAAAATACAACGAATTTGGAATTACAAATTTGCACGATTTTAGATCTCGATAATATCTACATCCGAAATTTTCTTCTCGATTTTTGGAAAATAAATGTCGATTTAATTGTTTTGAAAAAATGGACACTATATAGTCCGGGCTCCATTTTAGGTTTTCGTGAATGTCCAAGAGTGCTACAACAGAAGTTTCAAGTGACAACATGAAAATAGAGGGTGTCTCTAGGTGAGTGGTCACGATGTTTTGTTGGTGAGGTGTGGATGGTGGCAAAGTCATCGTACATATGAGCGGCGGGCTCAGGGTCTTGTCAACGGGTATTCATTTTTTTTATCAAGAATAGTAAATATATTAGATCATCTTCACCGGCGCGTCCAATAATGTTTCCAATAGGCTTATTGGGCGCGCCGGCAACAAAACGGTCCCCAACGGCGAGCTCAATAGGTCGAAAATTGTCGGTACGTCCCAATAGAGCGTCCGGCAACCCCGCTTCACGCCCTGTTTCTAGGGAGGCAAGCGGGTGCACCGGCAAACCACGGCAACTCCGCCACGTCGGATTCTGACGGGCGAGACCGACGCGTCAGCGACACGCGACGACTATATTACTTTCCTCTCCCTCCCACCAATTCTCAGTCTCCTGCCAGTTGCCTCCCCCGCCCACCTCCTTCACGCCTTTCCTACCTTGAGCGATCCACGTTCGCCGCCGATGTCTCCCCTCAGGCGCAACAGTGGCGGTGCTCGCGGCGGCGCAGGACGACGTGGCGTTGCTCGAGATGGCGCTGCTCGTGGTGGCACCGCCGGTTATGTCGTCCCTTGCAAATCCCGCGCGCGGCCGGAGAATATGTCGGATGTAGATTGGGAGGAGGAGCAGCAACGTCGATCAGCGACCACCATCGACAGAAGAGTACAGCGCATGAGTGCGGCGGCTAGGCATAAGCAGCTCGATCTCGTGGCCGCGTCGCTAGCGTTCACCAGTGGTGGCGCAAGTCAAGGGAGCACCAACGCGCCGTCGAACCCTGCGTACTTCGATGGCGGTGGTGTCACTCCACGTTCAGGGCTACGGATCTCGCCATGGTTCGATGAGAGCAGCCGCTCCGAGTCGCCAAACGTCGGCCTCCACATCGACCTCAACCAGGCGTTCGTTGACTCGCCGGTTCTGCAGAGAGGGTGGCAGCGCCCAAGCGTCGATGCAAATGGCCGCCAATGCCTCTTTGGGAGAGTACATGACGGTTCCGGCAACGATGGTGCCCACATGTTCGACGGAATGTCGGCCGGCGCGGAATACGAAATGGTATGAAATATATGTCCTTTGCCTCATTCATCTTGTGTTCATGACATCAAACCGACGTGCAAGTTGATCTTTCCAATAGCTCGACTGTTCCGAAGTGTTGTGTGGCATGATCCTTGTTGGCACGGGCAGGACCGGCGCTCCGGAAGAGGAAGAACAATAAGTGGAAGAGGAAGGGGACGGAGAGGAAGAGGAGGGCTACAGTGAGGAGGAGGCGCCGGTGAGGGGGGAGGGGGCGGCGAGACCGACGCGGATGCCGACGTGCACGACGTCGAGACCGGGACGGTCCGCAAGACGAGGAAGAAAGGCACTAAAGGCAAGAGGTGGAAGACCAAGGAGGACGAGTGCCTATGCGACACATGGAAGCTTGTGACCAACAACTCCATCGTCGGCTCCAACCAAACCTACGGCCGGTATTGGAAGAGGGTCAAAGAACAATTCCACGAGACGATAATCTATGGTGACTATGCCAAGGTGACAATGGATCGCAATTGGAATGCCATGTCGCATAGGTGGAGAACCATCCAAGCCGAATGCAACAAATTTCACGGTGATCTTGAGAAAATCAGGAGAAGGAACGCGAGCGGCAAGACCGTGAAGGACAAGTTGGAAGACACTCTCACGTTCTTTCGAGAGAACAACAAGGACAAGGACTTCAAGTTCATGCGTTGCTTTGTGAAGATTGAAAACAACAAGAAGTGGGAGAAGACCCGAATGGATCTCAACGGCGGCTACGACGCCCGTGGGCCAAACGACCCGGCGTTCCCCGCGTCGGAGGGACGCCCTGTTGGAAACAAGAAGGCAAAGTCCGACAGGAACAACACATCGTCTGCGGCGTCCGTGCAAGCGTCCATTGACAAGTACCTCACCGATGTCACAACCACGTCGAAACAAAATGCAAGCACATCCGCCGACAGTTGGTCGTGTTTGATGAGCAAGCATGACGAGAAGGTTGCCGTGGAGAAGGAGAGGATCGCCGACGAGCAAGCATGACGAGAAGGTTGCCGTGGAGAAGGAGAGGATCGCCGTCAAGAGGGAGAAGACGTAGGCAGCTATCATGCAAGCCGACACGGCGAGAATCCAGGCGATGTCGGAGGCGTCGCAATCTGTCGTCCGAAAGATGAAGGAGGACTCCAAGATCTTGACTGTCTACCTCTCCGCCTACACACCGCCGGTGATGGCTTGGTTTGTGCTCTCTCAGCAGCGCATCATGCATGAGATGGGTCTTGCGCCGCCGGAGCCGACGCCTATGGCCACGACGGGGGAGCCAACGACGAGCACGACGTCCTCCGAGCCAGAGCCAACGACGCGCCCAGGCTAGCAAGACGCCGAGACACAGGAGGACCCGAATGAGGTGATGCAGGATTGATTGATTCCCATGCATTCGATGTTTTGTAATATGATCGCCGGACCTGGCGATGCTTTTGGGAGTGCGAACTTGACCACCGCTATTCGAACTTGGTCATTGCGTCGTTTTTATTTGAATTTGATCAAAATTCCATTGGGAGCCTAATGGCGTGAATCAACAAAACCAAGGTTTATCGATCCAGTAGGACTTGGAAAAGGCTTCGGAAGGTGTCAACGGCGCCGTTTACGATTATTGACGTGGACCTGCGCACAGTCACAAACAAACTACTTTGCCCCAACGAAACAGAGAGGTTATCAATCTCTTTGGCTTGCTGAACACAAAGAATTAATTGTATGTGTGTAAAATAATATGAGAGCAAAAATGACCAGCGAGAAAATGACTAGGAATAACTATTAAAACGGTTGTAAGCAATATAGGAAAACATGACCGGGGTCCATAGTTCACTAGTGGCGTCTCTCCGAAAGATAAACATGTTGGTTGAACAAATTACAGCGAGACAATTGACAAACATGGACGCAACACAATACTATCATGACACAAAGTTCACTGTTTTATCTAATATGGGCATTACGACAAAATACATAGACCGTTATCCAACGGCATCTATGACTAATAATCCACCCAGGGATTGCTATCCAGCCTGTCACCCGAAAGTATTAAGTTGCAAGCAACAGATAATTGCAATAAGCATGGTGCGTAATGTAAGCAATGTAAACAACATAAAGTAATAAACACCGTTGTTTTATCCCTAGTAGCAACAACATATCTCAAAGTTTTAATCGTTTATGTCAACTCGAGCTCAAACAAGAGAGGCATGAACCCACTATCTAGCATAAATACCCTATCTAAGATACTAGCAATTACTTCGGCCAAAGCATCCACAAGCATCGAAGAGCATGCAAGATCATAAATAAAACATATGATAAATAAACTGAACAATAATGTCATGACTCCATAATTCATCAGATCCCCGCAAACACAGCATGTAGCATTACAAATAGATGATCTTGATCATGTTAGGCAGCTCACAAGATCTAAAAAATGGAGTACAAGAGAGAGAGAGAGACAACCATCCAGCTACTGCCATGGACCCGTAGTCCCATGGTGGACTACTCACGCATCACTCCGGAGGCAGGCATGGTGGTGTAGATGCCTTCGGTGACGATCTCCTCCTCCGACAGGGTGCCGGGAAGAGCTTCAGGACCCTCCCGATCTAGGGTTGGCGACGGCGGCGGCATCGAATGTTTTCTGGAAAATATGATCGGGTCCCGAGGGTTTTCGGGACGAAGACAATTTATAGGCAAAAGGGGAACTCGGGAGGGCACCCGAGGTGCCCAAGTGGGCCCCAGTCACGGTCAAGGGGTTGACCGTGCCTGGGGTTCATCTGGGGCCTGTGGGGCCCCTCTACAGGTCTCCTTCGGGCGCAGTCTTTGTTTCCATGTAAAAATAATTCCCGTAATTTTTTAGTCGAATCGGAGAAACTTTCCCGACTAGTTTTTTTGAAACAAAAAGACAGCAGAAAACAGGAACTGGCACTGGGCATCTTGTTAATAGGTTAGTTCCATAAACCATGCCAAAATGATATAAAAACATTATAAAAACATGTGGCAATGTTATATAACAAGCATGGAACAATAAAAAATTATAGATACGTTTGAGACGTATCAGAGCTGTCTTTTGGGAGCGACCGGTGGGGCGAGCCCCTCGCAATAGCGCGGCAACGTGTGTCGGCACTTCTAATAACACTTGTCCGGCACCGTTGCCGGACGCTCTATTGGACGCGCCGGTGGATATGCTCTTAGTGAAATAATCTGTGTTTAATGGAATGTAAAACTTATTTTAGGACTCGTATGATTTTATCACATGATTTAGAAGGTTTGCCAAATTTTTTTGGCTATTCAGCTCAGGCGCCACATGATAGCGCCAACGCCGGCAAGCGCCGACGCTATCGATTCTGCCTCGCCGGAGGCCTCCTCCACCTCGACCACCCTGCAGGGCAACACGACCACCAACCCACCACCTCGCAACAACTACCACCAAGTCAAACCAGAGCTGGAACCGAGCAGCCTTGCGCTCACGAACTCGGACTCGGCCGCAGCCGCGGAGAAGATCCGAACAGGGAGCACCAGCACCTCCCTGCTCACGCCGGCAGGAGCACCGCCTGCGCCACTGCAACACGCCGGAGAGCACCGCCAGCCGAGGCAGGCGCCGGATTCCGGACCACGACAGCGGGAGGGGGCCGCAGAACAGCGGGTCACGCCGCGCCGTCCTCCACGACCACGACCGCCGCCGCCGCCTCCACGAAGCCACCAGGGGCCGCCGCCCGAGATCTCGATCTCCTCTGCCCACGGAGGACCCCCGTCCCCTTTGGGAACGGGGCCCGCCACCACCGCGGCCGGAGCCAGCGGCAAGGGGGGAGGCGTGGGTTTCGGCCCCCGGGTTGCCAAAGGGGGACGACACGGGGGAGTCTGCAAGTGTATCTCCAGCGCATCTTCAACTCCCTCAAAAGAGAGAAAAGGTCTCTCCCACCATGGCCGCCACCCAGTCTGCGTCCCCGTCTCCCACCAGCGCTCCCGACACCATGTCCATGCACTCAACGGAACTCGTCAGGGGTAAGCACCAGTTCAGCGTCGCCGGTTACAGTCTACACAAGAGGATTGGTGTTGGAAATATCATCAGATCCGGCGCTTTTGAGGTCGGAGGTTATAGTTGGACGATCCAATCTACCCTGCGGGCAACAGCAAGGAAGAAGAAGGGTACTTGTCATTGTTCCTCGAGCTGTTGAGCCCTGATGTAGAAAAGTTCACCGTGAGGTACAGCTTCGAGATCAATGGCCCTATGGGAACTTCGTCCCCGTTCGATAAGGCGCCCGCGTGGGACGACTTCACCCCTAATCTATACCTACTATAAAAGGAAGTAAAGCTTCTTCCCGTCCGACCCCAAAATGACGGGTTTGCCCCTGCGAGTTTGGGCATATTACAACGCATTGCCACCGCCGAGTGGATACCGGTTCAAAACGCCGTTTGCATAAAACCCCCTGACAAACTGGGAAACCAACCCGCAGTGCACAGAACGGACATCCTGCTGACTATTCGCGGTTTACCGAAAACCCGCGGACCTTTTTGCAAAGACGCCACCGAAGAGGTACGGGAAAATCTGGAGCGTCCGTTTAGGTTGGAACGGACGGCAGCGATTAATCTGTTTTCTAAATTTTGTTTAAATAAACAGAAAACAAACTAACCTTCGTAAATTCATAACTTTCAATCCACAACTCCAAATTTAACAAACTTTACATCACCGCGAAGCTCTGACCATGTAGTTTAATTTGGCATCATTGCTTTTCCTTTTTGCATCTGTTTTAGTTGATCAAAATACAGAGATACATTTCGTCCGTACAATTCAACACTTGAGGTCTAAAAATGTTTTCAAAATGAATCCTTTTGTTAAATGTCAAGAAATGCATCCTCTGTCCAGTGGAACCAAAGTTATAAATTTGGAAAATGATTTAATGACCCAATTAATCCGCTACCATTTTCTTTCCTTTTTAAAATAATTCACAAGTAATTCGTTACGAAAATTACATCCAAACTGAAACTCTGGTTTTTCCTCCCGTAGCGAAGCACGGGCACTTTGCTAGTGAAAAATCATGGGGGTACAAGAAGTTTGTCAAGATAGAGTCTCTCGAGTCCCAGTACTTGATAAATGACTGCCTTACAGTATGTTGCAAGGTCGATGTTCGGAAAGAGTCGAAGACCGGAGCGACCAGATGCTACTCGATCATGGTGCCGCCCTCCGGCATCTGCCAGGATCTTGCGCGGCTCCTGGACAGCAAGCAGGGGTCGGACGTGACCTTTCAGGTTGGAGAGAAGGACTACGACGCGCACAAGGTGGTGTTCGCGATGCGGTCGCCGGTCTTCAGCGCTCAGTTCTTCGGCTCACTCGCGGACAAGCCCGGCACCGGCAGTGACCGTTACGTGAGAATCCACGACTTGGAACCCGTGGCCTTCGAGGCTGTTCTCCATTTCATCTACACGGACTCCTTGCCGCCTGTCAAGGAAGAAGATGATTTCCTGCTGAGTCGTTCGCATAGAGAAATGGTTTGTGATTGGCTTGCAGCGGCGGACCGGTACGGCCTGGAGAGGATGAGGCTTTTGTGCGAGAGCGCGCTGAGCGAGACCATCGATGTGGAGAATGCCGCGGACACGCTGGAGCTGGCTGACCGGCACCATTGTCCACAGCTCAAGGCTTTCTGTGTAGACTACATCGCATCTCCTGGTGTGCTCACGGCTGTGCTGGCAAGTGGCAACCGACGGCTACAGAGAGCTAAAGGTTAATTCTCCCTCTGTTCTTGCCGATGTACTGGAGAAACTTGGAAGTTAACGCACAGCAGGACGCCGCAAGCCTGCACCACTGTTTGCTAATGGAATCCATTTTGTTGCTCAATGGTTTATCTTTGATTTCTACGAGTCGACTTCTTTGTTAAGGCGTCTTTGATTCATCTGAAAAGTCGGACAACATAAGAATACAGCTTTTTTTTTACTTGAATACAGTTTTTCTTTTCAGTGGCACGTGCAAAGAAAATTTACTCCTACACAGGGTGGGCATGGGCGCATGGCGCAAAACTGGCTCTGACTCGGACGGGCAGGTGAACCATGCTAGCCTGGAGGGATTATAGGATGTTTCTCCAAATCGGAGTTTTTGCAGAAAGGAATGGCAATGCGGACATGCATCATGTCCATCGTCAAAGAAGCACCTGGCTGGTACTTCAGAGTTCAGATGATAAAGCCCAGCTGGGGGCAACTTAATGATCCCAACATCTTCTGCTCTGACCGACTGACCCTGCTGGCGCTTCTTCTTTTTGGAAGGGTATCATCTGGGCAGCCCAAGCAGCAAAAATAGGGTATCAGTGGAAGGTTGGGAATGGTAGAAAGGTGAAGTTTTACCATTGGTTTGGTACCTCCAGTCTTGCAATTCAGTATTGGGAAATCTATGTTATTGCAAATGAACAAACGATTTCCATTGCTGATGAGTGGGATGGTGAACAACTTAAAATCACCTTTCAAAGATGCTTTGATCAAAAGCTGCTCCAGCAATGGTTTGAACTTCTACAAATTGCTCAAACTTTACAACTTACTGCTGAGGATGATTGTCTTATTTGGAAGCTAGAACCAAACAACATTTACACTGTCAAATCATTGTATGAAGTGAACTTTAGAGGGATCATGCCCATTAATATTGCCTCGGTTTGGGATGTGAAGTCCCTCCTAAGATTCACTTTTTTCTTTGATTGGTTGCTCATAATAAGATACTCACTAGAGATAATCTTGCTAAGAGACAACATTTGGATACCTTATCTTGTTTATTCTGTACTGAAAATGAAACAGTTGACCACCTCTTATTTGAGTGTGTGGTGGCTAGAGCAATTTGGTCAGAGGTACAGAAGCTAACAGAAAATGGTCCTTCTCCCATGAACATGACTAAGATAACTAATATGTGGTCGAATGAAAAGATGTATCTAGTGGAGAATACAATCCATGCTGCCGTGTGTTGGGCCTTGTGGCTTGTGAGAAACGATAGTTTCTTTAACCATACTCATCGTCTGGTGGTTTACAGGTCGTTTGGAGGAAGGTGGCCTACAACCTTGGTTTATTTGGAGGAAGGTGGCCTACAACCTTGCTCAGCGGGGTATTCAAGTAGGGAGGAAAAGAGAAGCTCATGTTGATAGTGAATACCATGGAGCATCTAGCTCGGGCACCTCCACTGTTATCATGGGATCCTGGCTGAGCTGGTCTTGACAACTGACTCTCGAGAGAGGTGGTGGACAACAAGTGGACGACAACAACTGATGATCTGAACAAGAAGCTGCAAGAAAGTGCGCTGATGTTGATTGATGATGGTCAGTTCCTGAGGGTGGTTGATCAAATTTAAGCCTGGGAAAAAGTGTCTCGTGCTGCCCTTCAGAAAGGTGTCGTTTGTCTGCCCTCCTGCGAGAGTGTGCTAGTGCAAAACTTATTTTGCATCCCTGCAGTAATAGGGGTAAAACTTGCTGTAGTTTCGTTTTGCTTCTGCACTGTTGTTCCCGGGCCTGCTTCCTGTAGTGTCCCGTTGAAGATGTAAACTGAATGATGTAGGTGGGGTTTCAATTTTAATGGAACCTGGGCGTGGCCCTCTTTCTCTATGAAAAACCTAAATAATACATCGCTGATTAAAAAAAATCACTAGCCACTTTATTCAATGAATAATAAGTATATTGCTGGGAAACGTTCCATCTTTACACACAAAAAAATCTCTGTTGCTAACCAGAAACAATACATTCTACATCTTCATATGTGAAGCTAAGTGTGAAACCGACAGGCTTAGAGGACGAACAAAAAGAATGAGCAAAAAGGCAAACAAATCTGTCTTGGTACGTGAATTAACTATGTCCAGTAGCACCTTGTCACTGTCCAAGCTTCCCCCATATGCCTTTCCGTACTGTTAGGCACTTCAATTTGCCAAACACGAATCCCGACTTTGGAGGATTGCCATCTACAAGAGAGTTCTCGTATATCTCCTTGCATTCTTGTACGACCTAAGGAATGAGTAGGGTATAAGAATCAGTATACCAAATTTTCATGACATGACTTCCATTTTCTGAAAATTAAACCTGAACTTGCATATGTATAAATGGCACTAGAATCATAATTGTCAAAAAAATCCTTCCAAAAAACTTAATATGACGACCAGCATAGGTCTAGCATGCAATGGTTCACACAGACAGTCTCACATCAGATGCTTATGATGTGAGAAATAACTTTCTTACCTCCTTGGCTTCTTTCCGTGGAATTCCTTCCCTCAATGCAACAAGCTTCTCAACAACCTCAGACTACATAACAGAGAAGTCATATTGCAGAGCATGAAATAAATGAAAGGAAGGATGAAGTATATGCACTATAATAGCATGGGCAATCATTATGCTTGAGAAAATTTACCGGGCAATCTGGTTGGTGTTCCAGAATATTTGTATAAATGAGAGTGAAACTATCCAGACTTTCAGCTGAAGCAAGCTCTCTTAGATCAGCCAGAATTCGTACTCTGTTCTCAACTTTCTGGACCACATTGCATACACAGCATTTCAGAGAATAGAAGAAATAAAATGTGGGACTAGAATTGTAGCAACAGTTGTTTGAATGCAAAATTTATGTTATCCTTAATGATGTGTTGCACCAGAAAATGCATGCACTCAACTATTGCAGGAAATGGTTTTCAATATTCATAATGCCACATACTGTGGCCACAGGAACTGTAGTTACAAAAATAGTACTACCTCTGATCCGTTTAAAATGTCGCATGGAAAGAACTGACTACGTACAATTTGCTAGCACAAGTCCCGACATTCATTTGGGATCGGAGGGAGTACGAAACTTCCAGCAGTGAGTATACTTACTGTCACATTAGTGTATTCTCTGAAGAAATCCATAAGCACTTCTTCATCCAGCCTCATCCTCTCAACCGTGTCTTCTTTTATGTAGTTTTTCTAAAGGTGCAATTAATTGAAGAGATAAGATGAAATGGAGTGTGAAATAATCAGTGTAATCATTAAATATGCTATCTGAACCCAGAGCGCAATAGCAACAGCTCATTCCAGAATGATTGTAGAAACACTGCACAGTTCTTCCTTTTGGGATGTTCAATACATCATACATATATATGCTCCCAACATCCCTTGAAATCACAAGTAAAGAGGTATTCTCAATAGTCCTAAGGGAAGTTCTTCAAACCTGACTGAGAAGATGATCAACATATACAACAATTGTTTCCTCTAGGCAAGACTCCACAAATCTTCGAAATGATCTTTCTTCAATATATCTAGACAAATAAACCCAAAAGTTTTACAATTATGAGCAAAAAGATACAACTAACTATTACTCCCTCCGATCCAAAGAAGTGTCGCAGTTTTGAACTGAGGTTAGTTCAAAACTGCGACACTTATTATGGATCGGAGGGAGTATAATTATCAGCAATAGACTGCATTAGCATGCCGTAAGCCCATGACTCATAGGAATATTAATGATAGGATGTGGCATCTATTATAAAAAATAAATAAGATGATCATTACAATTTTTGAAACTTATCAATTTGGACTTTGATTCCAGAATTGGTAAACCATGTATGAATATGATTTATGTTGAGATTTCAGAGTTTTGTTGCATATTTAGGTCATAGCAGAAATCTGATGGAGGTGCAATTTTTTGTTAAGTCTCCAAACCAATTCATAAGGGCATAGGTAAAGAAGGATAAGCATAAGCCATGGCATTTCTCAGGGGATACCCATCCGCCCCATAACACTTATTGTGTAAACTTACTGTTTCACATCGCCAAAATAATCAGCAAATGTTGCAACCAGATATTCAGTCACCATTCCATCCATCCAGTCTGAAAAAAATGAACCACTGTTAGAAAACTAATTGATTCACTAAATAACATTTTGCATACAGCCTTAGAAAAGCAATGCCCAGAGAATTCCTTAAGCTGTTAAACATAAGGAGAAGAGGTAAACAACTATTTGCATACAGCTGCCTACCACAGGCGATGATTGAATAGAGAGGCAACAGCGATAGCAAAATAATTAATACCAGTGAATAAAATATCTGGAGATACATGTCATCATTGTTACTCCCTCCGTTCCATATTAGCTGTCGCTGATATAGTACAACTAACATGTAACAGAGGGAGTATTATGTAAGCATATAAATGTATGAAATATCCCGGTGCTTTTCTGGGTTTCTGGATAAGGCTCTCAGACTCTCACAACACCGACAGGAGCTGCTTGTGTTTTAAATTCCAAATTTGAAAAAAAGAAGGAAATAACTCAAACAAAGGGCACATGGGAAGGCATAATTTGTTACCGAAATACTAACAATGAATTACCTTTTTGGTAAACCTTTGCAAGCAAATCTTGCACGCCTGGGTCTTCGAAAATAACACCAACAGTCTGAAGGACCGCCTCCTGTCGAAAGAATCAAGAACTTTAGTTAGAGCTACAGATGCGGCCATATCAAATAACATTGCTTGGAAGATTAACCAGCAAAAATTGGCCAATTCTCAAAACATTTGAGGCAAGACAGCTGAGTCAATGTGTGCACACCACTCTTAGCACCTGTCTCTTGGTAACCAGTGTTGACAATTCTCAAAAATGGACAGCGACTTGCCAGAAACCAGTGTTGACAACTAAGAGTTTACCAGTTCAGTGCTTGTTTTTAGTATTCAATATTTAACTAGCTTTTCTAGAACCTTGGCAAGGTAATGTGGTTAATAGTCCTTAAAACATAATTAGGTGGCTCAGCAAGGTTTTTTTTTCATTACCTCCCCACTTTGTGCCAGTGTGTTTCAGTTTCTATACAATCCCGTAAAGTATTATTGTAGTATGTATAAAAAAGGATCTTGGTAACAGTACCACAACAGCAAGCAGTTAAGGAGTGTATGAAACGCCCAAAAGGAAAATTTCAACTAGCCCATAGCAGGATCAGAAAACTTCCTTAGGTACAAGTCGTAAAATGTATGCAATTAAGCAATCAGTGTAGAGTAAACATCAGAAACCTCAAGAAATAATTTCACACTGATCACAAGGTTATTTCTGAAACCTAACACTAAGGTTAATTACACAGTTATACTTATACATATATATTGTATTTTATGGATGTAGATTGTAGAACAAACCTTGGCAACCTCAAGAAATCCTTTGCAAGTGTCTTCAAAATTAACCTGCAAAACTGAAATTAACTTTCCCATCTAGAGCCTAAAAATGCTTAAGGTGTGCAAATGGAAAGAAATATAAATTGCAATACCACAACTAAGCCTTTCCCAAGCAAGTTGGGGTAAGCTAGAGATGAAAAAAATGCAATGGTAACACAGATTTTCAATTCTAGGTTGTCCTCAACTTCTGAATTCGACTAACACTCCCACTTTCCCAGTCTTAGCGCCTTACAGAAAATCCCAAAAAGTGCTCTGACCAGTAATCTGCTCAGCTCCCAGCACAGACCAGATTTATCCAACTCAGTTTGCTTGCCAGCATTGCATATATCTAGAAGTAGTCTGCATACATGTAGGATACTAGAATGCAAGTTTATTATACGAGTTATGGTCCATAAAAATGTTCTACCTCCAGTCTGAAAAACTGTTGCCTTAGCTCAATGCACATAGATTTTGAAACTAAGTATTTATACTTGAATTTTTTTACATAGCTGGATCCTGTTGGTTGTGGGCTGTCTCTGACAACACCATGGTGGTAAAAATTGCCACGAAAACCCATGTGATCTTCAATTTGTAATCCAAAACCAACTTCCTAGACATCATCTATTTTAGACTGGAGAAAGTTACTCAAGTATAGCACCCACACGATCTCCCCAATCCCCATAAGATTAATACAAATGATCTACTTTCTGCTCTCTACACCCCGAAATCAAATTTTGAATTAGTTTGGATGGTTTTTTGTTTATTGATCCTTGCCAGGAAGAATAGTTCCTACTAGGAAAGTGAACCCTGTGGTTTGCGGGTTCTGATAGTATGGATGCCTGGATAGCATTTTCGCTCAGTAAAGTGAAACACAGATAATTTAATGATGTATATGACTGAAAAGTGAAAACACATGAAGTCGTCTCCAGACAAGTTTGAAAACGTGAAAGAATGTCATCTAAGAGGATCAGGCTTAAAGACTCATTTGCACCTGTTCAGCATAGTTCTCTGGGAGTGCTTCCAGCGTGCTGCTACTTAGCTCTGATGAAAGTTCGTAGCAACGCAGGTTGTTGTTAATCTGCTCAAATAATACAAGGAACACATATTAAGATACGAAGGGTAGCAGGGGACTGACATGGAGCGACAAAATATACATACTAATGTTGAAAAAAAAAACGCACCAAAGCACACAGCGATTCCAAACCGACATCAGAAGCTGGCTCCTCAAGTCTTTGCCTCTCAGCTGCTTGAAAATCAAGCATGACCTATGAAGGAATCAAAGAGTATGGCATATTTCAGTAATTTAGTTGAAACCGCACAAAGCAAAGAAGAGCAAAACAGGTGGGACTAAAATAATCTAGAACGGAAACTGCATAATACCTGAATAACTGCAAGAGCAATACGATAAAGCATGACATCTGTGCTATTTTCTCTAACTATCTGCACTTGCTCTGTCAATATTCTGAATAAATCTACAGCTGCAGGTGTATATAGTTTTCCATCTTCTGTACTCTTTGGTGGTTGTGTTTTATCAGCCTCCAAAATGTTAGTGTACCATTTCTACAGAAGCAAAAGGAGTATAAATAATCATGATTAAGGTCAATTTTAATTCGAGGGATAAAATTAGTACCTTAGTTGTTGCCTGCATACGCTCTACATACATATTCATGAGGGGGTCCAACGCACCACTTTCTGAACAAACTTGGGCAAGAGACTCGTCCACACCAAGGCCAATAAGATTATCTTGATATTGCACAATCCAACCTGTTACCTGCAGTGAGCAATCAGTTAATGCGCTTGCACTATAAGAGAATACAACAAACAGAAACAATATAATGACAAGTGTTCATCTCATGAAGAACAAATATAACATAACACCTTTAGTATATTTATATTTTGAATATCATTTGCTCTTTCACTGAGAAGTCTTAGCATCTGAATGAACCTTTCGGTATACAGATTTACAAGGAGTTGGAAAATTTCATATCTGTGTAGAAATAAGAATACCCATAAAGTTAGTGAAAGAACAAGAATACCCATAAAGTACAGAGAATATTAGCGGTCAATGAGATGTCAAAATAATCAAGAAGGAATCATGAAAACAAGCCACCGATATTTCATACAAGGAAAAACATGTTCTTTACCCTGTGAAACTGTGATGTATTTCCTCTATTCCAAATTAAAATTTCTATTCCAAATAAGTTTGGCAAGCCCATAGAAAAATGTGTGCTAATATGTACAACATCAAATAAAGAAACCAATTTGGTGTCGTAGATGTTTATATATTTTTCTCTATACTTAGTCAAACTTAAAAAAGTTTAACTTATGACAGAGCTACAACTTCAATTAATTTGAAATGGAGGGAGTAACTTTAAGCAATTGATGTATTGAAAAGTTAGAATGCAACACATATTTTGAAGCACCCCTTTAGTAAATTAAAGAGATATATAGTATGGCCTATGACATGAGCCCTCGACATATATTTGTCTTGTTAATTGTTGTAGCAAACACTATATTAATATCTTGTGCATATACAACAAATAGTTCTGGAAATCTCTTCCAAGGATAAGTATATTTGTAATACCATTGTCATACCTAGGAGGGAAACATGGTGCAACATAGTCATAGATATCGCCAAGCTCATCACCAATCTGTATTGCATCAGGAGCAGAAAGATGATCCTTATGTAAGTCAGCAGCTATTTGTCAAGACCCATTTTGCAGAATAAGTAGGATTAAGGTATATTGGTAGAGAAGACAATTTACACAAATTGAGATCATCTAGATCAAATGAGTGGTAAACTATTGAGCCAAAAAATGTACACAGTGATGCGTGATTACCAATGAACTTGTAATACTTAAATTTCTCAACAGCCACGCCAGTCTCTTTTTAAATTCCTTAGGAAATAACAAGTAAACATACAATGGAAATGAATAGGATAGTTCACTGTTGAGGTTTTTAGGTCCACGAGTCGAGTAGCTGTCAGATCTGCTACGAAAATAGTCGTGACTAATCGACCAAAGTTGAACTGACTAGTCAAAGGGGATTCTGTCACGCACACACATTTAAAAACCACCAAGCAATATCATCTCAAACTCTCAGGAGGTTTAACTTAAAGGAATTGAGAACTGCAAGTTAACTGTACACTCCAGGGGGTGGAGTGCATTGGGGGTAGTTTTATCTCTCTCTATTATGCTGTGGTTACTATAACAAGTGTAGAAGTCAGACTACTTACTGCCTTAGCTTCCTCCAGAGCTTCCATAAAATCTTCTGAGAAAACAAGCTGTGTGATCAAATCATTAGCAACTGCTGGAAATGCAGGATAGTGGGTAAGGAGTAAAGCACACAATAAAATCTTTAATCCAGGATCATGGTGTGCTACCTCAGTGAGCAATTTGTTGAAGCGGGCCTCAACAGCCTTCCCTATGCACTCATAACATTTGTCCTTGTATCCCTTTCCCTGGATCTTTGATTTCTCTTGGGTGCCATTTCTTGGGGTAGATGCTGCCCCTGCACCTTTTCTGCCACAGTGAGCCAAATAATTAGCAATCAATAGGAGAGAAGCTGGTGAAATAAGGAGTAGTAGTATGTTGACTAGGAAAATTTTGCGCGGCGACACCGCCGCGCCCGTGTGAGGAAATTTAAATTTAGAAATGTCTTTATTTTTGAAGTGTGGAAATTTGAAATTATTGTAATGGAAAGGGAAGTTATGGTGAAAAGTTGTCTAGATCTCGGGAAATGTTTAAATTGGGAAGTTTTCTAGATTGTCCTTGGTGGATATTTTTATGAATGTATTTTTTTTTGCACAAAATATATTTTTTGAATAGAAATGGTGACAGTAGAGAGAGTTAAGTTCAATTTGTGCATTCACTGAAGTGAAGTCAAATGGTGAATATGTTGTATTACCATTTGTTAAACCATTATTTAAATTTAAGTACGTAGGTAGAGAAAGTTAAGCTCAAATTCAATCTGTAGTTAGAGTATAATTTTGCATTTTTTTGCAAATATTCATCTAATTAAGTATTTTTGAAATGTAACTACATAGGTAGAGAGATTTAAGTTATGTTTTCTCGAAATATGTTAGTTGAAGTTAATTGATCAAGTATGGTTCCATTTGTCTGTAGTCCTCTTATTTAGCACTATAATCAAATGAAATATGTTATGGTTACTTCAAAAGTGTTAACCACTTTTAGCATCCATTAAATATAGTTGCATAATTAGAGATTGTTCAGTTAAGTTGTCTGCGAATACTATTTTGTTCGAAATGGTATAGTAAGCGTGTATTTTGCTTCAAAAAATTATTTTTAACTTTACAATTAGAGGGAATATTTTATGTCAGCACTTATTAAATTTAATCCGTAGTTAGAAGAAATAAATTTGGATTGTGTGTATACTGTTATTTTTGCCCTAAAAATTTAGTTCGATTTCACAATTAGAGGGAATATATTATGTGAGATTTTATTAAATTTAATCCGTGGCTAGAAGAAATGAATTTGGATTTTGTGTATACATTTGGGAAATACGGGAAACAAATTGGCTAGCAAATGACATTTCCATAAGTTCTGTAATTAATTTAAGAAAATTATATTAGACTTTATAATATTAAACAACTTTAAATAATTATATTTATTTTTATTGATCGGTCGGTCGTGTTATGCATTTTTTTTTTTTTGGTGGACGAAATGGACAGATTTGAAAGTCACTTAAAATTTTGAAATACGCAAATTTGAGTGTTTATCGTGCGACATGAGTAGTCACTATTTTTTTTTTAAGCAATTTTAAATAATTGTTTTTTTTTCTTCTGATCGGTCGGCTGCGTTGTGCATATTTTTTCGGTGGACGAAATCGACATATTTGGAAGACACTTAAATTTTTGTAATATGTAAATTTGATTTTTTTATCGTGCGACATGAGTAGTCACCATTTTTTTTTACTTATGGCCACTCTGATATATTTAAGTTTGAATTTTTTTGATTTTTTTGCAGCATTTAACAGGGAAGAAAAAAAAAATCTGAGGTGTGGGCCATCTGTGACGTCATGGTGACGTCATAGTGGCCAGATCGGGCTGGCTCGGCCGCGGCGGCGTGGACGTCGCCGGCGGCGCGTCACCGCATCCTGGGACGCGAGCGTGCGTGTGGCGAGCGCGCCTGGCCGCGGGGAGTCCGTAGACGGCGGCGCCGCCCATTTTGGGTCGCCGGAGCGCCCGCGGCGTCGTGCGGCGGCGGCGGCGACTTGCAGGCACGCCGACGTCGATTCCGGCCGCAGCGCAGCGTCCTAGAGGCCGATCTATAGCGAGCAGGTGCAGGATTTGGCGCCGGAGCTGGTCGTCTGCTCCGATGTGGGCGGGGAGGCCTGCAGCGACGGCGCGCCGCGTCGGCGAATGCGGCGAGGTGCGGCGCCGTGCGGGAAGGGGGAGAGTGGCGACGGTTTCGCGAAAAGGTCCTTGAGTTTTGCAAGATTTACAAATAGGTCCAACTCTTCGAAATGCTGTGGACCGCGAAGTAGACACTGGAATTGTGAGGGTTGTTTTTATAAAAGCATCACGAAGGAGCTGTGCGAGCCGTTGGATGAAATTTGGACGGCGCGGAGGGCCGCACGCACTGTAGAAGTGCAAAACTGTTCATGAACAGTGCCCGCGGGACGACGTGGCCGTCTCCTGGCCGTCGGATCGCGCGATCGAACGGCCCACAAAAAAAGGTGACGTGGCCGATTCGGTTGGGGGTTGAAACGGGCAGCTTTGATATATAGGATAGATTACACCCACACAGTGGCTCTAGAAGATAACCATTATAAGAAAAAAAGAAAATTAAGCAATGTTGTGCAAAATATTGTACGACAGCTCGAGTTAATTGATCTGTGAACCCATATTTAGGCAGTCTGCAGTTCTAACTATATGTAAAGGTCAAGAAGAAGAGGTAAAGGTGCGATGGGAGAAATCTGAGGTAGGCTGGGTAAAATTAAATGTGGAGGCTAGCTTTGTAAAGGAGGAGAATAAAGTTTCGTGGGGAGCTGTGCTTAGAATTAATTCTGCGAATACCATCTTATCAGCTTGGGGGCCAATCCCTAATTGCCCAAATTCTGAACCTGCTGAGGCTGTAGCTGGTCTACAAGGGATCAAGTCTATCCTTTCTATCTCTGCTAAACCAGTACATGTGGAGCTTGATTGTGCATCAGTTGTGCAGGAGATTAATAATTCAATGTCCAGCAAATCAGCCATTGCAGGTATTGTAAGGGTGTGTTCGGTTTGAGAATCAAATAGAATGGAATGTCATGGTTTCATTCTCAGAGAATAGGTCGATTCCGTTCCTATGTTCGGTAGGTGTAAAAATTGGAATGGGTTGATTACGTTACTGCGTTCGGTTGGAGAGGTAGAATGGAAAAGAATCAAGAAAAAATAATCAATTCGAGATGAACAGAGCAGAGCAAGTGCCCAGCAGCAAAGATGACGCGCAGCTCGGCGGCGGCGCCCTCCCGGAGCGCGACGTCCCCGTTGCCGGCGGCGAGGAAGAGCGGCGAGACGTCGGCACGAAAGAGCAGCTCGGCGGCGGCGCCCTCCCTCGCGCCCGGACGCGAGTAGCTCGCCGGCCTCCCTCGCGTCGCCGCGCGCCACCGCCTCCACGAGCCGCTGCGAAGCCGCCTCCGCGTCCGCGTCGCCCTGCTCCTCCGCCACCGGCCACACCTGCCGGCCGCCGTCGAGCACTCGCTGCTCAAATCGGCCAGGCTGCTCGCGCTTGAGACCGCCGACCTGGTGCGCCACTACCCGAAGGGCCGAACGACCCCTACTCCTACGTCGCCTTGGCCGTGGTCACCGTCGTCGCGGGCTGCTGGCCTGGGAGGCGGCGGGCCACCACGCGCGCAAGTGCGGCAAGCCCCGCTGCCGTGGCCTGCGCAAGCCACAAGGCCATGGAGTTCGACGTCTAGCTCGCCGCCGGGAGGATGACCACGCCGCTCGCCGCCGGGCGAGCCTCCGCGCTCCTCCGGTCGCCGTGAGGAGAGGGAAGCCGAGGGAGAGGGAGAGTGCGCCGCTAGTCTGGGTGAGGATAAGGTTCACGGGTGTTAGGAGGTGAGATTGACTTGATTTTTCTTGTTAGCCCGGCTCGGAACCAAGTGATTCCACCGATTCGGAGGTACCACCCAATTCCGCATCTCGTCCGAATATTCGTTCCGGAGGAATCGCTCGGTTCTGGTTCTAGTTCTAACCGAACACAGGAATTTGCTCCAGGTGCAGGTCCGACCCATTCCATTCTACCAAATTCTTCAACCGAACACACCCTAAAAGTGATAAAGGGGTTGGTGCATCAGTTGTGCAGGAGATTAATAATTCAATGTCCAGCAAATCAGCCATTGCAGATATTGTAAAAGTGATAAAGGGGTTGCTTCAAAGCCTTCCTAATTCCAAGGTTAGCAAGATAAGATCTGGCAATGGTGCTGTGCACAAGTTAGATAAGTTCTGTTTTGAAGTAGGGGCATTCTGTTAGGATTGATTCCACCCTATCTGGTGGATGCGATCGATTGTAATTTGAACTCTGTTGATTGATTAATAAACTATAGGTATATGTGAAATAGTCCATCGTAAAATGGCCGTCAGGACAATATGCTACAATTGCTGACATGTTTCCTGCCCCCTTTACAAGTCATGAATTCATTTACTGGATTGAAGCCCAAGTTCATAGATGAGCAAATTCTGATCTCAACACGAAATGTCTAAGTAGTCCTATATTCAGTGCATTTACGATAGCACGAAAGTAAAGGGTACAATGATACTCCCTCGGTCCCTCCAATCCAATATGTAAGGCGTATTAGATTTCGTTAAGACAAGGCTTTGACCAAGATTTACTCCATCAGTACGTGGTTTATATGATACAAAATAACAATTATCAGTAAGTACTTTTGAAAACGAATCTAGTGATACATTTTCATGTCATATAAATGCTACGTCCTGAAAGATGTAATGGCTTTGCTACACAACCATGAAATGTATGATATCATCTTCCTAGTAGAACTGGAAGTACAAAAAAAAATTGTAGAGAAGTAGAGTACTTTGTTGTTCTACGCTGGTTTGTAATTGCCGCCATAGCGCCTGCACCCTCAGCCTCAGCTGCTTCCTCTGCAACTTGTTGGTCTATGATCTCTTGCATTTCAACAACCCTGAGATAAGAATGTGAATTTGAAGGATCATGTGCAGTAATATATGTGTCTGAACTAAAGATAAACAGGAAACATGGACAACACAACTCATTTTCCAACCTAAAGAAAACTTATATTTCCAGTAAACTATTTCCTTAATAAAACATTCAACAAATGGAAATGACAAGGGGAAACTGTCACTCCTTAAAAGAAGATGATGGGGAAACAGTATTTGACTGCAGGCTGCTGCAACCATTCAACTTTGAACATCAATGTATTGAAAATACTAGTACATGGAAAGAATAAGCTATACCTTAAAGCTCGGACCAACGTCTGAGGGCTGCAAAAAGGGAAAACGAGAGCAAGTATAAGCACCAGGGTGTACTACACATGGATGGCTTTAATTATATTAGGGCACGTGCATGCATCTTAGGTCACCTTTGGAATATTGATCACCCATATTTTAGATAAAATAATACAGCGCAAAAATGATAAAGTATAAACAAAGCTAATTTAAGAGTTAAGATAACAATCTCAGTTGAAAGGATGTGTTGTAGATCAAAAGAAGCTGTAACATGATATACATCGCATCTTTATGATTAACCAGAGCTATATGCTTATTATATTTGCAGCAAAACCTCCGAGTGACAGCCCGATGCTTAACGTAAAAGGTAACAGGGAAGGCAACAAATATATTGAAATATAGATTTGTCATACTGTCTCCGTGGTTCTTTGGTTCATGCCAGACCAATGCAAGGATTTCATGACTTGCCTCATCCTGACTACAATTTCAAGTTAGTCTTGCTTAAACTTTCAAATTTTTATTGCTATTCTGTCATCGGGTATTTGAAGTAACCTTCCTCTTGCAAGCATCATTTGGTACGTTCCACAAAGAATGCATGTATAATATTCAAGATGAATGAGAATACAAGGATGGCTGCAAAATATTGCCTCAGTTTTCGTAACATGTGTACTTAAGACCATAAGGCAATTCATTCATTGACCATGTTAATACAAAAGTCAAAGTGCATGATAACAAAAATCAATACCTCTCTTTTGAAAGTCTAAAAAAATTAGTGATATGTGCCCATAATGTCTTTTCAAATGTTTCCCAAGATCGATCAACATCTTCAAAGTATTCTCTGTGGAGAGGAAAAGAACCATCATGAGATTTACACTTGTGTGCTTCACTGCAATGCAGGCTACTAGCAAGATTTAATTAACATCTACTGCTAATCCTAACAGAATTTGCGATCAGACTGCAGAAATTTCAACTATGCAAGCTGTACTTAGAAAAGATCCATTACGCAGATCTTAAAACTCTAAACATGGGCCATAGGTTTGTGTTTCATACACTAGTATTTATTATTTATTAGGTCAGCAGTTATAGCACTTTTGCTCATGCACTGGATGTCCTACAAGAATGAAGGTAAATAAGCTACATGTTGAACAGATGAGCTGAACTTAAAAAATAGACAGTGGTTGGCTGAATAGAGCTGCACATGCAGTTATTAGAAGTTTCTTTTAAACTCTACTGGCATTGCTTAGGATGAACCAAACCTCAGTAAAAGCTTACCTCATTCTAACAAGAAAGGCAACAGCTAAAACATATAGGGATGGCGTGTCTCAGAATTATCAATGTAGCTAGTTATACAGATTATGGGAGGGGTCCCACCTCAATCGGCCAACTTCTTCCTTATGAGATCCAGCAGCAGCTAAAGCAAAACGCCTCTTTCCATCAAGAGCTGTTAATCTCTAATTTCATCACAGGCAAGTCATACAGAGAAGTCAGATAAATAGAACATAACCATTATGATTATCCAATTCTTGTGTTAATCGACAAGCCGGAGAAGAAGAAACAACCTCATAAGTGTGAATTAACTCTCTGTCATCGCTCAAGGAGTCACGTGCTGCAGCTGCTTCAACAGAAATGGACATCATACCTTGCACATCCTACCAGGCATTGACAACCAATATATCAATATTTAAAGCTCAATAACTTCGTTAGTTCAACCTACTGTTAAGTTGGAAAGTAAATACAATCATAAAACAGTGATCTTGTTACCCACAAAAAGTGTACAATCATAAAATAGTGCTATTGTTAAATTAAATTCGGCACTCAGCAAACCTTTAGAGTTGTGTTCAGGTTGTTTCTTGCATTGCTAAGGAGCTTGATCCTGTCATGATTCTCAATTAAAGTTTGACACTCCTGACACAGCCTGCAATCATTTATGATAAATAGGACTGAGATGAAGGAAAACATATAGCCTCAAGAAAGTGGTCTATCACGAGCATATGAAAAAGGTGAAAATCAAGACAACAAGCTTACTTGTCAATATCTATGAAGTTCTCACGTAGACTGTTTATTGTTTCTTGTGATACCGCAAGAGCATTGATACCAGCATGAGCTTGCTCGACCTGCAATTTTCAAATATTCACATAAATAATTTTTCATCCAGCAGGCAGACATGAAGGTGCTCGACTGACTGGAGCAGAAACTGTAATTCAGGCACGGCTCAGACTGATTAATGATACTAGTATTCAAATTAGTAAGTTTGGAAGCTCATAGTAGATATTAAGGCGCACCTGTTCTGCCACCATTGTACTGAGTTGAGTATCATTTGTCTGAAGAAATTGTAGAACAATAGTCAGATAATCAGAAAGTGTATAAGTAACTTGAATAGTAAACATACTCATAATATCACAATGGAAACGAATGTCCGGATCATTTTAACGCATATACACATTACAGCATGTTGTTTTCTTACTTTCATGTAAACGAAATTCAGCCTTATTTTATACCAGAAGAAAGGAATACTTCTAAATCAAATGTGATTTCAAATTCAACACTGACAGCCTGGTGCTCAAACCATATCAACAGTTCGGGCCTGCGTGCACCATAACTAATGCCTACGTCACAGTTCCAGCTCAGCTGCCAAAAAATTCTGACTGCCGGAAAGGACTAGTAGAAACCATGCGAGATTTTATCAAAATCCAAAAAAAATCCTCAGGTGAATCCCAGAGACCAGATAAAGATTTGTTCACGCATCATCAGTTCACGCGTATAGCTCCCTTGTACTGAGACCTCTCGAACATTTCACCTTTAAGCAAGCGCAGTTATGCATAATTAGCTAGCCCGTGGTCTTACATGGGCGTATCTAATCACCAGAAGTTCAGAATACGATTGTGCCGTGATCACAGCATGAACTCAGTTGCAGCAGAATGAGAGGCAACGGATCACGGACATTCAGAGCAAAACTAACTTCAGGCTAAAGGTCATTCAGAGCGAGTTTCCGAATGCAGCAGGCGTTCATTCAGAGCGAGATTGGGGACGCCTATCAGACAGTGTTGTATGGTTAACCGAATCTACCCGCCACACTATACTTGGGATTCCGCCACAATTGGCCGCGTCCGCGGGAGGAGAGGAGAGCAGAGGGATCGCGTCGCGTGAATCACCTGCTGCCGCGCGAGGTAGTCGGACTTGATGGAGGCGATGGAGGCGAGGAGGTCCGGGAGCGGGAGCAGCTTCGCCACCTCGCGCACCGCCGCCTCCTTCGCCTCGATGCCCAGATCCTCCATGGCCGCCGGACGCCGGCCTGCCGCCGCCCTAGGCCTCGGCGAGCCGCGCCGGAATCGAGGGCGGGTGGGAGCTCGGTGGGATGGGGAAACGGAGATCGCGACCAAGGCCTGGGTCGGGTGTGTTAACGGGTAGAACAGGAAAAGGCTAGAGATCTGACACTTTCTTTCGAAGAAAGTCACTTCATTCATTCATAATGGTCTCCAATTACGTTGTTTTGTTCCAAAAATCTGAATCTGGTCCTTGAAAACGAGTTTTTACGGATGACGAAAGTTCAACGGAGCGATCGCGAGGAATGCGTGGTGTAGTTTCTTCTCCACGGTGACTTAACGGGGAGGAGGGACTTTCTTCTTCTCCTCTCCTGAACAGTGTTTTGAGAGTCGCCTCTTTCTTCTTCTCCATTTCGCCGGCTCTCTCCTTGCTTCTCTCCGGCGGCGCGGCTGCCCGGAGTGGACATGGAGACGACGCCTGGCTTGTATATAGTAGTCGTAGATTTCTGCTTTGGCTATATGCCGTTTCTTGGCTTTATGCCGTAGAGTTTGAGAGTAGGCCAGCGGGTCTTTGCGGCCAGATCTGCTGCGCCATGGCTTGTCTCAGTCAAGCTGCTCACCGATGGTGGCAAGCGGTGGTGCAGGCGAGGCTGAGGCAGTCGTGCATCTCTCCTAATAAGGCCTGCATCGAAGCTTTGAAGCTTGGGTTCTTGAGCCAGCCTGAGCTTTGCATCTCGATTTTTCTCTCTGTGGTGGAGCTCCGATGGTTGGAGCCAAAGGCTGCGGGAGAGGATCTGATATGCGGCTTCTTCAATAAGGTTCGTCTTTGGAGGTTCTTCTTCTGCTGCTATCTCTCTCTAGATCTGCCTCCTCCGTCTCGTGGCAGAGTTTCGGAGTTCGATGGCGATTTGGATTTCACGGTGCGGTGGCTGAAGACCTCGTGCTGCAGTTGGGGTTCCACAAGATGTCGTGCCATTCACCAATTTCCAGAGCGCAATGGTGGCGACGGTGGTGAATGGAGATTTGGCCTTTGCAGGCCGACCCTCAGCTGCATTGGAGTTGCGATGCCGTGCTCTGGAGTTCACTCTCGGCGTCCTTGCTGGATGCCGACCTTGGAGACCATCTGGTGGTCATTACAGTTGGCCTTCTCGACCAACGCCTTTACAACCTCCGTGTGGAGGCCCTCTTGCAAGCTCGCGATGGCGCCTTGCTTCCCTGCAGTTCCAAGTGGTCTTGTCCCCGGAGCTGGAGAGGAAGGCCATGGCTGGAGCCTGCTGTTCGTCGTCGATTTCGTCGTCGGTGGTGGAGGACCCAATTGCTCTTTCTATTTCATGTGCAGGGTCTGTTATGTAAAGTGTAAGGACTGTGCTGTAATTTTTCCTTTCTTATGGGTTCTTGCTGTAAATTGTAGCCCCACCGCTGATTAATGGCATCCAGACCCTTCGGGGTCTCTCCTTTGTTCAAAAAAAAAAAAAAAAACGGGGAGGAGGAGAAGCATGCGAACCTACCACCTCCTTCCTATAGTAAATTCTCTTTGTAATAGTCTCAACCCTTCTAGAAATTATTTCTATTCTGTTTAAATTTAGTTTTAAAATGTGCATCTATTTTTAAAACAATATTATTTGGCTAGAGTTGATACCGTTGACCAAATTTTATCTTGAAACTTCTTAGATGCTGGTTTTTACCCAAGTATAGTCATTTAAGTACCATACTAAACGTTGATTAAATAGTAGGCCAGATATTTTATATTTATGTTTTCTAGCAACATGGGTTCGAAAATCTTGCCAGCAGGTTTCTGTTGATTGGTGCACAACGGGTACATCAGGAACAGTGCGAGACCGGCACTTCTTTTTGAGGTAACGCTTCTTAATAATGGTCTTCATTTCATTCTTCTAGAAATACTTTAACAACTTTCTTGATTTTTAGTTTTAACAGTGAGCAATTAGAGCATCTCCACCCGCACCCTCCAAACGACCCTCCAAAGACCCATTGGGGGTCCGGACGTCGAAAACAGCCACCAGCGGCACTCTCCCCCCCCCCCCCCCCCCCCCCCCCCCCCCCCCCCCCCCCCCCCCCCAAGGGTCAGCCCGAGCAAAATCGTGTCTGGCACCCCCGAAAGGGCCCCCAACTTGGAGGCCCACTCAGGGGTGCCGGACATGGGGCGGACATGCCTCCGACAGGTCTGGCCCGCCCGTCATACACACAGCGTCGGCGCTCGTGTTAATTAGGGCTGTGCAGAAGGCCATTCCGCCCGATTTTAATGGCGAGGCGACGAGACGGCGGCACGCTTGTCAGCACGCGTCGCAATAATGCCGCGCCCGTTCCCCTGGCAGGCGCAGAGCGAAGCGACGCATCGCGATTACGCCGCGCCCGTTCCCATATGGCAGACGGAAGCGACACCTCGAGCCGCGTCGTCCACGTGTTGACGTCGTTGCGGCTTCCAGCGGCGGCGCCCTGCACACGCGTCGTCGGCGTCAATGTGTGGCCAGGCAAACCGGTGCTCGCCGTTAATGCAGGCCACCCAACCCCGCTCCTCCGGCCGCCTTAAAACGCGACGCGTCGTGGCCCTCCTCTTCCCACACCACTTCTTCTCCCTCTCCCAACCCAGCCACCAACAGATCGACCGACAAGCATGGCGGGCAGCCTGATACGTCTCAAACGTATCTATAATTTCTGATGTTCCATGTTGATATTATTCCAATTGTTACATGTTTTATATACACTTCATAGCATTTTTATGCATTTTCTGAGACTAACCTATTAACAAGATGCCACAGTGCCAGTTCCTGTTTTCTGCTGTTTTTGTATTCTAGAAAAGCTAGTCTGGAAATATTCTCGGAATTGGACGAAACTTGGACAGAACCTACTATTTTTCCAACACGAAGACAGAGTCCAGAGGAGAGACGGAGGAGGGCCACGTGGCACCCACACCATGGGGCCGCGCGGCCCCCCCTGCCGCGTCGTGGGGTGGTGTGGGGTCAGGCTGGGAATGGGGAGAAACCCGCGCCGAATCCAACCCAGCCCATCAAGTAAATCATCTTACGCCCACACCAAACCACACCACTAGTTACTTTCTAGGACCCAATCCGCACCAAACCGCAGCACACTTGCCTCCAAACCGCACCACCCCACTCGCTCCTTGCGGGTTGAAACCAAATCAAAACCACGGGGCCAAAACAAATAACAGTCCGGATTCTATTTTTGCAGCTGGAGCAGATAGCATGCATCGATCATAGCAGAACTACACAAGCTGCGTGCTCTTTTTGTGTGTCACCGGTCGGCATCTTGGTGCAGTGCGACATGTTGAACATAGTGGCCTAGACGCCGGCCGGCAGCAGCAGTAACTCGCCGCCGACCAGCTCCGCCACGATGAAGCCCGGCGACCACGCGTCCGTGAGCGCGCCATGGTCCGGCTTTTCCAGGAGCACCTCCGGCGCGCTGTGTAGCTTTATGCAGGCCTGGTTGTGCAGCGGTGGGTCGGACGCCGAGATGGCCACGCCGAAGTCACCGATCTTGAGGATGAAGACACAGGGCGGAAGGGGAATCGGAGCCTGCCGGCGGTTTAGGCGCGGAAAGAGCGAATGCCGTTGTCGGACGGGAGCTCAAGCGTGTGACGCGCAGCCGTCGGCGAGGAGGTAGGAGACGCACGGCGTCGCCATGAATGGCGCGACGGGCTCGGGGACGGACAACGAGCACGCAGCGGGTGACCCAGGGCTGCGCCAGCGCGCGCGCCCGGCGCGCGAGGTCGAAGTAGAAGGCCGCCACACCCACCCCGTCGCGCCCGACAGCGCCGCCGCCTGCCACCTTGCTGCCGCCGGGGCACTGGCCCGTGAGGAGCTCAAGGAGGACCACTCCAAACGCGTACACATCGCCATTCTGCGACGCCCACGGCCGCGACGGGGGCGCCTCCGGCCGTCAGGCGCGCGGTAACCCCCCGAGCTCGACGACGAGTCACTAGCTTCGTACTCTTGATGTTCGTACTCTTGATGCTGTCGGGCGCTAGCGTCGGCGTCGTCGTGCCGCCGCCCCGCCGGCGGCTCGTGTGGTGGATGAAGGACAGGTCGCGCGCGGCGCCACCGCGATGCGCATCCGCTTTGTTCAGAGGATTCAGATTAGTTTTCTATTAGTACTGTGGTGGAGACGGCGTCGATGCAGGGCGGTGGCCGCACGTCGCTAGGCTGGCAGACAGGTAGGAGTACGGCGCCATGGAGAAGACTCGATCAGAACGGACGGGATTCAGGGGATCGCGTGCGTGGAGACCCGAACGGCTCATGCGGGCTGAGACCGTGGGTTCAGCCCGTTTCTGATTTTGGGGGTTGACTCCCCAAACCGCACCGCTCCACTCCGATGTGCTCGTCAGCCCGCACCGATCCAGTTCGTTTCCTCGTAGCACCCGTTTCAACCCGACCCGAGCAGTACCGAAGCAAAATCCGCACCAAAATGCCCGTTTGCACCCGCACCATTCTCAGGGTGAGTGTGGGGCCCTCGTGGCTCCGCAGCCGCCGCTCTTTCGCCTATTTATTCCTCCCGACGCGAAAACCCTAAATACCCGAGCCATATTCCACGAAAAGTTTCAGAGACGCCGCCGCCGTCAACCCTAGCTCGGGAGGGTTCAGAAGCTCATCCCGGCACCCTGCCGGAGAGGGGAATGATCACCGGAGGGCTCTACATCACCATGCCTGCCTCCGGAGTGATGCGTGAGTAGTTCATCCTTGGACTACGGGTCCATAGCAGTAGCTAGATGGTTGTCTCTCCACTTTATGCTATCATGTTTAGATCTTGTGAGTTGCCTATCATGATCAAGATCATCTTATTGTAATGCTACATGCTGTGTTTGCTGGGATCCGATGAATATTGAATACTATGTCAAGTTGATTATCAATCTATCTTATATATTATTTATGATCTTGCATGCTTTCCGTTACTAGTAGATGCTTTGGCCAAGTAGATGCTTGTAACTCCAAGAGTTAGTATTTATGCTAGATAGTGGGTTCATGCCTCCGGTAATCTGGGAGAGTGACAACAACTTCTAAGATTGTTGATGTGTTGTTGCCACTAGGGATAAAATAACCGATGCTTAGCTTAAGGGTGCGCTGATGCATGTAAAATGCATACATGAACTTTGCATTATATTACTTATATTTCAATCATATTTGCATCATATAAGGGTTATATCATTGTTTTATATTGATTTTGGGAATATTTCACAGTTTCCCTATTTTTCTGGAATTAACCCTGCACTGGCAGAAAACCCTATTTTCTATATTTTGATGTTTCAGGGACCCAAACGACGTCCAAATGACCTAATTTTTGCGGGGATCATTTTTTGGAAGGAACAAAGCGTAGGAGCGAAGGAAGCGAAAAAATGGAAACCCGAGGGCCAAAAGAGGTGGGCCCACGCGGCCAGATTCCTTGGCCGCGTGGGACCCCCTATCCTGGGCCTCGAGCCTCCGATGCCGTCGATCTTCGTCCCGTGCCTTCGTCTTGACCTAAAAACGACTATAAAAATAGTCCCCCGACGGCTTTCGGAAGGAGCGCCGCAGAAACACAAAACCACGAAACAGAAGACCTGGAGCTGCAGATTGGAGGGGGAAAACTCCGGCGGGGCGCTGCCGGGTGGTCTCCATCTTCTCCAACATCTCCACCATCATCACCATGATGAAGGGGGAGTAGTCCACCCCCTGGACTTTGGGTTTGTGGTGGTAACTTGATCTAATCTCTCTATGTATGATCATTGTTGAAGTCCATATGATGTGCCTTGCATAAGTATGGATCTATCTATGTAATTCCTATGGTGGATATTGTGGTATGAGATGATATTTGTTATGCATTTACCGTTGTGTTGGATCTTTTATGACTTGTCATACTTTGGAGATATTCTATGATGCATGTGATGGTTCGATTTATGCATAATGCCTTGTTTATCCATGTCATGAGGTGATTGACACCACCAAGTGTAGATAGATGAGAGAGATGTGGTCATGCACACGAAATATGAATCATTGCACTAGTGTTTAGAATATTGTCCATTATGAAGTATGATGTATGTAGGTACGGGATGGCCGATGTGACAACGGCATATGTATTGAGTGACACAATACAGCCCAACATCCTTTATCTGGGGGTAAAAAGGAAGAAGTATGATGTGGGAGTGACAACAAACCACGCTAGCCTTACGAGGGTGACCTAGCAACACAAATGATTATTTTCTTTCAACTATGTGTTTTAGGACATGTAGCCGTCATAGAAGTTTACCATTAAAGCATGACAATTGTGTGTACTTTTTATCTATAACATGATAATCACCATAGATGGGAGAGAGGATTGAGTGAACCCATGAACCCATGTCCATTGTTCCTATAAGAGAAAACCTTTGTCTTGTCCTCTTGCATTGAAGAGGATTGGGACACTTTTACATTCTTGTTTTGTTACATTAAACTTCCATCCATTAAATCAACCATCTTGTTCTTTAAACTTGTTTAGTGCATAATCAACTAAAACTTGTGACACTTTAGTTGTAGGGAATAGATAACTTTTCCTTCTTGCTCCTGCGGATCGATACCCTACTTCCACATTGAGAGGTGCTACAGTGATCCCCTGCTCTTGGGGGTTATCAAGTACTTTTCTGGCGCCGTTGCCGGGGAGCGTAGCGCTTAAGTTTCTATTCTTGTGTGCACTAGACTTTAGATTTATTTTATCTTGTTTTATATCTTACAATCATCTAAGCTTGGGGAGGTTCCTTTAAACTTGTTTGGTTGTGAGTTTCTCATTAGCTTTACTTTTAGTTATGTATCAGTTTATACTCTCCTTATTTGAAAAACACAAAAAAATTAGTTCATTTGTTATGTTCGTGGAATGTATGAGTCACGTACTTATGCAACCCCCTATGGTTGGATCAATTAATGTTGATCAAAAAAGGTTTATAATGGAAGCATTAAATGTAATTGGCCATGGATTATGTGATAGGTATAATGTATCTTGCTGCATAGATCAATATCCTAAGCATCTTAATTTTCAATGCAAGCTTGAGAGTATGCCTATAATTGCCTCTTACCATAATAATGAAATTATGACCACTGATATGAAGGCAGCCGAGGAATTTACTATTGTAATGGGAATTCTTGAGATAGTTATGTTTAATATAGATAAAGCTCGTAGCCTCACACCAAGACTTGCTACAACACTTGAACAACTCTTGAAACTCTTTTGTAAGAATACCTATATCCTTGAATATTATAACAATCTTGTTGCTATCAAGGAGAGATCTAATGGCTTGCAGGAACAAGAAGAATATAGAGAAGAGGAAAAGGTATTAGAGGATTGCCCATATCCTTACTCACCATGCTATTTTGATTCTGATTCTGATGATGATCAACACATTCAAAATGATATTATTATTGATAATAGCTTTGAAAGTGATGAGGAATTTGGTTTAGATATTCTATATGATAATGCTTTAGATGATGGTCCTATTTGAGAGCTAGGATCAAACAATAGTGATTTGCTGTCCAGAAAACAGATTCCTAAGCTTCACTGCGAAGAATGTTAAAAATCACAGAAGAGGAATTTTGACCTGATATTTTACGACAGCAATATTCAGTTGTTATTACACATTTCATTAGTTCAAAGTTTTCTGATTTGAGCAACATAAGTGCCTCTAAAAATTCGCTCCTTTCAGGCTGTCCAGTTTTTGACAGATTCTGTTTTTATTTTGCATTAGTCTCATTACTATGTTTTGTGTGGTTCTTTTGATCAAAGAGCAAAACATAACCTTAGTAACAGTAGTTAATGTTTAGAATCAACTCATTATATGTCTTTGCTGTACCTATGAGGATTTAATTTATGGAGACACTAACCCCTCTAATCAAGTTTTATGTTGAGTTTTGTGTAAAGAGAATTTTCAAGTGGAAGAGTTGAGGGTGATGAACAAAGATCAAGAGAGACAAACACTCAAGCTTGGGGATGTTACCCCTAGACTCACCCAACATATATCAAATAAGGACAAGAATTCAAGCTTGGGGATGCCAAGCCACCTCACTCCAACCATCTTGATATCAAGTAAGAAGCCTAGCTACATGGCTATAAAGAAAGCGCTTTACGGGAGGCAACCCGGTTGTTTTTATTTTTGATTTTCTTTGTGTCCTCTTGCTGTAACAAGAGACTTAGTTTTTAATTTTGTTTCTGGAATTTTTAATAAAGTGCCAAGTTTTACCCGTTTTGGTTTGAAAAAGTTGCTATTTGTATTCGGAGATTTTATTCCAGCACGAATCTGTGCACGGTATGATTTTTCATTTCTATTCTGTAACTCCGAATGAGCTGAAATTTGAACTGTAATTGCAACTTTTCATCCTCTGTAAGCGTGAATTTTTTCAGATTTTTTCGACATATTTAAGTAGGGTAGAAAAATGCGTTTTGCTGCTGCTGTTTTTCTGGACAGATTCTGTCCCATTTTGTTTGATGCATTCTTTGAACTTTTAACTTGAATCTTTTTATCCAATTGAGTTTATAAGTAGGCATACAACATTATATACTTTCTGGACATGTTTCACATTTTTGTTTAAGGATTTTATGCAGCAAGCAATTCATTTGTCTATCACTACTAATGTCACCCCACAGAAAAGAGATGGGAGAAACGGTGTTTTGAAGTTTTTTCACAGGGATTAGAGGAGATGCACCAAGAGTTATCCAAGGATGGTGAAGACCATAAGCTTGGGGATGTGAAGACAACCCCATTGGACCAACACACTCTCGGTTTGCACACGTCTAACTTCTGTTTTTCGATCAATGCACTTTATCGCATAAACTTGGAGCGTCTTTTATTTTTGTTATTTCGGTTTGGTTTTTATTTGTGAGACCACCACTTTTCATTTATGTTATGAGAGAGCTACTGGAAATTTGGGTTGAATTAAGTTGGATGCTATTAAAAAGATTGGGAAAGGGATGTTTGAGTTGATTCAAAAAGATACATATAGTTGCATGATTCATGTGCTTTTTAATGAGTATTAATTTGCAAGTGTTTTATCAAGAGCTATCTTTTATTCATGTTTTGATGCTGAATGTTACTTTACTTTGTTTAACATGGATTGATTAGTTCTATGGACACTTATGCATGCATTTAGACGGTCAACTTTCTCCCTTTTGCTAGCCCAAAAATTCCAACAAGTAAAAACTTGTTTTCCAACACCTTCAACCAAAGTTTTCCAGTGAGTCCACCATATCTACCTATTAGCTTAATGCTATTCCGAGTATGTTTATCATGTTATATTGTATTATCTATGTTTCCAAATTAAAATGCTTATGTTATTGATTGTTATGGGAAAGTTGGTTAAAAAGCTCTCACGAACTTGATGCACACTTTACTTTTATTGCACTTAATAAACATGAACCATTGTGATTAAAATTATGAAGTTGTATGCTTGACAAGAGTCTTGGTTGGGAGTTAGCTCATATGTGCTGTCACATGGCAAGCTTTCAACGTGCTCTTAATTATATTTAGTTGATATCATGTACTTTTGTTTATGGATGCTTATCATGGTGCCAAATAAATGCGGAAACTTAGTAAGTTTGAGGAGTTTGTATAAATGGCTAGAGAGACGCCTGGGCCGCTAACCTAAGCCATGCATCATTCATGGTGGAAATTTACAGCGTACCAAAGTGAACATTCAGTGATGCACGTCATAATAAAAAGCTATACAAATAGTAAATAAAAGAGTGCTGAGATTGTTCATTGTCTGTTTGTCTTGTCATTTTGACATGGGCTAGTTTCCATGTCCTGAGGCAAGAGGTACCCCAGTTGACGCTCTTGATGACGCTATTATATTACTTACAATGACTTTAACTTGAACTTGCTTTGTGGCCCGAGTTGAGTAACACCGTGGTGTAGGTACTCGTATTCACGGGGCATGAGGCATTCAACCCATACTTTGTCAAGCACACTACTCATATTTGCTTTCACTTTAAACTTTAACCATTCAAGATGCTATGATAGGGGTAATGAGAGCTCCACACCAATGGATACCACATTGCAAACATTAACTTAAGTAGAAGCATTTGGAAGCTAGATGAAACTTATTCATGTTTTACCTCTACTTATTTATATATCTTTCCAAAGTGTCCACCTTTTATATTCAGATTTACAAGAATACTCTATGACCATTATAGGATGTTTTTACTTTTTATTATGCATACATTTGGTCCATAGTACTTTCTTCTATGTTACACTTTGTGAATTATCATTGAACATCCTTACATTGAATATTTGATATCACTTCATAATCTATCTTGTATATTGCTATTCCTTTGAAGAATGAATCATTTGACTCTATGTAGCAATAGTAATCATCTTTGATATCCATTGATAGTATTAAAAAGCAAAGTCCATGTTAGTTTTATCACCTTCATACTCGAGGACGAGTATAGGTTAAGCTTGGGGATGTTGATGCATGTAAAATGCATACATGAACTTTGCATTATATTACTTATATTTCAATCATATTTGCATCATATAAGGGTTATATCATTGTTTTATATTGATTTTGGGAATATTTCACAGTTTCCCTATTTTTCTGGAATTAACCCTGCACTGGCAGAAAACCCTATTTTCTATATTTTGATGTTTCAGGGACCCAAACGACGTCCAAATGACCTAATATTTTGCGGGGATCATTTTTTGGAAGGAACAAAGCGTAGGAGCGAAGGAAGCGAAAAAATGGAAACCCGAGGGCCAAAAGAGGTGGGCCCACGCGGCCAGATTCCTTGGCCGCGTGGGACCCCCTATCCTGGGCCTCGAGCCTCCGATGCCGTCGATCTTCGTCCCCGTGCCTTCGTCTTGACCTAAAAACGACTATAAAAATAGTCCCCCGACGGCTTTCGGAAGGGAGCGCCGCAGAAACACAAAACCACGAAACAGAAGACCTGGAGCTGCAGATTGGAGGGGGAAAACTCCGGCGGGGCGCTGCCGGGGTGGTCTCCATCTTCTCCAACATCTCCACCATCATCACCATGATGAAGGGGGAGTAGTCCACCCCCTGGACTTTGGGTTTGTGGTGGTAACTTGATCTAATCTCTCTATGTATGATCATTGTTGAAGTCCATATGATGTGCCTTGCATAAGTATGGATCTATCTATGTAATTCCTATGGTGGATATTGTGGTATGAGATGATATTTGTTATGCATTTACCGTTGTGTTGGATCTTTTATGACTTGTCATACTTTGGAGATATTCTATGATGCATGTGATGGTTCGATTTATGCATAATGCCTTGTTTATCCATGTCATGAGGTGATTGACACCACCAAGTGTAGATAGATGAGAGAGATGTGGTCATGCACACGAAATATGAATCATTGCACTAGTGTTTAGAATATTGTCCATTATGAAGTATGATGTATGTAGGTACGGGATGGCCGATGTGACAACGGCATATGTATTGAGTGACACAATACAGCCCAACATCCTTTATCTGGGGGTAAAAAGGAAGAAGTATGATGTGGGAGTGACAACAAACCACGCTAGCCTTACGAGGGTGACCTAGCAACACAAATGATTATTTTCTTTCAACTATGTGTTTTAGGACATGTAGCCGTCATAGAAGTTTACCATTAAAGCATGACAATTGTGTGTACTTTTTATCTATAACATGATAATCACCATAGATGGGAGAGAGGAT
This sequence comes from Poa pratensis, assembly GCA_947311845.1. Lineage (NCBI taxonomy): Eukaryota > Viridiplantae > Streptophyta > Magnoliopsida > Poales > Poaceae > Poa > Poa pratensis. Next base: position 30,303,713 of record CAMZMU010000087.1, read on the forward strand.
TGAGTGAACCCATGAACCCATGTCCATTGTTCCTATAAGAGAAAACCTTTGTCTTGTCCTCTTGCATTGAAGAGGATTGGGACACTTTTACATTCTTGTTTTGTTACATTAAACTTCCATCCATTAAATCAACCATCTTGTTCTTTAAACTTGTTTAGTGCATAATCAACTAAAACTTGTGACACTTTAGTTGTAGGGAATAGATAACTTTTCCTTCTTGCTCCTGCGGATCGATACCCTACTTCCACATTGAGAGGTGCTACAGTGATCCCCTGCTCTTGGGGGTTATCATGCGCCGTTAGGTCTAATGCATTTGTTTACATTACGCACATTACTTAATGCGGTTATCCGTTGCTTGCAACTTAATACCAACGCGGAACTCGGTATGACAACCTGGAGGTGGATTATTAGTCATAGACGCTGTGGGATAACGGTATATGTATTTGTCGTAATGCCCACATGAATATCATAGTAATCATCATGTTATATATATATGCATTGCCATGCGCTCAATATTTTGTCAATTGCCCAGTTGTAATTTGTTCACCCAGCATGTTAGTTATCTTTTATGGAGAGACACCACTAGTGAACTATGGACCCCGGTCCATTCTTTTACACTGATAATACAACCAACTGCAAACATTGTTCCTTTTCATTCTCTGCAATTTACTACTGTTTTTCACACCATACGTTTAATCCTTTGTTTTCAGCAAGCCGGTGAGATTGACAACCTCACTGTTTCGTTGGGGCAAAGTAGTTTGATTGTGTTGTGTGCAGGTTCCACGTCAGCACGCCACTGACAACCTTCAGAAGTGATTTCTTGCTCCTACTGGTTCGATTAAACCTTGGTTTCATACTGAGGGAAACTGCTGCTGCACTGCTTCATACCTTCCTCTTGGGGTCTCCCAACGAACGTGTGATCCACGCAATCAAGCATATTTTCTGGCGCCGTTGCCGGGGAGTAAGAGGATTTCGGCAAGGGGAGTTTCACGCTTCCAATCTCTTTACTTTGTTATTGTCTTGCTTAGTTTATTTTTATCTTGTCTTGTTTGCTTTTAATTATCAGAAACACAAAAAAAATTAGTTTCCTTCATCTAGTCTATTTCGGTTTGTTATTATGTCTAATTGTTTTCTTGCTATCAATGTCTTCTCTTTTTGAAACAAAATCTTATTGGCTAAGTGGGTTCACGGAGGAACAACAAAATTATTATAAGGAATACCGCTTGTCTCAAAAAGGGAAATATTTATGGGAACAGATAAGTAGATTGAATTATTTTGCTAAAAACTTGTGCTCTACTTATGATGAATCCTACTGCTTTAATGAATTGTTTTGCTATAGAAGGCATAAACACCTCCCTTTCCAATGTGATTATAATGGTAATGAAACCTTGGCTGCTTATGCTAAAGGAAACTATGACTTTGGTAATCTTGAACAAACTGAAGAATTTTTTGTTTTTAAGAGTGCCTATGAAATTGCTGGTTATATTCAAGATGATGATTCTCCTTATAAATCTGAAAATTTTGCTATACTTGGTTATTGCCTTGAATATTACAATGATAATCCTTATATCACTGAATTTTTTGAGAAAACTTATTCTCCAGAACAACTTGCTACCTTTCAGGAACCTGTGGAAGAAGAAACTGTTGAAGCTGAAAGCTCATTTGGTGAAAAAGAAGAAGAGAGTGATGAACAAAAGGAGGAAGAGTGGATTAACCCATGCCTACCTTCTAATGATCTCTTACACTATTTGATTGCCCTCCATGCTTACCAAAGGAGGATGAATGTTATGTTCCTATGGATTCTCTTGAAATATTCCCTATGAATGAAACTTGTGGAAATGATTATGCTACTGTTATTTATGATAATCCATGCTATTTTGATAAGTCTTATGATAATCCTCTATTTATTCTTAATTTCGAAATGCATGGTAATGAGAAAGTTTTCTTAGAAAATGTTTATGATAAAGCTCTAGATGATGGTCCTATATTGCTTGATAATATTAATTGTACTACTACTGAAAATGGGATTGGAGAGGTATTGACTTTAGCTAAATGGAGTCCCATACCTTTTGAGAGTGATCAATCATCTTGTTATAAAATTGTTAAAAGTGGGTTTGAAAATTTTGATTCCACTATTTTTGAGCTTGATAAAAATTATGTGTTTGTAGATCATGAAAAGCATGCTTTATGTGATAGTTATGCTGTTGAGTTTGTTCATGATGCTACTGAAAATTATTATGAGAGAGGAAAATATGATTGTAGAAATTTTCATGTTACTAAAACACCTCTCTATAAGTTTAAAGTCCTGAAATTGTTCTTGTTTTATCTTCCTATGCTTGTCACTTTGTGCTTCATTGACTTGTTTTCTTACAAGACTCATATGCATAGGAAGAGTGTTAGATTTAAACATGTTTTATATATGCTTCTTGATGCTCTCTTTTACGTTTCAACTCTCATCTTTATGTGAGCATCATAAAAATCACTATGCCTAGCTAAAAGGCGTTAAAGAAAAGCGCTTATGGGAGACAACCCATTATTTTCTTTCTGCAATTTTTCTTTTCTTTTTGAGGCAAGGAGTTGTTTACATCTGTAACAATTTCTTTGTATCTTTATTTTATCGCATTGTTGTGCCAAGTATTGCCTCTAATAGGAAGATGATGCTAGATTTGGTGTAACACCCGGCCACCCCCGGGCCGGGCCTGTCACCCCTGGCAGCTCGCTAGGATCTCCAGACTGGCCCCACAGATCAACACCTGTCTTTTCTGCGCACTTTGTCCTCACTCGTGCGCACCCGGGAACCAGTTCCCGGTCGGTCACCCATCCTTGGAGTGCTCCGGGCCAAGCACGCTTAACCTCGGAGTTCCTTCCAGATGAGCTTCCGGAAAAGAAGTTGCAACTTATTGACATGAGTATCCTATCAATCCTATTGAGCCCTGAGCCAGGATCTCACATCCTTCCCCCTTAGAAGACCGACGCCCTCGTCGGTCAGCCCCCAGTCCAGGAACTTCCCCTCTTGGTACACGTCTGTGCGCCCAGTGCCGGCACATGCTCCACATGTCCACGCCCCTGACCCGCACACGCCCGTGTTGCCGCGAGGTTCGGCTCTGATACCAAATTGTAGCACCCCGGCCACCCCCGGGCCAGGCCTGTCACCCCTGGCAGCTCGCTAGGATCTCCAGACTGGCCCCACAGATCAACACCGGTCTTTTCTGCGCACTTTGTCCTCACTCGTGCGCACCCGGGAACCAGTTCCCGGTCGGTCACCCATCCTTGGAGTGCTTCGGGCCAAGCACGCTTAACCTCGGAGTTCCTTCCAGATGAGCTTCCGGAAAAGAAGTAAGCGTGCTTGGCCCGGAGCACTCCAGGGATGGGTGACCGACCGGAAGTACTTCCCGGGTGCACACGAGTGAGGACAAAGTGCGCAGAAAAGACTAGCGTTGATCTGTGGGGCCAGTCTGGAGATCCTTGAGAGCTGCCAGGGGTGATAGGCCCGGCCCGGGGGTGGCCGGGGTGTTACATTTGGATTGCTGCGCAGGAACAGATTTCTGCTGTTCACCGTTTTACTTCTGTAAAATCACAGAAAAATTATTTAAATCTGCAAATGTTTGTGCGTGATCCTCAAATATGTACGCATCTTTCGTTAGTTCAAAGTTTATCGATCTGAGCAACGTAAGTGCCTCGAAAAAATTCGTCTTTACAAACTGTTCTGTTTAGACAGATTCTGTCTTTTATTTTTCGCATTCTCTCTTTTACTAGTGTTGAGTGGAATTCTTTTTTAGGGGGAAGAGCTTCACATAACATCAGTGGCAGTAGCTAATGTTAAAAGTAACGGTCATGTTTGTGTCCTTATAGAACATGTGAGTTTTTGATTGTGCAATAACCCTCTAATAAGAATTACTTTGAGTTTGGTGTGGCGGAAGTTTTCAAGGGTCAAGAGAGAAGGATGATATAATGTGATCAAGAAGAGTGAAGAGCTTAAGCTTGGGATGCTCCCATGGATCACCCCAGCATATTTCAAGAAGACTCAAGCGTCTATGCTTGGGATGCCCAAGGCATCCCCTTCTTCATCAGCAACTTATCAGGTCATCTCTAGTGAAACTATATTTTAATTCTTTCACATCATATGTGCTTTACTTGGAGCGTCTGTGTGCTTTTATTTTCAGTATTTTATTTTTCTTATGGTCAACTTGATTGGACCCCAACATTTTTTATTGGAGAGAGACACACTCCGCTTTTTCATATGAATACTCATATTCTTCACTTATACTTATTGAGTATTCTTATCAAGCTATTGCTATACTTTTAGCTCCTGTTTTGCATGCATCTCTTATTCAGAGTTGTTAGTTCTTTTAAAGAAAGTACTCTCTTACTTCACTTATAATTGTTTGGAGAGTTTATGTTGAAATAAATTGATTGGTGTTTGGTTGGAACAGAAAATGTTGCATGTGGTAGATGGTATAATGGAAAAAGCTTACATATTCTTGTAGATCATTGTATTGGATAATTTGATACTTGTCAATTATTTTGAGTTATCAAGTAGTTCATGTTTAATCTTTTGTATCATGTAGTTAAAACCTATTAATGAAAAACTAACGTAAAGCTCGTGGAAATTTGGTTTGCATGATTGGTATCTCTAAGGTCTAGATATTTTCTAGTAAAGGGTTTGGTTAACAAGGAAGACAGTGTAGAGTCTTATAATGCTTGCAATATGTTTTCATATAAGCCTTGCTGTGTCGGTTGATATCTTGTGTTTGCTTCAAATAACCTTGCTAGCCTAAACTCTGTACTGAGAGGGAATGCTTCTCGTGCATCCAAAACGTTGAGCCAAAATCCATGCCATCTGTGTCCACCATAACTAGATATATGTGGTATTTCCTTGTCATTCCAAGTAAAATTTTCATGTGCTACCTTTAAACTATTCAAAAATTATTACTCCTATTTTGTGTCAATGTTTACCAAGCTCATGAGGACGGGGTGGATGTCTTTATGTCAACTGTCAAACAGACTTTACCACCGGACTAGCGGCATATACATCCGCTTATCCATTAATTTTGCAAAAAGAGCTGGCAAATGAGGTGCCCGGTCCCAATTAATTACAACTTTAACCGCTTAATTCTTTCACATTTTTTCCCTGATTTATCAGTCAAGCAATGACAAACAGTGAAATATCTGCATGTGTAAACAAAAGAGAAAGAGGGATGATCTGTCTTGCTGGTAGAAATAACGTCCTTCATGGGAGCCGCTCTTAAAAGTCTGGTTGGCAGGGGTCATATTGTACTTTCCATTTTCTGATTCGTTGACAATTAACAAACACCTCTCAAAAATTATTTTTACTCTCTATGTGATTGCAAAAACTTAAAAGCTCTAGCACATGATTTAATCCCAGCTTCCCTCTGCGAAGGACCTATCTTTTACTTTTATGTTGAGTCAGTTTTCCTACTTCTTTCTATCTTAGAAGCAAACACTAGTGTCAACTTTGGTGCAACAATTTTTATATGCTCACATATTGCACTTATTATATGCTTTGTGTTGACAAATATTCATGAGATATATATGTTGAAAGTTGAAAGCAATTGCTGAAAGTTAAATCTTCCTTTGTGTTGGTTAAATACTTTTTACTTAGAATCTATTGCTTTATGAGTTAACTCTTATGCAAAACTCTTTGATGCTTGTCTCGAAAGTACTATTCATGAAAACTTTTTGCTTATATGATTCAGTTGTTTGCTCATTATCTACTTGCTAGCAAACTATAGACCATTGACCTGGATCACTTCATTCATAACATGTGCTTTACAGTATTATTTAATCAAGATTATGATTGTAGCATGTCACCTCGGAAATTATTTTGTTTTTATCGTTTTACCTACTCGAGGACAAGTAGAACTAAGCTTGGGGATGCTTGATACGTTTCAAACGTATCTATAATTTCTGATGTTCCATGTTGATATTACTAGCTAAATACCCGTGCGTTGCCACGGTCCCCTTGTTTTCTCGCTGCACACGTAAATAATCGCAATACACATAACATTCATCTGTAAAAAGAGATAACAATAGTATTCCATTTTACATTTTAAAAAAATGTAATTCGATACAAAGCTATAATTCGACATCATATGCTTATAAAGCAACAACCCAACAATTATTTCGTTTTACTGCAATTTCAGCTCTAGACAACCCAACAATTATGTCTTATTGATGATTTTTATTTGCTTGTATATTAGAGACAACTTGAAGTAACAACTTTTATATACATCGTACACACGCTCATTGTATCGTTGTTAGACCTAGGAGTAGGTCTGTTACATTTCGCCTCGGCCATGTCGCTCCCACATGACGCTGTCCTTCAGGATGTCAATCGAATGAGATCCTACTCCTTGTGATTTGTCTCACCGCATCCACCTTTGCGTGTTGTCACCGTAGTTCCATAGAACGATCACTTCCTTAGAACGATCACTCATATATAATTGAAATTAGATGCCAAAGCGCTCCCACAGAAGAACAAAACCATACATAGAGACATAACCTCAAAACTCGTTTTACTCCACAGATATCTAGCTCAAGCCTCAAGGAGGTTGCAAACAAATCTTGTGTCTTCTTTCTCTCGTTGACCACAATGCATCAAGAGGTTCCCATAGACCTCACCATATGGATTCTCTCTTCATGCTTCAAACCTAGTGATGCAAACGGCAAGACCAGAAAAAAATGAAAAATTGAATTTTTAGTCCAATGACGTTTACATACACCAATACAGAACAGGAATGTACATGTACTATGCTAAAGAATAATCATTACATGTTTTCCAGGATAATAAAAAAATTGTTGCAAATGGTTGCCATGTACTGCAGTTCAAACCATAAGATGGTGCACCTAAAGGTGACATAGTTGGGTCATACTGAAGCAGCATGACAAAATACTTCGCATAGTTACTTAAAAAAGGCAAACCAACCAAATAGTTAGTTCATGCACCTTGAGATAGGAATCTGAAATAATAAGGAGAAAAATGATGATAATTATGTAAGTGACTCCACTTGCTGATGCAATTTTGCAGCCGACACAAACAATGAAGATATAAGAAGACAAGAGCTATATATACTCACTATGATATTCGAATATTCGAACAGGGAAAAGAAATGATAGAACAAGGGACATGTTGCCTCAAGTCTCACCTTGTGTTCAAGCCTGTCATCTCACCTAAATTGTAGACATTTTGGTCCCTCTAGAGCTGCAACAACAGAAATACATACACAATATTCAGAGGGCGCTGCATATCAATCATAATTCATGACGGCAACAGTTCCACAAGTGCTGCTGCTCTTTTCGACCAAGTTTTGGTGACTGGCACCAAAGAGGATCTGACTAACCTATTGATTGGTTTTGCCCACCTTCACATTCTTGCCACGCCTACTATATATCTGAGTATCACCAAAGGAACTAAGAGCCTTAGCTGAATTTGCGTTGGTGCTCCACATGGATTTTTGTTAACCAATTTATCCTTGAATTGAAAAAATCTGCAACCAAAATAAATTATCAATTGCTAAAACCATTTGTACTAAGAGAAGACTAAAGAATTGAAACTGAATAACGTTTCTACATTAGGTATTATTGTAGATAAATATGTTTAAGCAGATCAAGATTTTTCCCCAATCAAAGATACCAATGGAACTATGGAAGTATGAATTACCTAATTAATGCCTTGAAAAAACACAAGATGCGTCTGGTACTTGTAATTAGACCGATCAACCAGTGTACACATAAAGCTCCAGCCACGAATAACTCCACTGTCCACAGCAGGACACTAAATCTTCACTTGATATGAACTAACTCCAGGGATCTTAGGTGATCATGAGCAGCCCAGCACCTAGGCCCTCGTAAGCTGCACGTGTTAGTCGTGCTCGTGGAGGAGCGCATCCGTGAAGGGGCTGAGCGCTGAGACGTTGAGGCCCATGCGGCCGCGGCAGCACGCCGCACATGGAGAAATCCTTGTCGCCTACATGGCGGACCACGTAAATTAAGGATGCAAGTTACTCCTACATGGGAGGGCGACGGTGTTGCGCTGCTCTGGTGTAGCGATGAGCGCGACGATTCGTAGCGAGTGGGCGTGTCCCGTGTCCGCGGCGAGGATGCGAGGTACGAGCTGGGTGACCGCGTCATGCTGGTGTTTCGCGGCGACGGGAGCGAGGAGGCCGAACATTGGCTCTGGAGCCGGGTCTTGTCGGTGGGATGGGGACAGGGCGGCGGCGACGGCGGAACCCTACTGGCTCAGGCGGCGGTTGGAGTTTGATCTGGGATTGGCTATAGGTATCGCTAGTCTTGGCTGCATCGACACGGGAGACTGCAGGAGGTGCGAGGGTAGATAAATAAAACGTTTGGGGTTTTCATTTGGGCTCGGCCATCTGAGCGATCGGGGAAGCAGAGAGGCAGAAAATAGGTTGACGTACCAACGTACGAACTCCCATTTAATAGTAAAGATACCAATTGTTACATGTTTTATATACACTTCATAGCATTTTTATGCATTTTCTGGGACTAACCTATTAACAAGATGCCACAGTGCCAGTTCTTGTTTTCTGCTGTTTTTGTATTCTGGAAAAGTTAGTCTGGAAATATTCTCGGAATTGGACGAAACTTGGACAGAACCTCCTATTTTTCCAACACGAAGACGGAGTCCAGAGGAGAGACGGAGGAGGGCCACGTGGCACCCACACCATGGGGCCGCGCGGGCCCCCCTGCCGCGCCGTGGGGTGGTGTGGGGCCCTCGTGGCTCCGCAGCCGCCGCCCTTTCGGCTATTTATTCTTCTCGACGCGAAAACCCTAAATAGCCGAGCCATATTCCACGAAAAGTTTCAGAGACGCCGCCGCCGTCAACCCTAGCTCGGGAGGGTTCAGAAGCTCTTCCCGGCACCCTGTCGGAGAGGGGAATCATCACCGGAGGGCTCTACATCACCATGCCTGTCTCCGGAGTGGTGATGCGTGAGTAGTTCATCCTTGGACTATGGGTCCATAGCAGTAGCTAGATGGTTGTCTCTCCACTTTATGCCATCATGTTTAGATATTGTGAGCTGCCTATCATGATCAAGATCATCTTATTGTAATGCTACATGTTGTGTTTGCTGTGATCCGATGAATATTGAATACTATGTCAAGTTGATTATCAGTCTATCTTATATGTTATTTATGATCTTGCATGCTTTCCGTTACTAGTAGATGATTTGGCCAAGTAGATGCTTTTAACTCCCAGAGTTAGTATTTATGCTAGATATTGGGTTCATGCCTCCGGTAATCTGGGAGAGTGACAACAACTTCTAAGATTGTGGATGTGTTGTTGCCACTAGGGATAAAATAACCGATACTTAGTTTAAGGGTGCGTCGTTAGGTCTAATGCATTTGTTTACATTACGCACATTACTTAATGCGATTATCCGTTGCTTGCAACTTAATACCAACGGGGAACTCGGTATGACAACCTGGAGGTGGATTATTAGTCATAGACGCTGTTGGATAACGGTCTATGTATTGTGTCGTAATGCCCACATGAATATCATAGTAATCATCACGTTATATATATGCATTGTCATGCGCTCAATATTTTGTCAATTGCCCAGCTGTAATTTGTTCACCCAGCATGTTAGTTATCTTTTATGGAGAGACACCACTAGTGAACTGTGGACCCCGGTCCATTCTTTTACACTGATAATACAACCAACTGCAAACATTGTTCCTTTTCATTCTCTGCAATTTACTACTGTTTTCCACACCATATGTTTAATCCTTTGTTTTCAGCAAGCCGGTGAGATTGACAACCTCACTGTTTCGTTGGGGCAAAGTAGTTTGATTGTGTTGTGTGCAGGTTCCACGTCAGCGCGCCACTGACAACCTTCAGAAGTGATTTCTTGCTCCTACTGGTTCGATTAAACCTTGGTTTCATACTGAAAAAAACTGCTGCTACACTGATTCATACCTTCCTCTTGGGGTCTCCCAACGAACGTGTGATCCACGCAATCACAGCCGCGAGACGCCAGAGGAGCGCGAGCTTCGGCATCATCGCGACTTCCTCTCGGGGGAGCGTGCTCGCCGCTGCAACGAGCGCCGCGACCAGCAACGCCGCGACCAACTGGAGGAACGACGCCGCCGCAACGAGGGGCGGAGATGGCCAAAACGTTTCAACGCGAGATGTGGCGCGAGGAGGCAACCAACGCGCCGACGTACGTGTTGTCGCTGGATACCGCGTGGTTGTGCAGCTACCACAGTGTGCCGGTGGAGGACTACGCCACCCTACCGGAGGGATGGGTGAGGAACGCCGTCAACATGCCGGTGGCGCCGCGTCTCAGTGGGCAGGAGTGCTTTGACTTCGTCAAGCGGAAGTGGATGGAGATGTCGTACGAGCAAAAGCTCGACCCAAGTACTCCATCTCGGCGCCCTACTGGCACGCCGTGGTGGACGCGGAGAGTACGAGGCGCGTCTGATAATCCCCAGGAGCAAGGAATCACTGTAGCACAATTCGATAAGTATTTGAGTGTCGAACCCACGAGGAGCTAAAGGTAAACTATCTATTCTCTAAAGCCCTATAACCCTCTTATATGGCCGTTTGTGCAAAGCAATAAGTTTAAATATGAAAGGAACTAACTAATGAAAGCAAATGATGTGGAATGGGTTTATCTAGTAACAAGTTTCTCAATCAAGTTTCAAACGCAAGTTTCTTAGAGCAAGTTTCTCTCAGCTGTTTTCTCAAGCAAGTTTCTCAAAGTGGCAAGTAGCAAATATCTCAAGGGAGCAAATGTTCTAGCAATTGTTATTTCATTCGTGTGGTTGTCACAATTAGTGAAGCACATGTTTCAGTCTTAATTGTTTCTTCTAGGAAGGAGCCATAAATAGGTGTAGCCAAGTAAATGAACTAAAACCCCTTATGATGGATCTCATGGCCAAGTAAATGAGCACACAAGAATTATTAAGACATAAAAGTCCCACCATAGCCTTAAGTTCTAAGGTCCCCTATATATATCCCCCAATAAAGTAACTTCATGACTCGGTCTCAGGTTTACATGTCCTCCCAAGTCTCCCTCACTCCATTACATTACCGGTGATCATCTTACATGCATTCCCCAACATATGTGTGCACTCATATATTGTACATAAAGACAATCATAAAAGATAACAAAACTTGTATGCAACCAATCAACGAACTATTTCACTATTGCCATGAACAAATCACTTCTCAAACATAGATGGGGAGACACAATAGATCAAGAGAATAGTATATTGCATCATATATCATGTTTGCCAAGAGTTTACAGTGGAGAGATGGAGATGATCTTGCTGTAGATGTTGATGATGAACACGCCGGAGGGGGGTGGAGCCCTCCGGAGGTGATTCCGGCGGCGTTTCCCCCTCCGGTCTTCTCCGGCGGCAGCCTTCTGACTCTCTGTTTCGTGGTTTTTTGTTTCTCCGCCGCCCCTTCCCGAAACTCCCGGGGACTATTTTTATAGCCGGTTTTAGGTCAAGACGAAGCCACGGAGACGAAAACGGACGGCATCAGAGCCACGAGGGGGGAGAGAGGGTGCCTCACGCGGCCAGGGAATCTGGCCGCGTGGGACCACCTAATTCCCTCCTCGGACTTCCTTTTTCGCGGATCCTTGGCTCGTATGTCTTCTTCCTTCCAAATATTGGGCCCCGTAAAATCATAGGTCATTTGGACGTCGTTTGAGTCTCTGAAAGTCAAAAACATGGAAAAAAGGGGTTTTCTGGTTCTGCAGGGTTAATTCCAAATAAATAGGGAAACTGTAAAATATTCCCAAAATAAATATAAAACAATGATATAACCCTTATATGATGCAAATATGATTGAAATATAAGTAATATAATGCAAAGTTCATATATGCATTTTACATGCATCAGCGTCTCAGCGGCGTCTTCCTACCTACCGGCACGCGGGAGCCAACGCCGGAGTTGTCTGCTTCGGACGATGAGCGAGCCCGCTCTGACGGCAGGACGACGAAGACCCCGAGCTGCCCGATCTCCCGTTACCACCGGCGTCAACAAGTGCATGCGCATCTTGGTCAGAAGCGTCGCGGTCACCGGAGAAGGGGGCGCAGGATCAAGCCGGCGAGGCTTCTGATCAGGCGCGCCGCGGCATGCAATGGCGGTAGATCAAATCCCACCACGCGCCGGCCACGAAACCAGAAGCCTCAGCCTCAACCGAGGTTACGTTTCTAAAGGCCGTAGCCGACGGCAATAGCAGATGAAACTTCCGACGCCGGATCATCGAGGCATGCAAGTTTGTTGATGATTCCGGCGCTGGTTCGCATCTTCTTCCCCGGCGAGGGCATGTGGAAGAGGCATCTTCCTCGACGCTGGCGCGTGTAGTGGTTGGCTAGACGCTGTAGCGTGTAGCTGGTAACGGCGTAGTTTTAGTTTAGTTTGTTAAATCTCGTTTAGATTTGAAATTATAAGTTTGTTAAATCTCGTTTAAATTCTGCCAAAATTGTTATGAATGAATGTTTAAAAAAATTGGGGTGCATGTTTGGGGTGCGCCGCTGTGGGCTGCACCATTCACGTGGTCGGACACATGTCCGGCACCCCCCCAATTGGGCCTCAATTGGGGGTGCCGGACACCCCATTGGAGGGTGCCGGTGGAGATGCTCTTAGTTCCGGAAAGAAGTTCATATACTTCTAAAAAAATTGGAGTTCCTAAATTTGGTCATAGTTTTGCTTTTAGTGGGTGCCCATGTTATAACACCACGCACATCTATGACATTTTCTGAGATTTTCTTAATATGCGTCATTATGTAATCCTAAACTTAAGCACCCTTCTCTGTGAAACTTTTCAGATGCTCACTTTTCATAAAAAGTCTGGTCATTTTAGTGAGATATTTATGTTTTTTCTATCAACGTGGTGATGTTTACAATAGGCTGAAATGGGATGAAGTGAAATACTTGATACAAGGCCCTTCAAGGATAGAGAATTGTCGCGCATAACGGCGTATGCGGGTTGACAATCAAACAATAAGACACTGGGTCCCAAGGGAGAGATGAGGAAATCTAGAAGCGATCTAGGGTTTCATGTCACTCATCGGTGACACCGGCGGTCCATCCCACCTCTGGGGCTCATTGGTCCGGTGCGGCGGACCACTGACGGGAGCGTTCTTATTTCTTTTTTTGTCAGTTTTAGTGTCTATTTCGTCGGTGACATTCGTCAGAATAAGATCCTTCCCGACCTATCCCCGCTCCAGCGGTACGCCTAGCGCCGACGGAGTGCGCGTGGTGTTGTCTTTCCTGGCGTATCTCCAAGATCTGGTCGGTGTTCATGTTCGTTGGTCGTTGCTAAATGGTTTAATGACTTATTTGTAATTTTTACTACTTTTGAGCTTATTTATACTGTTAGATCCGTGGACTTTTTTGGAAAAATAAAATAAAGAATGGTCAACATGCTAACACATGTGCGTCTTTGGGTCAGAGTCGTGGTCCTGATAATAACCGTATAGAGAACTACCCCGATGCCTTAAACCGTTAGTGCCGGCAATATTGCTGCCCACACCTGTCAACGGACTGCACGTGTTCGGGCTAAAAAAGAACACATCACATATAAGTACTACGCCCACCGGAAACTAGGTACAATAGAGGCAAATGTCCCAAATGATAACCTTTCACGTCTTTCAGCACTCTAGTCTGCCCATGTACAACATACAGACATAAGTAGGCATACATAACAAACAGGCGGGCAAGGATTCATGATCAAACCAGTTCACGCATTCATGGTGCCCCATCCCAAGGCAGTAGGCACCGACCACACAAAACAACTCCGTCTTGGACGACTACTTCCAGCGGCAAGGACGCTGCATTTCACAGGTTTATGATACATGTACTACTGATGCTGGAGACATTAAAGGGGGTAAATGGCTCTAGAGTTGCAGCAATGCGCATTATACGGGGCAAGATTTCACTCTAGCTACTTCATGGAATTGTCAGGCTTTGCTGGTGGTAGCTGATGATCATCCTGCTGACCTGAAGACGACGAAGAGCCAACCTTCCTGAAAACTCTGCCACCGAAGAGGTCCTTCCCGATCCTCCCCTTGAAGGGGAACTGCTTCTTGAAGCGGTTCCGGAACAGTGACCCACTGCGCCTCGGGACGAGTGCGGCGGACTGGTTTCTCTTCAGGACATGATCGTTGCGAGGAGGGTCAGCGCTGCTACTTCCACCAGCGGCACCTGATGAACTGATGCTTTGGTTCCTGCGAGCGGATCTGAGGGCAACATGCAGAGGCTCCGAGAATGAAACACATCCTTCGCTATCGGTAGCTCGTACGCACAGCGGGCAAGGTGGTTCATGGACTTCGCTCTTGGGAGTGCTTTCCTCCAGGCAGTCTGCGTGGAAGACATGTCGGCATGGGAGCACTGCTGCTACTGGCATGTTGGTATTTCGAACTATCCGATTTGAGCTCCATGGTGATTTCTGCCGAAGGAATCTCTCGCATAAGCTGCATTTCAGGAAACTCACTGAACTTGTCGGGGATCTTTGGGATTCAATGCTGATATGATCTGATATGTCAATGGCCTCTCCATCATATCCAAAATCATAGCTGCTAGCACTGCTCCATCTGAATCCTTCCCTCCTTGAGCTCGTGTTCAGCCCAGGAGAAGCCTCCATCTTCCGAAGTTCACTCAGTGTGTCATGAAACTTGAGCTCAGGACTCGTCAAACTGCGTCGCCATACAGGAGAAACTTGGCTGTCGTCGCTCGGTGTGGTACGCCCAGCATTACTAGCCTCAGGCATCCCAGAGGCTCCTGCTTCTGACACTGGATTGCGGAAGACTAGCGGGTACACTGGCGTTGACATAAAGGACCGCCTTCCCAGATGATTGCGTGGTAGATGTGAAGTTGGTCGTTTACTAGAAGATGCCATCTGACTTGTTTCTGAGTATGGTGATGCAGAACTGAAACTGCTCACAGCAGTTAAATGTCTCTGCAACATACAATAAACATAAACATCAGCACTATGATACAGAGAGCACCACATGCTTATTAAGCATGCCAACTGTCAGAGAACTAGGGGGATTAACTAAATGAGAAAATAAAAATGGAGCTTACCTCGCTGGATTGGTGATGATCAGAACTTTCAGGTTTCGGTCCTGGTGCCAAATAATAGAGAAACTGTTACTTAAACAGGAAGCTACCAAAGGAACACTAGCACTATAGCAACAGCTGGTCAGCTATTTTGTAATTATTGAAACAGAACACGAAAACTTTGGGTGTTGCAGGGGAAGCTGTCTCTAACGTGTAAGCACTGAATCACTGATGTCCATTTCAATGCAGATGGTTAATTTTTAACTAATTTCTAGCAGAATCAGTCGACAAGGTAAATAGTGCTGTATGAGAACTGATACAATTGGAAACTGAGTAACTAAATCTGCAAAACCAGCTCTTCTAATGTGTCCCCAAAGTACATCTTTATACATTCTGTTTATGAGCCAAGCATATTGTGATGTGCTTGCACATAAGTAATTCTTCAATGAACTTGTATTCATCCAAATGCCAGCATGTGTTGTATCATCCAAATATGGGTAAAGATCTTACTCCTAAGTTTCATGCCGTACTCATCTCCCCTTGACATGGGAATAGATGAATAATTCTATGGGTTCACATTTGTTGTGAAGGCATAATTGCAAGAGATGATAATTGCATCAGAAGCAAATTACAAAAAATGTAAGATATATTCACAGAAGAAAATGATATAGTTCCTCTCCTCGAGAGGTACATTTCATGAAGATATTGTACGTATGTGGAAGGTACACTGCCATATGAACACGCAGATGCATCAAGCAGGATTGCAGGAACAGAGTGACAACACAGCGGTTCATAAGTCATGTTTCACACTAAATATTTGCAAGCAGAAGCTGGGTCCATTCAATAATTTTCTTTCATACTATGTGGAAGGTACACTGCCATATGAACACGCAGATGCATCAAGCAGGATGGCAGGAACAGAGTGACAACACAGCGGTTCATAAGTCATGTTTCCAACTAACTATTTGCAAGCAGAAGCTGGGTTCATTCAGTAATTTTCTTTCATACTATTACTACCGAAACAAGCCTATGTTATACAACCTCCGTATCAAAATATAAGATGTTTTAGCATTTTCCTGATACAGATGTACCTAGACATATATTAGTGTGTAGATTCACTCATTTCAGTCCATATGTAGTCCATATTCAAATATCCAAAACATCTTATATTTTGATACGGAGGGAGTAACATATTGTGAAGCTTCAAAATGCTTTTACAATGAAGTTAGTTAGTACTATGTTAATTTTTCAGTAAAGAGTCTCCATCCGTTATGCTGTGTAAGAGATAGAGAATATTAACAAATATAAACATGCCATGAATCGATTCATGTCAGCATCCAATGTATGCAATAAGGACCAAGTATATACCTCCTGCAGGTGTAGAGAACTCGCCAAGATCAAATCTCTGAAGAGAGGGTGTCCAGCGTGGAGCTTGAAGGCTGTCAACAGGACTACCAAAATAAGACAGTGCACCATCAGATACAGAGTGGTGGTGATTCAGGTACTGGTCACTGCCAAATGCACTTCTACTTCCTTTACTATGTGATGATAGTGATGACACATAAGGTGGATGATCATGTGGAGCATCATGAGTCCTATGAGGCAATCCGTCTGATGAGTACATGCAGTCCCATCCCCGCGACGCCGGAGGAGAGAAGCTCGAATTCATACGCCAACGAGGCTCTGTAGGATCCATGGAACAGTCTCTGCTAGCAGTATTAGACTTTGTCCCATGTGGCCTAGCGGCCACGCAGCAAAGAGCACCCGTCTTGACTAATTTTCCCAATCACGTGCAAATACTACCAGCTTGTTTTTTTTTTTTTGACAAATAAAGCTTACTCGCAGCGTAGATAACTTGCTATATCCAACTCAGGAGACGGAGGACATCAAACTTTATCACCTGTAGCATTTACAAAACATGTCAGCAATGTCTGAAATAGTTATTTCCTACATAGAAAGGCTAGTATGCCGATGTACAAAAGGTTACTGAATTATCAAGGGTGCAAGCCCAATTGCACAACCCAACTCTCATCGTACCCGCAACAAATGTCGCTCACATGCAAATCAGCAATTGTGCACCAGGCAAACATTCTATGCATAGTGAAGTTTGTATATTTCAAAGCCAAAAAAGTTTAAGAATATCTGCAGCAACAAATAACATGTGTGACATCAACCTAGTTCTGAAAGGGGGGGCAGACTTAAGGTTCAGTTAAAACCCTCAATTCCTTTCGAAAATAAGTGGCTATCAGTACTACTGAGTAGTATGCAGTTCAGGGTAATAGGCACAATAGATGTACTTGAATTTGGGGGGTGCACCCACGCCTCCGGATAGTCCTAGGGATCCCGTAGTCCTACGGTGAATCAATCCAAGTCCGGATGAATCTCTCCACTCCTCGCCAGCTCAGACGAAGGGGGAGGAGGATAACCCCTACGAATCACGTCCGGCCTCACCAAGCGCCGGCGGCCCCTATTCCCGACTTCTAATCTACCCCTTGCCAGTCCTTCCCCTCGGCGCCGCCAGCGCCCTCTGCCGCTTTTCTCCCTAGCATCCACCCCGGCACCGCCGCCCTGGAACTTTGAAATGGAAATTTCACCTTTTTCGATTAGAAGATTTGTAAACTTTTTCTTCCTCATAGAAAAGCGTAAGACTTTCGACAATAAAACCCCAATTTCCAACCATAGAAGAAAAGAAAAAGGCTCCGATTCGATTCTACTTTTAGCAGGACGCGTTGGGGGATTTTTACCTGCTCCAACTCCCGGTCGACGGCGGCGGTTCCTCCGGTGGCGGTGCGGCGACGCTTCCTGGCAGCGGGAACGGGGCGCGTGCGCGTAGAGGGGTTGGGGGAGGGGTAGGGGAGGACCTAGGTCGCCCTCTCTGGCGGCGGCGGTGAGGCAGTGGCTCACCCGCGACGCGTCAGGCGGCGGTGGGTGGCAGGAGGAGGGGAGGAAGACGGTACGGGGAAGCGGTCGGAATGGGGAAGCGCATCCATCATCATCCGCCTTTTTCCACAACAAACAGTAATGTGACTGTGTGGAATGTGGTTTAGGCGCGTCGGGGACCATGCGATCGGGCCACGCACGGCCAGGATTGGCCGGAGGAGCTTTCAATACTCGCCGCCGCAAGAAAGATAGATATATACTTCTTCAGGGCATTCCGGTACTTTTACCTTGACCTTACCATGGAAGGCACACCTGCCGTCGTGCAAGTGCGGCGTGCACACGTAGCGGCACAGATTTGAGAATATTAACAGAAATCTTTGATGCCGATAGAGCACGAACAATGGCTTACGGAGGGAGGAAGTGGAGTGGGCAAGGTTATGATTGCTGCTCTGGCTTGTCATGGTTCACTAACCAGGAAACATGTACTCATCAGAGTAGTTTCCATGAACTATGACCAACTACGTAGCTCTCGTAATATTTTTCCATGAGCTGCACTATAATAGAGTAGTTTCTTCTTGGCTGCCTTTTTTAAGTGGAGTTTCTCCTTGGCTCCTTGCGTAGCTACGGGAGCGAGACGGCACGGCACCGCACGGGGTCGTTGTTGTCAGCCGATCACGTATAGGTTTTAGCTTCGCCAATTCCCAGCCATGTTCACTTGTGAGGCCCGTCCTACGAGGTAATGGTCACAAACCCCGCGTGCGGAACAGGACAAAAGGCCCAAACCGCCACACCTGCCGTCCACCCGTGACTTGCTCTGCCCCACGCCCACGCACGCGCCTCGCTTGATCCGTCGTTTTGCTAAACAAAAATTATGTTTGGGTTGATGAACTTTATAGTTCTCTTTGTACTCCACACCTTATTTTGCACATGATGTTTTACTTAGAGTTTTCTTTATAATGTGCCTATTTTGCGGACACAACCAAGATCCCAAAATAAGAGGAATAAATTCAAAGAGGTTTGCTTCAGTGCTCCGTCCCTAGCGAAACTTGAAGAGGTAAGTTTGTCCAGGTTGTTTTTTTTCCGTTGAGCCCGCGAAGCCCGGATCCAAGCACCGTATTATCCAACATATTCATATGGTATAGGTACAGGACCCGGAAAAAACTGTGGCGCATGACCCCACAACGCGCGTGCTCGTCTTTTCCGTTAGGTAAGTCGCACGACCTCTGTGATCGACGCACCTCCCAAAGAGAGCTCCGTCATTCGCGTCTCGTCGTTGTGCGGCGGCGTGCTCGTCTCCGCTGATCTCGTCTCGTCTGGTTTAGCAACTGCTCCCCTACTCAGAGTGCTTCGTCAGCGGAGCCCGTCGCTGGTGCTATCTCCGTCGCCACGCCTCCCGAGCCCTCGAGGCCCTCTGATGCGCCTCCAGATTGCTTCTGTGACACCGGATATACGACGTGATGTTTCAGTTCCGATGATGTCACCACCACACGTGAGCGTATTTGTATGACGTATACAATTGCGCGGGCCGTACGGGCTTTCTACAGGGTTGTACGTACCTGTTAGATTTTCTAAAAAGACCATCGTGCCCTGATTATGAAGGGGTATGGGAAGATCGCGGCCGTCCTTGTATTGTTCGTATCCAAACTTTAGCCAGGGGAAGAGCACCGGAGCAGAAACCAAATTGAAATCAACTAAAGTGGCCATTTTTTGACACAAATATGTTGACTGGACAGGATAAAAAACATTGCATACATGAAGCCACGCACCTGGGAATCAAAAGTAAGTCGAAATTCGTGAAATAAAACTTTCAGGAGACTTAAAACCTACGCTACGGCCGCACCCGACCCTACACCTCACTAGTGGCTTCGCCATTTCAGGTACTTTTACCCTGTGCGATAAGACCTGAACAAAGACAAACAAAGAAACCGCTACACCAGAAACCTCACCTCTGAATGCGATTCGGGGGTGGGGGTCAACAGGAGGGCTGCGAGAGCTGCGATCCTGAAGGCCACGGAATCGATTTCCATCGTCATCACCATCATCTATGCAAGGGCAGAGGACGGAAGAAATTTATGGTCGGGCGAACTCTAAAGGGTCAAAAAAGTTTGACGCAAAAATCAAATTAGTCTAGACATATTAATATTTTATAAGATTCAAAATGTAATCACTTAATACAATAGAAACAGAAACATATTTAGACAAAAGTAGAGCCTAAAAACATACTTATAACAAATTTTCAATGACGTCTAGAAGTTCTTGGCCATGGCAAAAATTCTTAATTTTACTAAAATCAATACTTTAAATATCCCTAACATCCTGTTGCGTAACTAGATGCTAAAATCAACTATGCCAAAATGAGGCGCTCCACATCCACGGGGCGACTCTTAACTAATGGTGTACTCTGGCGGTTGCTATTAGCAGGGCTAGTGGTGGTTGTGCGGGGTGTGTGACCGAGATTCCGGATACATCTTTATGTGGGGCTTCGGCCGTACAAGTCATGCTAATAAAAAAAGAGTACTATCCTACTCAATTCTATTACATGATAGTGGTGAATCCAACACAGCTTGGGATGGCTTTTAGCCCTACCGAGTTTTCATCATTTTCATCGTTTACTCTCCCACCTTTATTGCTTTATTTAATATTGTTTTGCTCCCAAACCTAGTCATCATAAACACTTTCAACACACACTTTCTTGTTCTGGATCATAATAAATTACAGGTAAATTTTAGTAAACTCACGACAACAAGAAAAATACGATATCCTCATTTCCTTATGGTTCATTACTCTTAACTAAAAAACAGCTACATCAATCATATGCACTTGCAAGTCAGGCATTATGGCGTGAGGCCTCAGGGAGAGTAGGTCGACCACGGCTAGGAGGACGAGCCTTGGGGCCATCCATGTTGGTGTCGCTGAAGACCATGACAAGCTCTAGGGAGGGTAGTGCTCGGATGTGTGGGACTAGTATAGGGACGAAGACCCCTGCTGCGAGCCGAGGGCAGACCATGGCGAGTGGCAGTAGCGGATCACCCCAGGAGAGCAGGGACAAGGACGAAGCAACCTTATCCCTAAACTTATGAAATACCCCTCCCCATGGGACATGTGAAGGAGATCCGAGGGAGTGGAGAGGAGGATGCCTAAGGTGGACAAGTCGAGGCCCCACAGAAGTTGGAGATGTGTTGCGAGCGATGGGACATGATGGAGCATGCAGCGAGGCTTGTCAAGAGGCACCAGCTTAGCCGGCGCAGTCCTCGGAAGAGCGATCGGGGCTGGACTGAGAGGTTTAGACGAAGTTGCATGGGTCGACGCCTTAGCAGGAGGGAGAGCGGTGGGTTGAGGACAAGCCACCGCCGGTAGCGGCAGCGTGGCCCCCTAGCATGGCAGAGTCATCAGAGGCTCATCCTTTGACATTAGTACAGAACGACACTATGGACACCCCTCTATGGAAACGGCACAAGTTAGGAGACGGAAAAAGAGCCCCGTGAGGTCTAGCCATGCGCGATTAGCGACGCATCGGTAATGGTTGCGCATATTTCTCTGTTGCTAATATATTGCCAACGGTCCCGAAACTACTTGAAAGTCCAAAGGATGTCGACTAGAGGGGGGGTGAATAGGCGTTTTGAAATAATTACGGTTTAGGCTTGAATAAATGCGGAATAAAACTAACGTTTAATTTATCAAGCACAAAACCTAACCAAGCTAGGTTCACATATGTGCACCAACGACTTATGCTAGACAAGAATAACCACTAAGTGATAGCAAGATAGATAACTTCAAGCTCGATGGCTATCACAAAGGTAAATGCATAAGTAAGAGTTCGGATATAGAGATAACCGCAAAGTGGACACGAGGAGATGTTTCCCGTAGTTCCTTCCCAAGGGAAGTACGTCTACGTTGGAGGAGTGTGGAGCCACCTAGGCGCTCCAATAGCACGGATGTGCTTACTCTATTCTCCGTGAGCTTTGCCGGTGAAGGCGTAGCTCTTCCACTATGAGGTCACCTTCGAGGCGTTGACCAAGCCGTACACAAAGGTCGGGGAACACTACAATGATTTGGAGCCTCCAACAATGTCTCGGAGCACCTCGCAACAAGTTGAGCCTTCCTAAACCCACAAAGGCCTCCTAGGGTTACAAGCAACCCAAAAGGCAATCCACAAAGAGTAATAAGCTTCTCAAACTTTACTTCCACGTATAACCATGGAGAACTCAAACCGATGCACCTAATGCAATGGCAAGAACACAAGAAGTGCTCAAAGCCCTTCACTCTCAAATCCCACCAAAGCAACTAATGCTATGGAGGAAGATGGGAGGAAGAGCAAGGAAACAACCAAATGAATCCCAAGATCTAGATCCAAAGACTACCCCTCACTAAGAGGAGAGATTGATTGGTGGAATAGTAGATCTAGATCTCCTTTCTCTTTTTCCTCAAGAAGGAGCAAGAATCATTGGAGGGATAGACAGATAGCAAGCTCAAGGAATGTCAGCAATGGGGGCAAAACACGAGCTCTAGAGTTGAGGAACCGTTGGGGAAGAAGACCCCTTAAATAGGTCCCCCAAAAATCTGACCGTTATGTGCAGTTCTCGTGCCCAGCGGTACTACCGCCGAGCCCAGCGGTACTACCGCTGCGGGTATCCTGGCAGCACCCAGTGCAGCACCGCTTCCCAGCGGATGCGGTACCGCAAGGGCTACCGCTGCCTCCAGGTAGCGGTACTATCGCCGGAGTTGCCGGTACTACCGCTGGACTTAAATGAATAAATCCAGCGGTACTATGAGGCCACTACCGTCAGGGTACCGTAAGGATACCCGAGACTAAATCCCTCCTAGCGGTAGCTCCAGCGGTAGTACCGCTGCCTGATGGGCAGCGGTACCGACCGCGGTACTACCGCCATAGGAAGTCCTACTGGGCACTGCAGCAGTTCCGCTCCAGGAGGAGCGGTACTACCACCGCGCCTAGCGGTACTACCGTCAGGTGAAAGTTAGCCTTGTACCAGAACTGCAATAACTTTCGCAAGGAAACTCCAAACGAGATGAGACTGATGGCCCTTGACGTAGTTACCTGCGTCAAAAGAATATGGGTTAGGTTGAGACTCCAAGTGCAGAGTGTATAGTATAGGAAAGACGGTTTTCCCACGAGGGGTGACTCGAGGGTTTAATATCGAACTCTCGGGAATCAGTAGTGAAAGATTTATCTTCTTATCCTTCTCTTGAAAACCTACAAACAAAGTAAATTGTTTTGCCCTCAACCTCACCAAGTGGTTGTCAAGCACAAGGTGTGAGAATGATATCAAAATAAAATGAATGCAAAACAGTAAATAAATATGCAATGATGATAAATAAATATGCAAGGATGGTGGAAACAATGATGGATGATATTTTTGGGTTTTGTATTGTGAATGCAAGATGTAAAAGTGTTTTTGTATTTTCGGATTTTTAAATGGCAGAAAATGTAAAGTGGATAAAAGTTGTTGGAAAGGTGTTTCTTATGATTAAAAATGGACCGGGGTTCATGGTTTCACAAATGCACTCTCTCTTTAATAAAGTGGTACAATGGAACACTAGAATTGACATATGAGATTGCAACAAAAAGGTTTCATGACAAGTTACTAATTATATGGGCATCACGTCCTAACATAGAGATCTTTTGTTTATTAATCTCTCTTATACTCCACCAAGATGCGAACTAAATCATAACACCTTAGTAATTAAGATAAATCAGAGCATAGCATTAAGTATCATGACATGAAGTTAAAATAAGAACATGCTAGATCTAGTCATGGAGTAGTGGCAATGGTCACACCCACATCTCCGGTAGCATGGTATTTTTCTTTATCCCTAGTGAGGCAACAAAGTAAGGTAAACACCCAAGTGGATCGCGGAACTTTCTCTCACGTTCACCGCACTAGCCACCCCCGTTACTCCAACTAATGCACACGTTCCCCCTCACACGCTCTCATACACATGCTTGATCAAACAAGTAAACAAGAACGGGGTACATAATATGCATCTACTTTCATAACTGAAACAAAACTATTGCAATCTCAAACATATATTAACTCATAAAAAGATCCACCACAAAGGTATTACATAGATGACCGTAATCATGTTCAGCAGCTCATACGGTACTAATTAGTGAAGCTCAAGAGAGGAGAGATACATAAGTTACTTCCACAAACCCATAGTCCAGGGGTGGACTACTCCCTCTTCATCATGGAGACGGTGGAGAAGTCGTTGGAGAAGATGGAGACCACGCCGGCAGCGCCCCGCCGGAGTTTTCCCCCTCCAATCTGCAACTCCAGGTCTCTGTTTCGTGGTTTCTGTGTTTCTGCGGCGCTCCTTTCCGAAGGCGTCGGGGACTATTTTTATAGTCGTTTTTAGGTCAAGACGGAGGCTCGGGAAAAAAGATCGACGGCAACGGAGCCACGAGGCCCAGTTGGTGGGTCCCACGCGGCCAGATCTGGCCGCGTGGGCCACCCTCTTCTGGCCCTCGGGCCTCCGCTTGTTCGCTTCCTTCGCTCCCACGCTTTGTTCCTTCCAAAAACTGATGCTCGTAAATTTCCAGGTCATTTGGACGTCGTTTGGGTCCCTGAAACATCAAAATATAGAAAATAGGGTTTTCTGCCTGTGCAGGGTTAATTCCAGAAAAATAGGGAAACAATGAAATATTCCCAAAATCAATATAAAACAATGATATAACCCTTATATGATGCAAATATGATTGAAATATAAGTAATATAATGCAAAGTTCATGTATGCATTTTACATGCATCAACATCCCCAAGCTTAACCTATACTCGTCCTCGAGTATGAAGGTGATAAAACTAACATGGACTTTGCAATTTAATACTATCAAAGGATATCAAAGATGATTACTATTGCTACATAGAGTCAAATGATTCATTCTTCAAAGGAGTAGCAATATACAAGATAGATTATGAAGTGATATCAAATATTCAATGTAAGGATGTTCAATGATAATTCACAAAGTGTAACATAGAAGAAAGTACTATGGACCAAATGTATGCATAATGAAAAGTAAAAACATCCTATAATGGTCATAGAGTATTCTTATAAATCTGAATATAAAAGGTGGACACTTTGGAAAGATATATAAATGAGTAGAGGTAAAACATGAATAAGTTTCATCTAACTTCCAAATGCTTCTACTTAAGTTAATGTTTGCAATGTGGTATTGGTGTCAAGCTCTCATTACCCCTATCATAGCATCTTGAATGGTTAAAGTTTAAAGTGAAAGCAAATATGAGTAGTATGCTTGACAAAGTATGGGTTGAATGTCTCATGCCCCGTGAATACGAGTACCTACACCACGGTGTTACTCAACTTGGGACACAAAAGCAAGTTCAAGTTAAGGTCATTGTAAGTAATATAATAGCGTCATCAAGAGCGTCAACTGGGGTACCTCTTGTCCCAGGACATGGAACAAGCCCATGTCAAAATGACAAGACAAACAAACAAAATGAACAATCTCCACACCCTTTTTATTTACTATTGGTATAGCTTTTTATTGTGGGGTGCATCACTGAAGGTTCACCATAGCATGTAAGTAAATTTCCACCATGAATGATGCATGGCTTAGATTAGCGGCCCAGGCGTCTCTCTAGCCATTTATACAAACTCATTAAACTCACTAAGTTTCCGCATTTATTTGGCACCATGATAAGCATCCATAAACAAAAGTACATGATATCAACAAAATATAAAGAGCACGTTGAAAGCTTGCCATGTGACAGCACATATGAGCTAACTCCCAACCAAGACTCTTGTCAAGCTCACAACTTCATAATTTTAATCACAATGGGTCATGTTTATTAAGTGCAATAAAAGTAAGGTGTGCATCAAGTTCGTGAGAGCTCTTTAACCAACTTTTCCCATAACAATCAATAACATAAGCATTTTAATTCAGAGTATAGATAATACAAAATAACATGATAAACATACTCGGAATAGCATAAAGCTAATAGGTAGATATGGTGGACTCACTGGAAAAACTTTGGTTGAAGGTGTTGGAAAACAAGTTTTTACTTGTTGGAATTTTTGGGCTAGCAAGAGGGAGAAAGTTG
This sequence comes from Poa pratensis, assembly GCA_947311845.1. Taxonomy (NCBI): domain Eukaryota; kingdom Viridiplantae; phylum Streptophyta; class Magnoliopsida; order Poales; family Poaceae; genus Poa; species Poa pratensis. The sequence goes on from CAMZMU010000087.1 coordinate 30,329,728, forward strand.
ACCGTCTAAATGCATGCATAAGTGTCCATAGAACTAACCAATCCATGTTAAACAAAGTAAAGTAACATTCAGCATCAAAACATGAATAAAAGATAGCTCTTGATAAAACACTTGCAAATTAATATTCATTAAAAGCATATGAATCATGCAACTATATGTATCTTTTTGAATCAACTCAAACATCCCTTTCCCAATCTTTTTAATAGCATCCAACTTAATTCAACCCAAATTTCCAGTAGCTCTCTCATATATAAATGATAGTGGTGGTCTCAAGACAAACAAAAATCAAACCGAAATAAAAAGCAAATAAAAGACGCTCCAAGTTTATGCGATAAAGTGCATTGATCGAAAAACAGAAGTTAGACGTGTGCAAACCGAGAGTGTGTTGGTCCAGTGGGGTTGTCTTCACATCCCCAAGCTTATGGTCTTCACCATCCTTGGATAACTCTTGGTGCATCTCCTCTAATCCCTGTGAAAAAACTTCAAAACACCGTTTCTCCCATTTCTTTTATGTGGGGTGACATTAGTAGTGATAGACAAATGAATTACTTGCTGCATAGAATCATTAAACAAAAATCTATTATATAATTAAAACACAAGACAATGGACGTTTAGGATTGAACAATTTAGCGTTAAAACATATCAATGGTTGAGATTAATTGCGTGGCCTCCAAAGAGCTATCCCGGCACGCCTGCCGCCGCGCCCGCAATCTGATCCAATACCTATCATGTGTTGCACTACATATGGACTCTTTCTAGATTTTCCTATTCAAATACGACTGCTAGCCTTGCCAAGAAAAAGTACGAAGCAATCAATCGTTTCCATCACGGACTGGCGTTTCTTTGTGGCAGCATAATCGCCGACCTATACAATAGCTCCATGGCAGGGCAGGCCGCCGGCAGCTGAGGTTATCGTTGCTGGATGGAGAGAGAAGCGCCCGGCTGGCCGTCGCTGGATGCATGGCGTGTACAGGTATCGGCATATGTTCGTGTTTGTCACGGACTGTTTATAGGCGATGTGAACCCATATGTATCGCGAGAAGAAACGACGGCAGGAATCAGAAGGCAAAGATCAGTAGCAACAACACATTGACGACGAGATCACCACGCCCGGCGGATTGACGGATATGACGTTTGGATGCTTACGCGGATTGAAGTCGCTACGATCAGATGGCCGACGGATTCAACACTCGATACCAACACATCTAATCTTCTATGACGATCTAGCGGCGTCGCGGCGCCCGGCGGATGTCTGTTTTTTTTTCCTTTTGCAAGATATCAACGACGACATTAACAAGAGGCGACATGCCAGGGACTGCCGGGTGGCGGTGATCACGCTAGGAGGAGCAGTGCGGGCGTTGGCGCAAGGCCGGCATCCACGACGAACCACACATACGAACCGCTGTGAGATGCACAGGTAAAAGAGCGAAGCAATCAGCTAGATCGATCACTTTTAAAAAGACACACGTACTAAGCCGATGGATTTATAGCCGGGTACTTGGTGAGATGCATGCGCTTCGATGCGCGCTTAACAATCCGTGTTGGAAAGGAAGAAACAGCCATAGGCAATAACAACGGCGGCAAACAGGAGGCGACGGATCATCCTGAGAGATCCCAGGCGGCCACCGATCAACGCAAGACACGAAGGGCCAGTGAAGCCTGCATGTCCATCGCCCAACGTGCTGGAGCGTGCAGGCATGTCTACAAGACGAAGGACAGTATAGCTAGCTGCAATCAGGCTCCTCCATACGGCGTTAACTTTTCGCCCGGCGGCCGGCAAAGGGGATGTAATCCAACAACGATGACAGGCAGCATTTTTACAGGGCCATCCACGACTGATTTAAGAGGAAGAACAATTATTCATAGACCTTGCAGTCCTGCACACGTCCTTCTGTTTATCATATCTATTCAATTTTTCTTTTTGCAGTCTCATAAGGTATATTGGCGTCCTGGAACAATGCAAGGTCTCGGGATCACCATCACCAAGCTCATGAATTGTAACCACGTCGGCTCACACATGCCCGGTCAGGTCTGATTGTTTTTTTTTTCGGTGTATCGTTTCTTCAGAAAATTACTTAATTTTTATTGGAAGCTCTACATTGCTATTATATACCCTGACAAGAGTGCTTTGTTAGCATTATTAGGCAGACAAGAATTGTTTGATTGCATGGCACTATAATTACTCGCAAGGAGCAGAATCGTGCTGGTCGTCGATACTCGATACACCTGTCCGTGAGGCATGCCAGGAAGAGGCAATATTGCGGTACCCCGCTCTGAGGGACAAAATTAGTATGCTGGCCTCAAGAAACTCAGGGTTTGACGCCTCTCAGCTCCACATCAGGCACCTGCTAATGTCTCTACGCTTAATACGATATCATGCTTCCACGAAGACCTGCGCGAGCGTGGCCGCAGCAACACAAGACATGAGCTTTTACTCTGCTGGCTGCATTGGAATATACAACCTCGAGCCGTGTATGAGGTTCAGTTAGGGGCACCAAATAAGATTAGGTCAGATCCATAAGCAGGCAGCCACCGCCATCGATGTTAGCCTATAGCACTGCAAATATAGTAGCTTGCACCAGCTTATGGATTGGTAGTACAACTCTTGCAAGGATGTATTCAAGATGAGCTGGTAAGGTCTCTGCATCCATGCCAGGACCAGATGGAGAGGACGAAACTCAAAAAAAAAAAATTCTTACTGCAAGATTTAATGGTGAGTAGAACAACAATCACCGTCGTAGATGTGTCGAAGGTAATATTTTTTCACCATTAAGATCTCTCAGTTGTTGAAACAATATGGGGGCTGAAGTTTAAGACTTTAGATTAGATGGTAGAGCGAAGCGAAGCCTAGCTACGTGCATCGTAGTTTATAACTGGTCTCTGAAAAGTGGATGTACAGTTGTGGACACTAGATGTCTAAATAGAACGTACTATTAATTATCTGGTAAGTTAAATTGAACGGTTCATAGAGTAAAGTAAGTCAGTTTTGTAGTGTACATATAACAATTTATGTTAGTTAAAATAACTGCACTAATGTTGCCATAGAATTTCCTATATATTGTATTTTTGCTTGGTATAGTTAGTTTAAAATAACTGCACTAAAGATGCCATATGATTTCCTAAATATCGTATATTTGCTTGGTATAGAAAAATCATTTATATACATGCGGATGGTCCAGTGGAATCTACTACCAACATTTTTTTCAGAGAGCACAAAATCGCTGCTACTTTGTCCTCTAGCAACCGCAGTACTTCAACTAAAGCCTACTACTCAGCTTCCAAAAAATAGGTTAGTGCTTCAGTCATGTTAATCACTAAACTCATCGTTTGTTTGTTTATGTTTTATCTGATCTTCATTTTGGCTAGAGCCAGACCCGTTTGGCTAAGAGGTTTGCGAAATATATGCCAATAGAAATGCAGTAAAATCTTACGGGCGGATATGAGGTAGATTTTACTTCTTTGTTTTCATTGTCTTATAGAAACAATAGCTTTTTTGATTGAGGATATTTTAGTTACACAACAGTATACATATTTATTGTTATTTTGTGTTCTCCCACAAGCACATGAAAGGATAAGAGGTAGGAAGTATTGAGAAATTAGTAATAAAGTAATCAGAAGAAGTGCACTATCATACAGAAAAAGGTAACATTCTATGAAGCTTATCTTTAAACAAAATAGGTCCAGGATATACTACGGTAGGGTACAATATTTTCTAAAGTGTGTAAATAATCATTTCACATATTTTTTAAAAGGTTCTTTTTTGAGCTTTGACGATGCACATAATTTAGGGATGAAGAAATTATATTCGAATAAGGGAAGTAATGGTCTTTGTAAATTGTCGTCAGGGGAAAAAACATTAAGTGTGGACAACAGTTTCAGACTTATAATGTTAGGTAATTTGCTGGACTAACGGTATAAAAGATATGCTATATATGATGTATTTTCTGTTTACGATGGTCGAACTTGATTAATGTAGAAGAGACGACAATATGAGTTTCAGGGACACAAACAAAGCTTCATAGATCTGTCCTTGCACTTATTCATCCACCCATAATGTTTTTTAACCTTGGATAATTTACCCTTTGTATGAAAAGAAATTTCAGTATACTTGGTGTATGTCCTTCTATCATAATAATAAATGAAATTGGAAAATACATTTAGATATTATAATTCAGATGACTGATCAAAGACCATAATCCGTAGGTGGTGTCCGTAATGTATCCAGGTTAATGTGTACATAACGGATATTTGCTAATGCTACATGACATGGCAAAATCACTCCACACGGGTTGAGACAGAATTCATTGTTGGGGTTTGAAACGATAAGACGCTTGATGGAATAGTCCATTGCTACATAAGAGAACTTGGATACCAAAACAATGAAGGGTTATAGGTTTTGCATTTTTTAGGATGTAAATATATTTTATAACGAAAATTAAAACCAGGAATCAGTTGGAAGCTCAACACACTAACTACCCTAAATCATTCTCATATATTACTTTTAAAAAACTTACTATTCAGTTAGAAATGATACTTTTGATGACAACAATTTTTTATGTCAATGCTAGCCGCGCAATTGTGCGGGCCACCCAGCTAGTTCATATGAATGTCCAGAAAGTGTATAATGTTGTATTCCTACTTATAAACTCAATTGGATAAAAAAGATTCAAGTTAAAAGTTCAAAGAATGCATCAAACAAAATGGGACAGAATCTGTTCAGGAAAACAGCAGCAAAACGTATTTTTCTACCCTACTTAAATATATCGAAAAATTCTGAAAAAATTCATGCTTACAGAGGATGAAAAGTTGCAACTACAGTTCAAATATCAGCCCATTCGGAGTTACAGAATAGGAATTAAAAATCATACCGTGCACAGATTCGTGCTTGAATAAAATCTCCGAATGCAAATAGCAACTTTTTCAAACCAAAATAGGTAAAACTTGGCACTTTATTAAAAATTCCAGAAACAAAAACTAAAAACTAAGTCTCTTGTTACAGCAAGTGGACAGAAAGAAAATCAAAAATAAAAACAACCGGGTTGCCTCCCGTAAAGCGCTTTCTTTATAGCCATGTAGCTAGGCTTCTTACTTGATATTTATTGTGGACGAAGCTCATGAGGGAGCTTGAACTTTGATGTGTCCCTCTTCCTTGGAAAGTGTTCCATGCACTTCTTGTGTGGAAACTGAAACTTCACATTCCCTTCTTTTGAATCAATGATAGCACCTGTGGTACGAAGAAAAGGTCTTCCAAGAATAATTGGACTAGAGGTTTTATTCCCCATATCCATGATTAGAAAATCAACAGGTACAAATGTCATATGCAACTCTACCATAACATCACTTACTTTTCCTAAAGCATGTTTAATGGAATCATCAGCAAGTGCAAGTTCAATAGAGCAATTTTCAAGATTCTTTAATTCAAAAACTTCATATAATTCTTTAGATAAAACAGAGACACTAGATCCTAGATCTAATATAGCATGGTGTGTCTCTTTTCCAATGGTTACTAATACTTTGGGAATCCATATATCCCCAAGCTTAGGTGGTATCATAGCTTCTTGGTTGTACCTAGCAATCTTTTCTTTTAAAACATGATTAGCAATATAAGAACCAAAACCTGCTTGGTTAACATTGATGGAAGGATCACTTGCAAATTTTTGTAAGATAGATATTAATTCATGCAAGCTACAATTCTCTAAGTCAAGCAATGGTTCCTTGACTTCACTAAGCATTTTAACTTCCTCAACTTTCTTTTCCTTTTTAACCCAAACTTGTTTCTTACCAGGAACTTCCTTCTCATTTTTAAATGATGGATCTTTCTTTAATGAATCACTAACGCGAACCAATTTTTCCTCAATTCTGTTGAGGTAAACATCTTTTTCAAGAAATTCCCTCTCACATAATCTTAGTTTATGCATAACATTAACTAATTCATTGTCTATCCTGGGAATAATGTTTTCAGAATAAGATGCTAGTTGTTGAAAATCCTCTTTATTTGGTAGTTTCTCTAGTTTGGCTTCAAATTTATCTATAGATAAAGCAAGTGCTACTGTGGTATCCTCCACCTTTTTCTTACTACCCACAAAGCTACCAAAAATTGTTGTAAGTGTCATGGCTGCACAAGGTGGTGTTGACAAGACAAAACTTCCACCTGTAGCCCCCATCTAAAGCATTTTGATACCAAGGATATATTCCATAATAAAAGTAAAGATTTAGCTTTTCATCTTCACAAGGTGTAGGATCTTTATAGTGTATCCTATTAATTCTTACCCAAGCATCTTTTAATGTTTCTCTAGGATGTTGCTTAAAATTAGAAGTGGAACTTAATGGAGGACTCACTTCTTGTTTGTTTCCAAGAACCATGATTGCAAGTTTTTATGTGTTTTTAATTTTTTATGCAAAACTGAAAATAAAAATGCAAACCGAAATATAAATATGATATGCAAGACAATAACAAAACAAAATAAAATGATTTGAAGGTAAAGATGGATAAGATGATGCTCACGTAGGTGCAACCTCCCCAAGCTTAGGTGTTTGCACAAGTTGGTGATGAAGTTGACTTTGTTGTGAGATACCCTTGGATAAACCTTTACATCAATGATTCCCCGGCAACGGCGCCAGAAAACTGTCTTGATGGCCCGTATAGGAAAGACGGTTTTCCCCACGAGGGGTGACTCGAGGGTTTAATATCGAACTCTCGGGGAATCAGTAGTGAAAGATTTATCTTCTTATCCTTCTCTTGAAAACCTACAAACAAAGTAAATTGTTTTGGCCTTCAACCTCACCAAGTGGTTGTCAAGCACAAGGTGTGAGAATGATATCAAAATAAAATGAATGCAAAACAGTAAATAAATATGCAAGGATGGTGGAAACAATGATGGATGATATTTTTGGGTTTTGTATTATGAATGCAAGATGTAAAAGTGTTTTTGTATTTTCGGATTTTTAAATGGCAGAAAATGTAAAGTGGATAAAAGTTGTTGGAAAGGTGTTTCTTATGATTAAAAATGGACCGGGATTCATGGTTTCACAAATGCACTCTCTCTTTAATAAAGTGGTAGACAATGAAACACTAGAATTGACATATGAGATTGCAACAAAAAGGTTCATGACAAGTTACTAATTATATGGGCATTACGTCCTAACATAGAGATGTTTTGTTTATTAATCTCTCTTATACTCCACCAAGATGCGAACTAAATCATAACACCTTAGTAATTAAGATAAATCAGAGCATAGCATTAAGTATCATGACATGAAGTTAAAATAAGAACATGCTAGATCTAGTCATGGAGTAGTGGCAATGGTCACACCCACATCTCCGGTAGCATGGTATTTTTCTTTATCCCTAGTGAGGCAACAAAGTAAGGTAAACACCCAAGTGGATCGCGGAACTTTCTCTCACGTTCACCGCACTAGCCACCCCCCGTTACTCCAACTAATGCACTCGTTCCCCCTCACATGCTCTCATACACATGCTTGATCAAAACAAGTAAACAAGAACGGGGTACATAATATGCATCTACTTTCATAACTGAAACAAAACTATTGCAATCTCAAACATATATTAACTCATAAAAAGATCCACCACAAAGGTATTACATAGATGACCGTAATCATGTTCAGCAGCTCATACGGTACTAATTAGTGAAGCTCAAGAGAGGAGAGATACATAAGTTACTTCCACAAACCCATAGTCCAGGGGTGGACTACTCCCTCTTCATCATGGAGACGGTGGAGAAGTCGTTGGAGAAGATGGAGACCACGCCGGCAGCACCCCGCCGGAGTTTTCCCCCTCCAATCTGCAACTCCAGGTCTCTGTTTCGTGGTTTCTGTGTTTCTGCGGCGCTCCTTTCTGAAGGGCGTCGGGGACTATTTTTATAGTCGTTTTTAGATCAAGACGGAGGCTCGGGAGAAAAGATCGACGGCAACGGAGCCACGAGGGCCAAGTTGGTGGGTCCCACGCGGCCAGATTCCTTGGCCGCGTGGGCCACCCTCTTCTGGCCCTCGGGCCTCCGCTTGTTCACTTCCTTCGCTCCCACGCTTTGTTCCTTCCAAAAACTGTTGCTCGTAAATTTCCAGGTCATTTGGACATCGTTTGGGTCCCTGAAACATCAAAATATAGAAAATAGGGTTTTCTGCCTGTGCAGGGTTAATTCCAGAAAAATAGGGAAACAATGAAATATTCCCAAAATCAATATAAAACAATGATATAACCCTTATATGATGCAAATATGATTGAAATATAAGTAATATAATGCAAAGTTCATGTATGCATTTTACATGCATCAGAGACCAACGAGGTTGGAAAGATAAGGACAAGAGCTTCCTTACAAAATCCGTTTTCGAAGAACATGAGCTTTTCATGAAGAGTAAAGTCACCACATATAGGAAGGTGTGAAACTTTCCTCAAGGATAAACCGATGATATTTCCAACACCGAAAACGCAACAAGTTTTCCATGCGAAATCCGTTTTCGAAGAACATGAGTTTGTCATGAAGATCACGACAAGCACCAAAACCCAACAAAGATAAAGCCCAAAGAAGAACCAAGAAAGATGATGCTAGAGATGCAAAGGTTTGAGCTCCCTACGATGATACGATCAAGTTACTCATTTGAGAGCCCCTCTTGATGGAACGAAAACTATCCTATAACCCGGTCTCCCAACTAATACCATGTGACCGGTAAAATAGAAACCCTATCAAGATCATACCTTTGCCTTGCGCATTCCACTTGAGCTAGATGATGACAATCTTGATCTCTTCAAGTGGACCACCTTTCTTGATTGCGATTTGCTCGATGAAGACTCACATGTCGCTCCCCCATACACCATTATGGGAGAGTCTCTCTAAGGCACGTCTTCACTTTGACCATTATCTTGATGACGCCCACCACTTGACGTCATCCTCCATAGGTTATATGAAATCTTCTTTTTGATGCGAACCCATGGGAAGATACCTAAACCCACATGGATACTCCACAGTCCACACATACACATCATGGGTTAGTTCACAGAGCTATATAGACAATTGCTTACCATACCATTGGATCACATGATCCCACATGGTGCAACATTTAGCTTTGTGTGTTGATCACTTGAATCCACATTCTTTTCAACTTCGCCTTGATCAACATTATATCTTTTCTTCTTTCTTGATCATCTCAAATATGTTCATTATATCCAATGACCTTCAAGGCATTCAACCTTGAATCCAACACATGGAGTTTAAGTGTTCCCTATGGACAAACCTACAAGGATATCTCAATATACACATTACTCCATAAGGATTATCATTAATTACCAAAACCACACATGGGGCAACCATGTTCTTTCACTACCTCCGTTGCCAAAATTGTGCTCATTATAAACGGAGCTTGACGGATGTCTGTTGCCAATGTGAAATCCCAGTAAACCCACAAGGTGACGCGCCTATAAGATCCCCTACTCCCGTCTCACACACTCACAGTATCTCCCAAGTCTTCACCAAGCAAAGCGCAATCAAGAAAGGTGGTCCACTTGAAAAGATCAAGATCGTCATCATCTAGCTCAAGTGAAATGCGCAAGGCAAATGTATGATCTTGATAGGGTTTCTATTTTACCGGTCTCATGGTGTTAGTGGGAGACCGGGTTATAGGATAGACGGCGTACTATCAAGAGGGGCTCTCAAGTGAGTAACTTGATCGCATCTTTGTGGAGAGCTCAAACTTAACATTCTTGGCATATCATCTTTCTTGGTTCTTACTTGGCTTTTCTCCTTGTTGGGTTTTGGTGCTTGTCGTGTTCTTCATGACAAGCCCAAGTTCTTCGAAAACGGATTTTGTTTGGAAAACTTGCTGCGTTTTTGTGTTGGAAATATTATCGGTTTATCCATGAGGAAAGTTCCACACCTTCCACATCTTGTCATTGCCTTTCCAACAAAATTGGTTTCACCTGATTTGGAGTTCGAACGAGAAAGTTATTGCATTTCAGGTTTGCTGAGTGGCTGCAGGAAATCCAGGCCGGAGTTTCCGGTGCTGAAAGGACAAGGATGTCGCCTAGAGGGGGGTGAATAGGCGATTAAAACTTTTCCGGTTTAGGCTTGATAATTGTGGAATAAAACTAGGTGTTTAAATTAACAAGCCAACAGCCTAAATATACTAGGCTCACCTATGTGCACCAACAACTTATGCTAAGCAAGACAAGTAACAAAGTGATAGCAAGAATACTTCAAGCACGAAGGCTATCACAATGTAAAGTGCATAAGTAAAGAGCTCGGGTATAGAAATAACCGAGGCACGCGGAGACGAGGATGTATTCCCGAGTTCCTCCTTTTTAGGGGAGTATGTCTCGTTGGAGGTGTGAGATACCATAAAGGTCAACTCAACAGCTACAAAGGCTTCACCTTCTTCTCCGATGAACCGCACCACAAAGGTTTGGTTCACCTTCAACTATCGGAATCCTTCAAGGCGGAATCTGGAGCCTTTACAACAATGATCCGGGGCGCACACACCCACAAATGAATTAGGGGCTCCCGAACAGTTATAAGTGACCACAAGAGGTCTCAACCACCACAAAGGCGTCTAGGGTCCAAAGACCCAGGAGTAACAAGCTCACAAACTTTCAACTTCCACGAATCCTCGTGGAGAGCACAAACTGATGCACAAAGCAATGGCAAGAGCACAAGTGCTCAAATCCTTCACTCTCAAATCCCACCAAAAGCAACTAATGCTTATGGGGGGAAAAGAGAGAAAGAATAAGGAACAACACCAAATCCCTCCAACATCTAGATGCAAAAAGCTTCCCCTCACTTAGAGGAGAGATTGATTGGTAGAATAGTGGATCTAGATTTCCTCTCTCTTTTCCCTCTAATTGGAGGCAAGAATCATGGAGGAATAGAGAGATAGCAAGCTTGTGGAGGTCAACAATGGAGGTCAAAACTTGCTCAAAAGGTTGGGGAACCATTGGGGAAGAAGGCCCCTTAAATAGGTCAACGCCCCAGCGGTAGTACCGCCCCCCGGGAAGATAGGACATCAAAACGGCTGAAAACAGGCTTCACGGAACGGTACTACCACCCCGGGAAGCGGTACTACTGCTTCTGGTACCGTCGAAAATGGCTCTCGGGTGGCTCCGGCGGTACCGCTGGCGGTACCGGGCGGTACTACCGCCACAGGTAAAAACTGCAGAACCACCGGCACCAAAACAGACATAACTTTTTCATCCGGACTCCGATTTCGATGATCTTGGGCTCGTTGGAATCGTAACGAAGAGCTTTACAAGATAATGCAGAGAAACATCATAGTCCATCATGTGAGGAGAATAAAAAATGTAGAAAGATAAAACCTCTCTATAAAAGATGAACCGGCAAAAACTCAAAACCGAAAACGCAACAAGTTTTCCATACGAAATCCGTTTTCGGTGAACTTGGGCTTGTCATGAAGATCATAACAAGCACCAAAACCCAACAAGGAGAAAAGCCAAATAAGAACCAAGAAAGATGATATGCCAAGAATGCAAAGGTTTGAGCTCTCCACAAAGATGCGATCAAGTTACTCACTTGAGAGCCCCTCTTGATAGTACGCCGTCTATCCTATAACCCGGTCTCCCACTAACACCATGAGACCGGTAAAATAGAAACCCTATCAAGATCATACCTTTGCCTTGCGCATTCCACTTGAGCTAGATGATGACGATCTTGACTCCCTCAAGTTGGAACACCTTTCTTGATTGTGCTTGCTAGCACATGCTTGATGAAGACTTCTCCAAATACTCCCCCATATCCCGTTATGGGAAAACCTTGCTAAGTTCCATCTTCATGTATCCACTTGCACTTCATCTTCTTATCTTGATATATATATATATATATGATGGCTTGGAGATAAACATGAATGTTCACCCAATCTTCTTCCCAAGCCATGATTGCAATAGGCTCAACTCTAGATGGTCATTTTTCATATAGACCCTTGGATAGAACCTTGGTCATCATATAATCTTCTAGAGTCCAACACATGAACTCCAATCTTCTTCATGGACAAGATCTATAAAGATATCTCAATGCAAACATTAGTCCATAGAGATTGTCATTAATTACCAAAACCACACATGAGGGCACATGCACTTTCAGGTGTCCCTAGACCGGAGTCTCCGGTGTGCTCACACCGGAGTCTCCGGCGTGCTCACACCGGAGTCTCCTAAATGGCTAAGATGTGCATGAAATTCAATTTCATATAGATATGCACATATTTATGTGGAGTTTGTCCTATGTATTGTAGTTACTTTAACTACTTTAGACCCAATGAGTTTGGGTACCATTTTGTACTTGAATTTGTTTTAGGTACATTGGAGATGCATTGGAAGCTTGTTTGTGGTGTTGTGGATATATTGTTTTATATTGTTTATGTTTGTGATGTGAAATATTGAAATGTGGTGTGAAATATCAAATTGATTTGTGAAAAAATATCTATTTTAGAAATACAAAAAAAAAATCTCGATGCAAACGATGAAAAACAAAATTCAATAACTAATGCTATTCTCACTTCGGAAACGGTGAAAATGTAAATGACCATTTTAACACGGACTCATTGGAAACGGTTAATCACATCCTTTGCTATTGAGCTCGTTCACATCAGCAGAGGGGCTCGGGACATGGACCCTTTCTCCGTTTCCGATGAGGGTTTTGATCCGTTTCCGATGTGTCATTCTGTACTAGTGTGAGGAGTCGTCATCACCCCTTGAGGGTTTGTGGTGGTGCGGGTCGAAATTGCGGGGAGGGGGGAGGCCTGATACGTCTCAAACGTATCCATAATTTCTGATGTTTCATGTTGATATTATACCAATTGTTACATGTTTTATATACACTTCATAGCATTTTTATGCATTTTCTAGGACTAACCTATTAACAAGATGCCACAGTGTCAGTTCCTGTTTTCTGCTGTTTTTGTATTTCAGAAAAGCTATTCTGGAAATATTTTCGAAATTGGACGAAACTTGGACAGGACCTCCTATTTTTCCAACACGTACACGGAGTCCAAAGGAGAGACGGAGGAGACCGAGGAGGCAGCCACACCATATGGTGGCGCGGGCCCCCCTGGCCGCGCCGTGGTGTGGCGTGGGCCCCACGGGCGTCTCCAACCGCCGCCCTTTCGCCTATTTATTCATCTTCACGGGAAAACCCTAGAGACCGGAGCCATTATCCACGAAAAGTTCCAGAGACGCCGCCGCCGTCAACCCTAGCTCGGGAGGGTTCAGAAGCTCTTCCCGGCACCCTGCCGGAGAGGGGAATCATCACCGGAGGGCTCTACATCACCATGCCTGCCTCCGGAGTGATGCGTGAGTAGTTCATCCTTTGACTACGGGTCCATAGCAGTAGCTAGATGGTTGTCTCTCCACTTTATGCTATCATGTTTAGATCTTGTGAGCTGCCTATCATGATCAAGATCATCTTATTGTAATGCTACATGTTGTGTTTGCTGGGATCCGATGAATATTGAATACTATGTCAAGTTGATTATCAATCTATCTTATATGTTATTTATGATCTTGCATTCTTTCCGTTACTAGTAGATGCTTTGGCCAAGTAGATGCTTGTAACTCCAAGAGTTAGTATTTATTCTAGATAGTGGGTTCATGCCTCCGGTAATCTGGGAGAGTGACAACAACTTCTAAGATTGTGAATGTGCTGTTGCCATTAGGGATAAAATAACCGATGCTTAGCTTAAGGGTGCGCCGTTAGGTCTAATGCATTTGTTTACATTACGCACATTACTTAATGCGATTATCCGTTGCTTGCAACTTAATACCAACTGTAAGGACCCCTCGTACCGAAGTCCGAGATGTCCACGTTATGTAAAATAGATCACGATCCCAATGATCAGTGCATCGCAATCACATAACCAACATGGTATCAAGAGTTACATCATTCAAGTCGTACGAATAAAAGTCTTACAACACAAGTGGTCACATGACCAAGTCTGCAAATCATCGTCACGCAGGACGGAATTAACTACAATACAGCGGAAGCTCGTGGCTAGCGTCGACCCTCGTCTCCAACGGACGCAATCCCACAAGTGCAGTTGACCGGTGACAGCTAAGCGACGTAGTCGTCGACATACTCCTCCTCCTCGGCATAGGTCTCCTCGTAGAAACCTGGACGTTTGAATATCCAGGGACACAGCCATGGGTACAATTACGTACTCGCAAGACCACCACCAGGCTTAAGTTTTCATGGTAATGCAATACAAGCGTTTTCGAAAACTGGGATAGCTGCTATATATGACTATAGGGCTTAAGTTTCGCAAAGTGATGCTTTTAGACATAGAGAATACCACATCTCTATATCATTGTTGAAAAAGGGCATCTGGAGATATAATTCTCCTTATTTCAGAAATGGCAGAAAAACCATTTCCAAGTTTGAAAACATTTTTATAAAACCTTTTTAAACCCTAGGATAGGGATGCCCCTTTTTCCTTTCCGGGTTCCGACTGGTTGACTCCCCGAGACCAACCATCTTCTCCCAAATCCGTACCTCCCAGGTACCTCCTTGATGTCTCCTTTCTCCTTTGCCGAAACCAGTTTCTTTTTAAAACATAAAATGCCCATACGCCTAGATCGGGGACCTTTCCAACCGTCCATGACCGCGGACACGGCTATTCGAATAGTTTTACAATCTGCAGAGGTGGTGCACTTTCACCACACCAAACAGTCATTCTGCCGTGATTAGCCACGGTCCTCATACGACAGTATGCGGGGTTTCGGATAACATGATCAAAGCGTTCCAATAATTCATCCTAGTATAGAGGACTCCCGATAGGTTTATTCCCCCCGGCACCGTGTGCTCCACTAGACCCCTGGTCTCTCTCGGGACGCCACACCGCCACGGCAGGGGACCCAACGTAATCGTCTGGCTGCGGGTCACTCCGCTTGTGTATTGCCTCATACAGATGACAACCCGGCTTCAAGGGCCCCGCCCTTATAGAGTATGAGATCCTCCGCACTAAAATGGACAAGCTTCCGGCTAAGCCCTACCCATATCAGGTAGTGTGGTTGCACGGGTTAATTGTTCGGGCGGACGCTAGGGCTGTACTTTGTTTTCGAAAATCATCTCCACCACCGACTGCTCCCAGCAGCTCGGGTTTTCGTAATCACTTCCGATTGCTCCCATCAACTCGGGTTTTCGTAAACATCTCCGATTGCTCCCAGCAAACTCGGGTTTTATAAAACACTTTCTCGCCGATTGCTCCCAGCAACTCGGGTTTTTCCTCCGAAAACATTTTATCAAAACCAGGCTCCCATCCTATAGTTTTGAGATAAGAATATAAGGATATACTACTAGAAAATATAATTTTCTTGATAGCGCCTTCAGTAGAAGGCTTCTCAAGTGAAGACCTATTTTTATAAAACCTATTATATACTAGTATATATCTTTTGGCCAAACAATATTTTGAAAAATAGTTTTTGGGTGGCAAAATGCCACGGAAGAAATAAAACATGCATTATTTTATTTTGAAAACAAAACATGCTTGTAAAAATAATAGGATTTCATTAGAGTGGTGAGGTGGCTTGCCTTGCTCAGCAAAGTGTCCCTGATCTTGCTCAGCTTCGTAGACCTGTTCAGTTTCCACGTACTGCTCGTCCTCTTGCGGATCTAATGTACCGGAAAAATAAACGGAACTACCGTCACTCTAAGAAGCGGGTTGACAACAATCTAAAGTAAGTAAACCATACAGCAAGCACTTCAAACACAAACAGCCTTTGAGTATATAAATCTAAAGCAATCCTAAACACAAACATGACAATAAACGAGTAATCACAAACACTAGATGCTAAGATGATTATGCTAAAAGAATAATAGTGAGGGACACTAAAATACTTAAACGATACAACAATCCTTGTAACTCACAACATTCTCTGGACAAAGATTTTAAGACAAACCTAAACACAAACAATATAAGACAAACAATAAAAATGGACTTTTATTAGCAACTAAGTTGCTGTTTTGGAGGAAAATCCACAAATCCTAAAATAATGCTCCTAAAAATCTATCCTTCTACCACAGTACTGCCATAAGTCATACCAAACTAGTAGAATTGTATTTGCACACAAAGCACTTTCCAAATGAGAGATAAAATGCCCCAAGTGCTACTGGTCCTAAAACTAAAAAGATTACAACACTAGTTTTAGGAAACTCCTGCATGCAAGATTAATTTCTAAGCAAAGGTATTGATTTTCTATTTCTGAAGAAATTGGATTCTCTCAATTTGGATAATTCTAGCTCAAGATATCACAAAAAGGGTGGAAAACACCCTTTCTACTAGATTTAATATACAACACAAAATACAAATTATTTTTGGACCAAACTAGCTCTGCATGTTTAGGAAAACACATAGGCATCTAAAAAAATACCCCTAAATAATTTGCACACACAGATTTGCCACAAATGAATTAAACTAGACACAAACAATTAACAGAAACTGGAAAAGATTAAAACTTGGATATAAAAACGAAGGCGGGCCGGGATTGGGCCAGATCTGGCCGTGGCCTGCGTAGATCTGGGCCGTGCGCTAGGCAGGCCGGCCCAACACGGCGCTGCGCGCGCGCCCGCGCGAGGAAACGGTCCGCGCCGGGCTGGTTTCAAACAGGGCCATAGATCGGGAGATCTACGGCTCTCCTTCGTCTCCTTCAACGCGATGAGCGCGCGGACGAACTGGGGGCGGAGAAGAAATGGCGGCGACGGGGCGCTCACCTAGGGGCCGTGCATGCGACGCTGGCGGGCTGGGGATGAAGGAGGTGGTCGAGGGAGAGGCTCGGGCGTGGACGGCGTCAGCTGGGGTGGCCGGAATCCATGGCGACGGCGGCGGGGTTCTTCTCGGGTCGAGGTCGAGCACGGCGTCCACGGGTAGCCTCTGGGCAAAAGAAAGAGGGGGAGGGTTAGGTCTTGATGAGGGGATCTTGGTGGGCCGAAAATGGCGGAGAATGGGGGAGTGAAACGACGGCTACGACCGGGTCTCGCCGGTGACAACCTTCGGGTTTCTCCGGCGTTCTCGAGCAGCAGAGAGCTCGGGCTTGGGAGGGGCTTCAGAGGTGGAGTGTGGTGAGGTGTGGGCGTGCTCTGGGAGAAGAAAGAAAGGCAGGGAGGTCGGGGTCGAGTTTTATGCCGTTTTCCCGATCTAGGGTTCTCCACGGGCACGGGCGGCTGGGGAAGTGGTCATGGCAGCTCCCATTGGCTTGGGTGGGCGGTGCAGGTGTGGGCAGTGTGGTGTTGGTCGGAGACGTGGCCTGGCCAGTGGGAGGAGAGGGGGTGAAGCTCCATAGGGCCACGGTGGAGAAGGGAGAGAGGTGAGTGGAGGAGAGGGGTGAGTGTGGGGCTGGCAAGTGGGTCCAGGGGTGGGGTGGTGCTGCTCTGCTCCCATGACAGAGGGAGAGGCGTTGGGGAGAGGGTTGGTTTAGGCTAGGTTTAGGGTTTTTAGTCTAACACTAATAGGGATGCTTCTTTTACTAACAATGCTAATCATGCCCCACACAAGTGCTGCTCACAAACATGAGAGGGGTGATCCAAATGAGGTGAAGCAAAGATTTGCAAGCCTTAAAGATGAAAAAAAGAATTTTCAAAACAATGCAAGTTGTGAAAAATGACCAATGGTCACTGGTTTGAGTAGGCCTAAACACACAGATGGATTTATGTTAAAACAAACTCAAAAGAGGGCAAGCAATGTACATACTAGAAGTAGAAGGTTCAGAGAACAAGGGTGTCAAGTTGCATGTCAAGGATGGCACAAGGGTTGCTTAATCTAGGGCTCTAGATTAGCTATGTTTTAACAATCATGAAGATCAAAACCCCTAAATTTTAAACTAGAGGAATTTTTATAAAAGTGCTACTAAAAGTTTTCAAGCTAGACCAACAACTTAAGAAAACAAATAAGACAACCAAACAAGAGTTGGCTGAAATAAAGCAAAAGTTTTTGCTATTTTGGAAAATTCTAGATTAACACCACAATTTTAAGTTTAGGAAAAATTGGGGTGTTACAGACCTTCCCCCCTTAGGAGAATCTCGTCCTCGAGATTCCGGAGTTGAAGAGGAGAGAAAACCGGGAAATTCACGTTCCAGATAATCCTCACGCTCCCAGGTGGCTTCTTCTTCTGTGTGGTTGGTCCACTGGACTTTCAGAAACTTGATCTTCCGTCTACGGGTCACACGGACATCTTCAGCTAGCACACGGAGTGGTCGTTCCCGGTAGGTGAGGTCATGGTTGAGGTCAATAGTGTGGTGATCCACCTCCTGATATGAGTGTGTAGTGCCAGGGACTTGCAGACACTTCCGGAGTAAGGATACGTGGAATACGTCATGAAACTCGGACAGGTGAGAGGGTAATTCCAATTTGTAAGATACCTCCCCGCTTCGGCAGAGAACCTTGAAAGGACCGATGTAACGGGGTGCAAGCTTTCTCCGGACGTGAAAACGTTGCATCCCTTTTAGTGGAGTAACACGCAGGTACACCATGTCGCCAGTCTTGAAGCATAAGTCACGTCGCTTGGAGTCGGCGTAACTTTTCTGTCTGGACTGAGCGGCTTTAAGACGGTCACGGATTAGTTGAACTTGTTCTTCGGCTTCTCGCAGGGCATCGACTCCAAAAACTTGGCTGTCTCCAGTCTGTGACCAGTTCAGGGGAGTACGGCATTTACGCCCGTACAGAGCTTCGAATGGGGCCATCTTCAGACTAGCTTGGTAACTGTTATTGTAGCGGAATTCGGCGAAGGGCAGGCAATCTTCCCATTTGGCTCCATAAGCCAACACGCAGGCTCGGAGCATATCCTCAAGGATTTGATTGACTCTCTCTGTCTGTCCTCCCGTCTGAGGATGATAAGCGGTGCTGAAAAAGAGCTTTGTCCCTAGCTCCTCGTGAAGTTTGGTCCAGAAACGCGATGTGAATTGGGTTCCTCTATCGGACACGATCGTCTTGGGTATCCCATGGAGACTGACTATACGGGACATGTATAAGTCGGCTAACTGGTCAGACCGGTGTCTGGTGGTAACTGGAAGGAAATGTGCAACCTTGGTGAGTCGGTCCACAATGACCCAAATGGCATCGTGTCCTCGGTTGGACCGGGGTAACCCCATGATAAAGTCCATGCCGACTTCATCCCACTTCCATTCGGGTATCTTCAGAGGTTGGAGTAATCCGGCGGGTCGTTGATGTTCGGCCTTGACTCTTGACAGATGTCACAATTTGAACGAAGAATGCAATCTCTCGCTTCATGCCATGCCACCAAAATTTCTCCTTGAGGTCCTGGTACATCTTGGTTCCACCGGGGTGGATGGAGTATAAAGTCTCGTGGGCTTCCTTCATAATCAGCTGCTTCAAGTCATGGTCAGACGGCACGCAGATGCGGCCTTCATACCAGAGAGTACCCTCGGAATCGATGGTGAAACCGGGGACCTCTTCCTTCGCCATTCTACGCTTGATGCCTTCGATACTCTTGTGACCCTTCTGGCTTTCTTGATCTGATCCCATAGTGTTGGCTGCAACATGAGTTGATCCACAGCTCCATAACTAACCACTTCAATTCCCATCTTGTCCAGTTCTTCCCAGAGCTCTGGTTGCCGGTCTTGATCATGGTGTTGAAAGAGCACGGCTGTCGACTAAGGGCATCGGCTACGACGTTGGCTTTTCCAGGGTGGTAATGGATGTCTAGGTCATAATCTTAATGAGCTCTATCCATCTACGCTGCCTCATATTCAACTCCCGTTGGGTGAAGATATACTTCAGGCTCTTGTGGTCAGTGTAGATATCACAACGGTTGCCCATCAAAAAGTGGCGCCAGGCTTTGAGTGCGTGAACCACGGCAGCAAGTTCAAGGTCATGGGTGGGGTAATTCTGCTCGTGCTTGCGGAGTTGTCGCGAGGAATAGGAGATTACCTTGCCCTCTTGCATGAGGACACAACCTAGTCCAAGCTTGGAAGCGTCGCAATACACGACAAAATCCTTGGTCACATCAGGCATGGTCAGGATGGGTGCGGTGGTTAATCTCTTCTTCAGTTCTTGGAAACTCTCCTCACACTTGTCAGTCCACTCAAACTTCTTGTCTTTCTTCAGTAACTGGGTGAGGGGTTTGGCAATACTTGAGAATCCCTCGACAAACTTGCGGTAATACCCAGCCATTCCGAGGATAGATCTCACTTCGGTCTGGTTGGTGGGGGTCGGGAACTCAACTATAGCCTTGATATGAGAGGGGTCAACGGCGATCCCTCCGGCGTGATAACATGCCCAAGGAATGCCACTTCCTTCAGCCAAAATTGACATTTGCTAAACTTGGCATAGAGCTGGTGTTCACGAAGGGTGCCTAAAACCAATCTCAGGTGCTCTTCATGCTCTTCTTCTGATTGGAGTAAATCAGGATGTCATCGATGAAAACCACTACGAATTTGTCCAGATAATCCATGAACACCTTATTCATGAGATTCATGAAGTAGGCCGGGGCATTGGTCAGGCCAAAGGTCATTACGGTCGACTCAAACAACCCGTAACGAGTGGTGAAGGCTGTCTTCGGGATGTCTGTCTCTCTACTTTCAGCTGGTGATAACCGGTGCGGAGATCGATCTTAGAAAAGACTCGAGCTCCATTGAGTTGATCAAACAGATCCTCAATCTTGGGCAGGGGTACTTGTTCTTGATGGTCACGTCGTTCAGCTTCCGGTAGTCCACACATAAGCGAGTGGTACCGTCTCTTTTATCCACGAAGATCACTGGAGATCCCCATGGTGAGGCACTGGGCGAATCAGTCCTTTCCTAAGCATGTCATCCAACTGCTTCTTCAATTCCTCAACTCTTGGGGTTCATCGGTAAGGCTTCTGGCTATGGGTCCAGTTCCAGGAACTAACTCAATGATGAACTCGATATCCCGATCAGGCGGCATACCGGGTAGTTCTCGGGAAAACATCAGGATACTCACAAACTATTGGTACCTCCTCCAAGGCAGGCTTAGCTATACTCTTATGACAGTGCCCTAACAAGGAGTGCATTGAAGATGTGTGCACAACCTCAACTCCTTCCGGACTGGTGAGGGAGATAGTTTTTGTGTTGCAGTCTATAACTCCACGGTTTACTGCCATCCAGTCCATTCCAAAACCACTTCTATACCTTGTTTTCCCAAAACCACAAGGTCAGCATGGAATCGGGCTCCCTGGATTTCTACGGGCACCTCTTTGCAAGAAAGGTAGTCTTAGTGGTGGCTCCCGGAATTTGCACTAACATGGGCGTGCATAAGTTGGGACCATCCCACTTTTCTTAACAAACGGCTCGGTAACAAACGAATGGGATGCTCCGGAATCAAACAAAACTGCAGCAGGTACGGAGTTGACAGGAAACGTACCCATCACTAGGTCAGGTGCCTCCTGGGCTTCTTCAGCGCTGATGTGATTCAGTGTCCCTTGTCACGTGCCAGCTTCCTCGGGTAAGGGGCCTTGCCTCCAGGGGGTCGGACTGATCCCTGGTTCATCTTGGTCGCATTGGGGCGATTATCAGCAGGTTGCTTGGTGGGGCAGTCCCTTGAGAAATGCCCAGGCTGTCCACAGGCAAAGCAGCCTCCGGTGGGTCTTGGTGCTGGCGGCCGAGTGAAATTGAGACCAGGATTGTAGCCGCCTCCTGGGCGAGGAACAGGTGGGCGAGTGGGGTAACTCGGACGGGTGCATACGACGGGGTCTTGATGGCGGGTACGCAGGTCGTGGCGGCTGATAAGCAGGCCTAGGTGAAGGTGTGGGCGCAGGCGCTGGTTGTTGTTGTTGTTGTTGCTGCCACTGCTGCTGCCTTGCTGCATCATCTGTCGGCGCTTGCGGTTGTCATAGACGCTTTACGCTTGTGCTCCATCATGATGGCGGCGTCAGCCAAAGATCCAGATCGTTGAATGGCATCACCACCAGGATGCATTGCATTTCATCATGCAGCCCATTCAGGAACCTTTCCTTCCTTTTCTCCTCCGTGTCCACGTCGGCAGGTGCATACCTTGCCAAGGTGGTGAATTCTCCAGATACTCACCCACTGACATACCACCCTGCTTCAGTTGCAGAAACTTCTCTCGCATGATGCTGACTTGACCCGATGGCACGTACCGCTTCTGAAACTTGGTCTTGAAAGCCTCCCAGGTCACAACTTCACCTTGAGGCAGCAGTGCCTTAACTGATTCCCACCATGCTCGGGCGGCACCTGAGAGGTAGTGAGTAGCATAGACCACCTTCTCATTGTCGCCAACATGGGCGACCTCTAGATTGTTCTCGATCGTGCGGATCCAGTCATCCGCGTCAAGTGGATCACCCTCTGAGAGAACACCGGGGGATTAGTGTTCTGGAAGTCTCGCAGCTTGGAACGGCCTTCCTCATTGCCATTGCCGCCATTGCCACCGTTAGGGTTGACGGCAATCTGGGCCAGGTGCTGCAGTGTGGCGAGGTTCGCTGTCCTCTCGGCACGAGCGGCCTCACGGTCCTCCATGAAGAGGCGCATCAGCTGGGCCATAGTGGGCTCGGGTGGTGGTGGTGGATCTCTCGCCATACTGAAGTTTAGAAAACGGCAGAATTAAAACTCCAAACAAATAATAAATAAAACATTTGAGATAGAATGAAAACATGCCAACCATGCAAACAGGAACATCATACAAATGCAGCAAGAACACATGGCACAAATGGGATAACTAGCTCGATAATAGGGTCTCGATACGACTCACATGAGTTCACAAATACAAAGTCTAACACAACAGCCGCCTTACAACCATCAAGGCTACCACATACTAATGACAACAAGATCACACGATCGCAACATAACAAGCTCGCGACAGGGTGATCCTAACTCAAAAGAACTACTCGAAGTAGCTACTCGTCCGCGGCAGCGACGTCAGGTGAAGTGAGTGCGTCGCCGTCGTAAGGGGGCTCGTCGGGGTCCTCCTCCTCGGACATAACTAGCTCCGAGTCCGCGTCGGTGTCGTCGCGAAGGTCGTCGTCCTCCTGCTCGCTCTCCGGCTCCATGTCCATATCCTCCATCGGATCCTCGTCGTCGGGCAGGAGATCGTCGTTCTCCTTGCGCAACTCCTCAAGCTCCTCCTCTAGCTCGGCGATCCGGGTGTCACGTAGCTGAATGGTCGCCTCAAGATCATCAACCCTACGCGTGAGGTTGAGCTGCCAGTACCGGGCGGTCTTGAAACGGGCCTCGAAGCGACGGGTCTCCTTCCGCTCCTTCCCGGCGCGGTACGGGACCTCCTCAGGCGCTCCTCAGTGGCCTTGAGCTTCTCCTCTGCAATCTTCAGCTTGTCCAGTGACTCCGTGAGCTGGGCCTCCACAGCCTCGGTGTCCTGCTCGGCCTCCGTAACGCGGTTCTCCGCGTCGACGTACTGCATACGGCGAAGGTCGCTCTCCATACGGCTGTGGATCAGCTGATCCTGAGTGTGCTCCAGAAGGATCCCCAAGTCCTCCACGTGCAGCCCAAAGATGGGGTGGGGCGCAGAGGCATAGAGTGGCCCTGGTCGTCGCGCCTCTCGAAGAACTCGAAGCGGGTGCCGACTAACTCGGCGCTGTGGAAGTGCACCAAGCGAGCGAGAGCCCGCTGCAGGACGGTCGCAGTAGCTCGGTCTGGGTGGGCTCGATGGCCTCCACGGTCAGCTCCTCCGCAAACGGTGGCACAAGAGGGCCTCGAAGGGTGCACCTCACCCTCCAGGACATCTCCCCGTCGACTAACGGCAGAGCGCGTCCTCCACGCAACTCAGGAGTGGACGCCCCAAAAGCCTGGTCAACGCAAGCAGCTCGGTCTGGAACAGCGGCGTCGCTCCCGGGGTAGGTATCGCCCCCAGCTGGATACTCGTCGTAAACCCGTCGGCCATCTACACAAAATTTTAAATGAAGGTTTAATTAGTGATCGGTGTGCAAAATTTTAAGTAGCAACAAGTAAAACAATTTATGCAAGTAAAGTTATTTATAGTAGTTAAAATAGAGGGGAGAGGATACAGCAGTATATTCCGCAAGTTTAAACACCTCTCCTAAGTTTTTAAGGAAAAACAGTTTTGCGTGACGTCGACGCCCAACCTAGCTAAAGTCTCCTAAGGTCAACGATGGCTCTGATACCAAGTCTGTAAGGACCCCTCGTACCGAAGTCCGAGATGTCCACGTTATGTAAAATAGATCACGATCCCAATGATCAGTGCATCGCAATCACATAACCAACATGGTATCAAGAGTTACATCATTCAAGTCGTACGAATAAAAGTCTTACAACACAAGTGGTCACATGACCAAGTCTGCAAATCATCGTCACGCAGGACGGAATTAACTACGATACAGCGAAGCTCGTGGCTAGCGTCGACCCTCGTCTCCAACGGACGCAATCCCACAAGTGCAGTTGACCGGTGACAGCTAAGCGACGTAGTCGTCGACATACTCCTCCTCCTCGGCATAGGTCTCCTCGTAGAAACCTGGACGTTTGAATATCCAGGGACACAGCCATGAGTACAATTACGTACTCGCAAGACCACCACCAGGCTTAAGTTTTCATGGTAATGCAATACAAGCGTTTTTGAAAACTGGGATAGCTGCTATATATGACTATAGGGCTTAAGTTTCGCAAAGTGATGCTTTTAGACATAGAGAATACCACATCTCTATATCATTGTTGAAAAAGGGCATCTGGAGATATAATTCTCCTTATTTCAGAAATGGCAGAAAAACCATTTCCAAGTTTGAAAACATTTTTATAAAACCTTTTTAAACCCTAGGATAGGGATGCCCCTTTTTCCTTTCCGGGTTCCGACTGGTTGACTCCCCGAGACCAACCATTTTCTCCCAAATCCGTACCTCCCAGGTACCTCCTTGATGTCTCCTTTCTCCTTTGCCGAAACCAGTTTCTTTTTAAAACATAAAATGCCCATACGCCTAGATCGGCGACCTTTCCAAACCGTCCATGACCGCGGACACGGCTATTCGAATAGTTTTACACTCTGCAGAGGTGGTGCACTTTCACCACACCAAACAGTCATTCCGCCGTGATCATCCACGGTCCTCATACGATAGTATGCGGGGTTTCGGATAACATGATCAAAGCGTTCCACTAATTCACCCTAGTACAGAGGACTCCCGATAGGTTTATTCCTCCCGGCACCGTGTGCTCCACTAGACCCCTGGTCTCTCTCGGGACGCCACACCGCCACGGCAGGGGATCCAACGTAATCGTCCGGCTGCGGGTCACTCCGCTTGTGTATTTCCTCGTACAGATGACAACCTGGCTTCGAGGGCCCCGCCCTTATAGATTATGAGATCCTCCGCACTAAAATGGACAAGCTTCCGGCTAAGCCCTACCCATATCAGGTAGTGTGGTTGCACGGGTTAATTGTTCGGGCCGCTAGGGCTGTACTTTGTTTTCGAAAATCATCTCCACCACCGACTGCTCTCAGCAGCTCGGGTTTTCGTAATCACTTCCGATTGCTCCCAGCAACTCGGGTTTTCGTAAACATCTCCGATTGCTCCCAGCAAACTCGGGTTTTATAAAACACTTTCTCGCCGATTGCTCCCAGCAACTCGGGTTTTTCCTCCGAAAACATTTTATCAAAACCAGGCTCCCATCCTATAGTTTTGAGATAAGAATATAAGGATATACTACTAGAAAATATAATTTTCTTGATAGCGCCTTCAGTAGAAGGCTTCTCAAGTGAAGACCTATTTTTATAAAACCTATTATATACTAGTATATATCTTTTGGCCAAACAATATTTTGAAAAATAGTTTTTGGGTGGCAAAATGCCACGGAAGAAATAAAACATGCATTATTTTATTTTGAAAACAAAACATGCTTGTAAAAATAATAGGATTTCATTAGAGTGGTGAGGTGGCTTGCCTT
Organism: Poa pratensis; assembly: GCA_947311845.1. Classification (NCBI taxonomy): domain Eukaryota; kingdom Viridiplantae; phylum Streptophyta; class Magnoliopsida; order Poales; family Poaceae; genus Poa; species Poa pratensis. Next base: position 30,355,566 of record CAMZMU010000087.1, read on the forward strand.
GCTCAGCAAAGTGTCCCTGATCTTGCTCAGCTTCGTAGACCTGTTCAGTTTCCACATACTGCTCCTCTTCTTGCGGATCTAATGTACCGGAAAAATAAACGGAACTACCGTCACTCTAAGAAGCGGGTTGACAACAATCTAAAGTAAGTAAACCATACAGCAAGCACTTCAAACACAAACAGCCTTTGAGTATATAAATCTAAAGCAATCCTAAACACAAACATGACAATAAACGAGTAATCACAAACACTAGATGCTAAGATGATTATGCTAAAAGAATAATAGTGAGGGACACTACAATACTTAAACGAAACAACAATCCTTGTAACTCACAACATTCTCTGGACAAAGATTTTAAGACAAACCTAAACACAAACAATATAAGACAAACAATAAAAATGGACTTTTATTAGCAACTAAGTTGCTGTTTTGGAGGAAAATCCACAAATCCTAAAATAATGCTCCTAAAAATCTATCCTTCTACCACAGTACTGCCATAAGTCATACCAAACTAGGATAATTGGATTTGCACACAAAGCACTTTCCAAATGAGAGCTAAAAATGCCCCAAGTGCTACTGGTCCTAAAACTAAAAAGATTACAACACTAGTTTTAGGAAACTCCTGCATGCAAGATTAATTTCTAAGCAAAGGTATTGATTTTCTATTTCTGAAGAAATTGGATTCACTCAATTTGGATAATTCTAGCTCAAGATATCACAAAAAGGGTGGAAAACACCCTTTCTACTAGATTTAATATACAACACAAAATACAAATTATTTTTGGACCAAACTAGCTCTGCATATTTAGGAAAACACATAGGCATCTAACAAAAATACCCCTAAATAATTTGCACACACAGATTTGCCACAAATGAATTAAACTAGACACAAACAATTAACAGAAACGGGAAAAGATTAAAACTTGGATATAAAAACGAAGGCGGGCCGGGATTGGGCCAGATCTGGCCGTGGCCTGCGCAGATCTGGGCCGTGCGCTAGGCAGGCCGGCCCAACACAGCGCTGCGTGCGCGCCCGCGCGAGGAAACGGTCCGCGCCGGGCTGGTTTCAAACAGGGCCGTAGATCGGGAGATCTACGGCTCTCCTTCGTCTCCTTCAACGCGACGAGCGCGCAGACGAACTGGAGGCGCAGAAGAAATGGCGGCGACGGGGCGCTCACCTAGGGGCCGTGCATGCGACGCTGGCGGGCTGGGGATGAAGGAGGTGGTCGAGGGAGAGGCTCGGGCGTGGACGGCGTCAGCTGGGGTGGCCGGAATCCATGGCGACGGCGGCGGGGTTCTTCTCGGGTCGAGGTCGAGCACGGCGTCCACGGGCAGCCTCTGGGCAAAAGAAAGAGGGGGAGGGTTAGGTCTTGATGAGGGGATCTTGGTGGGCCGAAAATGGCGGAGAATGGGGGAGTGAAACGACGGCTACGGCCGGGTCTCGCCGGTGACAACCTTCGGGTTTCTCCGGCGTTCTCAAGCAGCAGAGAGCTCGGGCTTGGGAGGGGCTTCAGAGGTGGAGTGTGGTGAGGTGTGGGCGTGCTCTGGGAGAAGAAAGAAAGGCAGGGGAGGTCGGGGTCGAGTTTTAGGCCGTTTTCCCGATCTAGGGTTCTCCACGGGCACGGGCGGCTGGGGAAGTGGTCATGGCAGCTCCCATTGGCTTGGGTGGGCGGTGCAGGTGTGGGCAGTGTGGTGTTGGTCGGAGACGTGGCCTGGCCAGTGGGAGGAGAGGGGGTGAAGCTCCATAGGGCCAGAGTGGAGAAGGGAGAGAGGTGAGTGGAGGAGAGGGGTGAGTGTGGGGCTGGCAAGTGGGTCCAGGGGTGCGGTGGTGCTGCTCTGCTCCCATGACAGAGGGAGAGACGTTGGGGAGAGGGTTGGTTTAGGCAAGGTTTAGGGTTTTTAGTCTAACACTAATAGGGATGCTTCTTTTACTAACAATGCTAATCATGCCCCACACAAGTGCTGCTCACAAACATGAGAGGGGTGATCCAAATGAGGTGAAGCAAAGATTTGCAAGCCTTAAAGATGAAAAAAAGAATTTTCAAAACAATGCAAGTTGTGAAAATGACCAATGGTCACTGGTTTGAGTAGGCCTAAACACACAGATGGATTTATGTTAAAACAAACTCAAAAGAGGGCAAGCAATGTACATACTAGAAGTAGACGGTTGAGAGAACAAGAGTGTCAAGTTGCATGTCAAGGATGGCACAAGGGTTGCTTAATCTAGGGCTCTAGATTAGCTATGTTTTAACAATCATGAAGATCAAAACCCCTAAAATTTAAACTAGAGGAATTTTTATAAAAGTGCTACTAAAAGTTTTCAAGCTAGACCAACAACTTAAGAAAACAAATAAGACAACCAAACAAGAGTTGGCTGAAATAAAGCAAAAGTTTTTGCTATTTTGGAAAATTCTAGATTAACACCACAATTTTAAGTTTAGGAAAAATTGGGGTGTTACACCAACGGGGAACTCGGTATGACAACCTGGAGGTGGATTATTAGTCATAGACGCTGTTGGATAATGGTCTATGTATTTTGTCGTAATGCCCACATGAATATCATAGTAATCATCATGTCATATATATGCATTGTCATGCGCTCAATATTTTGTCAATTGCCCAGTGTAATTTGTTCACCCAGCATGTTAGTTATCTTTTATGGAGAGACACCACTAGTGAACTGTGGACCCCGGTCCATTCTTTTACACTGATAATACAACCAACTGCAAACATTGTTCCTTTTCATTCTCTGCAATTTACTACTGTTTTCCACACCATACGTTTAATCCTTTGTTTTCAGCAAGCCGGTGAGATTGACAACCTCACTGTTTCGTTGGGGCAAAGTAGTTTGATTGTGTTGTGTGCAGGTTCCACGTCAGCGCGCCACTGACAACCTTCAGAAGTGATTTCTTGCTCCTACTGGTTCGATTAAACCTTGGTTTCATACTGAGGAAACTGCTGCTACACTGCTTCATACCTTCCTCTTGGGGTCTCCCAACGAACGTGTGATCCACGTCATCAAGCATTTTTCTGGCGCCGTTGCCGGGGAGCAAGAGGATTTCTGCAAGGGGAGTTTCACGCTTCCAATCTCTTTACTTTGTTATTGTCTTGCTTAGTTTATTTTTATTAGTCTTGTTTGCTTTATTTATCAAAAACACAAAAAAATTAGTTTTTATTTGAATTGTTATTTTTCAGTCTTGTTATCATGTCTAGCCCTGTTCCTGTCATCATGTCGCCTGAGGAAGAGATCTTCACTTTCAAGCAAGGGAGTGAGGAGAGTTTTAAAGATGCTTGGTCTAGAATTTTTGAGTCTATGCTAAAACTGAACCTAAAATGACTTTAAGCCTGCTCCTTAGTAGCTTTTATTTTGGTCTTGTTCTTTGCTACAGATATGCTTTAGATGCTGTGGTAGGAGGAGATTTCCTTCGTTATGATGGGGATCAAGCTTTTAATGCTATAAAAAAATGATTACAATTTCTAGCCCTCCAATCAGTAAAATTGATTCGGCTTTGACAAGCATAAGTGATAGACTTAACACTCTTGAAACAAACATATCTGGTCTAAAAGAAGGGTATAATCAGATTCGTGAACACTATGATAATGTGCCAGTAAATTTTGAACCATCGGGATGGGTTCCCTCAGTAAAAGTTGTTATCAATGGTGAAACTTTTCATGCTCGCTGTGATATTATGTCTGAATTCTGTTTAATGCCCAAGGATATTTTTGATTCCTTAAATCTTTGGGAGCTTTCCAAATGCGAAGATTGTATAATTTTGGGTGATAATACTATTAAATTACCAAGAGGAGTAGCCGAAGGAGTATTTACAAAACTCCTGGGATAACAATATCTATTGATTATCTTGTCATTGAATGTGCAGGAGTAGGACAAATTACGCTTGGAAGATCTCTGTTGAAACGCTTTGGAGCAATAATAGATGTGGGCCAAGGCACTATGAATTTCGCCTCTTCACCTATGTGTAACCAAGTATTTCCTAAAGATAAGGGTAAGGGTAAGAGAGCTAAGCGTAAGATTGTTGATGCTTCATCACTTGGAAACACTTGATTCTTACTTTCTGCGCCTAGCTGAAAGGCGTTAAAGAAAAGCGCTTATGGGAGACAACCCATTATTTTATTTCTGCAATTTTTTTTCTTTTTGAGTCAAGGAGTTGTTTACTTCTGTAACAATTCCTTTGTATCTTTATTTTATCGCATTGTTGTGCCAAGTAGCCTCTAATAGGAAGATGATGCTAGATTTGGATTTCTGCGCAGGAACAGATTTCTGCTGTTCACCGTTTTACTTCTGTAAAATCACAGAAAAATTATTTAAATCTGCAATTTTTGTGCGTGATCCTCAGATATGTACGCATCTTTCGTTAGTTTAGTTTTTCGATCTGAGCAACGTAAGTGCCTCGAAAAAATTCGTCTTTACGACTGTTCTGTTTAGACAGATTCTGTCTTTTATTTTTCGCATTCTCTCTTTTACTAGTGTTGAGTGGAATTCTTTTTTAGGGTGAAGAGCTTCACATAACATCAGTGGCAGTAGTTAATGTTAAAAGTAACGGTCATGTTTGTGTCCTTATAGAACATGTGAGTTTTTGATTGTGCACTAACCCTCTAATGAGAATTACTCTGAGTTTGGTGTGGCGGAAGTTTTCAAGGGTCAAGAGAGAAGGATGATATAATGTGATCAAGAAGAGTGAAGAGCTTAAGCTTGGGGATGCTCCCATGGATCACCCCAGCATATTTCAAGAAGACTCAAGCGTCTAAGCTTGGGGATGCCCAAGGCATCCCCTTCTTCATCAGCAACTTATCAGGTCATCTCTAGTGAAACTATATTTTAATTCTTTCACATCATATGTGCTTTACTTGGAGCGTCTGTGTGCTTTTATTTTCAGTATTTTATTTTTCTTATGGTCAACTTGATTGGACCCTAGCATTCTTGATTGGGAGAGAGACACGCTCCGCTTTTTCATATGAATACTCCTATTCTTCACTTATACTTGTTGAGTATTCTTATCTAGCTATTGCTATGCTTTTAGCTCCTGTTTTGCATGCATCTCTTATTCAGAGCTGTTAGTTCTTTTAAAGAAAGTACTCTCTTGCTTCACTTATAATTGTTTGGAGAGTTTATGTTGAAATAAATTGATTGGTGTTTGGTTGGAACAGAAAATGTTGCATGTGGTAGATGGTATAATGGAAAAAGCTTACATATTCTTGTAGATCACTGTATTGGATAATTTGATACTTGTCAATTGTTTTGAGTTATCAAGTAGTTCATGTTTAAGCTTTTGTATCATGTAGTTAAAACCTATTAATGAAGAACTACCGTAAAGCTCGTTGAAATTTGGTTTGCATGATTGGTATCTCTAAGGTCTAGATATTTTCTAGTAAAAGGGTTTGGTTAACAAGGAAGACAGTGTAGAGTCTTATAATGCTTGCAATATGTTTTCATATAAGTCTTGCTGTGTCGGTTGATATCCTGTGTTTGCTTCAAATAACCTTGCTAGCCTAAACTCTGTACTGAGAGGGAATGCTTCTCGTGCATCCAAAACCTTGAGCCAAAATCCATGCCATCTGTGTCCACCATAACTACCTATATGTGGTATTTCCTTGCCATTCCAAGTAAATTTTTCATGTGCTACCTTTAAACTATTCAAAAATTATTACTCCTTTTTGTGTCAATGTTTGGATGTCTTTATGTCAACTGTCAAACAGACTTTACCACCGGACTAGCGGCATATACATCCGCTTATCCATTAATTTTGCAAAAAGAGCTGGCAAATGGGGTGCCCAGTCCCAATTAATTACAACTTTAACCGCTTAATTCTCTTCACATTTTTGCCCTGATTTATCAGTCAAGCAATGACAAACAGTGAAATATCTGCATGTGTAAACAAAAGAGAAGAGGGATGATCTGCCTTGCTGGTAGAAATAACGTCCTTCATGGGAGCCGCTCTTAAAAGTCTGGTTGGCAGGGGTCATATTGTACTTTCCATTTTCTGATTCGTTGACAATTAACAAACACCCCCAAAACTTATTTTTACTCTCTATATGATTTCAAAAACTTAAAAAGCTCTAGCACATGATTTAATCCCTGCTTCCCTCTGCGAAGGGCCTTTCTTTTACTTTTATGTTGAGTCAGTTTTCCTACTTCTTTCTATCTCAGAAGCAAACACTAGTGTCAACTTTGGTGCAACAATTTTTATATGCTTGTATATTGCACTTATTATATTGCTTTGTGTTGACAAATATCCATGAGTATATATGTTGAAAGTTGAAAGCAATTGCTGAAGCTTAAATCTTCCTTTGTGTTGGTTAAATACCTTTTACTTAGAATCTATTGCTTTATGAGTTAACTCTTATGCAAAACTCTTTGATGCTTGTCTCGAAAGTACTATTCATGAAAAGTTTTTGCTTATATGATTCAGTTGTTTGCTCATTATCTACTTGCTAGCAAACTATAGACCATTGACCTGGATCACTTCATTCATAACATGTGCTTTACAATACTATTTGATCAAGATTATGATTGTAGCATGTCACCTCAGAAATTATTTTGTTTTTATCGTTTTACCTACTCGAGGACGAGTAGAACTAAGCTTGGGGATGCTTGATACGTCTCAAACGTATCTATAATTTCTGATGTTCCATGTTGATATTATACCAATTGTTACATGTTTTATATACACTTCATAGCATTTTTATGCATTTTCTGGGACTAACGTATTAACAAGATGTCACAGTGCCAGTTCCTGTTTTCTGCTGTTTTTGTATTTCAGAAAAGCTATTCTGGAAATATTTTCGGAATTGGACGAAACTTGGACAGGACCTCCTATTTTTCCAACACGTAGACGCGCCGTGGTGTGGTGTGGGCCCCACAGGCGTCTCCAGCTGCCGCCCTTTCGCCTATTTATTCATCTTCACGGGAAACCCTAGAGACCGGAGCCATTATCCACGAAAAGTTCCAGAGAAGTCGCCGCCGTCAACCCTAGCTCGGGAGGGTTCAGAAACTCTTCCCGGCACCCTGCCGAAGAGGGGAATCATCACCGGAGGGCTCTACATCACCATGCCTGCCTCCGGAGTGATGCGTGAGTAGTTCATCTTTGGACTACGGGTCCATAGCAGTAGCTAGATGGTTGTCTCTCCACTTTATGCTATCATGTTTAGATCTTGTGAGCTGCCTATTATGATCAAGATCATCTTATTGTAATGCCACATGTTGTGTTTGCTGGGATCCGATGAATATTGAATACTATGTCAAGTTGATTATCAATCTATCTTATATGTTATTTATGATCTTGCATGCTTTCTGTTACTAGTAGATGCTTTGGCCAAGTAGATGCTTGTAAATCCAAGAGTTAGTATTTATGCTAGATAGTGTGTTCATGCCTCCGGTAATCTGGGAGAGTGGCAACAACTTCTAAGATTGTGGATGTGCTGTTGCCACTAGGGATAAAATAACCGATGTTTAACTTAAGGGTGCGCCGTTAGGTCTAATGCATTTGTTTACATTACGCACATTACTTGATGCGATTATCCGTTGCTTCCAACTTAATACCAACGGGGAACTCGGTATGACAACCTGGAGGTGGATTATTAGTCATAAACGCTGTTGGATAACGGTCTATATGTATTTTGTCGTAATGCCCACATGAATATCATTGTAATCATCATGTCATATATATGCATTGTCATGCGCTCAATATTTTGTCAATTGCACAGCTGTAATTTGTTCACCCAGCATGTTAGTTATCTTTTATGGAGAGACACCACTAGTGAACTGTGGACCCCGGTCCATTCTTTTACACTGATAATACAACCAACTGCAAACATTGTTCTTTTTCATTCTCTGCAATTTACTACTATTTTCCACACCATACGTTAAATCCTTTGTTTTCAGCAAGCCGGTGAGATTGACAACCTCACTGTTTCATTGGGACAAAGTAGTTTGATTGTGTTGTGTGCAGGTTCCACGTCAGAGCGCCACTGACAAACTTCAGAAGTGATTTCTTGCTCCTACTGGTTCGATTACCTTGGTTTCATACTGAGGGAAACTGCTGCTACACTGCTTCATACCTTCCTCTTGTGGTCTCCCGACGAACGTGTGATCCACGTCATCAAGGCCTTGGCTGGTCCTCCTCGTGATCAATCTCCACCTCGATAATTCACCCACCGTCCCAAAGAAGAACCGGGGAAGAGGGTTATCCAGCTTGAGAATCCGGAACCGTTCATTCAACGCGTAGAACTGTGCTTCACACATATAAGCAGGCTTGAGCACATGAGATGATGATCCTTAGTAAAATATCACTAGATCACATTTAGGAGATTGAATAGCAAACAAATCGAAAAAAAATTCACATCATATAATGGAAAAAGGAACATAAATTTTAAACTAGTGTTATTAATAGAAGTGTGCAAAAAAAATTAGACCTTATGAGCACGTGGAAGTCCAACCATGAGTTGTAGTTATTAAATACTTAGAAGAATAGAAAATTGGACGTGCTTATTAATATGAAAAATTCTACTAGAGTTATTCGTGGAAAGTAAATGTCGTACTCCTATATGTTCACTTTCCATTGAAACCACTTGTGTTATGATGGACTCTCTGATGTGGGTGCTAGCATGGGTGAAATTCCATTCTCTCGTATAAGAAATAAAGGATGATTTGATCCAATATATATGGATGGAGGATATATATGTATGACAATTTAGTTGTTGATTGGTCTTATATGGAACCCATGGGAATGACTAAAAATGTTAAAGTACTTTTTAGGAGAGCTAAGTATCATGTAGACTTCATGATAGTTGGATGTCCTCAAGATAGTTTTTGTCCAATTATTTGTGCAGACCTTTCCTAAATACTGTTGGTGCTGATTTTCATTACTTGCACCAGACAAAGGCTTACTTTTAGTTTCTCTAAATTCTCTAATAACATATTGAAAAAAAATCTCATTGTAGATGAAGTGGAGACCCTTACTTTTATATATAGGTGTATCTTCAGCGGACACATTGGAGCGATACCTATTGTAACAAGATGAACCATTTAATCGACATGAGCAAGATGCAATAGATCAAGAGCTCGGTTTAGCAGATGCACACTGTCAGTAGTACGAAATGGCCTATATGTGGAATTTTATCAGTGGCGCACATATATTATAGGGCGTCACTGTTATATCTGGCGGCGTACGTGTTTTTTCGGTGCGCCACTAGTATAATTTTAGTAGTGGCGTACGTTTATTAATATACGCCACTGGTATGCATCACCCGAGGTGCCTGCGGTGCGGGCAACTGCCGTTGGCGCAAACTGCTACTCCTTCCGTTCATATATATAAGACGTTTTAGATAGTGTACGTGTTGACTAGGTGCTAATTAAAAAGAGTGAACGTAGACACTAAGATGTGTCTATATACATGTCGATGCAAATGAATGTATCAAAAGGCTAAAACGTCTTATATATGAACGGAGGGAGTAGCTAGCTACCAACCGTCCGTGATTCCCAAGTATTATTCCCAAGTATCTTCCATCGTAATGCTAGCTGAAGCTGACCCGTACTAAGAAATTGTAATGTAGTCTTCCCAAGTATATTTTTGCTGGATCAACTTCTGACGTTGTGAGTTAATTTTCTGTGCTTGCTCGGCCGACTGCTGCTCATGCATTTGCTATATCACCATGTTTGCACATAGGTCAGTAACTTAATATGTTTTCCGGCTGCTGAAGCCGACTGCAAACGCCGAATATTTTAGGGGTAAGTAAATATTTGTATTAACAGAAAATGCTTTGAGATCATAACAATTTTTATTAACACAAAGTTACCAGCTCATAGATATTTTTATTTTCTGCTACAGAAGTCTTTTAGTGAGAATTTGATACTTATAAGCTGCATGTGCTGTCATTCTCTTGGACTCTGTTCCTACTTCATAGTACCACTGAAATCGTAACACCATATTTATTCTCAATGATAGTCAACTCAAACCTATATCCGAGTGCAGCAAATATTGTAGCTTTTTGAACTGAGCTAGCTATCAGGCATGTCTTATTTGACTAGCTCACTGGACACTTGCTTTTGGTATATGGTTCTAGTGTTTGATTGTGATAAGAACATAATTAGTACACTAGATAATGCTCACAGGTATAGATGAATTTGTTAATGGCATGTAGAGATTTTTTCTATGGTCTAAACCAGATCTGGTTTTTAGTTTCCTCAAATGTTGTTTTGTTTCAAGCATGGATAATAGAATATATTTATCAACTATTTACATGTGGGATAATAGAATATATTTATGAACAATTTCAAGCCAACTGTACACATGTTCAATTTTGTGTGATCAGTTCTGAGTTTCTTTGACATGGCGGCGACAACATTGACACGGGGCTGTGGCGACGACGACGACGACATCGACAAGGGGCTGCTGCGGCGATGACGACATAAACATGAGGCTCTGGCGTCGACAATGACGACAACAGCGACACTGGGTTTGTGAATACGTGATGTGAAACTTTGTAATAGTGTAGGGCTATAATTCTGTGTATTTGTGAATACGTGTTGTGAAACTTTGCAACAGATCATTTTTGGATTATTTTTTAATCCCTAAATTGATACTAGTGGCGTGCTTTCTCACGTGCACGCCAGTTGTATTACTATTTTTAACCTCATTAATTATTACTAGTGGTGCACATATCAGAAAGCACGCCTTCCTCTTAGTAGTGGCGCTTCGAGTGGTAGGCACATCACTGGTGTACGCCACTGGTAGCCAGTTACTAGTGGCGTGCTAGTAGTGGCACACACATGTATACCACCGGTGGCCAAAATATGTGCGCCACTAGTAGGCTTTTCCCTGCTATGCTAGTGTGTGTCTAGAATCGTGATTCACACTTATAAGCAGGAGCGCAAGTCACGACAATCCTTAGTAAAATATCACGTAATTACATTTAGAGATTGAAAAGCAAACAAAGTGGAGAAATTTACATAATAGAATGGAAAAATGATGGTCTATCCTCCAACCAAATGAAACAAAAAGAACACGCTAGCTACAACAAACTCAACCGCTATGTTGATTACAAAATCAATAAAATAAATAAATAAATAAACTTAATTTTGATCCATAAGGTTGTCGCACTCCAAAAATTCACTTCAATTAACACTTAGGCATGACCAGAGGACGACACATCATTTTTTTCCTGAGGAGTTTTTCCATCCTTCACGATGAACACAATGTCCATCCTCTACTCTGAATGTCGTTCAAATTGACAATGGAAGTGGTCATCCTCAAGATTGTTCATAAAAATCAATATGGTTTCCTTCGAGGAAGGACCATACAAGATTGTCTAGCGTGGGATTTTGAATTCATATATCAATGTGAAGCTTCTAGAAAAGAAATTATTCTCTTGAAACTAGACTTTGCAAAAGCTTTTGATACAATTGATCACTCGGCAATGTTGAACATCATGAGAAGTATGGGCTTTGATTCTAAATGGCTAAATTGGATTGAAACTATTTTTGGTTCGGGCATGTCTGCAGTATTGCTTAACGGAGTACCCATGAGATAGTTTCATTGCAAAAGGGGGTTCGCCAAGGTGACCCTTTATCCCTTCTAATTTTTATTCTAGCCGCTGATTTGCTACAGACTGCCATAAACAAAGCATTTCATGATCAATTTATCCAAGCCCCCTTTTCCCCAGATTTTGGGATGGATTATCCGGTCATTCAATATGCCGATGACACTCTTATGATCATGCCTGCATGTGAACAACAAGTGTTGGTTATGAAAGAAATACTAGAAAAGTATGCAAATTCCACAGGTTTGCATATAATTTTTCACAACTCCTCCTTAATACCAATTAATCTTCAGCATGATTCTGCACAACATATTGCCTCAATATTTGGATGTTCTATTGCTCAGATGCCTTTTACCTACCTCGGTTTACCCCTGGGAACTACAAAGCCTACGGTGCAAGATCTGATGCCTCTTGTGGATAGGTGCGAGAGGCGCATGACTGCTAATTTCCTAACGATGTCTTATAGTGGCCGAGTGTCAGTAATTAACTCTCTGCTTACTTCGATCGCCACTTTCACCATGTGTTCCATTCAACTTCCTCCAAAGATCATAGACCACATTGATAAAATTTGAAGACACTGCCTTTGGAATAAAAAGACTGAAGATGGAGTGAAATGTAACTCACTGGCTGCTTGGGACTTAGTCTGTAAACCAAAGAAAAAAGGAGGCCTTGGTGTTCTCAATCTCAAGGTTCAAAACGAGGGTATGCTCCTAAAATTCCTGCACAAATTTTATAATAAGCATGACATACCCTGGGTTACTTTGATTTGGAATGCTTATTACCTTGAGAAAGTGCCACATGCGGTTGATCCATGTGGGTCGTTTTGGTGGAAAGATGTCTCCAAATTAAGCAACATTTACAGAGGTATAATAATTGCTCATGTGGGGAATGGTAATTCGATATTATGCTGGAAAGATTTCTGGCTTGGTGGCATCAAAGCTGATCAATACCCGAGAGCCTTCTCTTATGTCATTGATGAGGATATGACAGTTAACAGTCTGCTATCTATTTCTCATTTGGCCGATGGTTTCCATCTTCCACTTTTGCCAGAAGCACTTGCTGAGCTTAGAGAATTCCAAGAATCAAGTGCCAATACGAGCCTGGTCACTTCCTCTGATGACAGTTGGACGTATTCTTGGGGTAGTAAGTCTTATACTGCCAGCAACTATTATCAGTTCTATTTTCAAGATCTTCAACCCCATGAATCATTCCTTTGGATTTGGAAAGCTAAGTGCATCCCCAAACTGAAATTCTTTTGTTGGCTAGTACTAGCTGATTGTCTCAATACAAGAAATATGCTTCAAAGACAAGAATTTAATATCTCTATGCCAAAACCCTCCCGAGGAATCGATCGAGCACCTGATATTTCACTGTGACTTCAGTGTCTAATGTTGGAACATCTTAGGCATTAAATGGCAGAACCTGGGACACGTCTGGACATCATTTCTCAGGACAGGAACTCCTGGCGCATGCCTTTATTTATGGAGATTTTCATGACCGCTTCATGGCACATTTGGAAGCAAAGAAACAACCTGCCTTTCAATGGTATCCAGCCTGATATAGCGGACTGGAAAGCTAAATTCATTATTGATTTCTCTTTGTTAGTCCATAGGACTAAGAGCTCTGTACATCCTAGCATACAAACTTTGCTGCAATCTTTGTAACTTATAGCTGCTTTCCTCTCTGTTAACCTAGCCATCATGTAAATCCAGTGCCTTGTACAGCTCTACTCTTTGTTTTACATAGAGGCAGTAGGATCCTTTCCTACTGTCATAAAAGCTCAAAAAAAAGTGACAATGCAAGAATCACACACCTGGCCAACTAAAATAGCAAAAACAAATATAGAATTGGGCATATAACAGTAAAGCAAATGTGTGCTTAGATGATTGCCAAATTATACCATATCTATTTTTTTTTGGAAATTACTATTTTTTGTTTGTTTAGATATCAGCTAATGCCCATGCCCAATTTCCATGTCAGTATTTTTATTTCTTGACATTAGCCTACTCATGGATTAATAAAATTTCAGCTAGATTTTTTTGTAGGCAAGCCCGAGCCGAAACTAAATTATGGGCCAAAAGCAAAAGTAACTCACCAGGATTTGCTGCTTGGAAGCAAATTGTGGCCCAACCAGACCTTTCCTAATTACTGTCGGTGCTGATTTTCATTGCTTGCACCAGACAAAGGCTTTCTTTTAGTTTATCTAAATTTTATAATATTGAAAAAAAATCCCTCATTGTAGATGAAGTGGAGACCCTTACTTCTATAGGTGTATCTTCAACGGACGCATTGGAGCGATGCCTATTGTAACAAGATGAACCATTTAATCGACATGAACGAAACACAATAGAACAAGAGCTCGGTTCAGCAGATGCACATCGTGTCCAGAAACCGTGATTAACACTTCTAAGCAGGGGCAGAAGACACCGTAGTAAAATATCACTTGATTATATTTGGAGATTGAATAGCAAACAAAGTGGAGAAATTTACATAATAGAATGGAAAAATGATGTTATATCTTCCAACCAAATGAAATAAAAAGAACACACTAGTTACAACAACTTCAACCGCTATGATGATTACAAAATCAATAAAATAAATAAATTAATTAATTAACTTAATTTTGATCCATAAGGTTGTCTCGCTCCAAAAAAAATCACTTCAATTAACACCTAGGCATGCCCGGAGGACGACGCATCATTTTTTCCTGAGGAGTTTTGCCATCCTTCACGATAAACACAGTGTCCATCCCCCACTCCAAATGTCGTTCAAAGTGGCAATGCATGAACCACACACCTGTCAACCAAAACAAGCAAAAATTAGAAATCGACCAGATGCCTGTGCGTTTAGATGTCAGCTAATGCCCATGCCGGATTAATAAAATTTCAGCTACATGTCTCCTGTTAGGCAAGCTTGAGCCTAAATTGAATAACAGGCCGAAAGCTCAGTAACTCACCAGGATTTGCTGCTCGGAAGCGAACTGCGGCCCAGCCAGACTTTGGCACGGTGACGGTGTTTTGGTACGGCGGGTCGATCAAGTTATACGTGGCTGGAGCCGTGCTTTGGTTGAAGTTGCCGAGCCCTCTCCCCACCACGTAGAAGTTGAAGCCGTGCAAGTGCATGGGGTGGTTCTCCGCGCCGAGGATGGCCGTGCCCTGGAACACCACCTCCACGACGGCCCCGTACTCGAGCACCTTCACCTTGGTGCCTTGCTTGGTGAACCAGCGCTCCACGGGGACGTTGTCGTCGGTAAAGTTGAAGACGAAAGGCGGCATGTCGGGGAAGTCCGTCTCGTTGACGCCGCGGACGGCGCCGTAGTAGGCGTCGAGGATGTCGACGGAGGGGAGGTGGAAGCTGACGTTGTTGAGGCTCGCCGCGAACCGGCTGCCGGCTGGGCCCTCGCACGTCCCGTTGCCCGTGGTGCAGGGGAGAACGTTGACGGCGATGGTGATGAGCGTGTGCTCGTCGACGTCTGTCGGGACGTCTACGGGATGGGCCTCGCTGGCCAGGGATCGGAGCTGCGCCGTGTATGCCGTCGACGCGTTCAGGTCGTCGATGGCTGGAAGGTTAGGAAAGTCTGGCTTGCCGGCACGCGCGGCGGGCGGCGCGTCCGCGTACTCCAGGATGGCCGTGGCGGTGGTGTTGTCGAACCCGATGTTGGTGTTGGATGCCAGTGTCCGGGCCGCCATGTAGTACCTGCCGTTGGACGAACCGTTCACGGCGCGGTCGGCCACGAGAAGCGCGTCCACGGTCTGCCCCGGCGAGATCAAGATCTGGTCGACGGTGAAGGGCTTGGTGTAGCGGGCGTCGGTGCCGACCACGGTGAGGCGATGCCCCGCGACGCCGAAGAAGAGATCGTTGGCGAGCCCGCGTTGATGATCCGGAGCAGGTACGTCTTGCCGCTCTCCACGGCCGCCTTGAAGGTGCCGTTCTTGGAGCACGGGAACAGGTCTCCCGGTTGGCCGTTGATGGTGTTGGCGTCTGAAATGCTGACCTGATCGCCACCGGTCCTCCTGGACTCTTCGAGCAGCAGGTTTACGTCGGCGCTCCACCACTCACCTGCGAATTGGAAAGCGCTGATTAATACAACATGTTGCACGATACTAATAACTAGTAAATGTAAGGAAGTAGTCTAAGAATCCATACTGAGTATGATGGGTGGTAGCTCCTTGTGCGGCTTCTTGAAGGGGAAGGTGGTGCCGAGCTTGGGGTGGATGACGATGGCGCCGTGGATGGTGGTGCGGTCGTAGTCGCTGTGCGCGTGCCACCAGAGCGTGCCCTCTTCCTCGGACAGGATCACCGTGTAGGTGAGGTTGCCGCCGGGCTGGATGGGACACTGCGTTATGTAGATCGGTCCGTCGGACCACGGGTTTCGAGGTTGGTCCACGCCATGCCTGCATGCCATTTGAACGTTAATCGCAGCCGGCCGCTAGGCGAAGATCCATTCTTACGATTGTGCATGGCGCGGTGCAGAGCAGAAAAATTACCAGTGGATGGTGATGTTCTTATCGCCTTGGTTGTAGACGTTGACGACGACGACATCGCCCTTGCGCGCGAAGATGGTCGGGCCGGGGAACTGGCCGTTCACGGTAAGGATGGTCTTCTCCTGGCAGAGCCTAGTGTAGTTACTCTCCTTAATCTGTGAAGAACATCACATCAAGTATATCGATCGTTAGAGCTAGCTCAATCATTTCGTGCATGCAGATACCTATCACTGTCGCTATAAGTTTTGCAAAAATAAATACACATGCAGGGAAGAGTGTCGAAAAGGGATAAATTAATAGCAAATCGTCCTAAAAAGGAAAGCTGGATCGATGGACGACTTACGAAGAAATCGTAGTGGTGACGCTTGGATCCCTCAGCCGGGCCAACTGCAGCTCCAAGTGTTAGAACCACACCAAGTAACCAAATCACCGCACCCATGTCGCCGCAAGAGGTCGTTGCCGGAGATGAAGAGGTCGTTGCCGGAGGTCGCTAGCTAGATAGCACTTACGTATGCACATGTGCTAGCTACTCCCTCCGTTCCAAATTAATTGACTTCCATTTGTCCAAATGTGGATGTATCTATACTTGTAACAAGTATAGATACATCCACATTTGGACAAATAGAAGTCAATTAATTTGGAACGGATGGAGTAGCTGTTTGGGCAAACTTGGAATGCGATCGACTGTTTGAGATGGCCATTGGAAGCAGATGGAGGAGGCATTTATAGGAGTTGAGGAAGAGAGCATGCAAGCCGGCCGGTGGACGTGGAGGGTGTATGCAATGGTGTGGTGTTTGACGTCAGATTATTATTCTGAAGCTGACAGAGTCTTCCACGCCTCGTGTTGCCACCGGGCAGCCGCGACGACGTGGAACGCATGGTTAGCGTGCTCGAGCTGATTTAATCCTGGCGGCCTTGCTGCTGCGACGGCGACCTCAAACCCTTCGCGGAAACCCCATGACGTTTGGCGCCAGTTCCAGCGCATGTAAATGCATGAACGGGTCAAGTTAATTGATTCAGGTTACTAGATTAGATCGATTCTGCTTGAGCAGGCAGCATCCGAGTTCCCAGGTAGGTACTAGCTTCCCTAGTTGCAAATTTGACAAAGCAATATTAACGCGGGAATGGAAGTAAAAAAGCTGACATGTCGTCGCACAGGCAGTCAAAGGGAATACCGAATCCATGCATATATGCACGTGGATGTCTCGCCACCGAGGAAAGAGCTACTCCCTCCGTCCAAAAATAAGTGTCTAAGCAAACTTGAGACACTTATTTTGGGACGGAGGGAGTACTAGATTTGTCAAAATTGAAACTGTCAAACCTCAACGCGGATAAATATAGAAACCATTGACAAATACTAGTATATCTGTACGCACGTCAATATATAGAGATAGTTAGGTGTATCCGTGTATGCATGAGATGCCACGTGCGCATCTGATTCTGCTTGAGGCAGCATCCTAGCTATTAGCTTTTTCCCTAGTTGTTGCAAACTTGAAAACGCAATATTAACGTGAAAATGGAACTGAAGCTGACATGTCGTACCAGTTGCCTACGGAGAAGCAATCGAAGCGAATCCCTAATCCATGAATGCATGTCTTGCCAACGACCAAAGAGCTAGAGTTTTCAAAATCGAACTGCCAAACCTCAACGCGGATAAATATAGAAACCGTTGAATATAGTATATATGTGTACGACTGTAGGTACGCAACGTGAATAGGGATATATGGTTATTAGGTGTATGCATGCGCTGTTCCGGCTACTATACAGCTATGTGATTATGCCTCCCTTTCAGGCATTATTTGTAGTTGATGGTTGTTAGGTTCGGAGCACTACATTTCTGGTTTTCTACTACATGTCTGGACATGTTCAACTAGATGCAAAATATGGGCACAGAGTTACAAAAGAGGGCAAGGTTTATGACCTGCTTTCCCGCGCCTTTTTCTCCAATCGATCTCACTAGCCACCGTCGAAAGACGCGTTGGCAGTGGTGAAGCTTGATCACAATTTAAGGAGGGGCTAAATCATGCAGGAGGGGCCATTTAATACAAAAATTAGTCAAACTCACATATTTATGCCTAAATATGGTTAATGATACTACAAAACCAAACAAGTTGGGGGGCCATGGCCCAAGATGCCCCCCAAGAAGGTCTGCCACTGACATTGGGCAAAACCCGTGCGGCCAACAGTTGTGGCAAGGCTTCAATTGGTTCCATGGTGGAAGGCACTGCATCGCAGCAATAACCGGCACATGGTGAATTCAACGGATCGATGACCGTCGACAATCGCAATTAGGCCTACTGCCACTTGCGAGGACAGGACAGGGCTGCCCAAACTAGAGAATGTAGGATTTGGGCAGTGCTTCGTGTGTGTGACACCGGACTTTCGAGCCGTCGCTAGAGATAGCTTGATGGCACGGCGAACCTTTCGACATGATCTTGTTGGGTTAGTAAGTGGAGGCTTCAACACAAGATGACTACTCGAGTACTCTTTCTTGAGCTCTGGAGTGAAACCCTAGGTCCAACCATAGTTAGTTGTACCTGAAGAAATAGGATTTCGCCCCGCTATATTAATACAACAACCACACACGATACAAGTTTGAGGCCACTGCTGGGCAAACAGCACAATCAAGCCCAAAAGAAAAGAAAGAGAAAAAAGAGAGAAAACAATGCCGATGTCGGCGGATCAACGAAAACGAAAATGACTCGCAACCGCTGCGTCCTCTCCGAGGAAATCCCACCACGATCCCAGCGCTACGAATCGTCGCGTACCAACCAGCACCTCCAAGAAGGAAAGCGACGACGACGACGCTGCTGCCCGGACTGGTCCTAGGGTTTCCCCCGGTACGCTACAGGTAGTGGGGAAGAGGTACACCCGGCGCCCTTCAAGAAGGAACAACGACACTCACAAGCATCACTGCGTCGGTGTCAAGATGACAGGGATTTCTCCCGACCCCCAAAAAACCACGTCACCGGACAATCCGTAACGCGCCACCCATCTTGCCACCCACCAACATACGCCACCACGGAATTGAAGTCACCATCGTCGTATCACCATGACAAGCACTACGCGGCCGACCAAACTGAGAAGAACCCGCCGTAGACAAGGAGCGGCAGTACCACATCCACGCGGGAGGGAACAACCTCCACCGCCACAGACGGTAACCGACCGGACGCAGCAGGCAAGAGCACACCAAGCCACCAGTGGAACCGGAGGGCGGCAGCAGCATTTAGATGCATACACCCTCTGTCCTCGAAAGAGTGGACGTTTGGGGTCTAGTATTTTTTCACAAAAGAGTGTACGTCTATACTCCCAATGCACATTTGCCTCTAATCCATTAGTTTTAAATTGACTCATGGAGCAACTTGTGATCTAGCTATTGGTTGCTTATCCTTGGGTTACTGCATTAATTAGTGCATGCGGAAAACATTCATTTAATGGCCTGCTCTCAATGGTTGCATGCATGCATGGGGTTGCTACTTTTCTGTATTAATTAGGCAATGGAGCAAAGTACGGTGTCTTTTTGATCTATGTGTAAATCTCCAAAAGCACACTCTTTCGCGGACGGAGGGTGTATGCATGAGATGCCACGTGCGCATCTGATTCTGCTTGAGGCAGCATCCTAGCTACTAGCTTTTTCCCTAGTTGTTGCAAACTTGAAAACGCAATATTAACGTGAAAATGGAACTGAAGCTGACATGTCGTACCAGCTGCCTACGGAG
This sequence comes from Poa pratensis, assembly GCA_947311845.1. Lineage (NCBI taxonomy): Eukaryota > Viridiplantae > Streptophyta > Magnoliopsida > Poales > Poaceae > Poa > Poa pratensis. Next base: position 30,375,325 of record CAMZMU010000087.1, read on the forward strand.
AAGCAATCGAAGCGAATCCCTAATCCATGAATGCATGTCTTGCCAACGACCAAAGAGCTAGAGTTTTCAAAATCGAACTGCCAAACCTCAATGCGGATAAATATAGAAACCGTTGAATATAGTATATATGTGTACGACTGTAGGTACGCAACGTGAATAGGGATATATAGTTATTAGGTGTATGCATGCGCTGTTCCGGCTACTATACAGCTATGTGATTATGCCTCACTTTCAGGCATTATTTGAAGTTGATGGTTGTTAGGTTCGGAGCACTACATTTCTGGTTTTCTACTACATGTCTGGGCATGTTCAACTAGATGCAAAATATTGGCACGGAGTTACAAAAGAGGGCAAGGTTTATGACCTGCTTTCCCGCGCCTTTTTCTCCAATCGATCTCACTAGCCACCGTCGAAAGACGCGTTGGCAGTGGTGAAGCTTGATCACAATTTAAGGAGGGGCTAAATCATGTAGGAGGGGCCAACTAATACAAAAATTAGTCAAACTCACATATTTATGCTTAAATATGATTAATGATACTACAAAACCGAACAAGTTGGGGGGCCATGGCCCAGGATGGCCCCCAAGAAGCTCCGCCGAGGCCATTGGGCAAAACCCGTGCGGCCAACAGTTGTGGCAGGGCTTCAATTGGCTCCATGGTGGAAGGCACTGCATCGCAGCAATAAGCGGAACATGGTGAATTCAACGGATGACCGTCGACAATCACAATTAGGCATGCTGACACTTGCGAGGACGGGACAGGGCTACCCAAACTAGAGAATGTAGGATTTGGGCAGTGCTTCGTGTGTGTGACATCGGACTTTCGAACCGTCGTTGGAGATAGCTTGATGGCACGACCAACTTTTCGACGTGTTCTTGTTGGTAAGTGGAGGCTTGAACACAAGACGACTACTCGAGTACTCTTTCTTGAGCTCTGTAGTGAAACCCTAGGTCCAACCATAGTTAGTTGTACCTAGCAATTGTAATTGCTATTATCCAGTTGAAGGTATTATCTGGAGTTTATCGGACTTGATCTTCAAGGTGAAAACCTAGGATCCGTCCAATGGTGGCACTTGCGCATCGTCTTTCCTTTAGGCAATGCTTTTGGAGACACAATATCACAGTCCATGTGTTGTCAAGGGCAGTTGTTAATGTCGATACTTGTTGTTGCATGTCGTTGATCGCGTTGGCATGGCATTTGGTGTCATGCATTTTTTCTTCTGTTATAACAATTGCTGGTGTAGATCTTCAGTGTCTTGAGTCTTGACTGGTATTTGACATATATTAATTCTATATCAACCTAATATTTTGATATATTAACTTCTATCGAGACTCGAGAGAAAAGAAAACGGCTAGAGTTACTTACGTACTCAGTGACACATCTTCGACTAGCTAACTAACTAGCCTATGACTATGAGAAAGCTAGCCTGTACGCTAGCTGCAACTTGCAGGTACGCCTGCAACTCCGTGATGCCAACAGCGACGGTGGCTTCTTCTGATTTTTCATCTGATCTAGACGAATAATCCAACATCGGCCGGCCGGCATTCATCCGCTAAATCCCAGTCATACGAGCCATGCAAGAAACTGCTTAAACACCCCGTGACTCGAACAAAAACCTATGACCCATTCCTTCGATCCTTTCAATCTTGAATTCTTGACCGAATTGCCGGATATTTCAACTAGTGCATGCATTGACAGGTTTTGCGAAAAGCGAAATGCGGGACCGTCTTTCGTTAGTTTCGCAATGATAGTACTACTACCAATTAACAACAATTTCTTAGGAGGAGGAGTATCTTTTTGTTTTCTCATCCAGAAGATCAGAACAGTATTACTAGTATCACCAACCGGTAGTTAGCGTTGTCTTAAGTGATAGTCAGAAAGGAAATAGTTTCGTTAATTATGTCTGCGTTGAAGAGGAGTACTATTCATCGATGGATTTACTTGATTGGTCAGTTTTGTAGTTATATGTACCATCCAATACCAGACGTGTCAACTAATGCAATCCAGATCGCTTTCTCCGGGAAAGAGATTATTTATGGTACGTATGTACGCTCCCTTTCTAGATTGGCAGATGAACGGAGAAAAACTCTAGTCGATAGTCTTGTGGCTGACTTCATGTAGAAATACTACCACTAATTATATACTTATTATTACTCCCTCCCATCCGATATAAGTGTCAGAGGAAATAACCTGGTTACGTGCAAATCCATAACACTACCTACGAAAATCGGAGGTAGTCTATACCTAATAATAAAAGCGCTAAGTCTTCCGCCGATTAATTTGGTAGGTCATCTGATTTGCCCCTGAAGTTGTAAATAATTATCCACCTGTGCCATCCATAAGTGAGAAAAACAGTTCGTCTGGTTTACTATCCTTCTGTCCGTCAAATCCTTCCCGGTCGCCCACGCGGTCGACCTGTGCTGCGCCGCCAAGGCCGAGTCCTGCAGCTCGTCAAGGTCGCCCGCCGCGTGCGCAAGGTGGCCGATGCTCCCTCCGCCACATCGCATCTGATTTTGCTTCCTGCCTCGAGCTGATTCGCCGGTCATCTACTCCAGTCTTCCCGTCCTCATCCGCCTGCGCGCACGGAGCAGAACTTGCCGATATCCTTAAATTCAGAGCTTAGATCATACCATGTACTCGAATGATTGGAACTGTAAGTACTGAGGCATAGAGGTTGATCAAGGTATGATTCTATGCTCAAGGGAAAGATCGAGGCCCGCAGCCACGGCCAGATTCCAGCCATGCACGTGCCTCGCAGGCATTAGCACTTTGATTGTGCCTTGGATCTCCTGCTGCGGTACTCCATCCAGAGTAAGAGAATCAACTTTGTCAGGCTGATTACTGAGATTTAGAGTTGAAAAGCGATTAATTTCCGCACTGGATTAGCGGCGTCTGCCTGGACGGTTAGCACTGCCCAACGGACAGATAGGGTTAAACTAGCTGTCGCTGATATGAAGGCAACTAGGCATACGCTGAAACTGAACAAATGCTCACGTTCATCGGTCATTGTCACATTTAGATACTGAACATTCAGTATTTGTCACGGTTTTGTGTTCATATTTATTATTTGCAGATGCAAGGAGATGAACCAAAAAAAATCCATTACTTAATTTCTCTACGACCAAAAAAATATTCAACAAAAAACAAACCGTAACAACTCCCCGTACATATTTGCTAGAAACAAAATTAAGACTAGAGATGAAAGAGCAAACTGAGGCTAGGTTTACTGGTCGATCGATGTAGGGGCGGAATTTAGGTTGTACTGACAATTTTTTAAAATAAGTTGATTTTTCCTTCCGCATGTGTCGGTCGATTTTGGGTCAAAATTTAGGTTGCGCCGATGACAATAGTTGATTTTTTTCTCCGTAGCAACATACGGGTATTTTTCCTAGTATTATATAATAATGTTTGGCGAGTCAATATCATGGCCATGGCTTGTTCTTTCTCCATGGATGGATTAATCAACGGTATATTTTCTTCAGCACAGCTGGGGGAAAGTTAACACCATACTTTCAAAGAGGGAGTTAATATAGTGTGCTGACGGAAATCATGGAAACTGTAAGACAATTTTGTCCATGTACTAGAAGTTTAAAACGTGCTGCAGCACAGATACAACGGATGTGAGCTGTCTTACAAGGTAGCTGCGCCAGTTGGTAATGGAAAAGGGGCTAGCCCGGTTGAAAAAAAAAGCTGCGCCAGTTGGTGCCGACTAACATTATTTTTTCAATCTAACAAGTTAGATTAAGATACAGCAGAAAATGTGAAGTAAAAAAATAACAACGATGTTTATTCAAAGTCAACTCCACAATTTGAAATTAAAAAGTCAAAGACGATTGAATGGTAGCATCAAATACTATTCACTGCCATACCTGAACGCAATAATATTCATGGTTGAATTTGTTCTAAGTGTGAAATCGCTTTTTGAGATGAAGTTTTAGCTAGGTAGTGCTCTGCTACACACTAAGCTTGTAATTAAGCCATCTTTGACGGCAGCAAAACCAACAAAAAAGCCCCGTCATCAGCGAGCTTATTCCTGTTAGTGTTGTGGGTCCGATCCATTATAGTCGGGCAAATCAATTCCATATGTGATTTGCCGTACGTTGGTGATGTCATTTTCCGTAGTAGTGATGGTATATGTAATATGCTATGTTCCAAACTTCCAATTAACACAAAAAATGATTTGTTTTCTTTGCTTTTATGGAGCACTGACATGCTTAAAACAAAAGGTGGAGCAGACCAAAAACCACTGCACTACCTCAAGTGAAGTACACGATAGATATTGAAGGGTGTATCGAGAAAATGATTGGGACAACATCATGAAGGAGGAACTAGCGCGATGAAAGAAGGAACTTATGGCGTCACTGCGGAGCTATGGGGCTTGTACAGGAGTTGGTGCTGCTGGCGTGTGCCTCTGCCTCCTTGGCCGGCCGTGGTGGCGAGGAGTGGAGCTGCGGTGGTGGCGCGCTTGCTTTTGTTGGATCCTCTGGTTTCTGTCTCTTCGTGGCTTCTCCGGCCGGCCATGGAGGCGAGGGGTGGAGTCTTCTGGAGATGGAGTTCTGGAGCGGAGAGGTTTGGTGCTCGGCAATGGCACTGGGAAGGCGGGCGCGATGGTGGTGGTTCTGGCACGGCTTGGCCGCCCCGGCGGCAGGTGGTGTTGGAGCTGGTTGTTGGGGCGGCTTGGCCGTGCTTGTTCATCGTCAAGATCTCGTCGCTTGCGGTGAGTGGTTCATGCGGTCTTCTTCAACGTTGGAGGTCGTCCTTCTTCCAGGCGGTTCGAGGTTTGCTCTCTTCTTCTCCGGTGATCGTCGGCGTAGAAGAGCTCCGGTGGTTCAGCAGTTCGCTGCTGTAGTTCTTTGTGCTGAGCACTTTCTGTATGAATCTGCTTTTGTTCTTTCTGTTTGTATGTATCCTCTGTTTGTATCCTCTGTTTGTAAGCAGGTTTGTACTCCTCTCGTTCAAAAAATAATAATATGTCCAAGCGGAAGAGAGAAAAAACACCATTCAGCAAAACATGTCGATATTTAGGTAAAAGTATATTTAGCCAGACAAAATAAGATCGTACTATTTTGGCTCGCTGTCTCTAGTGAACTTGGAATTTGAAATAATAATAATACAGTTAGAAGTTCCAAAAAAAATGTTGATCTTTTTAAAGATGCATACAAATGTATTCTATAGAGATGCAATTGTTTTTAAATAATAGTAAATTTTAGGCTACAAAAAGACTAAATGTGGCTATAAAAAGGCAAAAAAAACTCTATTTTATTCTACATGTTTTTTTGGATCACAACTAAAAACCATGTTGATGAATATTACTCCTTCCGTTTCAAATTATAAGATTTCTTAGCTATTACAATGTGGACTATGTACGGACTTAAAGTAGCGAATCCACACACTAAAACATGTCTAGAAACATCCGGATCCGAGAAAATCTAAAACATATTATATTTTGAAACAAAGGGAGTAGTATGCACGGACTAGACATCAATAACATGTATATTCGTTATTTATTTATTTATTTAGTTGTAACTAGGGGTGTAAACGGATAGAATAATTTGCGCACTGTATTTGATTTCGAAACCGTTTTAATGAATCCATATCCGGTTTAAACGAATAAAACAAATAAGTATATCCGATTCTGAACTTGACACTCGGATATGGTATAGGATATGGTATGTCAAATATCCCAGAATATGGATTGTACGAAAATTAAATAGGTTTGTCCGATGGTTTTCTGATGGCGTGGAATAGCACGTTCGTTGGGAGACCCCAATTGTAATGTTTGATGTAATTTAGCCGTAACTTTTTTCCTGATTACAAAACCAAGGTATTCAATCCAGTAGGATTTGGAGAAGTCTTTAGAGAGGTGTCAACGGTGCCGTTTACGATAATTGACGTGGATCTGCGCACACACGAACAAACTATTTTATCTCAACGAAACAGAGAGGTTGTCAATCTCTCCGGATTGCTGAACATAAAGCATTAAACGTATGGTGGAAAATATTATGAGAGCAAAAATGACCAGCGACCAAATGACTAGTAAAAGCTATTAGAATGGTTGTAAAAAATATAGTAAAATAGGACCGGGGTCCACGGTTCACTAGTGGCGTCTCTCCAAAAGATAAACATGTTGGGTAAACAAATTACAGCGAGACAATTGACAAACATAGGCGCAACACAATACTATCATGACACGACGTTCACTGTTTCATTTAATATGGGCATTACGACAAAATACATAGACCGTTATCCAACTGCATATATGACTAACAATCCACCCCGGGATCGCTATCCAGCCTGTCACCCGAAAGTATTAAGTTGCAAGCAACAGATAATTGCAATAAGCATGGTGCGTAATATAAGCAATGTAAACAACATAAAACAGTAAACATCGTTGTTTTATCCCTAGTAGCAATAGCACATCTCAAGTCTTAATCGTTTCTGTCAACTCGAGCTCAGACGAGAGAGGCATGAACCCACTATCTAGCATAAATACCCTTTCTAAGATACAAGCAATTACTTCGGCCAAAGCATCCACAAGCATCGGAGAGCATGCAAGATCATAAATAAAACATATGAATAAACAATCTGAACAATAATGTCATGACTCCATAATTCATCGGATCCCCACAAATACAACATGTAGCATTACATAAAGATGATCTTAATCATGTAGGCAGCTCATAAAATCTAAACAACGGAGCATAAAGGAGAAGAGACAACCATCTAGCTACTGCCATGGACCCGTAGTCCCGTGGTGGACTACTCACACATCACTCCGGAGGCAGGCATGGTGGTGTAGATGCCTCCGGTGATTCAGAACCCTCCCGATCTAGGGTTGGCGACGACGGCGGCCTCGGAACTTTTCTGAAATGATGGGTACCGAGGGTTTTCGGGAGGAATAGAATTTATAGGCGAAAGGGTGACTCGAGGAGGCACCGGAGGGCGCCAGGTGGGACCCAGCCGCGGCCAAGCCCTGGGCCACGGCTGGGTGGCGTCCGGGGGCTGTGGGCCCCCTGCAGCTCCCCTCCCGGCTCTGGCTTTGTTTCCATGTAAAAATAATTCACGTAATTTTTAGGCGATTCAGAGAAACTTCCCTGACTAGCTTTTCTGAAACAAAAAGACAGCAGAAAATAGGAACTGACACTGGGCATCTTGTTAATAGGTTAGTTCCATAAATCATGCCAAAATGATATAAAAACATTGTAAAAACATGTGGCAATGTTATATAACAAACATGGAACAATCAAAAATTGTAGATACGTTTGAGACGTATCAGCATCCCCAAGCTTAATTCCTGCTCGTCCTCGAGTAGGTAAATGATAACAAGATAATTTTTGTGGTGACATACTTCTAGCACAATCTTGATCAAATAATAATGCAAAGCACATGAACTGAATGAAAGTGATCCAAGACAATGGTCTATATTTTGAAATGAAGTAAACAATAATTAACCTTGTATAACATCTAAGCAAAACTTTTCATGAATAGTACTTTGGAGACTTGAAAATTATAAAACTCGTCATACTTGATAGCTCACAAAGCAATATACTTTTGAAAAAGGTGTTCAACCAACACAGAGGAAGATTTAAGTTTTCAGCAAGAGCTTCAACTTGTAACATACTTATCACTGGATAATGTCAATACAAAAGTTTTCACAGTTAAACATAAAGATAAAATGTAGTTGACTTGCACCAAAATTGATACTATGCGTTTGCTTGAGAGTAAAGATTGGAAAGGAAAACTGACTCAACATAAAAGTAAAAGAAAGCCCTTCGCAGAGGGAAGCAGAGATTAATCGTGTGCTAGAGCTTTTTGGTTTTTGAAAGCATATAGAGACATAAAAATATTTCTTTTTAGAGTGGTGTTTGTCCTTGTCAACGACTAGCAATAGCGGTCCTAACATCTTCCACACCAACTAAGTTTTAAGAGCGGTTCCGAGATATCATACTTTTTATATATATATTTTGACACTCCTCCCCACCTTTGCTTGCACAAGCCATGGCTAACCGAATCCTCGGGTGCCTTCCATCAATCACATATCCATGGAGGAGTGCCTTATTATTTTATTTCTGATATTGGACTAACCAGAAATGTGCAATTTTTTACGAGCAGATGAAGCATGCAAGTCATATAAACATTATTTGGTATGGAAGATGATAATCCCAACTAATACGTCCTCATGAGCTAAAAACAGTGGCACAAAACATGAGTAATAACATTTTGAAATTTTAAAGGTAGCACACGAAAAATTTACTTGGAGTGGCTAGGAAATACCACATGTAGGTAGGTATGGTGGACACAAATGGCAAGGATATTTGGCTCAAGGATTTGGATGCACGAGAAGCATTCCCTCTCAGTACAGAGTTTTTGGCTTAGCAAGGTATCAAGCAAACACATATCATCAACCCAATACACGAATGACCACAAGATATACATTAAGCATAACCATTAGACCTCATACCGTCTTCCTTGTCAACCAAACATGCTTTTACAAAAAGAATATCTAGACTTTGAGAAAATACCAATCAAAACAAGTGTCATAATTTAAGCTTTACGGTATTTCTCCACTACTCCATTCTTAAGTAAATGATCCAAAAGTTTAAACATTTAATCTAATTCATCTCTCAAGACAATTGACAAACATCAAATTATTCAAGACAATGACCAAAAAGATTATGTAAACTTCTTTCTTTTACCACTTCCTACATGATAGTTTCCCTTTCAACCAAACACCAATCAACTTATTTGAAACAACTCTCTAAGCAAATACACATGAAACACAAGAGATCACTTCCTAACTACAAGAAACTAATAGCTTTGAACAAGAGATACATGAAAAACAAGAGCTAGAAGCTAAATAAATAAAATCTAAACACTCTAAACATATAAGTGAAGAACATGAGTGTTATATGAAAAAGCGAAGCGTGTCTCTCTCCCACACAAGAATGCAATGATCCATTATTGAAAATGACCAGCAAATAAAACAAAACAAAACTGAAAGCAAAACACAAATGATGCTCCAAGAACGGCACATATTATGTAAAGGAATAAAAATATAGTTTCATGGGATCGACCTGATTAATTATCGATGAAGAAGGGGATGCCTTGGGCATCCCTGCTTAGACGCTTGAAACTTCTTGAATATTTGGTGGAGGTCCAGGGGAGCCTCCCCAAGCTTGAACTTTAATCCCTTCTTGATCTTCTTTCATCACCTTGTTCTCTCAATAATTGAAAACTTCCTTCACACAAAACTTCTCACAAACTGATTAGAGGGGTTAGTTCTCGAACAAAATAATCCACCTTCAATTCTCATTTGGCACATTGCATAAACTTGTTCCTAAACATTGGCTACTGCCACAAAGGTTTAAGTGATGTTCTGTGGATAAAAGAACTCCACTTTGCTCGTAAAAGAAGCAATGCAAAAACGAAGACAAATCTGTCAAAAACAGAACATAACGTAAAGATGATTTTTTTCGGGCTACTAGGACACCTCGAATCAGAAAACTTAAAACTAATGAAAGTTAGACAAAACCCAGATGCTTGCTGTCAAAATTTTCAGCTACAGATCACGTTCTGTGATTTTTTAGAATTTCATACGGTGACGGACAGAAATCTGTTTCCGGACAGCAACTCAATTTTTTTACTTTCCTCCCATTAGAGTCTATTCTTGGCACAAAAACCAAAACAAAAAGGATACAAAGGAGTTGGTACAGAGGCAACAACACCCAAAACTCAACAAAAAAAAAAAAACAAAAGGTAAAAATAATGGGTTGCCTCCCATAAGCGCTTTTCTTTAACGCCTTTTAGCTAGGCACAATGGCAAAAGTCAAGTATTATCAATATTGGCATTCAAATCATCACTTGACTTAACAAAAGACCAAAATATGGCCTCATTCTCTTCCTAGGGAAATGTTCCATCCCTTTCTTAAGTGGAAAATGAAATTTAATATTTCCTTCTTTCATATCAATGATAGCACCAACGGTTCTAAGAAAAGGTCTTCCAAAACAATAGGATAAGAAAGTTTGCATTCAATATCCATAACAATAAAATCAACGGGGACATAATTACCATTAACCATAATAAGAACATCATCTATTTTTCCCACGGGTTTATTCAAAGTAGAATCAAGATAATAAACACTCAAAGGACAATCTTCTAGTGGTTCCAAATCAAGAATGTCATACAATTTTTTAGGCATAATGGAAACACTAGCACCAAGACACATAGCATTGCACTCAAAATCATTAACTTTCATTTTAATAGTTGGTTCCCAAGCATCTCCTAATTTCCTAGGGATAGAAAATTCACACTTGATCTTTTTTCCCTAACTTTAATCAAAGCATTTGTAATATGTTGGGTAAAAGCAAGGTTCAACTTACTAGCATTAGGATTTTTTGCAAGCTTTTGTAAAAACTTAATGACTTCAGTAAGATTACAATTATCAAAATCAAGATCATTGTCATCAAAAATAACAGGAGCATTATCTCTAAAAGAATCATTATCATCAGGATTAATTTCAGCACTTCTTTTAGAGACAGTTTTAGCACTATTGGAGAGCTTTTCATTTTTAATAGGTGCAATAGAAATTTTTCCTATTCCAATCTTTTTACCATTAGCATATTTAGGTGCTGTAGATGACTTCTGAGCACTTGAAATTTTAATATCGTCATCGGTAAAAATGGTGCAAACATTAGCCATCTTACTAGTTTCAGCAATTTCAGCTTCTTTTTCCTCTCTTTCCCATCTAGCATGTAATTCAGCCAACATCCTTATGTTGTTATCAATTTTAATTTGTATAGCATTCAAAGACTTGTGTTCCTTAATATCAATGGGCAAAACTTTTATTTTAATCACTTCAACATCATGAACAAGATTATCAACTTTAACACTAAGAACATCCAACTTTCCTAGCTTTTCCTCAATAGTTTTATTGAAAGCTTTTTCTGAAGTAATAAAATCTTTAAGAATGCTTTCAAGACCAGAGGACACATTTTTATTGTTGTTGTAGGAATTACCAAAAGAATTTCCAAAAGAATTATTACCACTTGGAGGATATGGCTTATAATTAGTATTATCAAAGTTATTCCTATAAGCATTGTTGTTGAAATTATTTCTAATGAAATTCACATAAACTTGTGCTTATTGAGCAACCAAATAAGTCAAGGGAACATTATTAGGGTCAATAGGACTTGTTTATTTGCAAGCATAGACATAATCATATCAACCTTATCACTCAAAGAGGAGATTTCTTCAGCAGAATTTACCTTCTTACCACTAGGAGTTCTCTCGGTGTGCCATTGCGAATAATTTGCCATCATATTGATGTCTAATATAACTTCTATTCTTGTAGACAGTGTTGGGCCTCCAAGTGTAGAGGTTTGTAGAACAGCAGCAAGTTTCCCTTAAGTGAATAACCCAAGGTATATCGAACTCAGGGAGGTAGAGGTCAAAGATATCCCTCTCAAGCAACCCTGCAATTAAGATACAAGAAGTCTCTTGTGTCCCCAACACACATAATACACTTGTCAGATGTATAGGTGCACTAGTTCGGCGAAGAGATATCAAAATACAAGTGATATAGATAATAACAGGTGGAAATTGCAATCTGTAGTAAAAATGGCAGCGAGCAAACATGCAGCAGAACTGAGAGTAAACGGTGTTTCAATGCTTGGAAACAAGGCCTAGGGATCATACTTTCACTAGTGGAAACTCTCAACAATAATAACATAATTGAACACATAAATACTTCCTTCACTATGCTACTCTGAACTATTCTCCCGTTGGATAGAAATACCAATCTACTGCGTAGGGCTATAAAAGCACACCTTAAAGTCTGAGTAAACAAACACGACAATTTCATAGAACACCAAGACCATCGCGTAGGGCTATAAAAGCACTCCTTAAAGTTTGTATTCCACATCTAGGACACCCCACGCTGTCACTATGAGCATCCTAAAATAGTACACAAACACCACAATTTTATAGTGCCATCCAACACAAGAACAACTCATGGTAAATATCCCTCTAATCTTATTAATAGAGCCACACACATCACCCACACTATCACCTTGATAACATGTTGTCACGTGACTCCGAAGATCATAATGATAAAACCACTTAAGTAGCATAACTATAACAATGAAGGGGAAACATCTATGAATTCAACTAGATTACAATGCTCATGATCACATAAAGATCACACCATGGGAGAGAGATGAACCACATAGCAACCAGTAGAGCCCTTAGCCTCGATGGAGAACTACTCCCTCCTCATCATGGGAGGCAGCAACGGCGATGAAGATGGCTCCGGGGGCACTTCCCCGTCCCGGCAGGGTGCCAGAACAGAGACTTCTGTCCCCGAATTAGGGTTTTGGATGGCGGCGGAGCTGGGAGTCGTATCTGGGAGAATCGTCGAATGTTTTAGGGTTATCGGGGCGAAAACAATATATAGGCGAAAGTGCGGCGTCGGGAGGCACCCGAGTCAACCACACCACCCCTCGGTGCCACCCCCTTCTTGGCCGCGCCCAGGCATGGTGTGGAGGCCGTGGGCCTCCCCCGGACTTGTCCTTTTGGCCCATGGAGTATTCTGGTAAAATAGTTATGTACGTTGATTTTCGTCCAATTCCGAGAATATTTCCCGACTATCTTTTCTGAAACGGAAAAACAGCAGAAAATAGGAACTGGCACTGTGGCATCTTGTTAATAGGTTAGTTCCAGAAAATGCATAAAAATGCTATGAAGTGTAATCAAAACATGTAGTAATTGATATAGTAACATCATGGAACATCAAAAATTATAGATACGTTTGAGACATATCACATATCATCCAAGAGCTTTGTTGCTGCACCCAATGTGGTGGACATGAAGGTACCTCCAGCGGCCGAATCCAATAAATTCCTTGAAGAAAAATTTAAGCCTGCATAAAAAGTTTGGATGACCATCCAAGTAGTCAGTCCATGAGTGGGACAATTTTTAACCATAGATTTCATTCTTTCCCAAGCTTGAGCAACATGTTCATTATCAAAAAATTTAAAGTTCATAATGTTACTCCTCAATTGTATAATTTTTGCAGGTGGGTAATACTTCCCAATAAAAGCATCTTTGCATTTAGTACAAGAATCAATACTATTTCTAGGCAAAGATAATAACCATTCTTTAGCACGTCCTCTCAAGGAGAAAGGAAAAAGTTTCAGTTTTATAATGTCACCCTCTACTTCTTTATATTTTTGCATATCACATAACTCAACAAAGTTATTTAAATGACCGGCGACATCATCAGAACTAGCACCAGAAAATTGCTCTTTCATTACTAGATTTAGTAAAGCAGGTTTTATCTCATAGAACTCGGCTCGGGCAGCCGGTGGAGCAATTGGTGCGCATATAAAATCATTGTTGTTCATGCTAGTGAAATCACACAACTTAGTATTCTCAGCTGAACCCATTTTAGCAAGATAAAAATAAAATACTAAGCAAAACGAAAAGAAACTACTTGCTCGAATTTTTATTTTATTTTTGTGTTTTTGAGTTTTAAAGCAAACAAAAAGCAAAACAAGACTAACAAAAAATATACTAAATGAGAAAATAACAAAATAGAGTGTAAGGATGTGCGAAACTCCCCTCGCTGAAGCTTCCAAATCCCCGACAATGGCGCCAGAAAACTTGCTTGATAGCGTGGAATAGCACGTTCGTTGGGAGACCCCAAGTGTAAGGTTTGATGTAATTTAGCATCAAGTTTTCCCCTACAAAACCAAGGTATTCAATCTAGTAGGATTTGGAGAAGGCTTTACAGAGGTGTCAACGGCGCCGTTTACGATAATTGACGTGGACCTGCACACACACGAACAAACTACGTTGTCCCAACGAAACAGAGAGGTTGTCAATCTCTCCGGCTTGCTGAACACAAAGGATTAAACGTATGGTGGAAAATATTATGAGAGCAAAAATGACCAGCGAGCAAATGACTAGTAAAAGCTATTAGAACGGTTGTAAACAATATAGTAAAATAGGACCGAGGTCCACAGTTCACTAGTGGCGTCTCTCCAAAAGATAAACACGTTGGGTAAACAAATTACAACGAGGCAATTGACAAACATGGGCGCAACACAATACTATCATGACACAAAGTTCACTGTTTCATTTAATATGGGCATTACGACAAAATACATAGACCGTTATCCAACTGCATCTATGACTAATAATCCACCCCGGGATCGCTATCCAGCCTGTCACCCAAAAGTATTAAGTTGCAAGCAACATATAACTGCAATAAGCATGGTGCATAATGTAAGCAATGTAAACAACATAAAGCAATAAACACCGTTGTTTTATCCCTAGTAGCAACAACACATCTCAAGTCTTAATCGTTTCTGTCAACTCGAGCTCAGACAAGAGAGGCATGAACCCACTATCTAGCATAAATACCCTCTCTAAGATACAAGCAATTACTTCGGCCAAAGCATCCACATGCATCGAAGAACATGCAAGATCATAAATAAAATATATGAATAAACAATCTGAACAATAATGTCATGACTCCATAATTCATCGGATCCCCGCAAACACAGCATGTAGCATTACATAAAGATGATCTTAATCATGTAGGCAGCTCATAAGATCTAAACAACGGAGCATAAAGGAGAAGAGACAACCATCTAGCTACTGCCATGGACCCGTAGTCCCGTGGTGGACTACTCACGCATCACTCCGGAGGCAGGCATGGTGGTGTAGATGCCTCCGGTGACGATCTCCTCCTCCGGCAGGGTGTCGGGAAGAGCTTCAGAACCCTCCCGATCTAGGGTTGGCGACGGCGGCGGCCTCGGAACTTTTCTGGAAAATATGATCGGGTACCGAGGGTTTTTGGGAGGAATAGAATTTATAGGCGAAAGGATGACTCGAGGAGGCACCGGAGGGCGCCAGGTGGGACCCAGCCCTGGGCCGCGGCTGGGTGGCGTCTGGGAGCTGTGGGGCCCTGCAACTCCCCTCCCGGCTCTGGCTTTGTTTCCATGTAAAAATAATTCACGTAATTTTTTAGGCGATTCGGAGAAACTTCCCCGACTAGCTTTTCTGAAACAAAAAGACAGCAGAAAACAAGAACTGGCACTGGGCATCTTGTTAATAGGTTAGTTCCATAAATCATGCCAAAATGATATAAAAACATTGTAAAAACATGTGGCAATGTTATATAACAAGCATGAACAATCAAAAATTATAGATACGTTTGAGACGTATCATTTTCATCCAAATAATCCGATTTTCTACCGAAATGTCTAACCTTATAGAGCACAATCTGTAGTAAGTGAGTTGTGAGGTCGTTCGTTGAACAACAACTCACTCGTTGTAGAGAATATGGAGTACAATTTTGTTAGTTACTAGGTTATTGAACAATTATTTTTGGTTGTATGGTTTGACAATGTACTTATGTGCGTATCTATCCTGTTTTCGCTCTGTTTTTGTTTGAATCCGCGATCACATATATCCACCTCTGAATCCACAACTGGTCATTATCCGATCCGCTCTGAATCCGATGAAAAAATGTGGTAGAAAATATGATAGAGGCAAAATCAGATCTAATCCGATCCGTTTACATCGCTAGTTGTAACAAAGAGTTCCATGAATATCCGGAGCCAAACAACTTTGATGTGTTTTGTCTCATATTTTGAAGGCACAACATGAACACCCTTCTGCCAAATACAAACAGATTGAGATGAACACACTGCCTCTCCCTAAATAAATCAATAACATTTCCCTAAAAAATTCATCATCATTTCCTCTAAATAAACCAACCATTTCCCCCTAGTAGTACATGAACCTTCTTAACCTTGTGCTGCCGCGATTTGCTTTCTCGCTCTTTAATTTGTAGCTTAAAAATAGAGCTTATTAAGCTAAAGAATTTTTTTCTTGGCGCATGAAACCGGCTATATCAGCACCTAGGCATATCTGGAGGCGGTGGCATGATCTTACCATCCCTTGTCTTGCCGTTCTTCACAATAAAAACAGTATCCATTCCCCACACCATGTGTCGTTCGAAATGGCAATGCATGAACCATCGCCTAAGACAAAAACAAAAGTGAAGCTATACGTTTTTTTTTAGCATAAAAGTGAAGCTATAAGTAATCACACAAAGAACCCGGCCCATGAAGAGCTCCAAAAGCTAAAAGAAATGCCTTACCGGGATTTGCAGCCCGGAAGCGAATTGCGGCCCAGCCAGCCTTGGGCACGGAGACGGTGTTCTGGTACGGCGGGTCGACCAGGTTGTACGTGGCTAGGTCCTTGTGCTTGTCGAAGTTCCCGATGCCCCTCCCCACCACGTAGAAACTGTGCCCGTGCAGGTGCATGGGGTGGCTCTCGCCGCCGAGGAAGCCCGTGCCCTGGAACACCACCTCCACCATGGCGCCGTACTCCAGCACCTTCACCCTCGTGTCGCGCGCCGTGAAGCTGAGGTCCAAGGGGAGGTCCTCGGACGTGTAGTTGAACACCACCGCCGGGTTGTCGGGGAAGTCCGTCTTAACCACGCCGTCGAGCGCTGACCGGTAGTACGACCAAAGGATGGCGGTGCTCGGGGTCACGAAGCTGACGTTGTTGAGGCTCGCCGCGAAGCGGTTGTTGCTGGGACCCTTGCACAACTCACCCGGCGCGCAGGGAATCTCGTTGGCGGCGAGGGTGATGAACATGTGATGGTCCACGTGCCGGGGGACGTCCACCGGGTGCTCGTCGCTGGCGAGGGACCTGAGCTGCACCGAATCTCGTTGGCATGTCTGGCGGTGTCGCGGCGGCCGGTGGCGCGTCGATGCAGTCCAGGACGGCGGTGGCGGTGCCGTTGTCGATGAGGGCGTGCGGGTTCGGCGCGTACGGCCTTGCCGCCATGTAGTACCTGTAGGCGCTGTTCGAGCGGCCGTGCATTCCGCGGTCGGCTTCGAGCAGCACGGTCTTGGTCTGGCCCGGCGCGATGAAGACGTGGTCGACCGTGAACGGCTTGGTGTACGAGGCGTCGGTGCCGACCACCGTGAGGCGGTGCCCGGCGATGGCGAAGAAGAACTCGTTGGTGAGCGCCGCGTTGATGATGCGGAGCATGTACGTCTTGCCGTGCTCGACGGGGAGCCTGAAAACGCTGTCACTGGAGCACGGGAACAGGTCGCCCGACTGGCCGTTGATGGTGTTCGCGTCCGAGGGCTCGAAGTCGCTGCCGGTACTAAGGGCGTCAGCGAGCAGTTGCCCGACGTCGCGGTTCCACCACTCCCCTGCAGACAGAAATGTTAGTTCACATCTTGAAACCTCGATCACCTTGAAGCTGTTCGACCAGGATTCAGGAATGAGACAGTGCATGCGTACCAAGGATGATTGGTATTTCCTTGTCCGGCTTCCGGAAGGGGTAGGTGGCGCCGCCCCTGGGATGGATGACGATGGCGCCGTGCACGGTGGCGCGGTCGACGTCGCTGTGCGCGTGCCACCACAGCGTGCCTTCCTCCTCCGAGAAGATGATTCGGTAGGTGAACTTGTTGCCGGGCTGGATCGGGCACTGCGTTATGTACGCCGGCCCGTCCGACCACGGGTTCCGCGGCTGGTTCACGCCGTGCCTACACCACCGGCATGGGGGCATTCTCCGAAGCAGAGGCAACATTCATGACATTTCTGGAGTTCTGGGACTAGAAAAATACCAGTGGACGGTGATGTTCTTGTCGCCCTGGTTGTAGACGTTCACGACGACGGCGTCACCGTTCCGGGCGAAGATTGTCGGGCCGGGGAACTCGCCGTTCACGGTGAGGATGGTCTTCTCGCGGCAGAGCCTCGTGTAGTTAGCCTCCCTTATCTGCAAGGCGGACGGTGTTTTGTCATGCATTCATCAGGGAAAAACAAAATTTGCAGAATCATAAAACCTCTGGTCGATACTACATATGGACACTTACGAAGAAATCATAGTGACGGTGAACCCTGCTGGATTCCTTAGCAGGGCCAGCTACTGCAGCACCAAACCCGAAAGCCAGACCTAGCAACCAAACTAGCGTCATCTTACCGAGTGCCATTGCCGGCCAGATCGATCGGACAAAAACAAGAGAGGATCTATGTATCTGAGTGTAGGATTAGGACTTAGGAGATGTTACTAGAAGCAGATAGCTAGTCTACAAAACAGGCCAAGTTTGAAGAGTCTGCATCGGACATTTGGGTATTTATACAGAGGAATCTTGCGGCAGGGCTACAAGAACAGCGCGCTTAATTGTGAAACGAACTGATTTTGAGCCAACACTAGCGCGCTTGATTTAACTCAACAGCTCGAAAAAATATATTTACTTATGTATAATAATTATGTCATATATATTAAAACGGAATGGGATAACTAATCACCTAATACGTCGTGGGTGGTATTCATTACTCGAAATCTGGAAGGGATTTATCATTTAATTAAGCAAATCTGGAAGGAAATGGGATAACTAATCACCTTAAAATAGAGTATAAGTTAAAAGAAAATAGAGTACTATAGAAGGTGTTTAATTGAGCAAATCTGGAACGGATCCATGCACGGATGACAGTTCGGATGAGGAACCGGTCGCGCATGGATGGATCGCGCGACGGAGTCTGGGAGATGCCTGTATGGCTGTATGCCTGTATCAGTACACGTCATCTTGCACTTGTTGCGGTTTTAGTTTCAGTTAAGTTTCAGGTCTATCTCAGGATGTAATGTACGTCTATTATAGTATTGTTTATATTTCTTGTAGGTGCCGTTCGAGCGGCCGCGCATTCCGAGGTCGGCCTCGAGCAGCACGGTATTGGTCTGGCCCGGCGCGATGAAGACGTGGTCGACGGTGAACGGCTTGGTGTACGAGGCGTCGGTGCCGACCACCGTGAGGCGGTGCCCGGCGATGGCGAAGATATGATTGTTGCTTTGGATCAGTTTTCTTGCAAAAACTATGATTGTTACTTTGGATCAGTTTCTTCCTTTTTATGTACTGTATGAACCTAGAGTCTGCCTATAACTTATCAATATCTATCAGGCTCGCTGAGAAAATAGGAATGCCCATATGGTGTCGATAAGTGTTCGGAAAGGAAATAAGGGACGACAAGGATAACAAAAACGATTATGGAGGGAGAAAGACAGAAGAAGAGGTCACGTTGGTCTGAAATTAAGCTCCATGCATGTCATTCCTGATACATACTTATGCCAAACATAACAAGTGTATGCTTATTTTCGAAAACCTAAAACGGAGCCCGGACTACATGGTGCCTGTTATTTAAAAAATTTGAAATCGACATTTTAAGTTTTCAAAATCGAGAAACAAAATTCTGGATGTAGATATTGTCGAGATCTACAATCGTGCAAATTCTCAACTCCAAATTCGTTATATTTTGGGCTGCACAAAAAAGACAAATGGGTGGTGAACAATACATCAGTTTCAAAAATTTGAAAATTTCCCCGCTTTGTTTTTTTATATAGCCCAAAATACAGCGAATTTTAAGGTAAAATTTTACACGCTTGTAGATCTCGACACTATCTACATCTGTGATTGTTTTCGCGATTTTTGGAAACTGAAAAATGTCATTTTTTATTATTTTTTTATTTTTAAAAAAGGGCTCCATGTAGTCCAGGTCCCAAAATCCAAAATTGTCATTTTCGATTTTCTATGTCTTTCTATAGATGATCTCAAAGTATGCAAAACTGAAATTCTTTAATGCTATTCAAATACTACATGGGTACTTTTTAATATACACGAAATATTTACATACATTTCATGTTTACACGTGCAACATGTGTGATGACCAAAAAATATTTAAGAGGCCGTGGCAACACACGGACATTCAACTAGTTTTTCTATAAACTTAGTCAAATTTAATGTAGTGACTTAGAATAATCTTAGAACCACAAATAATTTGGAACAAAGTACAATGTAAAACACAAATAGTTTTCTTTATGTTTAGACGTTACTGATCACACGGGAGCAGAGCCAAAACGTAACTACACAAATGTATCACAGAACATACGGATACACCATTTAAAATTATCACCAGCATCAATGTTTTTGAGCTTGTACGGAGCTGTGCCACAATTAAACAAAGGCTAAGTAGATACTGATGATTACAAAAAAAATTGCAATTCATTAAGATTCTAGAGCTACAGCTCATTTATGTTCACTCAGTAGAGCACATTTCACTCTAATCATCAACCATGCACCGATCTACCTTGCCATTCTCCTGGGTAGCTTGCTGGTCCTTCGATTTCTCCTGGGCGGGTTGCTGATGGACAGGCTGAATTCGTTCATAGGGTTTCCTTGTCAGTGTCTCCCCTTTAAGAGCAGCGACGTATCTGTCATTTGTGTCCTCTTTCCTCTGTATCTCACCGAGAAACTCTGCGAGCCTCTCTCTGTTCACTTGTCCCATCATCTGTTTCCCAATTGTTCGTAAGTTAGTGGAAACGAAATCATAAAGGCAATAGTTGCAAGGCTCAATAAAATATTGGGAGAAACACTAGCAAACGACAGCAAATGTGCACAACAGATGCACCTGGAAAGCTAGAAAGATGCAGAGGAAAGTAATACTGAACTTGGATAATCAAGTCTGTTATGGAAGTAAAAATAAAGTAAAACCTCTAGCTGTGCAAATAGATGTCAAGCACTTTCCTTGCGGTGAAGAGTTTCTAGTATATGCTAAGCTGCTAAGTAGACAATGGTTGACACCATACAGTAAATATAAATTCCTTACAGATGCTGTGAAAAAATACAGCAAATATCAAACCATGCTACCTAATTAAGCTGAAGACCCTTTTCCCACAAAGATACTCTAGAAACATATTTTTCAAAAATTGGATAAAAGAATGTAGCTAAGTAATGGGAATGGGGGGGACCTGCTCCGAATAGCCACCGCCAAATTATTTCAATATTTAGGACACAAATTTGTACTCCCTCCGTCACAATTAGAAGATGTTTTACCTTTTTTCTGAAACGCATGTATCTAGACGCGTTTTAGTGTGTATGTTCACTCATTTTGCTCCGTATATAGTCCACATTCAAATATAGCATCTTATAATTGTGAACCGAGGGAGTATCGATCACCAGATAAACATGCATAATGGAAATTTAGAAGAGTGAAGAAGGCAAATTTTTAATCACATTAAGTATTCTATAATCAACACTCAATATTTGTCTTTACTATCCAAAGAAACACTCATGAATGATATTTTCCCATAAACCAACAGCAGCAAAGGTCACATGATGTATATTATACATATAACACTCTGCACATTTCAACCAATTAAAAGCGACCACGTATTGGAAGCCCCCGTCCTATACAAAATTTATCATGTAATGATTCACAAGTGAAAGACATCCGCAAGTCTTTGGCTATAGTTTCAGCACACGATTATGCCGCTACTTCGCACAAGAGACAAATGATTTCTCAATGCAAATCCTGCCCCTCTTAATAAGTTGCACTAGGAGCACCACTAACCAGTTCGAACAAGGCTTCCTTCCCTTTCTTCAACTCATCAGCTTGGGAAACTTTCATATCGAATTCAAATTTTCTACTCAACATCAGAACATTTCCCACTTGAATCCCTCTCCTACTGCCAACTCAATAGCAAATGTTCCAATGTCCGAAGTAACAACCGAAATTTTTAACTAACTCAACCCACTTCAACTTGATTTACGAATGTTCACGTGTGATAGCACAATGGGCATAGGTATATCCCATTCACACTAGTGCACGACAAGGCAGCACTTGAGAAAATGAACTCAGATCGTGCTCCAGCATCGACACTGGTAACAACTACACTGGTCTGTTTTGTTGGATAATCTTGAGGGAGATAGTGTAGGTATTTTGTGACAAAAATCTAATCCAAAGATCTAAAACTGAGGTGGCGCTTTAGTGGGGGACGGGGAAGCTGCACGGTGGGGTGAAAGTACATACTATCACAATAACAACCACAATCACCACCAATTCCTAGTTCATAGTACAGAGATAAGAGATCTCTCACATAGCGTTAATTAACAATACTGAAGCAGGTCGTCCTAGTATAATATATACACAATGATAATACTGGCCATCTGTGTAACTATAACTCAAGTACTGGACATGTTTCTTGAAAGCATGCTCAGTCCATTTGTGCATAGAAAACTCCAATCCACTAGAGTGTATACCAAAAATCATGTAGCAAAGCATGCACAGAGCAAGGTCTAGAAAACTATACAACACAATAAATAAATACAAGTTCGTATGTAATATAAAGATGTACTTAAACTAGAAGGATACTGGATAGGGGTCTCTTTAGAAACTATATTGTGTCAAGGGTATAAGAGGTATGATACATTATGTTGTTTAAAGGAATATGCAAAAATCAATTGCTCATAGTCGAGATACTAAATTTAATAGACAGAAAATGAGTGTGTATTATAAATTATTAATGTGAACAATTGGATGGTTGAATGAATTATGTTATAGTGTTATTGTGGTCGCATCTTCACGGCAATTGAACTACTATGCATATAAAAAACTCACACGCCATGTTCCATCCAAGCATATAGTTTTTTGTAGCACTAGACATGGGTACAGCACAAAAATATAAAACAAGAATATCATTATTCTGGAACTTAACGTGGTAATTTCTCTAATCTTTAAAACTTCCAGCTTTCTCTCACCACCAGTATCGCTTGTATCCCCACTCTAGTCACATTTTACCTGTTTTGACAGATTTAGGCTGATCATCGCTAAACATGTTCATTGGTTACAACGTTACAAGTGCCAGCGGGTTTTGCACTGATCATTGGCCATGTTTCAGAAACTAAAGCCTTCTTTTGTTTGAACTATGCTGTCTATGCATCAAATGGTCTGAAGAAGGTGCACCACCAGCCGTCTAGTCCAGAAACCAGAACCTGTCACTGTCAGCCAGAGTTACTTCTAGAAATTGGGCAATCGATCTTGATGTGCCACACAAGATATATCAAGGGTATGCAGCACAATTGTTCTTGATCAACCGTGGTTTTGCTCGAATCTCGGGGTGTGGACTAATTCAAAATCTAAAGAAGATTCATGTGGCAATAAGAATCCAGGCGGGTATTCCGGTTCTACACGACAGAGCAGGAAGACGAACCGCGCCTCACCGATAGCGATAGGGGGCGGGCGCGGGGGAGGATGCTAGCGAGGGGACGCACCGTGGTTTCCGGGCGGGCGTTCGACCGGAGGTGGGCCTCGAGCTTGTCGTTGCGGGAGCTGGTGAGCTGCATCACGCCGTAGCCCACCACGCCGGGGACGACGCCGCAGAGCGCCGCGAAGGTGAAGAAGAAGGGCTTGGAGTCCCGCGTTCGCCCCACCAGCCACCGCCATGCCGAGCTCTTCTCCCACAGGATCGACATCTCCCGGCCTCCTCTCTCTCCCTCCCCCTCGCCGCCTTCTCGAGACTCGACTGCTCTGTCCTGTCCACTTTCAGGCTTGTCTAGGGTTTTATTTTGATGCGGACTTTCTCTCTGCAAAGGGATAAATCTGACTAGTAGAATTTTTAACCAAAATGAACTACTCCTGCAGAGGGATAAATCTGACTAGAATTTTTAACCAAAATGAACTACTCCCTCCGTATTATAAGATATTTTGGCTTTTTCAGAATTGGATGTATATATTTTACTGTGTTTTTGCAGTCTGTATTAAAAATACGTAAAACATCTTATATTATGAAATGATGGGAATATTTTATTTTATTTATCCTAATAAAATATCTTTTAAGCCGTCAAAAATATTGGCGTTTACCCTGCTTGGAACTACCAAGCTCATTGTAATTGTGAATCTGGTCCATGGTCACTATGGATGTAAATGGATCATATCGGATCGGATTTTTCCTCTATCATATCCTTTACCACATTTTTTCATTGGATTCGAAACAGATCGGATAATGACCGGTTCTGAATTCAGAGACGGATATATGTGGTCGCGGATTCAGAACGGAAATGGAACGGATTCGGAGCGGAAACAAAATTAATCGGATTGATAAGCGCATAAATAAATTGTGAAACCATACAACCAAAAATAATTGTGAAATAACCTAGTAACTAACAAAGATGTACAGGATAGCCTCTATAACGACGATTTAAGTGAGTTGTTGTTGGACGGACGAACTCGACAACTCACTAACTGCAAAATATGGTCTATTAGGTTAGACATTTTGGTAGAAAATCGGCCTATTCGGATTAAACCCATCGGATAATCCTATTTAATTCTCGGATAATTTGGGCTATTTTACATACCATATCCTATACCATATTCGGGTGTCAAACTCGGAATCGGATATCCTTATCCGTCGGATTCCTTAAAACCGGATATGGATTCTTTAACGGTTTCGGAATCGAATACGGAGAAATTATCTATCCGTTTACACCCCTTAAGAACAAAGGCCGAAAGGCCCGGCGATAAATTAATAGCGCCAAACGGCGAGAGATACACAGTGCTGAACCCACCATACAACACAACCCCACGCACACACAAAAGCCAGAACTACCAGGCGATTACAGGTAAAACACCGAAGACCACCGCCACCGTCCACACAGGTAGACAGGCTCAACAAACCCCTCAACGGGACGCCGAGGAGACTAGGGCGAAACATCGCCACTGACCACAAAGCTGCAGCCAGGCTCAACAAGGGGACCACAGAGAGACGCCGGTGAGATAAGGTGAGCGCCGACGAGCACCGCCACTGACCACAGAAGCTGCAGACAGGCACCAGGTACCTCCACACAAGAAACGCCGATGTGCAAAGGGAGTTGTAGACCTTGCCGGAGAGAGCTCGGCGAGAGGTTGCCACGGCAGCCAACACCTCCCAACTTCCGGAAAGCAACTAACCATGAGCTCCAAAGCGATGTCTTCAAGAAGAGCACGACACCGTAGTGCCGCCACCGCCCGATCCGAGGATCTTGGACTTTCATCCGGAGTGTAGAACGCCGAGAGAGACCACAGCGACGCCTTCAAGAAGGCGGCCCGAGAAAAGTCCCGGGCAAGGGTTTCCCCTCGGCCAAACCTCTCCGCCTTCTAACCAGGGCACCGAGCGTCGCATGACCCTCGAGCCACCGTCACGGAACGCTGCTCGCCAGCCCCACGCCGCCCACACGGACGTGGACACCGGCCAGCACCCGAGCTGCTGGCACGCCGGCCAACCAGGCAACTCCCACTGTCTAGGGCCGCCGCCCCGACGTCCAAGCTCAACGCACCACCGAACTGAAGCGAGACGGAGAGAGATGGTTCCTTCACCAACTCCGGCGACCAGCAGCCCCCATGGCAGCCCCCATGGAGCGACGACCGGCGGGCTCGCAGCGGGCACGGGGCCCCTGCCCCGTCCCAAGCTCGAGGCGGCCAGAGAGACCGCATCACCCAGCCGTCGCCGCCCAGAACCTTCCACGCGAAGCCTGCAGACCGCAGCGCCGCCGGCGACCATGCCCGCCATGGCCGCGGCGAACAGCCTGCCTTCCTTGCGCTCCCGTCCACCTAGGCCAGAGGAGAGGAGAGCTTCGTCACCTGCCGCCACCGCCGCAGGTACGCAAGCCCACGGAGCCGCCACACCGCCGCCGCGCCGCCGCGCCCTCCGAACAGCGCCGCGCTCCCCCCGGTTGCAGCGCCCCGCGCCGCCGCCACCGAGCGAGAGGGAGAGAGATCCCCGCCGCCGCCAGCGCCGCCCACCGGCGACGCCCTCCGGCGGCGGCGAGGAGGAGGGAAGGGGGAGGGGCGGACCGGGCTGTGGCGGCTAGGGTTTCGCCCTGCCGCTCGCGGGAGCGGACAGGACGAAGACGTTTTTCCCTCCCCGTCTCCGTTTACACCCCTAATGGTCACTCTCGACGGTTTGACAGCCCTGGCGTGAAAATTATAAAACACCAAAGACTCTGACGGTTAAAACATGGTTAAATGTCGTTGGATTTTGGGTCCTTGGGTTACATATCGTGGAGATTAGTGTGTTGGCTCAGCATTACCGACAAGTTAAGTTGGATAAGCCATCGACCAACCGGACCCAATCCCTTCATCATGAGGCCCTCGCCCATAGTGTGGCTTCGAGATGGAAAATAAGTAGCTATTTGCCTTTACTTAATATTATGCTCTGCTAATCTTGTCTTCAATGTACATTTGCCTCAGGAGAGTAGAACCTCATAGGAGATTGTGTCTGCTCCATTCTTACTGTAGCAAATTATTTTGTTCTTGCACCACCACAACCTCCTTTGCATTGCAAGGCATGCTTCTCCTGTTCTTGCACCACCAACACCTCATGTAGATGCAAGGCATGCATCTCTTGTTGTTGCACCACCACCACTTCCTCCAAATGCAAAGCCTTCTGCACCGAGGCCACCAAGGAGACCTGATGCAACTTCTGCACCAAATATTGGAAAAACTTATTCTGCGGGAAGGAATGCTGCAACAGCTGCTTCATTAGGTATTGCAGCAACTAGGTCTAGAAGGAAGAGGAGGCCATCATCCATGATAACGGGTTATTGCAACTAGAATCAATAAAACGCAGATTGAAGTTGATGACAAAGTTGACATCAATGACGTGGACTTAGAGTGAGAAGAGTAATGTGCTACACTAAACTATGTGTTCTATTTACAAACTGAACTATGTGTTGTTGTTCCAAGTTTTGTGAGCTGAACTTTGAATATGTGTAAGACAAGGTGAAATAACTTTGTGTAAGACTATTGTGTCATACTACGTATTTTGTGTAAAACCAATGTGGTGAGAAAAACTATCATCTGAACTATTGTTTTTGTGGTATTCATAATCTGGTAATTGTTGACAATGTTCCAAAATAAAAGTACCGTTCTGTAAAAAAATTATGAAAATAAGCAAGTAACAATTCAATGATATTATGAATCCCAGCAAAACACGTACTTTTTTTTGCCACAAAACAGGTGAATTTTGTACTAAAAACCTACAAATGGTGAACACCTCAGAAAATTTCATTAAATCCAGTTAAGACTGAAACTGCAAAAATAATATTAGTAAATCTAGTTAATAATTAATCACTAAATTTAGTTAAGACTGCTGAAAGTTCAGTTAACACTGAATAAGTTGATGCAGTTAACACTGAAGTTGCAAAAAAAAAAAAGTGACACAAGCTTAGAGACATTCAACAGATAAGTAGGCCTTACATATCACACAAATTCATACATAACTCCAGGTATTGAATACATAAATTCATACTGATCTATTCCGGCCAAACTCTAGCATAACTACTCCCTCCGTCCCAAAATAACTGTCTTAGATTTGTCAAAAAGTGGATGTATCTAGATATGAAACAAGTATAGATACATTCACTTTTGGATAACTTTGAGACACTTATTTTGGGACGGAGGGAGTATTAAAGTTATTACAACACCGATTTAATCATCTAAAAAATCCTTCAGCTTCTAGAGCTTCCCTTTTTTCACCACTCATACGTTCAACAACTCAACAATACGAAACTCCAACTTTATCTTCTCCTCCTTTAGTTGATTTCTTTGTTTCTCTGCTTTCTGCCTCAGCAATTTGTGAACATGCAATAGATTTTGTGAAACTGGTCCAACCAGTCTCTCACAGATTGCATTGTTTAGTACTGTCTGCAATCTATGGTTTAGTATTTCAAGCTCCTTCTTCTCTTTTGTAGTCTTATAATACTTTCAGCCCCATCACAAGTATCTTTAATCCTCTCACCGCTTTCAAATTCATACAACTTCCACAATTTAACCTAACATTCCTTCATAGGGGAGGCCACTTTGGATCAACCCACTCAACTTTTGGATAATTGAAACTTCCTAAAAAAAATAGGAACGATGTAAGCACTAAATACAATTTAAAATGGTAGTAAGGCAATCCATTTTTAGAAACAACGGAGCTGTTAAACAAAATTACAAACACAAAAATAGCTACAAATAATTCACTTGCAACGGACATGTTAACTGAATATACTAATTTTGTGATAACATATTAATGGTAGCAATAATAAGAAAATTGCAACAAATTTATATTACAAATTATAAGAAAATGTATCCATACCATATATGAACATCCTACAAACCTTCTCCCCATGTCACGTCTTCAAAACAAACATGCTTCCTAAACTTTTTCCCATGGTCACAAACTTCCTTGCGACTGAACTCTGCATATTCCATTCCATCCTAGTCGGGTTGTGAATGATTTCTGGCACCTAATAGAGAGAAGAGAACTAAGGAATAGAAGCAATGTACACGCTAAATCGGGTGTTTCGAGCTCGATGAAATCCTCAATTGCTAACGCTAACCGTAGCCAAGGAGGGGACATAGTAGGGAACTCGTAGTGGTGTTCTTGAAGGAGGAGAGGAGGATGTCGGCCTGCCGCTCGCACCGCTCTCTTCGCCATTCTAGGACGATATGGTGACTACGGCGGCGACGGAGTGGTGTCGGCGACCGGAGGGAGAGAGAGAGAGAGGAAGAAGAAGCCACAAGTGAAGCATATGGGCGAGAGAGTGAGGGGTCTCCTTTGATCATGCGGTAGCCGTGCCGGGCCGCCTCGTTTGACCAATGAGCGTAAACACAAAATATCACAAAGTTGATTCATACTACTACATGCATTCCATAAAACAAGGCATATATGTTTGGTCAAAAGTTAATATAGTGTAATTTTGACCAGTGTTATGTACAAAATTATGAATATTTATAAGATTTAATAAACACATACTAAAATATATTCTATGGTGAGTCTATTGATATTGATTTCATATTTAACTATTTATTATATTTTTGGCAATATGATTTGTCAAACTTAGTATTCATTAACTTTTGACTAAATTTATATTCGTTAATGGACTAATCTGCAGTCTGAGCAAAGCTGTCTATCCACTCGACGACTCGAGCGCGAGCGCACGGTAGACGGTACAGCGCGGCCGCGGCTCCGGATTACGCAACCGGGTCAAAAAAATGGCCACTCCCTCCCCGCCACGTCTCCTCCCCTACCTCCTCTCCCCCATGCCTATCCTCTTCCTCGCCGCCGGTCCGCTCGCCGCCGTCCACCTCCACGCCCGCTGCCGCCTCCGCCTCCGCCTCCGTATCCCCCACGCCGCCGCTGCTACTGCCGCTGCCACCACTCCGGAGAACAGCTTCGCCGTCGAGGACTACCTCATCGCCAACTGCCACCTCACACAGCCGCAGGCCCTCAAGGCCTCCAAGAACCTCGCCCACCTCAAGTCCCCCTCCAACGCCGACGCCGTCCTCGCGTTCCTCGACGGCCTCGGCTTCTCCCCCAAGGAGGTGGCCGCCGCCGTCGCCTCCAACCCGCGCATCCTCTGCGCTCGCATCGAGCGCTCCCTCGCGCCCATCACCGCGGAGCTCCGCGCCCTTGGCCTCTCCCACTCCCAGATCGCCCGCCTCGCCAAGATCGCTGGCCGCTACTTCCTCTGCCGCAGCTTCGTCTCCAAGGTCCAGTTCTGGCTCCCCCTCTTGGGCTCCCCGGAGAGGCTCCTCCAGGCCAGCGACTGGAACTACTGGCTCCTCACCTCCGACCTCGAGAAGGTGGTCGAGCCCAACGTCGCGTTCCTCAAGCAATGCGGCCTAAGTGCTGGCGATATCTCCAAGCTGCTCGTGGCCGCGCCGCGCCTGGTCACCATGCACCCGGAGTACGTCCAGGACTCCGTGCGCCGGGCCACCCAGCTCGGCGTGTCCCCGGGCTCGCAGATGTTCCGGCACGCCATCTCCACCGCCGGCTGCATCGGCCAGGAGAAGGTGGACGCCAAGATCGCCGTCCTCAAGGAGACGCTCGGGTGGTCGCAGGAGGAGGTGAGCCTGGCCATCAGCAAGGCGCCGCGGATCCTCGTCGCCTCCGAGGAGAGGCTGCGCCGCAACGCCGAGTTCCTGATCAACGAGGTCGGCCTGGCGCCGCAGTACATAGCGCGCCGGTCGGTGCTGCTCATGTACAGCCTCGAGCGGAGGCTCATGCCCCGGCATCTCGTGGTGAAGCTTCTCAAGAAGAGGAGGCTGATCGAGGAAGACCGGTGCTTCTTCAACGTGGTGGCTCCGACGGAAGAGAAGTTCTTGGAGAAGTTCGTTGCCCCCTTCGAGGAGTGTATCCCGGGCCTCGCCGATGCTTACGACTCTGCCTGTGCCGGCGAGGCGCCGGTGAACACTGAGCAGTGACTAGGAGAGAACTCTGTAGGTGTGTATTGTTAACAACACTATACTCACAGAGATCAATCTCTCATGGATTCAACTTACAAGCCATGGAATCACAGGTTCTATCTTACAGGAAGAGGAGCAGAGGAGACAGAAGCAGAGGAGGCCGAAGCCGTCCGTTCCAAGCCGAGTTCTTCGTAGACACTCCCTGTGTATTTGTAGTCGCTCCCTCCCGAGGCTTCCGTGCAGCCCAAGCCCAGCAGCCCATGGCCCAGCCCAGGCAAGAGGAGGCCAGGAGGGTTGGTCGCTAACATTCCCCCCTCCTTAAATTTCGGCTTGACCTCAAGCCGATGCCATGTCGAACCACCTGGATCCCATGGTACGTGATGCTTCATGACATCGTTGAGGTTGCGGTGGATGCCGTAGTCGAGGCAGATTTTGATGAGGTTGAGGTAGCCAACGACGCGGGCTTGCTCGAGGAAGACGACAATGTAGTAGTCCTGGCTGATGTGCGCTAGGTCACGGAAGACGTCGACGTAGCAGTCTTGATCAGCACATACTTTGTAGAAGTAGTAAGCATGGTCGTAGCAGTAGTCGCGGTAGTAAGCTGGAGCTGCAGCATTCCTCCTTCCTTTTACTTCAGCTTATGTGAAAAATCCGAAGAAACAGACGAGTACCCCGATGCCTGGATCCCATGACAACTTCCCTTGACAAAACACCAGAATGTGGAAGCTCCACATGGAAATGTAACCAAGGAACTGAAATGGTACAGTACTTGCCGTGCCTGAAGTGAAACAGCGGCAGCCACAAGTTTCAGTGTGGTGAGCTTGAGACCAAATTACCAGGAGAAAAGCTTTTATAGTTATTATAGTTGTAGAGAAAGGTTGAAAAGCTGCATTTCTCTGCGCAAGATGGCCTTCACATTTCACTTCTGTTTGATGGAAAACTTTACCAGACTTGTTGCCACTGGTATAGAACACCAAGTAGAGTGGCCATGCAATTTTCCGATTCCGCAATTCACAACCAATCAGACTAGAATACTCAATGAAGTGAGAATCTGTACTGGCGTGCAAGAAAATAGTTTTATCTTGTTGCACGTGCAAAGCATTCCTTGTCAGTTGTAGTGTTAAGCATTCTTGTCCAATAACAAGCACATAAGAGAAGTTGTTCTCATCAGGTCGACAGACCGGAATAGGAGCATGTGGTCTGGTTGGACATAGGACGTGTAGTAGGACATCGCCTGAATCCCTCGGCATTAACCAATGCTCAATGACAAATCGCTCTGGTGGCGAACGGTTGCTCTTCGATCTGCTAAGCATGTTGCAAGAGACATTCCTGAATCCAATCAGGAATCTGAACCATAGTTCTTTGCATATGGTAGGACAATTTTGTTGCATCGATAGAAATACACAAGCTGATAAGTCTGGAGACTTGATATAGTGTAATGATAACTGAGTGACCAAGCAAATATCCACCGAAAATTCTCATAACCATACGGATAGTCATGTCCAGTACTGCAATACTGTAACCAGAGCTTCCATGACGCAAGGAACACTGTCCATGGAATTTTCCACTGAACCAACACACAATAACAGAAGAGAATATTTCCAGTAGTGCAAAACCCAAAGTCAGACTGCAAGAACCATTCAATCAGCTGAGAATATTGAGTATTACCTCGCCGAATATGTTGAGAATTCCATTTTTGCACTAGTGCCCACTGAAATTGCACTCTTGCAGAGTCGAAGTTCACAAGCACCCAATGTGGAATAGCCAAATCAGGACTTCCAGGAGTACAGTTTAGATAACACCAATTCACTGAAGTATAAGTAGCTCTGTTCACCAAAGGCAGAATCAATATGGATAATCCACAGGAACGCTGAGACTGCAACTTGTTATCCATGACAGACAATGGAAGTCCAGGATCCCAGGGCTGCAATACGATGGTACGTGTAGCAGACTGAAAAACTGGCCAGAGAACCTCTGTTTTCTCTCCCGGGTCCCATGGCAACAAGGAACTCAATTGTATTATGGTACAACCAAGACCGGAACACATACCACTACATGTTGCGAGAAGCTGATTCACACATGAGCCCCATGCGACCATGGCCTGGGTGAACGACTGTGGTAGTAGAGGTGACACGTACAGCCCCTTGCTCTCTACGAATGGCACTAGCATCTTGAGCGGCAAAAGGACCTTGTACGTGTTGGCGACCCGGCCGTCGTCGACAGCGATTGCAGCCAGAGTGAATGGCATCGCAGACGTGCTGGTGACGAAGATGTGGTCATCCACCACATTCCTCGCAGCAACGAGCGCGAGTGGCCGTTCCATGCTCGAACAAGCCAGTAGCTGCTCATCCTCATGCGTCCCAGCAGTGTTAGTGTCCCCAGGTTTGTGAAGCGGCAACAACATGGACACCAATGGACCGGAGCCGCTAGAGTCCGTGATATCGAGTGTGGCCTGCGTGAGCACGACCTTTGGCGCATCAGGCACAGGCTCATGACGGACCGCATAGCTGACTGTTGGCGGCGCCATGGTAAGGTCAGACCCTGCCGCCGGTTTGGTAGTCGACACTGGAGAGGTCGTCGACGTGGCCATAGGCAGTGGTAGGGAGCTGCCAAGCTGGCCCCTCTGCTGGAGGCCAGGTGCTGTGAGACAGATGCCGCCCTCGTGCACCACACTCTCCACATACGCACAAGGAAAACTGGTTGTGGTTGCCAATGGCGCTGTCGAGGCCCCTGTTGCAGCGTTATCACCTCCTGGGCATTCGGTCGAGCAGGTAATGGGCACCGGGAGAGCAAGCTCGAAGTCGTTGCTATTGTTGTAGGCGGAAACGATGCCCTCCTTGGAGGGCTCGCGTACGTGTTATATGGATGGGAACAGCCCCCACCGTAGCATGTACACGGTTGTACCGTATAGGTTGGTATACTATACCATACCTATACGGTACGGTATTTCTTACATTAACACCCCCTTAATCTAAACTTCGGAGAAGATTTAGATTACGCCTAAACTCATTAAGATTTTTAACAGGAAGCGCCTTCGTAAATCCATCAGCGACTTGATCTTTGCTTGAGATGAATCTGACCTCGAGTTGCTTGTTGGCCACCCTTTCACGGACAAAATGAAAATCAATTTCAATGTGCTTGGTGCGGGTAGGAAAAACTGGATTTGCAGACAAGTAAGTAGCACCCAAGTTATCACACCATAAGCATGGTTTTTCCTTCAATTTTACTCCAAGTTCCTGTAAAAGAGCTTCAACCCAAATAAGTTCAGTTGTAGCATTGGCCAGAGATTTGTATTCAGCTTCTGTACTAGATCGTGAGACTGTAGCTTGCTTCTTTGCATGCCAAGAGACCAAATTTGGTCCAACAAAAATAGCAAACCCTCCTGTGGAGCGACGATCATCAGGGCACCCAGCCCAATCAGCATCTGAAAAAGCACTTAACAACGTAGAAGCAGACTTTTGAAAAGAAATGTCAAGCTGAATAGTACCACTAACATAGCGCAAAATGCGTTTGACAGCAGTCCAATGAGAGGTGGTAGGGGCATGTAAAAACTGGCAAACCTTGTTGACCGAGAAAGATAAATCCGGGCGTGTCAACGTAAGATATTGAAGGGCACCAACAATACTCCTGTAATTCATGCTATCCTCAGGACCAAGCAACGTTCCCTCAGTCAGGGTTAACATATCTGTGGAAGACAAAGGTGTTGGTGCAGGCTTGCACTCACGCAGGCCAACCTTGGTAAGCAAATCTGTGGCATATTTTTCTTGTGTGAGTATGAGTCCATCTCGAAAAGTCTTGACTTCAATACCAAGGAAGAAATGGAGGGGACCAAGATCCTTAATAGCAAAATGAGTGTTGAGATCCTTGAGCAAGACAGTGATGGCTGCATCTGAGGAACTAGTGACAATAATGTCATCAACATAGATCAGAACATAAACAATAATATCTGACTTGTGATAAAGGAATAGGGACGTGTCAGCTTTTGATGGAGCAAATCCAAGATCATGCAGCTTGGATGTGAGACGTGAGAACCATGCTCGGGGGGCCTGTTTTAAACCATAGAGAGATTTGTCAAGTTTGCATATATGTCGGGGCATATCAGGATGTTCAAAACCTGGGGGCTGTTTCATGTAGACCTCCTCTTCCAGAACACCATGTAAGAACGCGTTCTTGACATCTAGCTGCCGAAGACTCTAACCCCGTGAAACAGAGATGGCTAAAACTATTCTGATGGTGGCTGCTTTTACAACAGGACTAAAGGTATCTTCATAATCAATGCCGTACCTTTGCTTGAAGCCTTTTGCAACGAGGCGAGCTTTGTACCTTTCAATAGTGCCATCAGAACGTTTCTTAATACGATAGACCCATTTGCAGTCAATCAAGTTGTTGGTGGAGTTGGAGGGAACAAGGTGCCAAGTTTTATTCTGAATAAGGGCATCATATTCCTCTTGCATTGCTTGGCGCCAACAAGGAGTATCAAGAGCGTCGGATAGATTCCTGGGTTCACCTGTAGAAGCAAGCAAACCATACCGCACAGTACCACGGGTAACTTTGTATGGAACAGTACCATCGTTAAATTTTTTCGGTTGTCGAATACCTTGTTGAAGACGGGTGCGCACTCCTGGTGCAAGAGACGCTATAGCATCTGCAGGCACAGAAGATCCGGCCGGAGCAGGGACTGTGACTGCAGCAGAATCCGCGTCAGGGCCAGAAGAATTTGGGCCGACCGGAGGCGACGTGGCAGTCGCGGACTGGGGCGTGGAGTGTGCCGACGGGGACCGCGACCTGACTCCAGCAGCAGATGGAGACGTGGCGTCGTCGGAGAGGTCCGGCGCGCATGGCGACGAGGACCGAGGACTGGCCTCGCCAGCGGACGCACGTGGGGACAGAGGACATGTCGGGGACGTGCCAGCGGCGGACTGGTCCAGCGCGTGTGGCGTGGACGCACGGGGCGAGACCAGCAGTGGCTGGTCGGCAGTCTGCTGGAGATCAGCACCGGGATCAGTGCGCGGGAGATCCGAGACGGATGCAGCATCAGCCTGGGATCGCACGCCCATGTCGTTTTGCATCAACTCAACCGTTGTTGTTTCTTGCTGTTTTGAGGGCATTACTTCATCATTTTCACTCAAATTTTTTTCTGGAGACTCAGAATCTGAAGCTTCATCATCAAGGGCAGTAGCATGGACATGTGCCTGGTCATGGTTAGCAACAATAGGAATGATAGGCAAAGGCATGTGATCATCAATTTGTGCATCCCCAATATTAGATGAATGTGAGATGGGATCTTGAGGAAGTAAAAGAATTTCAGCTCTAAGACGCTGACCAGCATTGGAATGCAGAGATGAAAAGGGAAACACATTTTCATCAAAGACAGCATCTCTAGACACATAAACTCTGCCGGTTGACACATCTAAGCATTTTACTCCTTTGTGACGAGGGCTATAGCCAAGGAACACACAACGTGTAGAGCGAAAAGCAAGCTTCCGTTTATTGTAGGGACGTAGATTGGGCCAGCAAGCACAGCCAAAAATACGAAGGGAGTCATAATTGGGTTTGGTATGAAGGAGACGCTCTGCAGGAGTATCAAAATTAATGACTTTACTAGGGAGCAAGTTTATGAGGAAGGTGGCGGTGAGGAATGCTTCATCCCAAAATTTCAGAGGCATAGATGCATTGGCAAGAAGAGACAGACCTACTTCAACGATATGACGGTGTTTACGTTCAGCAGAACCGTTTTGTTGGTGAGCATGCGGACAAGAGACATGATGGACAATGCCACATTTTTGAAAGAAACCATTGAGCTTTTCATACTCACCACCCCAATCAGTTTGCATAGTTTTGATTTTCCTCTCAAACTTGCGTTCAACAAATTGTTGAAAATTAAGAAAAACTTGATAAACCTCAGAACGATTTTTAAGCAAATATATCCAAGTAAACTTGCTATAATCATCAATAAAACTCACATAGTACGAATGTTTGCCAACAGAGGCAGGAGCAGGACCCCATACATCAGAAAACACTTGTTCCAAAGGAACAGTGGAGACACTAGTGGATATAGGGTATGGCAACTGGTGACTCTTAGCGAGTTGACAAGCATCACAAACATAAGGATTTATTTCTGGAGAATAAGATAGTGCATTTTTCCTAAGGACTTGTTGCACCACAAACGAAGAGGGGTGGCCTAAACGACGATGCCATGTAGAAGACGACGGCTTTATTGTGAGGAAGGCTTGCTTGTGAGACCCACTAGAGACAGGCATAAACGGGTAGAGACCATTGCGGCAGGGTCCTCTAAACAGAACGTTCCTTGTGACCTGATCCTTAATCAAAAAGAAAGAAGGATGGAACTCAATGAACACATCATTATCTCGAGTGAGTTTATGAACAGATAAAAGATTTTTGGATGAACTAGGAACATGCAATATGTTGTTTAGATGTAAAGAATTATTGGGAAGATGCAAAACTGAATGACCAACATGAGATATTTGCATACCATGACCATTGGCGGTGTGAACGTTGTCGCGCCCCTTGTATTGCTCATGGACTGTCATCTTGTTCAGCTCTCCTGTGATGTGGTCTGTAGCACCCGAGTCAGGATACCAGTTGGTATCCACTCCATAGGAAGCAACATTGGCGGTCTTGTCCTTGGGCTCATTGTCATCATCGGAGTCGTCCCTGTCCTGATAACGCCACCAACACTCACTAGCGGGGTGACCATGGATTTTACAAATCTGGCATGTGACATCAACATATGGGGTGGGTGCTCTATCACGGCGCCGTCCATCATCACGGCGTCGACCATCATGGTCATCTCTACGGCGATCATCACGGCGAGCATAGTCACGGTGGGCATAGTCACGGCCATTGTCACGGCGGCGAGAGTCATCACGGCGCCTCATCTGGTACCCATCAGCATCACCACGACCGCGGTAGCCACGATCATAGGAGCGATCATCATTGCGGCCACGAGGACCACGGTCCTGATCATCACGGCGAGGACCACGGTCATCAGCACCACCAGCACCACGGGAGTTGGTGTGTCCACCACGGCGAGCCAGGTTCACCGAAGACATGAAGGAGTCACCACTCACCTGAAGCATATTAATACGCATGTCATGAGCACAAATCTGATCATACAAGTCATCTACCGTGATGTTGGGATTGCCATGGACAGCAGCAGCAAGGTCGTTGTAGGAGCCATCCAGTCCATTAAGGATGTAGCCAATGAGTTCAGCATCATCAATGTCCTTCCCGAGAGCAAGCAGTTCGGAGCTGAAGCCCTTCATCTTGGAGAAGTATTGGGCAACCGTCATGGAAGCTTTCTTCGTGCTTTGGAGGGCGCCACGAAGGTGATTCACCTTGGTCAGAGACTGGGTCGAGAACATCGAGGAGATGACTGCCCATGCGGCCTCTGTGGTCTCGAGCCCGATCAGATGAGCCAGGATGTCGGGGGAGACGGATTTGAGCAGGTAGCTTAGCACGGCTTGGTCCCGAGCCACCCAGGCAGCAAACTCTGGGTTAGGGACAACTTGCTTGTTCTTCTCGGCATCGTACACCTCCATGGACCGAGGCGGCGCCCGATCGGTCCCGTTGAGCAGGCCGGTGACCTGGGCACCACGCAGCGCAGGGAAGACCAGCGTCTTCCAGAAGAGGAAATTGGTGCGCGTCAGCTTTTGATCGGGTGGGGCTCCAAGGGAAGCAGTGACAGAGGCCATCGTGGGTGTGGAGGACGAAGCCATTGCAAACTAGGGTTTTGAGGGCGGCGGCGGCAAAAGATGCGGCGACAACAAGTGTTGTAGGTCGTAGGGTTTTGTGGATCTTGGAGCGGCGGCGGCAGGTTTTGGTTTTGCAGGTCTTGGGGCGGCGGCGGCAATAGATGCGGCGGCGGTAGATTTTCTAGATCGTAGGGTTTTGGGTTTTGGTTGTGTAGTTTTGGGTCGTGGTTCTTGTAGCGGCAGCAGAGAAAGGATCTGCAGCGGCAGGTCGTGAGGCGGCGGCGGCAGGTCGTGAGGCGGCGGCGGCCAGAACGGCGGCGGCGGCTAGATGTGGAAGAGGGATACCTCTGATACCATATTGTTGTAGGCGGAAACGATGCCCTCGTTGGAGGGCTCGCGTACGTGTTATATGGATGGGAACAGCCCCCACCGTAGCATGTACACGGTTGTACCGTATAGGTTGGTATACTATACCATACCTATACGGTACGGTATTTCTTACATTAACAGTTGCAGATGGACGCTGCTCCCACTGTAGAGGAGATGGAGTCAGCTGCCCCCGCCGTCTGGACACTGAACGGTGTAGAGTCCGCCCGCACCACAGAGGGGACGTGTGAGGATGTCGGCGCACGCACAGGGGCCATGGTGGCACCATGCGTGAGGGAGTTCTCCCCTGTTGAGCGGGCACCCGAGACGTCCAACGGGGAGGTCGGAGTTGAGGTCACCACCGCTGGCTCGGGGTCGAAGCGGCAGAGCTCGGGGATGATGACGCCAGTAGTCGTGGACGAAGTTGGTGTTGCCGACGGAATGAGCGCAGACACCGACTCGGTGATGGCACGACTTGGACATTGCGTCGAACAGGTGGCAGGCGTTGTAGCAGCGATGTCAACACCACTAGATATGGCCTGGGGCTTGACGGAGGCGCTCGTCGCAGCGAACTTCGCATGACGCCTTGCCATCTTCTCCGCCCACACAGGGTCGCGTCTCGCCCTGTCTTCTGCGAGCTCGATGCGACGTCGTCCCGCCTCGCCGAACGAGCTTGTGCGGCGCCTTGCCGTCTCATCCGCTGACTCCTCGACGGACGCATAGATCGATCTCTGAAATGCTGCCTCCATGGCCGTATGGACGGCCGCCTTGATTGAGGAGACGAGTTGAGCTTTCCAATCCATGGATGAGAGAAGGGTGGTTTCTGGTTCGAATTGGAAATTGTGGGGAATTTTTTTGGTTAGAGTTTTTGGGGATTTCGCGTGGAGGAATCGATTGGCTCTGAATACCAAATGTTAACAACACTATACTCACAGAGATCAATCTCTCATGGATTCAACTTACAAGCCATGGAATTACAGGTTCTATCTTACAGGAAGAGGAGCAGAGGAGGAAGAGGTATAGGAGACAGAAGCAGAGGAGGCCGAAGCCGTCCGTTCCAAGCCAAGTTCTTCGTAGACACTCCCTGTGTATTTGTAGTCGCTCCCTCCCGAGACTTCCGTGCAGCCCAAGCCCAGCAGCCCATGGCCCAGCCCAGGCAAGAGGAGCCCAGGAGGGTTGGTCGCTAACATGTATACTCTCCATTGTATAACCTCATTCTACTGATGAACAATAGCAGATCCATGGCCATTTAGTGTAGGTTGATTACAGCCAACCACAAGGAGGTGGATGTTTATACTCTGGAACTTGGAGTGTTCATTACTGATTGAACATTGGGTTTGGTATACAATTCTGAAAAAATATGTCTTCATTGGTTCTGTCTTGCCTCACTAGAGAAAATGGATATCTTTGCAGATGTGTGAATGCTTCAAAAGGGTTTAGCTCTCTACTCCTGGAGAATACATAAGACCTCGCTTCGGCATGCATGTAGATGTAGACTGTATCTGTATGTTTTTTCAGCGTGACTGTATATTTTTTGTTAGAGGAGTCAGATCAGCATGACTGTGAAGTTCTGGCTTTATGCCCAATAGTGACATTAAAACCGGCCCAAGAATGAACTGTACTAAAGCCCTTCGTTCAACCAATCAGGCCCAGCAATTTATTCATGTACGGTTGCCGCGATAGCCGATAGGTCAGGACGGAGAGGTTTTGACTCTCCTATACTACACCGAGCCCCTCCACTCCGCCGCCGCCGCCGCCACCGCCGCCGCCGCGATGCTTCACCTCCCGAAACAACTCCTCTCGCTCCGCCTCCCAGGGTCACCAGTGATCCCTTCT
Organism: Poa pratensis; assembly: GCA_947311845.1. NCBI lineage: Eukaryota > Viridiplantae > Streptophyta > Magnoliopsida > Poales > Poaceae > Poa > Poa pratensis. The sequence continues at coordinate 30,415,311 of CAMZMU010000087.1, forward strand.
CTCCGTCACGCCTTCTTATCCATCGCTGCGGCCACCGACGCCCCGCCGGGCGCCTTCGCCGTCGACGACTACCTCGTCACCACCTGCGGCCTCACGCCGGACGAAGCCCTGAAGGCCGCCAAGCACATCTCCCACTGCAAGTCCACCTCCAACGCCGACTCTGTCCTCGCCTTCCTCACCGGCCCCACCCTCCGCCTCTCCAAGGCCGACATCGCCCACGTCGTCGCGGCCGACCCGCGCATCCTCAACTGCAGCGTCGACAAGACCCTCAAGGCCCGCGTCGCCAGCTTACGGAGCTATGGCCTCTCCGATGACCAGGTCCGGGCCTTCGTTCGCGTGGCCCCCTGCGTCTTCCGCACCTTCAGCATCCAGGAGAAGCTCGGGTTCTGGATGCCCTTCCTGGGATCGCCGGAGAAGCTCCTCCGCGTCCTCAGGCGCAACTACTACCTCCTCACGTCCGACCTCGACCGGGTGGTCAAGCCCAACATCGCGGTGCTACAGGAAAGCGGGATAAGTGCTGCCGATATTGTCAGGATGTGCGTGCCCAACTCGAGGCTGCTCACCAGCAACCCCAAGACCGTGAAGTCCATCCTCGAGCGCGCTGATATGCTTGGTGTGCCGCGTAATTCGCTTATGTTCAGGCAGGCGGTCGCCACGACGACGGGCCTTGGGGCAGAGACCATGGCAGCCAAGCTCAAGTTCTTGGGGGAGACACTCGGGTGGTCCGAGGCCGAGGTGACCAGAGCGGTGAGCAGGAACCCAATTCTGTTGAGGGTCTCCGGCGAGAAGCTTGGCCGTGTGAAGGAGTTCCTGACCAAGGTGGTCGGTGTCGACACCAGGTACATCTTTGGCCGCCCCTCGATCCTCATGTACAGCCTCGAGTGCAGACTGGTGCCTCGGCATTACGTGATGAAGGTGCTCCAGGAAAAAGAATTGATCCGTAAAGATCAGAGCTTCTACACGATGGTCACGCCTACCGACGACACGTTTCGGCGCAGGCATATATATGTTCATAAGGATGTTCTTCCAGGCCTTGATGATGCGTACATGGCTGCTTGCAAAGGGAAACTGCCCACTGAAGTTGTGCCGCGCTATAAAGGGTTCTGCTTGTAGGTTCCCAGGTTCTGAATCTTCACCAACCGTCTAAATGGCATCTGAAACTTACCACATACGGGTACTCCTGATGTGTACTCTGCGTCTCTGTGACTCGCTATAGCATCTGAATTCTTATGAAACTCGCTGTGCTTCAGTTCTAATTTATGATGCTGGGACCTTGAGGCTACCATTTATTCAGCTAGGTTTGGATTCTGAAATGAAAGTTACCATGTTACAACTTACAACTCTTGTAGAAGTTTACAGGGACAATGTAACTTTCTTTTTGGTTTTGGAATTGTATGGGCTTTCATCATGTTTTAAGTGCAGAACGTGTTGAAAATGAATCCTAAAATTGTGGAAGATAATGTTGCTCGTTGTTTATTTGCACTTGAACATGAATAGCTCAATTTAAGTTACATATTTTTATATTCACTTAATCACCTTCGCAGTGCGGTATCCAGCAATACACAAATCTCAGCCTTTTCATTCTCTGAACCATGAGTTTATCTGTGAGCATTTTCATCAGCTAGATCAGTTAGAACTGATAAATATAATTATTATATGCGTATGACTGCTGCATTGCCTGGTACTGTGTACTGAAATAGAAGAGACCATCCACTAATGTGGCTTTGACAACTGATGCGAGTGTGGAATTTGGTACAATATGCTAATTATGGTTGCTATGTTTTGAGTTTCGACCTGTAATGGTTTGGGCTACTTGAAACTCGGCTGCCTGAGAATTGACGCACCCTCGCTGTGTCGGTGCCGATGGTATGAGCTGAAGCTCCAAATAGCTGTTATGGTAAGTTCATATAATTTGCTTCACCAGTACTTTATTGTGGGATCTGCTTACACATTTGAGATGATTGTTGCTTTGGAGTAGTCTGTTCCCGGGGGAAGCTACGCCGTGTATCCACCAATCCACCATGATGGTCTGTGTCAGCCCCAAGCGCAAGCATCCTCATCTCGGCATTACGTGATGAAGGTGCTCCAGGAAAAAGAATTGATCCGTAAAGATCAGAGCTTCTACACGATGGTCATGCCTACCGACGACACGTTTCGGCGCAGGCATATATATGTTCATAAGGAAATTCTTCCAGGCCTTGATGATGCGTACATGGCTGCTTGCAAAGGGAAACTGCCCACTGAAGTTGTGCCGCGCTATAAAGGGTTCTGCTTGTAGGTTCCCAGGTTCTGAATCTTCACCAACCGTCTAAATGGCATCTGAAACTTACCACATACGGGTACTCCTGATGTGTACTCTGCGTCTCTGCGACTCGCTATAGCATCTGAATTCTTATGAAACTCGCTGTGCTTCAGTACTAATTTATGATGCTGGGAGCTTGAGGCTACCATTTATTCAGCTAGGTTTGGATTCTGAAATGAAAGTTACCATGTTACAACTTACAACTCTTGTAGAAGTTTACAGGGACAATGTAACTTTCTTTTTGGTTTTGGAATTGTATGGGCTTTCATCATGTTTTAAGTGCAGAACGTGTTGAAAATGAATCCTAAAATTGTGGAAGATAATGTTGCTCGTTGTTTATTTGCACTTGAACATGAATAGCTCAATTTAAGTTACATATTTTTATATTCACTTAATCACCTTCGCAGTGCGGTATCCAGCAATACACAAATCTCAGCCTTTTCATTCTCTGAACCATGAGTTTATCTGTGAGCATTTTCATCAGCTAGATCAGTTAGAACTGATAAATATAATTATTATATGCGTATGACTGCTGCATTGCCTGGTACTGTGTACTGAAATAGAAGAGACCATCCACTAATGTGGCTTTGACAACTGATGCGAGTGTGGAATTTGGTACAATATGCTAATTATGGTTGCTATGTTTTGAGTTTCGACCTGTAATGGTTTGGGCTACTTGAAACTCGGCTGCCTGAGAATTGACGCACCCTCGCTGTGTCGGTGCCGATGGTATGAGCTGAAGCTCCAAATAGCTGTTATGGTAAGTTCATATAATTTGCTTCACCATTACTTTATTGTGGGATCTGCTTACACATTTGAGATGATTGTTGCTTTGGAGTAGTCTGTTCCCGGGGGAAGCTACGCCGTGTATCCACCAATCCACCATGATGGTCTGTGTCAGCCCCAAGCGCAAGCATCCTCATCTCAGGACTGTGACCAAGATACGCCAGAAGACAGGATTGATCCGGAAAAAAAATGAGCTCGTGGCTGGGACGATGGTTGATGGGAACTTTTTTTTTCGTGTGGAATCTTTGAGTGGAACTTAGTTATATCACCACCACAAGGATGTTCTTCAGGGTCTCGATAGCGTGTGTACGGCTACATGGTACGACGGACCGGTAATCATGATCTTTATTTTTCGGTGTCTGAATTTACTGGTTAACAACTGTAATCGAATTTCACCCCTAATCCAGATACTCTTGCCTTGGAAACTTGCTATCATATCATCCTGATCATTGCAATCTTCTTGAGTATAACCTTTTATGTTGTTAACAAATGCAATTGTGATAGGATTCACCTCCTCTATTTTCAGTTTGCTCCCACTTGGATTTTCCACACTGGTATCTCTTCTTTGTCCCCTTCTTTCTATCCGTTAGTGGCAAGCCGGAACAACCGACGATGCGGAGTCGTGCGGGCGAAGGGTAAGCTTCGCGTCGAGCCAGAGCAAGCAATGGGGAAAGGTCGATGTGAAGCCTTTGTGAATTAGGTAGAAATGGGGTTCCTAGAGCCCGAGAAGAGTTTAAAAGGAAGGGTCGCCGCCACAGTTCAGGACGACGCCAAGAGCGAGGACAGATAGCCAGATAGGAGACACTTTAAAAAAAATGGTATACCATAATTATATGATAATTAAAAAATATAGTAATATGTACTATAGAAGTGTAATGATATGTACTATAGACTGATAATTAAATGTACCCGACAAGTGTTTCAAAAATGTATGTATCTAGTTAATGAAATATACTATAAACATTCAAAATCTCAATATCTTTTTCGAGTGGTGCAAAATCTCAATATTTTTTTGAGTGGCGCAAAAATACTTTGTATTCTCGCATAGACAAAAATGAAAAAAGTGAGGATATGAGTATAGTGAAGATTATAATAATTTTAAAACTTTATAAATATTTGAGATTCATAATTTTTTAATTGTCGTATAATCGTGATGTACTATTTTTAAAAGTGTAATATATTTGTCATATACGGTATAAAAATCTAGCCCCACTTGCCAAGTACGTTGTTAATGGGGGCTAAGACATATATTTGGGCTAGCTGCAACATATAATCCAAAAAGTTGGGTTAGCCACAAAAATGTTTGATTCTGTGTTCTGTGTAATTTTGTCACCAAATATTGGTGTCATGTGCAATTTTCTCAAATCTACTAGTACTTAATTTTGAACTATAACACATGCACTGTTAGTCTAATATTGTTAAATAGAAAAAGAAAAATACATAGGCTTTCCCTAAAAAAAAGACATAGGCTTTATCCGTTCTTGAAATACATTGTCGGAGAGAGTGATGACTGATGAGTAGACGAAAGATAAAATTGGCTCACCCACAGTGTGTGCCAAATAACGTTGCCAAATAGCAAATTTGGCTATTTTGAGCGGTTCCCTGCATTGTGAAGGTTGTGCGAAAGCCAAAAGTTAGGGCGTCGGATCATGTAGAAGAGCCGATGCCAAATTCCTTCACTTAATAAAAAATTGATAGCTCACATCTGCATGCAGCCATTCTCTTCTCACCGTGGCAAAGGATTTGGCAATGAATTGACTACAAAATTGATGTGTCAGCTCTTTTGGCAGACATGGCAGGAGACATGGCATGACTTGAATAAACAACTATTAACATATTTGGCGACGGTATTGTCAGGAGCCGCTTGTCCTGGACATGGGATAGTCGAAGAAATAGGGGAAATTGAGCTCGGTTGCTCAGGATTGATAAAAACTGTAAATTGGAAATAAAAGACAGGAAAGGAAAGTGTTGGTAAAATTAGGGATTATAGATTGCTTGGACCTCCCAGCCTCCCCTCTTGCTCTTTATATTGAAGAGCAAGCCAAGCGATTACAAGAATAGCCCTGCAGGCACAGTTACAACCTTCAATTGATTCACATGAAACACATCATGTATTTGAGCTTCGTCAGGTAACTGCAACTGATAAGCAACCTTGCCAACTGTCTTGACAACACGGAATGGTCCATACCATTTAGATGTGAGTTTCAGAGAATTTCGCAGACCTAAAGTTGTTTCTCTGTATGGTTGCATTTTCAAATACACCATGTCGCCCACCACAAGAGATCTGTCAGTCCTATTTTGATCTGCAATTTTTTTCATCCTGTTTTGGGCTTGCAACAAATTTTGTTGGAGTTGCTGGATCATGTGATCCTTTTCTGTGGTGGTTATCAGACCATCAGCTGTATCAACACAGTTGAAAGCCATATGTTGCAGCAGAGGAGGGTACTCATAAAGAGCCTCAAATGGGGACATTTTGATGGTTGTATGGTAACTCGAGTTGTACCAGAATTCTGCTGCTGGAAGCCATGTAACCCACTTCTTTGGTTCTTGAAAGGCCATGCAGCGCAAGTATTGCTCGAGACACTGGTTTACTCTTTCAGTTTGGCCGTCAGACTCCGGATGATGAGCAGAGCTGAAGTTCAGTTTAGTGTCAATTGCAGCAAAGATTTCCTTCCATAAGGCACTGGTAAATATCCTGTCTCTGTCACTGACAATGCTGGATGGGGGACCATGTAATTTCACAATGTTGTCCATGAATGCATTTTCCACTGTCGGTACAGAATATGGATGAGATAACGGAATGAAGTGTGCATACTTGGTGAGGCGATCAACCACTACGAGTATCACATCTTTCCCTTTGGATTTCGGCAGCCCTTCAATGAAATCTAGACTGATGTCTGCCCATTTCTTCTCTGGTACGGGTAGTGGACTAAGGAGTCCTGGGTATTTCACCTTTTCGGTTTTGGATATCTGGCAGACTGGACATTCAGCTACCAACTTAGCAATAGTCTGTTTGAAGTTTGGCCAGTAAAAGAGGGATTTGAGCTTGTGAAGTGTAACCCTGCTTCCAGAATGACCACCAAGGGCTGAAGTATGGAAATTATGGAAAAGCTTTGTTTTTAGACCATTAATGTCCCCAATGTATATTCTACCCTTGTATCTGATAATTCCAGAGAGTAAGGAGTAATTTGGAAGACTGTCTTCATTCACTGCCAATTGCTGCAGAAGTTTTATGTCTGTAGCATAAGATTCAGTCACGTCTGTCATCCAGATGGGAATGGATGCCGATATGGCACAACAGTCCTCCCTGACTAAAGCTTCTTGTTTGTCCACTGAGTCATCTGTGTCTTGGAATTTTATGGACAAAGCATCAGCGGCAGTGTTGTCCCTACCTTTTTTGTATTCAATCTTGTAATCAAACTCTAGCAATTTGAGCATCAGTTTGTGTTGTATGCCTTCTAACAGTCGCTGGCTGCCGAGGTACTTCAAGCTCTGCTGATCGGTTTTGATAATCACCTGATTACCTAGGAAATAGTGGCGCCACTGCTTGAGAGCCAGTAAGATTGCTAATGCTTCCTTTTCATAGATGGACTGTAGCTGAATGCGTGGCCCCAAGCATTTGCTAAAGAAAGCCAGTGGTTTGCTGTCTTGCATGATAACTGCCCCTATGCCATTCTGACAGGCATCTGTTTCTAGGATGAAAGGCTTAGAAAAGTCAGGTAATGCAAGCAATGGGGGACTTGTCATTGCTTTCTTGAGTTTTTCAAAAGCTTCTTGTTGAGCTGATCCCCAAACGAAGTTATCTTTCTTCAATGCTTCATACAGGGGTTGGCAAATGAGGGAATAAAATTGGATGAAGCGCCTGTAGTACCCCGTGAGGCCAAGGAAGCCTCTTAGTTTCTTTATGTTCTTGGGAATCGGCCAACTGGCAATTGCTTGTAGCTTTGCCGGGTCTGTAGCAACTCCTAGTCCAGAGATGATATGACCTAGGTATTCAACCTGAGCTTGCCCAAAAGAACACTTGGTTAATTTCGCCTTGAGCTGATGTTCTCTGAGTACTTGTAGGACTAGTTTCAAGTGTAGTTTATGTTGTTCTTCATCTTTGCTGTACACAAGTATGTCATCGAAGAAGACCAAGACAAACTTCCGCAGGTACTTGGCTAATATAGAATTTATTAACTGCTGGAATGTTGCAGGTGCATTGCTCAATCCAAAAGGCATCACTAAACATTCATAGTGGCCAAGGTGTGTTGACAAAGCAATTTTGTGCACATCTTCATTTTTCATGCGAATCTGATGATAACCTGATCTCAAATCCAATTTAGAGAAAAATTTAGCACCATGCAACTCGTCCAGAAGATCTTCTATCACAGGAATAGGAAACCTGTTTTTGATGGTTCAGTCATTGAGTCCGCGGAAATAGATGCAGAGTCGCCAGGACATGTCTTTCTTGCGGACTAGAATTGCCGGAGATGAAAAAGGGCTCGTGCTTGGTTGGATCTCTTTATTTTGAAGCATCTGTTTGATCAAAGCTTCTACCGTATTCTTTTGGCTCTGGGACATACGGTAAGGCCTGATGTTGGGTGGCTTTGCATCCGGTGTTAGTGGGATAGTGTGATCCACTTCTCTGTGTGGGGGGAGTCCTGTAGGAGGTTGAAAGATATCTTCAAATTCATCCAGTAAGTCAGCTAACTGAACAGGAATATCAGCCTCTGTTTTCTGTTCTGTACTGTCACCCTGATTATCTTCAGTGTCTTCTTTGGGAGGTAAGAGAACATAACCCATGGCTCCTTGTTCAATAAGCCTAACACATGCTTCAGATGATATGATGAGATTTTGCGGTGGCACCATGATACGTCCAAAACGTATCTACTTTCCCGAACACTTTTGCTATTGTTTTACCTCTAACTTGTGTGTTTTGAATACAACTAATGCGGACTAACGCTGTTTTCAGCAGAATTGCCCTGGTGTCTTGTTTTTGTGCAGAAAGTCAACTTTCGGGAAAAACACCAGAAAAGATCGCAAACCTCCTATTTTACCAGAAGACTCACGGAGCCAGAAGGGGAGGCGGAGATGGGCCACGAGTGGCCCAAACCACATGGTGGCGCGGCCAAGGGGCCCACCGCGCCAGCCTATGAGGAGGGCGACTCGGGCACCTCCCCGAGTCCCCCTTTCGACTACTTAACCCTCTCTGACCTAAAACGCGAGGGGGTCGTCCACTTCATCCAGAAACATCACCGTACGCCGCCACCATCGCGAAACCTATTTCGGGGACCAGAAACTCCGTTCTGGCACTCCGCCGGGACGGGGAATTGGAGGAGATCATCGCCATCATCATCACCGACGCTTCTCCATCGACCATCCATGTTTCCCCCATCCATGTGTGAGTAATTCCCTGCTGTAGGCTGAGGGGGATGGTAGGGATTGGATGAGATTGTTCATGTAATAAGCTATAAGATCATTAGGGCATGGTGCCCAGTATCCGTTGTTAGTACTTATTGATGTTGTTGCAACTTGTTGAGCTTAATGCTTGTCACTAGGGCCCGAGTGCCATGATTTCAGATCTGAACATGTTATTGTTTCATAATGATATGCACTGTTTATTGATCATACCTGCAAGTTGTATACACATATTGTTGTCCGGAACCCGCGGTCCCAAAGTGACAATAATTGGGACAGCCGAGGGGAATGGCTGCGATGTGAGGATCACATGTGTTCACGGCGTGTTAATGCTTTGCTCCGGTACTTTATTAAAAGGAGTACCTTAATTACCAGTAGATTCCCTTGAGGCCCGGCTGCCACCGGCTGGTAGGACAGAAGATGTTGTACAAGTTTCTCATTGCGAGCACGTACGACTATATACGGAACACATGCCTATGTTTACTTAGTACTTGGATGCTTTATCATTATTATCTGCAATGCCTATGTCTTGATTATTATATGAGCTATCTTATCCATGCAGCGCCCGTTCATCCATCCCTATGCCTACAGTGTTTTAATCCTACTGTTTACTGCAATCACTACTGCTGTCTTTTTACTGCTGCTATTATTTCACCGCTACTACTGCTATAAAACTGTTGCTACTGATAATCTGTGTCGAGCAAGACTATTCACAGGTGCAGCTGAATTGACAACTCCGCTGTTAAGGCTCTCAAGTATTCTTTGGCTCCCCTTGTGTCGAATCAATAAATTGGGTTTTACTTCCCTCGAAGACTGTTGCGATCCCCTATACTTGTGGGTCATCAAGACTATTTTCTGGCGCCGTTGCCGGGGAGCATAGCTTTATTTGTGAGTTCACTTGTGATCTATATTGCTCGCTGAAATTTATTCATCATGGGTAAAGCTCGTGATGAGAGGGTCCGTGTATTGCCATCCACTACAAGAAAAGGTACGACACTTAGTACCTCTGCTGCTCTTGACTCACCATCTGTATTGAGTCAACTTGTTACACCACCACAATCTTCACGTGTTGGTACTACTGCTGAATCTGAAATTGCCTCTGATAATGTTGATGATGCTTCTACTGTGATTGATGAGAATATTTCATTAGGTCCACTTTTAGATGCTGCTATTGCTAAGTCTAAACAACTTGAAAATACTAGAACACCTAATGGAAGTCCTACTACTCCTGTTTATTCACCTGAGTTAAGGGATTATACTTGTGATGATGATCCTGATGAAACTTATGTGGAACTTGATGATGATTTTATTGATAAATGTAATGCTACTACTGGTGCAAGTAATATGAGAAATTTTCTTGCACAACATGCTGTTAAATACAAGTTGTCACCTGATCCTAAGTTTGCCACTTCTCCTATAAACATTAAAGATAAGGATTATGATTTTTCTCTTGATTTATCTCATATATCTATTGTTGAGAAAACTCCTTTTTGTGGCACTAAGAGTGAAAGTGCTGTAGAGCACATGAATGAGCTCTCTACTTTGAGTGGCTTATTTTCTGATGATATTAAGAAGCGTAGCTATTTTGTTGCTAAGATTTTTCCTTTCTCATTAAAAGATGATGCTAAAGCTTGGTATAACAACTTGTCTCCTGGTTCTATTACTAGTCCTACTGGTTTGCTTGATGTTTTCTTTCAGAAATATTTCCCTGCTAGTGCTCAACATGATGCTTTGCAGAGAATTTATAACTTTGACCAGGAAGATGAAGAGAAACTTCCAGAGGCATGGACAAGGTTTTGCTCTCTTATCAGAGCTCGGCCTGGACATGATTTGGAAAAGCATGATCTACTTGATATATTTTACAGTGGACTAACTATTGAATCTAGAGCATATCTGGATAGTTGTGCTAGTTGTGTTTTCAGGAAAAGAACCCCTGAAGAAGCTGAAGAATTATTGGCTAAAATCAGCCAGAATTATGATGATTGGACTCTACCTGCGCCGACCCCCACACCTACACCGACACCAATATCAAAGAAGAGGGGAGGTATGATTGAATTGAATGATGAAACAATGAGGGAGGCCAAGAAGACTCTCATTGAGAAGGGTATTAAATCTGAAGATGTGAAGAACCTTCCACCTATTGAAGATTTGTGTAAGCCAATTCCTCATCCATCCATAATTGAGGTTCACTCTCTCCACAGGTTCGATGAAGGAGATATTCCCTACTCTAAACCACCTGATCAATGCTTAGATGAATTTGATAATTATGTTATTAAGCAAGATAATTTTAATATGAGAGTAGAGAATCATTTGCATGAAAACTCTCAAGCTATTAGTAAGTTGCATGATATTGTGGAGAGAACCTCCAATGATGTTAAGATGCTTATTAAACATTTCCATATGGTTCAAACTCAAATTGATCAACTCACTAAAGTGCAACAAGACATGTTAGCCAATGCTTCTAAAGAAAAATTAAAACCTGTCTATGTTAGCACTAGAAGTGGAGCTCATACTCAGGATCCTTTATATCCTGAGGGACATCCTAAAAGAATTGAACAAGATTCTCAACTAGCTGAAAATCCAGTTTCTCCTTCTAAGAAAAAGAAGAAGAAGAAACATAAAAATGTTGTAGAATCCTCTGAAACTGTTAATGATCCTAATAGTATATCTATCTCTGATGCTGAAACTGAAAGTGGTAATGAACTTGATAGTGATAAGGATAAAAATGATGCTCTTGATAAAGAAGTTAGTGAAAAGGAACCTGAAAAGCATACTAAAAACACAAAGTACACTAAGGAAGACTTCATTGCTAAGAAACATGGTAATGAAAGGGAACCTTGGGTTCAAAAGCAAATGCCTTTTCCAACTAAGAAACTAAAATCAAAGGAAGAAGAACATTATAATAAATTTTGTGAATGGATGAAACCCTTGTTCTTGCAAATTCCTTTGACTGATGCTATTAAATTGCCTCCTTACTCAAAGTATATGAAAGATATTGTTTCTAACAAGAGGAAAATTCCTAATGAGGAAATTTCTACTATGCTTGCTAATTATTCTTTCAATGGCAAGGTTCCTAAGAAGCTTGGAGATCCAGGTATACCAACCATCCCTTGCTCCATCAAGAATAATTATGTTAGAACTGCTTTATGTGATTTGGGAGCAGGAGTTAGTGTTATGCCTTTTTCTCTCTATAAGAGACTCTATCTTGATAAATTGATACCTACTGATATATCTTTGCAAATGGCTGATAAATCTACTGCTGTTCCTGTTGGCATTTGTGAGGATGTCCCTGTTCAAGTGGCTAACAATTGTTTAATTTTGACTGATTTTGTTGTTCTTGAAATGCCTGAAGATGATAATATGTCTATTATTCTTGGAAGACCTTTTCTAAATACTGCAGGTGCTGTTATTGATTGCAATAAAGGAAAAGTAACTTTCAATGTTAATGATAAAGAACATACTGTTTATTTCCCCAAGAAAGTTGACAAGATTTATGGAGTCAATACCATCTCCAATTTTAAAACTATCAAAGTGGGAAGTATTGATTGCCCTATATATGATCATCAAGAAGGATATCAAAACATTATGATTGGATCCATATCAATACAATACAAGGTAACATGAGTGTTTCATGATGTTTAAATCATTTGTGTCATGTAAATTTATTTGGTGCCAAGACTTGATCAACCTTGTTATCAAATGTATTTGCATACATAAAAGAGCTAAACAGCATTTCTTTCTTCAACTTTGTTTTACCTCCTGTAGTGATAATTAGGTTGCAAAAGTTTAGTTGTTTTGAATTTTAAAAATAATTTTTCTGCCCAAGTTTTATTAATTTAAATATCCAGATTTCATGCAAATTGAAAGTTTTCAAAACTCTGTAAAAATTATACCATTGGTCCTATTTTTCAAAGAGCATCGTGGGAGTGCCTGGTGCTGACCAAGGGGACCCACCATGGGGTCAAACCACATGGTGGCGCGGCTGCCCCTTGGCCGCGCCAGCCACTGAGGTGGGGCACCCTTGGCCCTCCAACAGTTCCCCCACCTACCACTTCTTCCTCTTGCATCACTCAGCTCGTTTTTCTCTCTCACACTCGAGTTTTGCTGTTCTTCCTCGCGATTTCGATCTCTTTGTTCAGCCCATCTCAGCTGCTGAGATTTGGGGCATTTGCTCTCCCTAATGATTTGCAGCTTCCTTTAGAGAGGCTCGATTTTGCTTCCATGGGGAGGCATGGCTTTGTTACTAGTTGGTCTACTTTGAATAATCTATCTTATGAGGTGCCTTTTGCCAAGAAGGTGAGGTGGAAAATGGTTAAATCTGAGCGAATAGTCGCTTTGCCTGCACCACGTTTGTTTGATCTTGGTTTCAGGAATGTTTGGTCAGTCACCGAGGATGAATTCGATGCATACTTGAGGGAACATGCCCTGCACACAGAGGATGATGGAGAATGGGCGAACGAGGACTCCACTCAGTTTTCCGGGACTGGGGGCTCGCGCCCCTATCCTGGGGATGCTGGACCCTCTGCCTCATCTTCCTCAGCGGAGCCGGATGTTGAGCACAACCAGTATGACCCGCCGGCTTGGAGTTCCTACCCGCGTTATTATTAGCCTCCACTTAGGCCAAAAGCCTAAGCTTGGGGGGAGGTATATCGACATCTCACTCATTTACATATCATATCTTGTCGATACTTTGTATATCCATGTTGCAGTTTTCTTTCTTTCTTTTTAATTGTATACCTTTTTATTGCTGCATTCCAAAACACAAAAGACCAAAAATATTTCTGTTGTTTCTCTTCATTTGTTTCCTTAAGTTTCAGTATTAGTTTGCTTAGTTTTAAAATTCGGTTTGTTATTCAAAAATCCAAAAATATTTTGCTTTATTGGTTGTTTCTTTTTGCTCTTGTTTCAAAAACTCGAAAAACCCAAAAATATTTGTTGTTTCTTTTTGGTTTTGTATAGTGTTTTCAGAGTTGGACAGCCATCCGTGACTCCGATGGAGCTTGGTTTTCATTCTTATCATTCGAAGCAACACAAGTGAAAAAGCAATAAGGATGATCTACAACAATTTGAGTTGGGGTGAGAGGCTGGTATGAACTCTATTTGTTTTCATTTTTGTACATATACTCATCTATGTGAGCATGCTTAGTTGATTCATGTGAGGTATATGTCATTTAGTGGATGCTTAGTAGTTCTTGTTCTCTCATGATCGGTCCCAATTTATTAATAGAGGTAGCATGTTATGTTGATGTTTGCTTGCATTGTTCTATTCATAGAGGGTATGACATTGTGGTATCCTCCTCTGAATAATTCATTCGAATTGACTTGGCACATGCTCATGCATGCGTATGACTGAAAAACAAAAGTCAATTAAGCCTTGATGATTTATTTTGACTCAGAGTTCTTGTATCACTTTTATGTCTCAATTAATTTCATTTTGTCGCAAGCATGATTATGACGGTTATTGCTCTCTTGATTGTCGCTTCCCAGTCTATTGCTAGCCTTCACTTGTACTGAGCGGGAATGCTGCTCGTGCTTCCAAAACCATGAAAACCAAGTTATTCCAAAGTGTACACCATAAATAGCTAAGCATGGCATTTCGAACCATTCAAGTAAATTTTCATGTGCTACCTTTAAAACCTTCAAAGTACTTCTCAATTTGTGTCAATGTTTTATAGCTCATGAGGAAGTATGTGGTGTTTTATCTTTCAATCTTGTCATTCAGACTTTCACCAATGGACTAGTGGCATATACATCCGCTTATCCAATAATTTTGCAAAAAGAGCTGGCAACGGGGTGCCCAGTCCCAATTAATTACAACTTTCATTAATAATTCTCTTCACATGTTTTGCCCTGATTTATCAGTAAGCAACTTAATTTGCAAATAGACACTCCTCCATGGTATGTGAATGTTGGAAGGCACCCGAGGATTCGGTTAGCCATGGCTTGTGCAAGCAAAGGTTGGGGGGAGTGTCACCCATAATGAAACTAAAATACATGTGTAAACAAAAGAGAAGAGGGATGATCTACCTTGCTGGTAGAAATAACGTCCTTCATGGGAGCCGCTCTTGAAAGTCTGGTTGACAAGGGGGTTAGAGTACCCGCTACCATTCGTTGACAACAACAAACACTTCCCAAAACAATTTTGCTTCTGTTTTAAAAATAAAAAGCTCTAGCACATGATAATCCCTGCTTCCCTCTGCGAAGGGCTAATCTTTTACTTTCATGTTGAGTCACCATCCTTTCTTTGAGCACTTTCTCGAGAGCATAGTTGTCATTCTTAGTGTAATGTGCTTGTCCCAGAATGTGGTTAACTGTGATATAACTTTGATGCTTTTATCTTTGATATCTTTGATTCTAGTCTTCCCATGAACTTCAGAGGTGCCTGGGCATTTATGTTTTGCTGTACAAAAACGGGCAAACGAGATACCATCTTATCATATCCTATTATGAGCATTACAATCTTGTGAATTAATATGTTTCATGTTTGTCGCTATTAGTATGTTGGTATCTTTTCATAGTTTACATGCCTATTGAGTGACGTTATTTGCATTTGCCTCATCTTGAATTGCCTAAGCATTTGTTCATATAGTGAGAATATATGCATCATATGAAGCAAATGTGTTCGTGAAAGTCTTTTATCGCACTCAGTTGTTAACTGAATTGCTTGAGGACAAGCAATAAGCTAAGCTTGGGGGGAGTTGATACGTCCAAAACGTATCTACTTTCCCGAACACTTTTGCTATTGTTTTACCTCTAACTTGTGTGTTTTGAATACAACTAATGCGGACTAACACTGTTTTCAGCAGAATTGCCCTGGTGTCTTTTTTTGTGCAGAAAGTCAACTTTCGGGAAAAACACCAGAAAAGATCGCAAACCTCCTATTTTACCAGAAGACTCACGGAGCCAGAAGGGGAGGCGGAGATGGGCCACGAGTGGCCCAAACCACATGGTGGCGCGGCCAAGGGGCCCACCGCGCCAGCCTATGAGGAGGGCAACTCGGGCACCTCCCCGAGTCCCCCTTTCGACTACTTAACCCTCTCTGACCTAAAACGCGAGGGGGTCGTCCACTTCATCCAGAAACATCACCGTACGCCGCCACCATCGCGAAACCTATTTCGGGGACCAGAAACTCCGTTCTGGCACTCCGCCGGGACGGGGAATTGGAGGAGATCATCGCCATCATCATCACCGACGCTTCTCCATCGACCATCCATGTTTCCCCCATCCATGTGTGAGTAATTCCCTGCTGTAGGCTGAGGGGGATGGTAGGGATTGGATGAGATTGTTCATGTAATAAGCTATAAGATCATTAGGGCATGGTGCCCAGTATCCGTTGTTAGTACTTATTGATGTTGTTGCAACTTGTTGAGCTTAATGCTTGTCACTAGGGCCCGAGTGCCGTGATTTCAGATCTGAACATGTTATTGTTTCATAATGATATGCACTGTTTATTTATCATACCTGCAAGTTGTATACACATATTGTTGTCCGGAACCCGCGGTCCCAAAGTGACAATAATTGGGACAGCCGAGGGGAATGGCTGCGATGTGAGGATCACATGTGTTCACGGCGTGTTAATGCTTTGCTCCGGTACTTTATTAAAAGGAGTACCTTAATTACCAGTAGATTCCCTTGAGGCCTGGCTGCCACCGGCTGGTAGGACAGAAGATGTTGTACAAGTTTCTCATCGCGAGCACGTACGACTATATACGGAACACATGCCTACGTTTACTTAGTACTTGGATGCTTTATCATTATTATCTGCAATGCCTATGTCTTGATTATTATATGAGCTATCTTATCCATGCAGCGCCCGTTCATCCATCCCTATGCCTACAGTGTTTTAATCCTACTGTTTACTGCAATCACTACTGCTGTCATTACTTCACTGCTGCTATTATTTCATCGCTACTACTGCTATAAAACTGCTACTACTGATAATCTGTGTCGAGCAAGACTATTCACAGGTGCAGCTGAATTGACAACTCCGCTGTTAAGGCTCCCAAGTATTCTTTGGCTCCCCTTGTGTCGAATCAATAAATTGGGTTTTACTTCCCTCGAAGACTGTTGCGATCCCCTATACTTGTGGGTCATCACACCACATGATCCGCAAAGGTGTGTAAGCGTCCATTTTTTCCAATGTAAGTGTTCTGGGTAGGAAGTCAAATGTCACTGGATTATGTAATTTAAATCAGTTGACTCCTAATATAATTTCAGATTCAGGCAATGGTAAAATCCTGAAATCTGCTGTGAATTGGACTCCTTGGATAGTGAACTTGCAACCCTGTGCAATGAACTTGGATTGCAATTCTCCTCCTCCAGCTACTGTGACTATTTTGACTGAAGTCGGAATGAGCTTGATGTTATGCTTCACAGTGAATTGGTGATCCATAAAAGTACTAGTGCTCCCTGTGTCAGCCAAGGCGATGGCATTTGTTCCCGACAAGGATAGTTTAAGGGATATGGTGGATTCACCAGGAGTGCCCTTATAAGCTGCGGCCGAAATGTACATCATGTTGATGCGAGCCGGAGGTTGTCCTTGAGGGTCGACTGCTGCTTGCTGCAGTTCTGCCATTTCTGCAAGGTTAACTTCTTCTTGGTTTTCCAATTCGTCATCAGAGTAGCCCTGCATCTCTAGAGCATGAAGAGTTCTCTGCAACTGCTGGCACTTATGGCCCATGACCCAATTTTCTGGGCAATACCAACACTTCTTTGGTTCTCTTACTCTGTCAATATTTGCTCTGGGGCGATTATCTCTGACAAAGTTTTGGTGGCCAGGAGCCAAGTTGCCATGAATATTATGAGGGCGCCAGATTGTGGACAGATGTGCTTTCTCATATAGTCGGGCGAACCAGTAAGCAGACAATAATGTTGTTGGTTTCTGACTGAGGACAGTGTGTTTAATGTTGTCTTTCAGTCCACTGATAAAGCGGTCGGCAAAGAAATCCTGAAGGAGATAACTTTTTTCTCTCTTCATTTGTGTCATCCAATCTTCATACACATTTATGTAGCTGTGTAACATCCTAAGTTTTTCAAGAATTTGAAAAATCAGAAAAATTAAAAACTTTTTGAAAACTATATGTATTTTGATTTGAAAAGAGAAATCATGCATGCATTCATCATCTTCTTGCATTGTTTGCATTTAAAAAAATTCAAAAGTTGGAAATATAATTCCACTTGAAAACATATTTAAGAAAATATATTAAAAGGGAAGTTATGCCCTATATATTGTTTTTGATTATTATGGTTTTATTTATTATGTCTAATTTTTGGTTGTGATTTGATTGTAATTATTTGGAAAATAAATTATTTTCAAATATTTACATTTGTCGTATTTTATTTGTTTTTATTAAACCACAAATGATTTTATTCACAGCCCTAGTTTAAATTTGACATAAATGTCAATTAAGCAATTATGCAATATTTCAAATTTATATTTGTGAAAAGTATTTGAAAAGTGTGTTTGACTATTTTAAATGATAAAGTTTATTTTTACAAATTTTACCAAGTTGGTTTGAATCCATTTGGAGTCATATTTTAAAAGATAGAAAAACATTTCAGAAAATAGAAAGGGAAAAGAGTTCAAAAAAAAAGAGACTAGCTACCTGGGCCGAGCCCATTTCTCTCTCTCTCTCTCGCGCGCTGCCCAGCACCAGCCCAGACCCGCCACACCTCTCGCTCTCGCTGCCATGCGGGCCCCGCCCATGACGCCAGCCATGACGTCACCGCCTTCAACCTCTCGCGCAAGCACACTATCCCGAAACCCTAACCAAACTCGGATCAAATTCGTTGGGATTTGCTTGCGAAACTTCCGTGCCCTCTTGCCAATATAAATCCCAACACCCCCGCATTATTTCCCCTCAAAAACCCTAGCAAAAGTGCCACCAGGCTGCCCACAATCTTCCGCTGCCGTCCGCCACTGCCGCCGGCGAGTTCTGCAAGCTCCGGTCACCCTCGTCGACCCCAAACCCTCCTGTCTTCTCCTTTCTCCTTATTTTTTCCTTGCGAACCTCCCTGACACGTTCTGGTATCTGTTTGTGCGCTAGATCGACGGGTGCTTGATCAACCAAAGCAAGCCGCCGCCGTCCTCGACTCCGGCGAGCAATTCCAGGAGGAGCAGGACACGCAGGAGACCACCACCTCGTCACCGTAACCGCTTCGTCGTCCTCTTCGCCGTGGTATGATCCGTTCAACCCATTAGGTTGTAGATCTTCGGGAACACGCGAGGCAGTGCTCGCCGGCAATGGCGCGGCCGCGGTTTAGTCCTCCAGCTAGGTTTCCGGCGACAGCGCCGCCAAGTTTTAGATACTTTCGTTCTGGACCGTTAGATCTAGGTTGTACGACTTAGATTAGATCTACCGGCGAAGGGGTATCAGCGAATCGGAGGAGGCCACGTCGACGCCGAGTCAGCAGCTTCGTCAGCGCCAAGTCAGCAGCATCGTCAGCGGTCAACGCCTCGTCAGTGCCAAGTCAGCAGCATCGTCAGCGGTCAACGCCTCGTCAGCGCCAGCGTGGAGGAGATTTTTTCTGTTTTATTTTTAATTGGCGGTTTTGCAGAAAAGTCCTTGTAACTTAGATCTATCATTAATTTTTATTGGTTTACCCAAATTTGACAAATAAAATATTTTTGGAAAGCTCTCGATGTGTAGAATCTTTTGGCTGTATTATTTTTATGTTTTGCCACGTTTAAAATATTCAAATTTCAAATGAGTGATTTGAGTATTTTTGGCATAACTTTAAATCTATAAGTCCAAATTTTGCAAATAAAATCTTTTTGGAAAGCCCTTGACTTTTAGAAAAGTTTGGCTGAATTAGTTTTATATTTTGCCAAATTTAAATTTATTCAAATTACAAATGTGTTATTTGAGTAAATTTGGCATATCTTTTATTATAAAAATTATTTTTATCACATGTTCGAATCATTCATGACTTAGTATTTTTAGAAGAATTGAGATGCTCTCAAAAACACTTAGAAATAATTTGGACCTCATATTTGTGATTCTTTCCTTAGCAAAATTTTAGCACCTTATAAATTGTGTACTTTCCTTAGAACTTATTTTGTCACCTTGGTTTGTTAAACTTACTTTCCTTAGAAATTATTTTGTCACTTGTTGTGTTAAAACTTTTCCTTAGAAATATTAGGCATCTCGAAATGGTTAACTTTTCCTTAGCAAAATTTGATATGCTTGTATGTTAGCCCTATTTGACCCTCCAAGTTGAAAATCACCAAGTTAGAACTAGTGAAAACCATGAATGACAAGAAGATGTTGAATTCGTCCATCTTTGAAGGCAACAAGAAGCAACTACAATGAAGACCAATGGAGTACTTAGCCAAGAAAACAGACTCCAGAAGCATCTCCAAGAAGTAAAAGCACTTAGAAGAAAATCAAGAGGAACTTCAAGAAGACCAACCACCTTTATTCTCTAAGTCTTTCTCCCTTTTCTTTTCTTCTCCCTTAGACTTTATGGTGGCTAAGTTTATCCAAGACCAGCCCTGGTGATACCAAAACCATCAAGTCTACAAAATTTTAATGAAGTCATCACACCAAGGAGAAAGCTACAAGGAAGCCTGGATATGATTCTTGGGAAAACCAATTACATCTTTCTCTCTATTTTTTTCTGCTCTTCCTATCCCTCTTTAACTGTGGACATAGACCAAGTTCTTAGTGGTTATGACTAAGACCCTAGAGTACTAATTGAAGATCATTGAAGATCAATGAAACTACAAGGGAGTTAAAGATTCTTTGAAGACCAAACATGTGAAGACTTGAAGCAACCATACAACCTATTCAAGTTATTTTATCAAGATTATTTGTCCAACCTTGACCTAGCCAACTTGTCTAAGTTATTTGGTCTATGTATGAACTAGCAAAATTAGAGAAGTTAGAAAAAAATATTGACTTGTGATTTTATTTGCATCTCATGCATATCATATTTTCTTAAGTGTTGTTTTGCTTGTATATTCATTGTGACTTGTTTGATGTGTTGGAAATTTCGGAGAGAGACGAAGGCTTTTGCACCTGCTACTCCTGCTCTCTCTGTTGCCAAGGCAAGTGGCACACCCCCCATAAATTTCCTAAGTATTTTCTATGCATGACTTGGTGTATTTTTCTATAAGCATGTGTTGGATAGTATTGCTATGCTGAAACTACACTATCTCCTTTTACTAGTTGTCTAGAATCCTATTATAACTTAGTAGAATTATTGATGCTATGCAAAAGTGTTTTATTGAAAAGCTTAGATTTACTAATTTAAAATGAACACCTGGGTGAATTTGGGCTTGATTGGATGTATGAGTTGAGTGTTGTCCCTAGGGGTTATACCGATGGGATATTCACTTGTGGATTGCCACCCAGGAACAAAGGGATCTGAAGAACTCCAAGTGAAGATTGCTTCCCGTGCAGCCATTAGTCATATGGGCTCTGGCTAGATGGATTAAGTTGCGTGCACTCCTCCCGGCTTGACAAGCAGATGTAGAAGGATGTAGGTGGAACGGGTCAAGCCTGTATGGGATGGGGAAAATGCTTCTGAAAAGTCTCGTCTCAATCTTCTCCTTTTCCTTAGCACAATTTGAGTGTAGAGGATAGTTTGGGCTGATTGGGTCTAATGGTGAACGTGCACAACCTCTCGAGAGTGTCAAAACTAAGTACTTAGCCGTGTCCCCGGTTACGGACAATTCTGAGCAGCTGATCAAGGACGTCAACGGAGGATCCCAACATTCCAATTTCTTTAAGTAAAATTTTGATGGGTGAATAAAGGTAGATGAGACTATGGTTTTTATGCCATACTTGGCTCGATTAGAAGAAAAGTGTTTTCCAAAAGAGATAGGAAAAATTGGCTTTATGCAAAATAGCCTTTGAACTCCACCAGCCAAATATGCATATAGGTTATTAGAGTTATTCCTCTAAGTGTCCACATAGTGTCACTTGCCAGTTCCATTTTTAATGGTTCTGACTCACTCTGTTGCAAAATTTTATTTGTTGCAGATTGTTCTGACGATGAGTGAGTTTACGTTAAGGGTTTCGAGTCTGCAACCAACATGTTTCGCCTGTGGCACATGAAGATGATGGAGATTCACTGAAGAATAATGTTTTCCGCTGCTTTACTCTTTCAAAGCTAGCTTCGTGCTATGCAATTTGTAATGAATATTTTCCTAAGTACTGGATCCGCGTGTAATAATTGATACTTTGTTGTGATATTCATCGTAAACTGTGTGTGCAAATGAATCGATCCTGGGGTTTGCACTATACACAGGGATCTTGCCAATTTTCTAAGTGTAGGTCCGCTACAAGCTGTCCACAGTAGTTGTCTGGTGCAGATGTTGAAGCTGATCCATTGGATTTACTGCCTGATTGTCCCGAAATCTTTCAATGAGAATTCGGCCTAATTCAGACCAGGTGATGGTTTGGAGATTAACTCCAGCTGAGTTTAGCCAAGTCTTGGCCTGACCACGTATGTGAGCTAGTCCCCACTTCACTTTCTGTTCTGCACCAATGCCCACAAGACTGAAGATATCATCGCACTCGAGGATCCAGCTTCTTGGTGCAGTACCATTGAAACTAGGCAATTCCACATGTGGTGTCCGTATCTGAGGCTCCAGCTGTCTGTATTGTTGCTGACAGTCTGGTGAAGGAATAGTTTGCTGTTGAGGTTGTGGGCTGGTGGGTGTTTGTGCTTGCTGGTTTTGTTGGTGGTAAGTTTGTTGGGTAGGTTGGGAGTAAGTTTGAGGATTGGGCTGAGTATATGTTGGTGGGAATTGTGGTGGATAGTATGGATAGAAAGGTGGGTAGTATGGGTTCGGCATTGGTGGGTATTGGTATGGGTTTTGGTTTGGTGGGTATTGGTATTGTGTTGGTTACTGGTAATACTGGGGTTGAGTTATTGGTGTCGTATGTTGGGTATATTGGAGTTGCGGAATTGTTGTTGAGGATGTGGCATATTGGGTTTGAGATGTTGTTGTTTGCGGGAGGGTGGTGACAATAGGAGCTGTTGTGGTAGCCACCGAGGTCACACAGGCATTTGGTCGAACAGGTGACATGCCTGCTTGGTAAGGGAGTTGTTCCGGGGTGAGATTTCCCAAATTTGGTGGAAAAGGGAGTGGCTTTCGTGCTTGCGGAGGTTGGCTTTGCGGTGTTGGGGCTTCGGGTATGGGAGAAAGGTTGTGGTTTGGTGGTGGAGGTGTCAAAAGGAGGCAATTTTGTGCGGTGGCGGAGGTGGTGGTGGCTGAGGTAGTGGTGGATTCCGTAGTGCCCCCGGATCATCAATCACCACACGAGCAAATTCAGCAGCCATGGAGTGCATCATGGAAGAGAGTTTGGCGAGCTCACCATTGATGGCGCGGAACGCCGCCGTGGACTCCGATTGGTGCTGGTCCAGCCGCTGATCGATGGTCGGTGCTACCTATGGGGGTGGTTCCCGCGCAGTTGCTGCAGCGCGTTCGGCGTCGTCTCCCACGACGTCGTCGACCTCGGCTCCGAGCTGGTTACCGCCGCCGACGTCGGTAGCGCTTTGCTCCTTGTCTCCCATCAAGGCCCGACGTTCTCTCGATAGGGAACGGGAGTGTTTGCTGCTGGGCATGGCCCGAGGGATTTTACCACTAGATCCGACGAACTAGGAACCTCTGCTTCGAGAATCGAATTTGGCTTGAGATAGAGGGTGGGATGGGAGGGTAGCGGGGGTTTGGGAAAGAAGAATTCGAGCGAGACGACCGATGCCTGGCTCTGATACCACGATGTCAGGAGCCACTCGTCCTGGACATGGGTTAGTCGAAGAAATAGGGGAAATTGAGCTCGGTTGCTCAGGATTGATAAAAATTGTAAATTGGAAATAAAAGACAGGAAAGGAAAGTGCAGGTAAAATTAGGGATTATAGATTGCTTGGACCTCCCAGCCTCCCCTCTTGCTCTTTATATTGTAGAGCAAGCCAAGCGATTATAAGAATACCCCCTGCAGGCACAGTTACAACCTTCAGACATAGCTGGCTAATCAGTACTTTGCTTCGGTTTAGCTCATAGCCGTTGGATGGGGGCGAAACGTTGTCTTCTGATCTGAACCGTTGGTTATTTCCTGAACTTCTACAGGTTGCAGAACAGATAGGCTCCTGACAGGTATAGCTTTTGGCAGAGATTTGGCTGTGTGTCAGATTTGGCATTTGGCCACACTGGTCGCCGCCGCGATGCTCCGCCTCCGAAGCCACCTCCACCGCGCCCTCCGCGCCGCCTCCAATCTCCCTGACTCCTCCGCCGTCTACCGACTCCCCTACTCCTCCGCCGCCGCCTCCCCCGCCCAATTCATCATCGAGGACTACCTTGTCGCCTCCTGCGGCCTCACGCCAGCGCGAGCTCTCAGAGCCTCCAAATACCTCCCCCACCTCAAGTCGCCTGGCAATGCCGCCGTCCGCGCATTCCTCGCGGACGCCGGACTCGCGGAAGCCGACATCGCCTCGGCCATTGTCTTGTTTCCGCGGATCCTCTGCTCCAGTATCGACAAAACCCTAACCCCCCGCGTCGCTCAGCTCCGGGACATGGGCCTCTCCCCTCACCAGATCTCCCGCCTGGTAACCATCGCGCCCCATATATTTGTCAGCCCCGCCCGGATCTCTAGCCTCGCCTTCTATCTCTCCTTGCTGGACTCCTACGACAAGGTGGAGGCGGCCATCAAGTGGAACTTCTCCCTCCTCTCAAGGAACGTCGACACTGTTAAGCCCCAACATTGCGTTCCTGCAGCAATGCGGACTGACTGGTGACGATATTGCCGACCTCTATGCGCGTGGGCGTACCGGCAATCTGCTCACCAACAATTTAGAGCATATCAAGAAAATGGTGGCAAAGCTTGGTGTGAGCCGCTGCTCGGGGATGTTCAAGAAAGCCCTGGTGACCGTCTGCAGCCAAAGGCCTGAGAGGATTACTGCAAAACTGGAGTCGTTGGAGATGGCTCTTGGATACTCGGAGGCCAAGCTGGCCGTGCGCAGGTGGCCAGGCATTCTCAGTCTGTCAGAAGTCAGTCTTAGCCATAGGGTGGAGTTCCTGAGGATGGAGTTTGGGTTGGAGCCTTCATACATTGCGCACAGGCCAACCATTCTCTGCTACAGCTTGGAGAGGCGGATGATCCCACGGCATTTTGTGATACAGGTTCTGAAGGCGAAGGGGTTGGTCAACAAAGACATTGACATGAAGTACGTATTTTCCTTAAGCCACAGCACATTTGTAGAGAGGTACCTGCACCGTCGATGAATGTGTTCCAGGCAGATGCTTATCCTGCTGCTTGTGCGAGAGAAATGCTTCCCGAAGTTCGATTGTGAGAGGTTGAAGCATTGACATCTGACATGTTGTTAGTTCAGGCTAGAATCTAGTGATTTGATTACTCATGTGCTGTGATTTGGCTTACACGTTGTTGTTTCTGAGGCGTTTGAATGGTGCATTTTTGCTGGGGTTTTTCCCCTGGTTTATGGACCTTAATGATGATGCCGGTTGCTTTGATGGACTTGGTAAAGAATATATTCCTTCCCCCCCTTTGCTGTTGTTATGCTACTAATTAACTTATTTGATACCTGATGAATCTATGCATGTTATCAGACATCAGTTACATGTTACATATATCAACACAGATACCAGGCTCCAGAAATATTCAGCAATAAACGTTGCTTGCATGGTACATATGAACAAACGAGAGCAAAATGATACTCAGAGTGGATAGCAGCAAATGCACGTGGAGATGGAACCCCACTTATGCTAAAAAAAAGTAGGAAATTGTCCAGGCTCAGCTTGACATGATTGATAGAAAGTAATCTCCATACTGGTGATAATAGGTATCTTCTGCTATGAAAAATCTATGTATCATAGATTCATAATAGATAGCTACCAAGAATGGAAAAATCATTCTACAATATCAAGCATTGAGGAGACTCATTCCGGTAACAATGAAATTTAAAACCATTCTCCGACAATGATAAGATGGAAGATTATCGATGAGACCAACAGGATTTGAAGTTGATGGAAACAGGTAAACCCTGAGACATGAGAAGTTAGAAGTTTAAGATACTTCAGGAGATCAACAATGAAAGCTTTCACAAAAAAAGGGTTTAATACTGGAACCATATAGCACAAACGAATGTTTGAGGAAGGTTGGGTCTCACAACACACAAGCCATGATAAGCACACAAGGGACCAAGGGAGTATTTGAAACGGTGTCCATGTCCGAGTACAAAGCTCAACAATCATTGCTCTCGTAAAACCATAGAAAAGGTACATAGAGCAACTTCTTTTCGGCTTATAGACCAACTTCGAGGTCCAGAAGCTGAAGCCTAGAAGAAGTGGAAGTTTTTTGCCAGCTTCTTCCCACCGCCGGGCTTCTCTGTAGTGCAATTTTGGAGGCCCGAAGAAGCTAGCAGAGGGCAACTTTCTCAGCAAGCCGGAGATGGAGATCTTGGCGTCGTCATCGCTGTTCGTGACCTGCTCTTGCTAGCGTCCCCACGGCCAGCGCCAACGGCAGCCACATGATCCACCAGACGACCGCCGTGTGGATGGTCCAGCAGCCAGTGGGCGCCACCAAGCAGCCCACTCAGTTCTGGGCCTTCCAGTCAGCGCCCCTAGTCATCAGCCTCGCCGGCACGCAGAGAATGCCGACTGGAGATGTATTCCCGAACTTCGCCGACTTCCATCAACAACAGCAGCAGCAATCTGCATCTACAGTGGTTTATTAGTTCCATCGGGCTTATAAGATACTGCCAAACAGCAGTATATTATTTAGTACAGGCTTGTAAGTTACAGGCGAGTATCAGCTTGAAAATGATGCTACATTCTATGGTACAATGACTACATTTTTCATATTAACGAAAATACATACTCACATGCAGTACATTCCTATTTTTTCACAATTGACTAATTTCTTTTGATTTTATGTTAGAACCATGTCAGTTTTATGTTCTCCCTGTGCACAGCAGCTGCTCGTCCGGCCGATTGACTATTATCTGTTTGGTATTTTTCAGTTCTAGCAAGCATGGACTGTGATCTATTTGTTATCATGAACGCCTGTAGCTCTATCTTGATGCCGTAAAATGAATGTATCGTGTTTGGAGGTTATATTATATCGTCCAAGATGTAGCTCTATCTAGATGTGTTAATTGTCCACACTGATGTATGAATTATGCAATAAGTACCATTTTCAGAGGCACCGGCTCACGTTACGACATGCGCCAATGCTATTAGACACAGTAGGCAATGGCTTTGCAGCTCGGAAGCCATGCCACACACAACCTTGCTGCCCAACGAGTGTACAAATATCTCATGAAGAAAACAATATTTAGACATGATAAATCATTAAACACCACCTATGGAGATAATTTAAAGATGATGATTTACAGTTTTACACCATCTTTTGCAGGTTGAAGTAAGAAAACACAATTGAGTATGCTTGTGGTTGCAACAGATGGAAAAATAGTAGAAGGCTTCTAATTAATTCTTAGTAAGGCAACCAAGATATGTATAGTATAACTAAAGTTTCACCTTGGCCTTATCTTTCAATCATAGATGCTGAATTGTATCCATGGATAAACAATCAGATCTCACTTCAACGAATAATCTAGTGCTTACTCCATATATCTTATCAAATAAGAGAATAGAGATAAAAATTCACATCAGGCTTATAAATCATGAGATTGAGAACCTTGTGGAGAACTAAGTGACAACCACACAAGATATCATTTTCAAAACTCATTGTATTGAAAAAACCATGGCCTGAAATATGGATAAAAGAGCACTAATACGGAAAAGCCATTGTATTAACATACATGAGAAAAATCCAGAGAGCTTGAAAAAGAAAATGCTAGAAGGAAATGAACTAAAAAAACTAATCATTCTAAATAACAAAAAATAATTATTGTTCAGGATTTGTGTGAATGCTGAAGAAAATGAAGACCGGAGAAACTGTTTATGATTCTCAAGAACAAAATAGAGAACACAAAATACAAGCTTATAATAAGAAAGAGAACTCACCAATTAAGAGTATTGATCCTTCCCAGAAAGTAAAAATGCTAGAAGGAAGCCCATCTTGAATCTTGGAAGATGATCGATCCTTATTGTGCAATGTAGCTCGCTCCTATTCTGCAGATACCACGAGGGGATCATTAAATAATAAATTGCAGCTAGTTACATGGTAAGAAGTTTTTTTACAATATCTGATGCATGTGAACCATATTGACTACTAAAGGGGTAGGCGCAATGAATGTAATATGAAGAGAGATGGAGATACTCTCAACTGTTCATACACTTATGATGTCCAGTGCATGTAAGTTGATGAACTTTACCTCCAGATTTGTGCAAATCAGTATTTAGCCCATCGAGACATAACTACTAGCTGCTTCTTTCTTCGGACATTTGTCCATTATAACCTTCCTTGACTCATCCGATACAGACCATTGGCTAGCAGCAGCGTGAAAATTTGAGATTAACACAAGATTTCGAGTATTATGTGGATCAACTTCCAGAAGATGCCCAGCTACCTTGTTGCCTCTCAGCACATCTATGTTAGATATACATGCATTCAACATAGCCACACAGATAGCACCAGAAAGCTCAGCTAGGTTCGCACGTAAACTACAGTAAAGATCCCATGCCTCATCAATCTGTCCTGCCCGGCCTAACATGTCAATAAAACAAGCGTAGTGCTCTGGTCCTGGATCAATTGCATACTTGCTTTTCATCAAATGTAACTTGGCTCGGCCTTCGTCCACAAGACCAGTGTGTCCACAAGCTGAGAGAACAGCCAGAAATGTGATGGCATTTGGCAAGACAATGGGTACAGATTTCTCCATCCTCTCAAACAAATCCAAAGCCTCTTTGCCGTGCCCATGGCGACTATAACCATCAATCATACTGGACCAAGAAAGTACATTTTTGCCGGTCATTCGATCAAACACCACACGTGCACCCATTGTCCGCCCACACTTTGCATACATGTCAACAAGTGCATTGCACAGGATAGTCTCAGAATCAAACCCACAACGGAGAACCTTGCAATGCACCTGCAGACCATATGCCAAATTAGCTGTGGCTGAGCAGGCTGAGAGAGCGCATGTCAGTGCGATTCTATTGGGTTCAATACCTCCCAGCATCAAGAAAGCCTCCCGGAATCGGCCATTCTCTACGCAGCCTGAAATAAAAGCGTTGTAGAGCGCCACATCCTTCGGGCGCTCTATGTGGATAAACAGTCTCTTCGCCTCCTCGACGCAGCCGCAGCTCATGTAGAGATCTACCAGGGCTGTCTTCATAATGACATCATCTTGACACGAAAGAACTGTCAGCGCGTGGACCTGGCGGCCGGGGCGGACGGCGCGTGAGGAAGTGCAGGCCTTGAGCATGGTGCACAGGGTGGAGGCCGTCGGCGCGAACCGGCAGCTGCCATGCCGCGAAAGGCTTCTGCGGCGGCGGCGGGTCGTGCGTGACGGACGTAGCAGGCGATGAGCGCGTTCCAAGCAACGGCGTCGCGAGCGGGCATTTCGTCGAACAGGCGGGAAGCGGCGCATGGGAGGCCGGCCTTTGCATAGGATGTGAGGAGGGCGGTCGCCGGGATGGGGCTGGAGAGCGAAGAAGACTTGAGCAGCATGGCGTGGAATCCAGAGGAGGGGATGGGTGGGAGGAGAGGCGGCGGAGGAGCGCGGAGAGCGGCGGCGGCGCACGAGGCATTTCCTGTAACTAACGGAGCGATGTAGAGCAACGCGGTTTTGACGGGGTAGATGAAAAATTAAGTTGGGCCAAGGTTGTTAGAGCATCTTCTGCAAAGCCCCCTACATTTGAAGTTTTTCTGAAGAACCTGAAACTGTTCCCCTACAAATTCCCTTGGCAAAAAATGTAAATGGTTCGAGGCAGAACTATTAAACATATGCTCAACACACTGAAACACCCTTTAATCTGTATCCTACTCCCTCCGTTCTAAAATAGACGACTTCCATTTGTCAAGATACGGATGTATCTACACTTGTTACACATCTAGATACATCCGCATGTAGACAAATGAAGTCATCTAATTTGGAACGGAGGGAGTAGTAGCTATTGTCACTTTTTTTTGAAACAAGGCTTAAAGATTTGCCATTTTCATTAATTAAAAAGAAGGTTTATACAGGTTTTGTTGGCCAGGACAAGCCCTCGGACTTCATAAGGAAGATTACTCTCCCGGAATTACATTGCTAAAAAGAATTGGCCCCGGACAAAACCCAAGCTCTTGCATCATCTTTAATTTGCGCAATGACTATGAAAACCAGCGAGGCGACGTGCCGAAAGATCCTACAGTGCGTTCCTTCCAAACCTCTCACGAAATGAGCATAATAATGGAGGACATTGCCTTCCTAGCAATGCCATTGTCGAGGTCGAGGTTAGACCACCACGCACCAACATTCATCTCATTAGCCCAATGCCGTGTATGTATCTCGAGCATGCCCATGTATATAAAATTGACTAGGCTATATATCAAAAAAAAAAGGAAAGGAGATTTGTCTACAAATGTGTCTTTCGCAAGATGGCTAAAATCGCCCAAGGCATGATTCTATATAGAACCAACTATGTTTTGTGGTTAAACTTTTTTACAATGGTGGTGTTGCTACTGTCTTTATGATGCTAGACATCCAAACAAATGATTAGCGTTATAGATGTCAGCGTTACCACCTTAGTGAGTGGAGATCTGGTACAATTTTTACCCTAGTAGACTTTTAATTGCAGCCACTCTTTTGCCCGCAGTTTTATGGAGAGATGTTTTGGAGATCGAAAAAGGAAAATAGGTAATTGTCAGAAACAACTTGTAATATCCTGTGAAAGTTATGCGCAAAATTATTTTGAGCTAACAGAGACCCACAAATTGTTAGTGAAATGTGGTATGATCTGGAGAGTGGGTAATGGTACTTCAATCCGAACATGGCGGGACCCTTGGATCCCCCGATGGCCCTCACTCCGACCAGTTTCTATTAAAGACCGATGCCGGATAAATAGAGTTGCAGACTTCTTGGATACGAATGGTGCTTGGAAGGTTGATCTACTGCATACTCACTTCGTGCAGTGGATGTACAAGCAATCGTGAGAATTAGGACGTCACCAAAGCTGAGACATGATTTCACTGCATGGGCCCCTGAGAAATCGGGGCAGTTTACTGTTGTCAAAAGTGCTTATCATCTTGCTATGCAGGAGCATGTGCAATCAAATATCTCAGGTGCCTGTAGCTTGCATCCGAATGGAGAGCGGCCTGACTGGAACATGATATGGCAGGTGAAGGTTCCACAGAAAATTAAGATTGTAGCGTGGAAGGCGGTAGTCGAGCCCTTGCTACCAACCAGTGTAAATTCAGTCGCCATATCCAGACAATTCCCAGCTGTCAAATATGTGGAGCTGAAAAGGAAGACTCTTTCCATGCTCTTGTTGCTTGCGATCATGCAGCTAGCCTGTGGCGGTCGATGCGGCAGGAGTGGCCGATCCCGGCGATTACTGATATACAGCATACATGCGACGAATGGTTGTTTGACCTGCTCTCAAACAATTCTGATACTATTCGTGGGATGATCGTTATGCTGTTATGGCGTAACTGGAGCGTCAGGAACGATATGCTTCATGGTAAAGATGCTCCTCCAACTGAAACTTCCAGGAACTTCATTAGCAGCTATTTCTCGTCTGTGCTCCATACAAAGGGACAATCAGTTGAGATGATTCTGAAAGGAAAATCTCCATTGGTCTTAGTACAGCCTCCTGTAGCGCCGAAGCAGCGGAAGGAATGCGAACCATGGCCATGTCCGCCGGCTGGGTGGGTGGCTCTTTCGGTGGATGGTTCATTCCTGAAAGATACAAGGCAAGCAGGGTCAGGTACGGTCTTATGTGATCATGAGGGTGCAGTAATATTTTCGGCCTTTAGATGCCTCCCTAATTGCAATGACGCCCTTGAGGCTAAGATCAGTGCGATGATGGAAGGGATTGCATTGATTGTTCAGTCGACAGACCACCCAATTATTATTCAATCTGATTGCTCAACTGCTGTTGTTGCCCTGACAAGTGCATTGTTAGACCGATCTGCCTATGGACATCTTATATTGAGAGTCTGCTGGAAGATCGAGAGTTTATTCCGTTGAAGATTGGACGTAATCAAAATAGGGTATCTCACAATCTAGCTAAGCTTGGCAGCTCTGGTGGTTGCAATATGTCGTTGCACCAAGTACCAGATAGTATTACTCATTTTGTATTAGCAGATTATAACTCTATTTCTAAGGAATAAAACTCCATATATTCCCCGCAAAAAAGGAAACATTTAGAGGTGTCAATGGATTTTTGGCTTTCTTTAGTGTGACAGGGAGAGAGAGGGAGAGGAGAGACGCAAGCGAGTCGGTGTGAGAAATGAGCGAGTCTAGGGGAGGCAGGGTGTAAACGGATAGAATAATTTTCGCACCGTATTCGATTCCGAAACCGTTATGAAGAATCCATATCCTGTTTTAAGTAATCCGGCGGAAAGGATATCCGATTCCGAACTTGACACTCGGATATGATATAAGATATGGTATAGAAAATAGCCTATAATATGGATTATCCGAAAATTAAATAGGATTATCTGATGGTTTTAATCCGAATAATCCGATTTTCTACCAAAATGTCTAACCTAATAAAGCATAATTTGCAATTAATGAGTTGTCGAATTCGTCCGTTGAACAACAACTCACTTAAATAGTCATTGTATATACTGTGAAGTACAAACTTTGTTAGTTATTAGGTTATTGAACAATTATTTTTATTATATGGTTTGACAATTTACTTATGCACGTATCAATCCGATTAATTTTTTTTCGATCCGAATCGGCCCCGTTTCCGTTCCCGAATCCACCCCACATATATTCGCCTCCGAATCCACATCGGGTAATTATCCGCTCCGCTCCGATTCCGATGGAAAAATGTGGTAAAGGATATGGTAGAAACAAAATCCGATCCGACCATTTACATCCTAAGGGGAGGTGAGACGCGATCAAACCTGTTGATGCACGAGGGGTAAACCAGAAATGCGAAAATTTCATAACATGACACAAATTGAACCACAAAACATTAAACATCTTATATTATGACACATCCAGGAGTAGTTTCCAGCAACTAGCCAATCCGCATTAACAATCCGTAAAGAAACAAAATACAGAATATGGATCTCATTTCATCTTCTGTGATCGGGCTTATACACACAAGAAAAGAAGAGTTAAAAAACAGAGAATGGCATTGCTGCGTATGCAGCCAGCGAGACTTGCAAGTGCGAACACAAAAGGCAGGCGAGCTCGAGAGGAGCGGCCAGCGCGATGCTCCGCCTCCGTAGCAACCTCATCGCCCTCCGAGCCGCCTCCCGTGCCGCCGCCTCTCTCCTCCACCTCTCCACCGTCGCGGTCACCGCCACCGCCGCATCCCCCGCCCAGTTCGTCGTCGAGGACTACCTCGTCTCCTCTTGCGGCCTCGCGCCAGCGCGAGCGGTCAGGGCCTCCAAATACATCTCCCACCTCAAGTCGCCTGCCAATAGGGATGAAAACGGAGCGGATACGGACGGAACTGAGTGGTGCCACATTTGTTTTCATATTTTTTTACGGAAGTGGAAACGAATACAGAAACCCCGGAAACAAATACGGAAACAAATATTGTCGAAAACAGATATGAACCGAATACGGTGCGGACACGAAACAGAAAGCGGATGTTTACCGGAACCAAGAGAACCCTTCAATAATGCAGAAAAATTCAATCAAACCAACAATCTTGTCAAGTTTCAAAGATCAAATAAAATAAAACAAGATATCATGATTATATAATATAGTATCCATATTGTTTTATTCATATCTTGGATTGTGCCTAAATATTTCCACTGGAATTACTGGTCCCGCAGGATTTGGAATGCACCACATAGCAAAAACAGAAAGTTCCATATTACCGGAAACGGAAAGTTCCGTTTCCGTGGTCGTTCCACCGGAATATGCTATTCCGTTTCCGTTTCCGTTTCCGCATAAAAGTTTCCGTTTCCGTTCCGCAAAATTCCTTTTCTGTTTCCGTATTTCCATTCCGTTTCCGTTTTTCCGCGGAAAAGTCGGAAAGATTCCGTACCATTTTTATCCGTACCTTCCAATGCCGACGCCGTCCGCCTATTCCTTGCCGACGCCGAACTCGCGGAAGCCGACATCGCCTCGGCGATTGCTTCGGACCCGCGGATCCTCCTCTCCAGTGTCGACAAAACCCTAACCCCTCGCTTCGCTAAGCTCCTGGACGTTGGCCTCTCCCCTCCCCAGATCTCCCGCCTGTTGGCCCTCGCGCCCTCTATCTTTATCAGCCCTGCCCGGATCTCACGCCTGGTATTCTATCTCTCCTTGCTGGGCTCCTACGACAAGGTGGAGGCCGCCATCAAGTGGAACTACAGCCTCCTCGCAAGGAACGTCGACACTGTCAAGCTCAACATTGCGTTCCTGCAGCAGTGCGGCCTAACTTGTGACGATATTGTATTGCCCACCTCTATGCGCGTGGGCGTAGGGGCAATCTGCTCACCAACAGTTTAGAGCATGTCAAGAAAATGGTGGCATGTATTGAGAGGCTAGGCGTGAGCCCCTGCTCGGGGATGTTCAAGAGAGCCCTTGTGGCCATCTGCAACCAAAGGCCTGAGAGGACTACAGCAAAATTGGAGTTATTGGAGAGGGCTCTTGGATACTCGGGAGGCCAAGCTGGCTGCGTGCAGGCTGCCAAGCATCCTTACTCTGTCAGAGGTCACGCTGGCCCACCGGGTGGAGTTCATGAGGATGGAGTTTGGGTTGGAACCTGCATACATCGCGAGCAGGCCGGCCATTCTGATGTACAGTTTGGAGATGCGGCTGATCCCATGGCATTATGTCATACATGTTCTGAAGGCGAAGGGGTTGGTCAAGAGAGACATTGACTTGTTCACCGTGTTTTGCCTTTTTTTTTTTTGCGAAACACAGTACAACGCAGACGTTCACATACACGCGCATACACTCATCTCTATGAACGCACACCCTACCCTTATGAGCACCTCCGAAAGACTGAGCCGGCGGTTAGGTCTTGAGATTGACGAAGTCACCACGGGCGCCTCGCTGTCGACGGGAACGTCGTCTCCCACTGAAGAATATTTCCGCCTAAATGAGAAACACCAGCGTCAAACCTGAGGTTTGAACTCTGGTGGACCGGGGGTACAACCACCCTCCTAACCATCTTGCCACAGACAAGTTCTCCGTGTTTTGCCTTTCCCACAACACATTTGTAGAGAAGTACCTTGATCGTCGATGAATGTGTTCCAGGGCTTGCAGATGCTTATCCTGCACTTGTGCACAGAAAATGCTTCCTGAAGTTTAACCGTGAGAGATTGAAACATGGTTGTGAAGGTCTATTCCGTTTACCATGTTGGCCTAACTTGATGTATTGACGTCCTCAGTTCTGAATGGAATTTAGGGGTTTGATTAAATGTGCTGTGATTGAGCTTATACAGTATTTGTTATTATTTCTGAAATGTTTTGATAATCTTTTGGTAGTTTGGTGGTCGTACCCGCTCCTCGTCGCCTCCTCCAGGCGACAGGGGGCGGAACCCTAGCCGCGCCGCCGCCGGCCCCCTCCCCTGCCTCCTCTCCCCTCGTCGCCCCCCTGAGGCCGCCGGCGGACAAAGGCCGCGCGGCGCCGGTGAAGGGGGCGGCGGGGATTCGCTCCTCTCGGCTACTCTCGGTGATATGGAGGAAGCTCGCCGTGAAGTCCGCCGCCGCCATCCATCCTTGCATCCTCGTGCGCCGCCTCCCGCCCTCGCCTCTCCCCCCCATCCGCGGCATGACGCTCGCGCGGTGCAGCTCTCCCGAGCGGCTGTGGCGGCGGCGCGCCTCCAGGGCCCATCTGGGCCCAGATGGGCTTGGCGGGCCGCCGCACCCCTGAGCTGCTCCCCTCGTCCGCGGTTTGCTCCTGGCGCGGTGCAGAGCTTCCGTGCCCCCAGCGCGGCTGTGGCGGCAGCGGCGCGCCTCCGGCGCCCGTCTGGGCCCAGATGGGTTTGGCGAGCCGCCGCGCCCCTGGCTCGGAGCTGGTTTCGGGATGCTCTGCTTCTCCCGCCAGCTCCTCCGAGCTCTTTGTCCCGGTGGTCCGGCCGTTGATCCCAGCCCCGGGGGCGCCTTCGGTTTTGACGGCGCTCGACCGTGCCTTCCGGTGGTTGCAAGGGTCGCCACCTCTATACTCGGCCATCTTCCTGCAGCGGGGCGCCGCTGGGGAGGACATGTGCCATGGCTTCGCAGATGGCGGCTATGGCGGTGACGTGCCCCCTACGTGGGGGGTCGTCATGGCTGGGTGTCGAGCCACCCCTGTCTTGCCGTCAGTGTCATGCTGGTGTGCTCCATGGTTCTGCAGATGGCGGCCATGGATGCGGTCTTCTCTCCGATGCGAGGTGAGCCGTGGCAGTGGTGGTGGTAGCTTCTCCTTGTCGGTTGCTAGCCCCTCGCGTCGGATACTTGTCGGAGTCCTGTGGCGTGACTGACGTGGGTGGTCTCCGTGCGTGCTCTAGGCTAGCCCACCCTTCGGGTAATCGAACCCATATGGGGTTGGGGTTGCACTCGGTGGTGCTACGCCCTGCGACTACGGCGGCGACCCCCACGTGCGGAGAGGGTGTCTCCGATGCCCTTCCTATTCAGCCGGCGACACACAGGCGTCGTGGCATCGTCTTGCCGCGTGCGCCCCTTCGGCCATGCCCCCGACACAGGTGGTGTCGGCGCGCTGTGTGGCCTCGGATGTGCGTTGGTTTCGACTTCGTCGTTGGTGCAGTGTCATGGCTGGGTATCCGCTGTCTTGTCCTGTGGATCCTCCTTTTTGATCGCAGTGCTTGGGTCGTGATGAGCTTCTCATCATTCAGCTGTCTCCGAGTTTCTCTCTCGGAGTGCCCCTTTCTTGTGTGTTGTTGGTGTGTGTTCTTTTCTTTATTTCTCCTCTCATGTATCCCCCAGTAAACTCTGGTTCATTTGAACCCATCTTGTAGAGACTGCAAGGCCTCATAGACAACATTTTTGAGTAATGAAGTTCAGGCTGGCTCTAAGAGCCCGCCGTAGTCATAGTCAAAAAATAATAATCTTTTGGTAGTTTATTGTTCTTTTCCTGCTTCATAGACCTTACTCATGATGCCCGCTCTGTTGTTAGAGCCTCGCAGAAAGAAATTCATTCCCCCACTTTGTTATTGCTGTGCTACTAACTTATATTTGACAGCTGATGAATCTATCTGTTTGAAGGCTTGCAGAATATAGTATAAATTCCTTACAGTATATCATCAATTTAGCCATATAGGACTGCCTGTTAATTCATCGATTTGGTAACCTATCGACCTATGCTACTGGATCTTGAGGTTGCAACATAATTATATTTTGAAATTGTTGCAAGAGAATGATATACTTGCATTGTTGCACCAGCTATGATATGACTGGCTTTTCCACGTGAAACTGTGCTTAAAGTAACCTGGGACAAATGATTGGAGCTCGGACAGCTTAATTCAAATGAGGGTTTTTTGGTTGAGCGGATGACGAATTAGAAGATTTGAAAGACATGTATGATGGTAGTTTTTGAAGTTGATTTGTTGGGTTGAGGAGTAGAGAAGATCTGATCTGAAAGATGGTTGGAAAATAATCAGGAAGAGCAGCTCCGATTTCATCTGATGGGTTTGCTTAGCTTTTTATGTGTATCCTCTATTTTCCCGAATTTTGCTATAAAGTATAGGTTCTTCAATCTCGGATCACCCTCTTAAAGCTGGATTTCAGGTGATATATTCTGAAACATGAAGGTTTTTTATGTTTCTTGTTGTTTAGAGTGGTTAATTATTACCTATGATATGTCTTGTATGATTGAACTTTCGAAACCAGTTTTTGATTGCTAAATAAGCCCGTGGAGTTTGATCTGGTATGTAGTACATTGGAACCTTTTTCTCTAGAATGTTGGTGTTCGTTTTCTGTGTGACGTTGCTGAAATTAATTTTGTTGGGCAGACGTGGGTCTTTTTGTTTTTTCTGTTGTGTTTTTGTTGTCCTGGTTTATGGATTTCCAGGTTTGATTCTGTCTAACAGACCAAGTGATTCGAAGCGGGTTTTTATTGTTGTGAGTTCAACCGTCAAATTCTTCAAGACACCAGGAAGGAACAGTTCGCAATGCAGTTGCGTGGGAAGAGCAATTTTGTTCATTATTATCTTTGCTAAGCCCCTGCATTTATATCTTTGAATTGTCCGATGCTTGAATCTTTGTGGTTGTAGTAGATTTTTGTGATTTCTGTCCTTCATGCGTGCTGTTCATGTAGACAGCAGACAGTTCCTGTGTTTATAAGACGCATTAGAGTAACTTTGTGTTGTGAGTGACATACATTAATGGCATCTTTTATATAGACTAGCAATACTTGTAGCATCTCATTGCAAACTTTGTCGCTGCATCTTAGAACTTTTGCCTTGAACCTGTTTCCCATCTTATGATGGTACACCAGAGACCTATATGGTTGAGTCAATGCCAAATTGCCAATCATGCCTTTCTCAGGACCGATGCTTATTCACCTACAATAGTCAAAATTGGATAGTATTTGCATTTCTGTTTTCTAACATTGATTTACACACTGAAGAGCATCCTTAGTGGTGTCATTAGTGTTGTACCATGTAACCTTGTCAGCGAACTGGTCACACCATACATTTATCAAATGTATCTGGGCAGAACATTCTCAGAATTTGTTGTGTTTTGGTTCCTTTCTTCTCTAACCTATTCATCTGTCTAAGATGATGTCCATATGGCAACTGATGGGTGTGTCCCCAACTGTGTTCACAGTTAACTACTGTTGTGTTGCTTGCACCAAATCGTTTATCTATGACTCTGATGATGACATGCGAGAGTATGTGACTATTTGCCAGAGATCGCATGGACTAAGCTTATTTGTGCTGAAATACTTGGTCAGTCTAGTGCATTTTTGGTTCATTGCCTCTCTTGGCTTTCTTCTGCAGTGGTACTAGAAAGTCACAACCTGGACAATGTTTTTCTTCTTTTGGGAGGATCAGAGCAATTTTCATCAGATAAGCTACCATCTTGTTTAGTCATGTCAAGTTGTCAACTCTGATCTCCAGTGGTATGTACTGTGAGGAAGTACGGATGGAATAACATCATAGGAGATGTAGTGATTAAACCGTTGCCTCTATCTTTTAGTTTGATGTAGTTTTTTTACCTGTCCATAAGATAAATGTACTTGCATGCTTACTTACAGGAGGCTTTGCTGCTTCACAATTTCAGTTTTTCTTGCCACAGATGAGTCATCGGGAAGTAAACAAGTTAGAGAGGCAAAGGCAGACCTGCAGGATCAGAATCCATATTAATTAACATTACCTGTAAGAATTACCTGAGAGAATTCTATTTTTTTTGAACAGTGGCGCCAGGGGCGCCTATTTTCATTCCAGGTCAACTGCACCAGGCAGTTAAGATCACAAAGTCCTGTAAGTTTACATTCTGTAGAGTGGAAAGCGAAGGACAAGGACCTAGAGAATGATCTGAATTTGTACATAGGTAGCAAGGTTGATCTAGGCTGGACCTAGGAACCTGTGTTGCGCATTTGTGAGCCTCTCCATTTAGTTTCCTGGAGATGTGATAGACCTGAACTGAAGAATTGGCTGCGTCTCTGAAGAAATCTGCTAAGTAAGCTCTTGCATTCCAGTGAAGGAGAGCGGGGTCAATTCTTCTCGCCGCTGCCGTCTTGGCCAGTACCTGATTGTCAGTTAAGAATATTGGCATGTCAACCTGTAAGATGTTCGCTAGCTTCGCTGCTAGGAGTAGAGCTTTCGCTTCTGCGTGAATGGAGTGACCTGATGTTCTGCTAAGGCTTGTATCCTGATGCTCCATTTCCTGTTTGCCGAATCATCTCGGATATAGATTCCTAGTTTTGTTGTTGTCCCTTGTATAATATGTACCTGGTATTTTTGTTTTTGCGAAACACAGTACAATGCAGACGCTCACAAACACGTGCACACACTCACCCTATGAACGCACGCACGCACACCCTACCTCTATGAGCACCTCCGAAAGACTGAGTTGGCGGTTGGGTCTTGAGATTGACGAAGTCACCACAGGCGCCTTGCTGTCGACGGAAACGTCGCCTCCCACTGAAGAATATTCCGCCTAAATGAGAAACACCAGGGTCAAACCTGGGGTTTGAACTCTGGTGGGTTAGGGGTACAACCACCCACCTAACCATCTTGCCACAGGTTGTCTGTACCTGGTATGTCCTTGCTCTTCCAAGATGCATCTGCAAAAAAGACAGTTCCTTGGAGTAGAGAGTCAGTTTGTATAGTCGCTTCCTTGTGAGAGAGCTTCCGTCATGGTCGCGTGTACATGTGTCTGAATTTGCTTGTTTTCCTATGCATTAGAAGGAGAAATATTAGAAATTTCTAGATTATTTATAAGTGCCTGGGTGTTTATGAAAATCTGGTATGGTTCTCCTTTTTTCCGTTAGAATAGCATGTCATTCCTAGATTTTCAAGTGCACCACATGAACGTGAGAATATTCGAAAAGTAGCATAAGGATGGTTCACTGAAAGTAAAGCCAGGATAATATCTGTAAGTGTGGTGCAATTGGCAACAAGAAGCTCCATTCTTACCATGGGGCGATGAACCAGGCTGCTTTAACAAA
The DNA here is from genome assembly GCA_947311845.1 of Poa pratensis. Taxonomy (NCBI): domain Eukaryota; kingdom Viridiplantae; phylum Streptophyta; class Magnoliopsida; order Poales; family Poaceae; genus Poa; species Poa pratensis. The sequence goes on from CAMZMU010000087.1 coordinate 30,455,444, forward strand.
AGGGCAGGTAAAGAAGAAATGAATTTCATCTTCTTGCATTCCACACCTGCAACAAAAAATTCTATGTGTTTGGAGTAGCGTCCTGCTCTTGCTCCTGTTGGAAATGCCTTACGTAGGAAACGCCAAGCAAAAGTTTGAATCCTTCGAATAATTTCCTTGGATTTCCAAACCTTCTTTAGCAACTGAGTAGTTTGTGGCGCCGGTGGTCGCGGACGCTCTTCCTGACGTTGGTCATACTACCTGTAGACAAGCATAATAAGCGGATTTTGCATTGCATTTTCCATTTTGAGGTCAGGTTCCAGCAAAGGAGATCTTGATCTTCAGCATCAATAATGGGTTTGCTTTATGGAAAGGTCTGCCGAGGGTGTGAATAAAGAGTCAATAAGGCTGTTGTTCCACTTTTCGGATTGGGGAACCAAAGGTCTTTTACTATCGCCGGGAAAGTGTAGCCAGGATTCTGAATGACTAAATCCTCATAGATAGAGGCCCAAAAGGGATACCACGGTGTGCTCCAAACAGAAATATTTCCTTGAGTTAGTTGGTAAGAAGTGTGGGCTTTTAAAATAGGGAGAATTTTGACTACGGAAGCCCAGAAAGATGATTTCGGCATACTGGAGTTGGGTCGCCAATCGAAGAACCAGGAAAGTATTTAGCTTGAAGAATTAGATGGAGCTGATCATTGGGGTTTTGAGCTATTCGCCAGGCTGCCATTAGGATAAGACTTTGATTTACGGCTTGAAGGTTTCTGATTCCTAATCCTACTTCTTTTTTTGGTGCACAAAGATCTTTCCAAGCTTTTAAGCAATGGCTTCTCGAAGTTGGATCTTCTCTAATTCATGTCCACCAGAAGGTTCTTATAATGGCAGTGAGTTTAGCAATGAACTTCCTGGAGAAAAGAATATTGGACATGTAGTACACCGGAATAGAAGAGAAGACCGATTTAATAAGTTCTAAGCGAGCAGCATGTGAAAGTTTGTCCGCTTTGTAAGTACTTAGCTTTGATTTAAACTTATCTAAGACAAAGTTGTAAGCAGAGGTTCTATTTTTTGCCGGAAGGATGAGAGGATGGGCCAAGCGAATGAAAGAAGCATCCATGTCTTGCACTGGGAAGATGGTTTTGATAGCTTGTGCTTCTCTAGGTTGAACATATTTGCTAAAAATTATACCATATTTGGACCAATTGGGGGTTTGTCCAGAGGTAGAGCAAAACGAGTTAAGGATATTCTTCATGGTTATAGCTTCCTGAATTGTAGCCTTCCCACATATGAGTAGGTCGTCAACAAAAAGGAGAGAGTGGATGCGAGGACAGTTTTGGCCTAAAACCACACCATGAAGAAAGTTATTGGTCATAGCTTCCTGCAGGGCTAGTGACAATTCATTAATTGTAAAAACAAAAAGGTACGGCGAGAGGGGACATCCTTGTCGTATACCCCTGTTGCTGCAGAATCTTGCAAACGGTTGACCATTAATGATGATCGAAAAGGTGGCGAGGAAATACATGCATGGATCAAATTTATGAAATGACCCTGCAAGCCTTTGCGTGCAAGAGCTGCAACTATGAAGTTCCATTCTGCGCGATCAAAGGCTTTTGGTAGATCAATTTTGAGCATGAAAGCCTGATGTTTCCATGAGGTCAGAGCAAAGGAATGTGTAATCTCCTGGCTATTATAATATTATTGCTAATATGTCGCCCTTCTATAAAAGCATGTTGGGCTGGGTTAATATAATCGGGTAGATGAGGTTTGAGTCTATTAGCAAGAGATTTGGCAATAAGCTTATAGACTGCATTGCAGAGACTTATAGGTCTATAATCAGCAGGAACAAGAGGAACCAACTTTTTGGGGATTAGAACAATGTGAGTATTATTAATATGATGTGGCATAACACCTGAGTTAAAGAAGAATTTTACCAGATTTGTAACGTCGTCACCTATCCAGCTCCAAGTTGCTAGATAAAATTCCACGTTGAATCCATCAGCCCTGGTGAAGCATTCTTCTTCATATCCTGCAAAGTATCAAATAGTTCCTGTTTGTTTGGTATTGTGTAGGTGTAGTCAGGGCTATTTTATTGAATCTGTGTATGAAGATAGGGCCTGCCAACATTTGTATTAGTAGAAGCAAATATATGTCGAAAATAGTTCACAAAGGTGTTGCCTTTTGCTCTGGCATGTACTGGATAATATTATTTTCATCTTTAACAGAAACTATCATGTTTATTCTTCTTTTGAGAATAGCCCTATGGAAGTAAGCAGTGTTCCTGTCTCCATCCTTGATCCAGTTTTCTTTGCTCTCTGCATATAAGAATCTGGTAGTTTTGTTAAATTTTCTTCATACCTTGCAACTAGAGTGCTCTCTAACTTGTGATCTTGATCAGGCAGCGGTTTTTCTTGTAGTTGCTTAATTTGGTCTTCTAGTTCCTTGATCTCCTGTTGCAATTGCTTCTTTTTCCTGCACCAAATTCTTAGAGCTTGTGCCAAATGTTAGTTCTTTGATTAAAGGATTTGCGGGAAGTTTTTGACCAGTTTTCCTTTGCATAAGAGTTAATTTTTTCCTTTATCCACCAGTTTTCGAACTTAAAAGTACGTTTAGTTCTAGCAATAGATCCATCGTGGAAAGAAGAATGGGAACATGTGAAAGAACATCTCTCTGTGTTTTGTGTGTTAGGCAACAACATAGGATTACACTAATATATTGTCAAGTGATGCAGGAATTAAAAGAGATATTTATACATGGCATCGAAAAAATTGTGTGGGAAAAGGTTGCTGCAGGAACTTCTAGACCGGAGTTTCCGGTGCCCTGAGGCCGGAGCCTCCGGTGTGCCCACGCTGGAGTCTCCACACTCAGGGGTGCCAGAGTCTCCACCCCTCAATTTTGGAGCTCAGCGCCCCCATCGACGGCAGTCCATGTATCGCGTCCAGAAGTACCCGAAGTGGACCGGAGTCACCGGTCATGCCGGAGTCTCCGCCCTCCCTTTGGGCTAGATTCTCCGCCAGGCCGGAGTCTCCGGTCTCCACAGACCGGAGTCTCCGGGGTTATTTTTCTGCAACGGCTACATTTTGTGAAGGGGTATAAATACCCCTCCACCTACCTCCAGCCAGCTAGCTCGCCTAGAATTGAAGACACCCCATTGTTGCAAGCTCAAAACTCATAGATTTCCCAATCCCTCCACCCAAACTTGTTGATCTTTGGAGGACTGAAGGAGAAGGCCCCGATCTACATCTTCACCAAGCCGTTTTTCATTTTCCCCTCATTCACTTGAGGGACCATTTGCTAGGATTTTCATTGGGAAAACCTAGCCCCTTGTTGTACTCACTTGTTGTTGATTGCTACAGGTGGTTGACTTGGGAGCCCCCAATCCATTTGTGGGTTGTGCCCCGAGAGTGTTGTAAAGGCTCCGGATTCCGCCTTGAAGGATTCCAATAGTGGAAGGTGAACCAAGCCTTGGTGAGGTTCATCGGAGAATAGGGTGAGGCCAGTTGTGGCGCTTGAGCTTTGAAAGATCACACCCCTCCAACGAGACGTACTCACCTAAAAAGGAGGAACTCGGTAATAACCCCGTGTCTCCGCGTGCTTCCCGTTCAGTTACTTCTTATCTAGCCTTTACTTGTATCTTGTGCCTTGTCTTGGGTTAACTTATCATACAGGTAAATTCACCTTAGTTGCATATCTAGAGAATTTACCTTTGTGTCAAGCCTAAATTTGAAAAAGAAATAAAAATTGAGTAGCACCTATTCACCCCCCCCCCCCCCTCTAGGTGACCATACCGATCCTTTCAGCATGGCCGCTTATTGTGTGCATAACATTGGAAATGGGAAACATAGCACACCAATTAGCATTAACAAGGCAGCGATCAAGCCTTTCATACACCGGTTTAGATGAGAAACGTTAGTTTGTCCATGTGTTGGCTGGACCACTATAACCTAAATCAAATAAACCACAAGATTTTACCAGAGATTGAAAAACATTCTTACGAGAGCGATTAGTAACCAGGGAGTTCTTATCCATATCATACAAAAGCTCATTCATGTCACCCATACATAAGATCGGAAGGCTACCATTATCATACACAAAAGTGGTGATCTGATCCCATATGAGATTTTTTTGGCGATGACAAGGATCACCATATATACAAATTAAGGCAAACTTTTGATTAGTAGACCTAATAGTAGCAGTAGCTAAGATAAGATGAAATCCAGTGGTATGCACAATGATGTTTATGTTGTCACTCCACATCAGCCATAACCCTCCGGATCGACGCCGCGAGGGCACTATAATACTATCAGACATATTTAACCTAGTGACAAGATTTGCAGGTTTGATTTTAGAAGATTTAATTTCTGAGACAAAGGTTACTTGTGCTTTTGTAGAGTCGATCAGTCGGGCAAGATGCATCATCTTATTACTGCCCAAATCCTTGCCCATGCCTTGGCAGTTCCAGCCTAAGGCTCTCGTGGCGCCCGTGGCAGGCCAACAACTTCTCTAAGTGCGGTAACTAGAACTCTGTACTGGAATCAGAGATTTGGCGGAGGATGGAAGTGCGAGCTATGTCGCAGTAGCCAAAAAAGTAGACGGGAGTTTGACTTCCTCTTTCTCCAACCAATCCGTGGGAAAACTATAGATTTCACTTTCGGGAGAGGCCAAACTAATCTATGCCGCCAAGAAATGGAAAGGTATTGCTGAAGATACGGATTGTGGCTCACTAATTTGGGATTTTTTTGTCTTGGCTGCTAAGGGAGAAAGGGGTTATCTACCGGGGAAGAACAGATCGATGGGGGGGCTGAGGGAAGAACATATTGATGGGGAGCTGAGGAGAGAGAGTACAGAGGAGAATCAACAAGGAGATTTGGGGAAGAAATATGTGAGAAGAATCAAATTGGGGAGAAATCGGCATATCGCCAAACTACGGCATGTCACCAAACGCAATCGGCAAGTCTCCTCGGAACATTACGTGTTCGTCTTCTTCGCGAGAGAATTCTATTTATTTCTTATACCCTAATCCCTTTGGTTCATCATAACATGTTCTCATCCGTTGAATTCTTAGAAACTGGATATGGACAAAAGCTATTGTCTTACTGATTCCGAGAAGGAAGAAGAGGATGGAATGATGTTTCTAGTATTGTGGGCATTATGCCTAGCTTCTAGACACCAACAATAGTCTCATGGCTGCAATTGTGCCTTATGTGGATTGTAATAACAATTGATGCGAGATATTTGCATGTGTTAATTGTGTCAGGTCCAAATGTTATCTTCCCCCACGTGTTTGATTTTCCAGACCAGTGGTGACTGAATTGCATTCCTGGCATCTGAGATAATAAAATTAGTAGGAGTAGCCTGGAAAGAACTCTAAGGATTGCATTTTAATTACTTCATGGATTATTCTTACTAGTCGTCAACCCGTGCATCCGCACGGGCTAGTTATTTTAGGTGTTGACACTTAAACATGAAAATAACAATATCTTTATGTAACCACATGCATATATATGTGAAATATTTCCACTAAAATTGTATGTTTATTTTTCATCTAATGAAGAATATCAATGAGTATTTAGTATTGAGTAATGGTTGAGTTTTTCCCATTTGAATGGAGCACCACATGTTTTGATTTGTTTCAGAAAAACACTTGTTTTAATGGATTCACTAAGCCCATGAGATATATCTCAGAATTTTAACAATACCAAATTACTTGCTAATATTGTTTCGCATATAAAAAACTTAGTATCAATAATGAGGGTACATAGACAAAATTTTGAATTACAAACTATTTACCGAAGAAATTAGATCACTGATAAATCACATGAGTCATCTTCTATATATAAGTTGGGGATGTCATCCTAGATGAAGAAATAGAATCTAGAGAGGAAGGGAAATTACTCAACATAGTATTTGATATATTCATTAATCTAAAATAAAAATAACTTTGGTACGAAATTACAAAATGATGCAGGTATTTTATTTTATTTTATTTACCATGGATATTTGAAATCATTTTAGTATACTCTCACTGTGGTCTTATCATGGGTAGTTCTTCATAGCTAATCGCAGATAACATCACAAACTGACCTTGCTTCACTGTTCAAGGCAAGAAAGACTCATAGAAATCACTAATAATGTAATATGCTAGATGCCTTGGCAGCAGAAATTACTGATTTCATGCTATACTTAACGTAAGCTTTATAAAGAAGTATGAGATGTATAACTGTGAATAAAGGGAAGAAATAATGCCATTTGTTCAAAAACAAAGTCACCTTTCCGCAATATCATGTGTAGTACTATAATTCCAATAGAGAGAAAATATATAATTATCTCTTTGGAAGCGTGTAACGAAATAGAGAGGTTTGTTGAATGTTAACAACAAAATCCCACCTTTAGTAAAATGGTACAGATAATGCCAGCTTAGATTTTACATGTGTAGTGTGTACACCCACCTAATTTTAATTTTTAATTGGAAAAAGAAATCATGCAAGAAAACAACATATGAGAATATCTATTGAAATATGGAGATGTCAACGTATTTTTATGATATACTATACCTAGGAGCTGACAGTAGCAAACCTCAGTATTGACCTTCATCCATGTATTTACTTTTGCAATGGACCAGTGTACTGGACGCACAGAAGGCGTTATGAGACTTTTGCAGTGACGTCACATGGACATAGAAGATAACTTACTCAGTAAATTTACTAAACCATCAAGGAAAAATAATAAAGCTCAAACTGAGATGTCCCTATCCAGCCATCATTATGAATCAGCTGCAGTAATCCATTGATTTGATTATGTATTTCAGCATCCTCTAGTTCAAGATGATAACAGTGACAATATGCATCTAACAGCAGAAAGGGAACCATATTATAACCCCCGACTACAATTTTCAGCTTGTGTTTTTAAATATAGACAATAGTTTCTCGCAGCTGATAATTTCTAACTAAAGTAGTTTAATTCCTGCATCTTTCAGGCTTCCATGTACCCTATATTTCTAAAGGAGGTAGTCAATTGGTCATACACATATGTACGGCAGATTAAGATATTTGCGTCATGAATAAGTACAGATTTAGAAGGCAGCTGAATCACATAACTGAAGCCTTGGTCTGTAGCTAACTTACACACTCACCGTAAGATATAAAAAGAAAGAACTCGAACTCAGCATAGGCCTATCTATTTTCAGGTTTGGTTCATAAATTATCTTTCAGAAAAGAATAAATCATGTTTTTTTTTACGCGAAGAACAGTGGGGAAGACCCCCACTGCATCATTTTCTATTTTCCATTAATATAAAATATTTACATACAGCTCGAGTCTCAAATAAAGGAAAATTACAAAAGATCAAGCCAGTCCTGCATGCCTTCCTTCAGGCTGGGTTTAACCCTATGCCTTATTACACTGATCTCGTTTTTGAAGACAGTATAGCAGTTATTAGAATCCCTGGCTTCATTATCAAAAATAATTTTATTTCGATGATTCCAAATACTCCAGCAGCCAGCCATCATAGCAATGTCAAAAAACTATTAGAATAAATCATGTTGTAAACAAATATTACCAAGAAAGAAAAAATATATGTGAAAGATTTGGTAGAATTTGGAATAGAACCTTGCTCCTGCTGATTGCTGAACACAGCGCACAGCAACTGTGCCTTTGTTTGTGCACCTTCTCAAGAGAAAGTTTTAAATGGGATTTTTTTGAAATAAGATTCATCTTCGTTGAGAATGAGCTGTACAAATAAGAGTTAACCATTATATATCAACTTCATAGAAAAACATATGATAGTCTTATTGAGCATAGTATGTTTCATACATGCACCACACTCCTTAAATCACGGAGGCACCGGCCAGCACGCATGACTAAATACAGAAATAATTGCTGAGTAGAACTAAGCGTGAGCAATTAATGGTGTGCAAAATCACCGGATGACCAAGGCTCTTCCCACTATATATGCAATTTGCAATAGAAAAATATTATATATTCGAAAATAAAATACATACCATATGCCCACATATCCAGGGGTTTAGTTCTCCCTTCAGGTTAGGTTCATACACCAGGACAGCACCAAACAACATTATTAGAAAAGAAAAGGGAAATAAATCAATCTACACGTTCTAGACCTAATTTGAAGCAGGAGCAGCAGGTCGTATGTCGTTTACTTCAACGATTATACTTGTCTGTATAACAAAACAAATTGCCACTACAAACCTGGAAAAAATCGAAATTAATTAGGGATATCATGGCGCATTAATCAAGAAATAATTTTAAGATATTACCTGCTAGAATAGCCCCAGCCGGTACTTGTTAGCCTGTACGCATCCTTATGATCAGCAGACGGTAGTGCCAGTGGTCAGCTAACTTATCTGATTAGCAAGAAAAAGGAGAGGGAATTATTTAGCTCAGATCACATATGAATCCCTGCCCGATCAGCCGAGGAGACGGCTATTGTCCAACGGCGCGGCAGATCGGCAGATGTCGGAGAAGTCAGCTACCTTTGGACGCTGCTTCCACAGAGCCGTACGCCCAACATGATGCTGAGGAGTCCACGCGGAGGTAGATCGAGCTTGCGTCTCTACCAGATCAAACTTGCTATCTTAATATGACGGGATTGACGAAGGAGACGGTCTTTTTTGCGTCGAAAAGACATATATTTATTTTGTGGCCTTTGAGGATCGAACCCTGCATCTGTCGAATGTAGTTCGTGAACAGATAATACGGAAATAGTCGCATGAAGTTTCAACATGATCGACGGCTATTATCATGCAATGTAAACATCTAATGGCTGTTGTTCTTTTACCTTGAGAGTTAACGTGGAGGCTTCTACGGTGGCTCCAATTAGTAAATATAAGATCGTCTTGCCCATGGTACTTTTCTCCCAACGTAAGCACGGCAAGCTGCCATGGGTAGAGTGTGGGAGGGAGATGGACGGAAAACTAGTGATACTACCATTTTTTTTTGCGAAACGGATGATATATTAATTCTTCGAACTTACAGAAAGGTCCAGAAACAAAGGAAAAATTACAAGGAAGCCCTCTGGATCCCGACGACGACGAGCCGGAGCTGACGATGGCGCGCCGCTGCTGAAGCTCCCCAAACATTGGATCGCCGGAGCCCACCACACCGCAGACGGGAAGTCACCGAGCACCGCCTCCGAAGAGACTACTGCCGGGAACGCCGGCGCCGCCGCGAAGAACCTCTGTATCATCCTCTTATTGAACTGCATCCAGATCCACCGCATACCTGGATCTGGCCGTGGTGCAGGGAAAATCGCGCGCAGGTCGGTGAAGCCCCAAGGAACACCACCGCCGGAGGGGATCTGCGCGGACAACAGACGAACCAACAGCACCTCCGCCTCCGAAGCGCCGGCGGCCGGACACCTGCCAAGCCCTACCATGAATACACGCCGTGAGACGGGCTTCCCCCACCCTCCGCCGCCGGAGCAACCGATGGAGGGGAGGGAACCCACGCCTCACCGGCGGAAGAGGTGGACCGACGGTGGACTCTCAAAATCGCCTCTCAGATCTGTATCGGGGAGAGGAAAGGGAGGGCGACGCTCTCACGTGCCAATATGTTCAATAACAACAAATAGTTAGATAGATTGAAGTGGCACCAATCCTGATTAGTTTCTCTTTAGAGAATCCTTGATTATAGAGATAAGGCCAGGACATATAGCCAGTCAGAACAGGGCCATCTGTAAGAATATTTATTTGGGCATTTTTGAAACCTTTCTTTATTACGGAAGTGAAGGAAGTGAAGGGCAGACCTAGTGCAGTGGTGAATTACTCCCCACTTATGTCAAGAGGTTCTGGGTTCGATTTAGCTTTTCTGCATTGCACTTTGTAGGGGTAAGGCTTGACTCGTATAATCCTTCCCCAGACCCCACCTGGTGTGGGAGCTTCTAGTACCGGGTTATCGTACGGAAGTGTATTAAACTGACATTTGTGATTTCTCTGTATAATATTCTTCTGAGCAGTAAACAACAGAAAGAGAATGATTTCATCGGAGGAAGGATAGCAGGAAAAAAGTCGCATCTGAGCCCGTGACCTTTCCAAGACTTGTTGGCACATAAATCTACATCATATATAACGAGATGAGGAGACTACTTTCCTACTGATTAATCTTAATTTTACAACGTTACAGCCATTCTTTTTGTGTGAATCACATTAGTCATCCCTCTTGTCCTCGGATTGTCCTCTACCCTATGCCATGCAGTTTCAGCCCTTGGCTAGACTTGTTAGCTCCACCACGACCCCAGTAGAATGTAGTACATGATGGTGACAGGAAGTGAGATAAATATCCCAAAAATAACCCTGGAAACGCACGCACAATAGTCAGATAATAGGCATTCGCGGGAACAAGTGAATCTCTTCTATAAAGGCTCGTAGTCTACCCGCCTTCTCCCCCTGCTTGCCCCGATCGTTCACGTTGGTGCGTTCGATTGCGTTTGAGCAGTGTAAAGAGCATTGCTGTTTTAACTGTGGCCGTTAGATGCAGTTAATTGTTTTGTTACCATTCGACTGAGGGGCACAGTCAATGACAGCTGGGGCATGTTTACGTGGGCCAGGTGGTTCAGTGGGACGGGGGACGCGCGCGCCGCGAGTGCGCTGCGAGAGGCCTTGTCTCTTCGGCCGGGCGAAGAGCCGTTTTACCGCCCGCTCGTGAGCTGTGTGGCCACTGCGGAGACTTTCGTGAGGGACAAAACGAGCACGGTGAAACCCTAGCCACTCACACGCTCTCGCTCCTCCTCCAATCCCCTTGCTCCTCCACTCGCCAGCCGCCACCCCTGCCCCAGCTCTCCTTCCCTCTCGATCTTGTGCTGCTCGTCCATCCGTGCGCGGCTCCCCGCGGCAGTTTGCGGCGCAGAGCAGGGGAGATGGCGGCGGCAGCAGGGAGCGGTGGTGGACGGCGGCGGACGAGCAGCGGCGGCGGCAGGGAGCGGCGGTGGACGGCGGCGGCGGCAGGGAGCGGCGGAGGACGGCGAGGGCGGCGGCGGCAAGCCGCGAGGGGCGGACGACGGCGGTGAGCGACAACAGCGGCTGCATGACTGGGCTGCCTGAGGTGGTCCACGCATCCTCTCCTCTCCCAGGTTGTCGCTGCACACCTCCTCTCTGGCGGAGCAGGGCGACGAGCTGCGGGACTCGCCACGCAGGTGCAGCTCGTCGACCAGCATGGGGCTCGACCACACACCAGGGCCAGCACCGCCGGCACACCCGTTGCTCGTGCCCCTCCTCCTCGGCTCGTTCTCGTCTCCATCAAACAGGCGAGTTTCTGCTTCTTCTCTCGGTCTCCCCTCTGATTTTGTGCTGGTATTGTTTTGTTGCTACGATCCCAGCAGCTACAGATTCGTTGCTTCTTTGATGGTAAGCTCCTTCCTGTATATTGTTCTAAATTTCAGAGGTGATTGATTTGTATGGTATAGCTTTGAGCATGAATCTCTGGATTTTTTTGTCTAGGTATTTATACCTGAAAATAATCTGGTCCAGAATTATGTGGTGTACAATATCTAAATAAAATTTTGGAATTGATCTATTACGAGTAGCAAAGATTTTTTGTTATGGTGCTTAAAAGTAGATTAGTTTTGGGTTATCTATTTTTCTCTATTCTTTGTAGGTCAGTATACAAATGTTTACTATTGCATTGGTTGGTATTATGTTAGAGCCTGATGTCCTTTTGATCTATCTTGCAGTGTTCTCAGCGGGTTACGGGCTCGAACTCTCGCTGGACAATGAGCAGCACAAGTGCAGGTCAATTGCTTGCGTTTATAATTTTTTCTTTTGAATATCCAGTTGATGATTAGTTTTTCTGATTCTTTTGTGACAGGTTGCTTTCAGATATATTGCTAGCGGCAACATGCGCCATACTGGTGGGCTTGTTCACCTTAGGTCAATTGCTTGCTCTGCTTGCTTTTATGATTTCTCAATACCCATGTGTGGTGTTCGATGAATTGTCTAATGGGCTAATTTATCTGTTGGACGGTGTGGCAGGTTGGTGCTTGGTTGCCGTTGGAATGGACTTGAGGTGTTGTGCGTTGGGGTTCTCCATTGATAACATCCTGTAGGCAAAGACAAACAAGGTGAGGTTACTTTGGAAAGTTGAATGTCCTCCTATCTCAGTCGATTTGGTGGTCCGATTTGGTTAGCATTTGTGCTTATTTTGGTTTCTTCTCTGCTAATACTATGCAGTTCTTCACTCCGTGGCTTGGCACCTACTGTCGTCGTCCCTCCCTCCGCTGGAAAACATTTCAGGTCAGGTTGCTCCGCCGTGGGAGGGCGGAATAGAGGTACTACAGGGAGAGGGCAAAGAGAGGGTAAGAATCCCTGGAAGGACAGAGATAGGAGAAGACCAAATCGTGCTATGAAGGACAGAGAAAGAGATATTTCAGTTATTACAGATTGGTTTTGCTGCCTCACTTTCCTTCTATATGTGATTGTGTGTTGCAGGATCTCCACAATTGAGGATCTAGGTCGCAAGATCCACTTGTTCCCCTGTCTGGTATGGTCGTATTTCCCTTCTCTCTTATGGCAGTAGCATGTGACCGTGTCATCTATACAAGCTATAGAGCAAGCATGGCACCAACTTTGCTAACCACCGGTATGTGCATCCAGTGTAGTAATTAGAAACGACTCTCTGTGGATGAACTGTGAGCATGATGATATTGTGGGTATTGTTTTATTCTATGCTACCTTTGAATTTTTGCAGACAATAAATCACGTAGTTAATAGTTATGTATGCTATACCATATTATATCATTTATCCTGGATGGAGATTTTGTAGCTTTTGAGTTGGAGGGTCTTTATATAACACTCTCAATTTATGAAGCTGACAAAAAATAAGCTCATTTTTAATTGTTTGAGAGTCAAAGACTGATTGAAGTAGTGTAGTTGCTGGGATTTATATAAAGTGCCAACATTGCTAAGTGATAATACCACCAAATTCTCATTTAGTAAGTCTCTTTCTCTTTATTAGGATTCTGGGCTAGCTTTTGGATGCGATGTATCTTTCGGTCTTTTCTTATAGTGCTCTTTTATTGACATTTCAGGTCACTGTCTTCTTATTGTGTTGACCTGCTCGTCTGCGTGCTCAGCTTTCAGCCGTCCTGCTCGTGTCCAAATTCTCCGTCCCACTGGTGAGGACCTCGTCTTCTACAAACTGAAGTATAAGGTGAGCCAATGATGGACTTGTAGGTCAAATGTTACATTTGTATGGATTTGTAAGCCAGATGTTGCATTTGTATGGATTTGCTTGGTTCTGAATAATGTAGTTTTTGTATGCTAGAAGATATGCATTTGTTGAGATGTTCCTCATACATTTCTTGAGATAGACTTGATGTATATTTCGAATAGAGTGTGTATATGCAATTGAATTCTGAGTCTAGCGATGCTCTTGAATTAATCATTGTCGAGAGATAGGTGCTGCAAGAAGTAATAAAGAGGGAAACTATAGACTCAAGTTTCTTGAAAGGTTTTTTTCAGAAACTATTAGCATTCTTTTCCAATGGGTTTCTATGCCAGAGATAGGTGCTGCAAGAAGTAACAAAGAGGGAAAATATGAAAGATTTGGTGTCTAATGTGTTTTTTTCGTGGCCATCATGTTGTGTTAAAAGTAGTGTCGCATGTGCCTTGCAACTGTTTGTGTTCATCTCTCAATGGATAAAGAAATTTTGTGTAGAAAATTTAAATCTCACCCGATGGAGAAAGTAACCATGCTGTATTAAAAGGAGTGCCACATACGCCTTGAAATAGTTTGTTTCATGTCACAGTGGAGAAAAATATTTGTGTAGGAAAGTAAAATCTCACCCAATGGAGAAGGTTTCGGGAAAACCAAAACATTGCGTGTGACCTCTACTTATTTGTTATTATGTCTGCGAGAGTTTTTTTTTGCTCCATGGCGAGCGGCTGCCTGTATCTGGTGCATATTTCATCGCAACATGTTAGTGATTTGTATTTTTTAACTCATCTTAGGAATGAAAAAAATACTTGCTATTGGTACATATGATGCCTCCTTATGATTTGTTTATCTGAGAGTGAGGCGTGACACTGGATATATGTTGCAGATCTTGAGTATGAAGCTCCACCGAGTTCTATATTGTATACATGCTCTGCTATGTAAACCATTCCGTGCAGATGTGGAATTGTATACAGTGAGTCTCAAGGACTATATTTACCCTTCTTAGATTTACACCATAAATCAGATTTACAGTTTAGAATAGAAAAGAAACTGGTATTTACCTTTCGTGTATTTATTTTCAAAACTACTTTGTTGTCGGTATAAAATTTGCTGTTTGGTTTCCTGTCTATATGCTATATGTGCCCATGGTTTCTGCGGCTAATTAACAAGTTTTGTCTAAATATGTAGGGGCCATGAGATTAGGCGATCTTTGGGGTGATGATGCTGCTGATTTGGAAGTTAAAGGTGTTTGTGCTGTGGGTTATAAGGAATGGCCATTGCCTTCTTTGTCGTAACATTTCCTAAGATAGCAAGGCAGTTCTTATAGACATTGCCTTTTTAATTGTGCATCATTTTCCTTTGGTAAATTCTCTACCCTTGTAAAATTATATATTTCTTTATGCTTCTGAAATTTCCACTAGGTTCTTCTCTCTTGTGAACACAGCCCAAACGAGAATATGTGGAGGCTAGAAGAGAATGGTATTGCATGTTTTTCAGATGAAGGATACTACATGCCTATACTGGTTGAATTGTAATGTTTATTAATCATCCATGTTTTATAGTGCAGTCCACACGCTCTTGTCCGTGGTGAGAATATATATGGAGCTAGGCCAAGGTTCAGATATTGTTGTCCAGGTATTGTAGAGTTCTTAGCGCTAGAAGCATTCTTGCTCTGCATTTTTAGTTGTATTGTTCATGTCATTGTATTGTACTGCCTTTTAAGCTGAAGGATTACTAAGACTGTTTGGACTGAATTCTGTGTTACATTTTCTTTCGTCTGAGAGAAATAATATATTGATTAATTGGCTAAATCTTGAGATAGGAGATTTCTAGCGAGAAAAACTGAAGTATCTTCCCCTGATGGAGTATTAGATAATAATCGGACTTCCTTTTGGTTGTTGCTCCTGTATTGCTATTGACTGGGCTAATATGGGAGTGTAGGCTAATATGGGAGTATAATTGCTGGATTCTAGGAAATATTTGTATAATGAACCTCATAAAAAATATGAGAGTGTAGGCTAATGCATTTATATAGCATATTCTTTGTCCCATAATATTTTACATAATTCTCCGTTAACAGTTTGAATAACATTGTTCTAAGTATCTAGATAAAAGATAGATTGCATCAGAGGTAGACTTGAATGATGCTGCTGTTTAATAAATTCGTGTGTATATATATAATTGCACGATCTGTTCTTATTTTTTTTACTTTCTGAAAACCTGAAAATGTTTGAATATTCTCTTACGATAGGGTTTAAATTAGTTATGGAAACCACAGTATATTTGCATTTCTCTTTGCTCATAGCTTTTGACTTTACCCTTTCCAGCTTGATTTTTTTTAGTTCCACCCGTGCCATACTAATATTTATTCATCAGCTATCCACCCGCCATACTATTGTTTCCTCTATTTACTGTTTGTAATTGCTCTCATCTTGCAAGGAAATACTTTTGTGTTGTAATGGTTGCGGTTAGGCATACTTGAGCTAACCTGCACTAAATTGTTTCAAGCAATTAGTGTATTGTGATTTTCGAGTCATGATATTTGCTGACGTATATTGGATTCTCCCACTGCTTGCTTTTTGTTTATTTCGGTTCAGATTAGAGTCATCAAAACAAATGTATGTGCTCTTTTAATGGATGGTTAAAGCACATCTAGAATGAAATGTTATATATGCTGCCAACCCGTCTTTTTTTTGGAATTGTGTGTGGAAAAGCCGGCTTTCCAATTGTCTTGTTTTTTTGTAGTCATTGACATGGCCTATATTATAGTAGAATACATACTTTGCTCTTATTTTGTTATGTCTCCCTAGAATCTAGATGGATGTCTTGCCCCAGTAGGCTTAATCTGTCGCATCAGTTACGTGCATTTATTCGTTTTATTTTGGTGAAAATTCCTGCTGTTTGAAATTAAGTCTCAATTAATCAATTGCCCCTTCTATTAATTTTGTACGAAATGTTTGTGGTACTACAAAGATAGCAGTGCCTTGATTGGCAATGATGTTCTCCTTGACAGGTGCAGCAAGGTGTGATCTCTTCCATGAGGAATGGGTGACTGATATCGTTCTGGGTTTAATTAAAGGGCTGCTTGATTGAACCTATGCATGGTTAAATTCATATATTATGTTGAGGAAAGAGCTATTTGTGCAAAGGTTGTTCCTAGAAAAGAATTGATATAAATGCAATATATGGATCAATTATTTCATTTGGCCGTTAAAATATTTCAGAAGAATCGATTCTGTTTTTTATCTGTATGAATATGCAGATTGGCATTCAAGTTACCCTAGGATTTCTTGCTAACGAAGAACTCGCCTTTTCACTGCACCTGATCACATATGGTACTTTTATGTTTGTTGCCAGGTTGCCTTCAGATAATTGTATGAGATTTTACTACAGCGTTTCAGAAACAACGACATTGCATTAGTTTAATAAGAATGCATGGATTTAATGTACAAAACCCATATCTGATCCGTGTTATATATCTGTATAATAGTATATCATGTTAATTTTGTGTTTTAGTGTGACAGCAAATTTATTTCCATGAAATGCGTCCAGGTCACCATACTTACCATTGCTATTTTTGTTTGCAGAAAATACTAGCTGTGGATCGGTTTGTATGCTATTCGCCTGCAGTCATTTTAATTCCGTGTCGTGATACCATGTCAGTAAACATGCTAATCGATGATTCCAGAGTGTGTGGATCCTGACTCCTAGGATATAAGTACATTGTGTTTGCCTGATTTTCAGCTTGGGGTGTTGGTACTTGCCTCTGAACTATACGGTTATGAGAGCGTTAGTCTTTTTCTCATTCCATTAATTATGAGTCGTTTTCTAAAAAGTAATTTCAAGAGTGCTAAAAGAGTTTAGTTTCTGAAGTTAATTTTGATGCAATGCAATCTTAATTGTTTTCTCATTCCACTAATTATGATTTTTTTTATAGTTTAGGTTCATTAACGAATAGATGCTTTGATGGTTTGATCTTGCGTTGATGTTTTATGTGTGTCGAGTATTGTTAAAGAACAAAAAGAACGCAGTTTTGGTCTTTTTTATAAACCATGGCTAATATTTCAATGCAAAGCCATTGTTTTCAACGTGTGCCTTGTCTATTTCTACGTGTGTATCTATTTCTCCAATTCTCTTGCATTTCCCTGCTTTCCATCGAAGAGACTTATGTACCGTTCTGTTGGACAACTTTATTCTGCATTTCCCTGCTTTTCAACCATCGAAGAGACAGTAAGATTTATTAAGAGAACTATTGTGCCAGGTCATTGGCTCTACAGCTACTGATTAAGCAGCTCTGAACGAGGCGTGGCTTGATTTTCTGCTTGTTTTGTGTGTATCCCCTTTTACAGAGATATATGTGTTTCTGAATTTGTACTACCTATGCGAGTTTAGTCCTGGAGTCAATAACTAATTCTTGTGTGCGCCAATGAGTTGCTCAAGGTGATATAAGATTCTTGCAATTGTGTTGCTATCTTTTCACTGCTATGATGATTTTAATTTGATCTGCAAGCGCTCTTATTTTGGCCTACTATAGTGAGTTGTGTAACAGTGTCCTTTTATGTATGTCCTAATGTAATCACCATTTTTATGAAACTCTGTATGTGTGCAGTGTTACTCTGTCATCAACAAATTATAGTTCTTTACTTATTGGTCTGGCTTATGTACACGTTGTTTTGAAGAACTAATTTACTGTTTTAATCATTGCATTTTATTTGCTAGCTACTCATATTAGATAGGTTGGCATTTTATTTTAGCAAACTACTTCATTTCA
Source organism: Poa pratensis (assembly GCA_947311845.1). Lineage (NCBI taxonomy): Eukaryota > Viridiplantae > Streptophyta > Magnoliopsida > Poales > Poaceae > Poa > Poa pratensis. Next base: position 30,473,356 of record CAMZMU010000087.1, read on the forward strand.
GTCCCAAGCTAATTGACTACAATTTTTTTTGGCATACTAGACCTCCCAAGGATCTACATGGGTGGTTGTTTCTAAGGCCAAGCTTGCCGTGCCCGTAGTCAGATGGGGTGCCCTATCATAATTATTTTTCCACGGGTGGTTGTTTGTAAGGCGAAGCTTGCCGTGCCCGTACTCAGATGGTGCCTATCAGGTTGCCGTATTGAGATGGTTGGGGCATGTTGCTGAGTGCCACTTTCTTTTGTTAGAATAAAGAATATTGGCATACTCAAGCTATTGTGTAATGAGTGACTGAAAACAGCATCATGTTTTCAGCTACAATGTAGCTTGTTGTTATGTACCCTATGCCATATATAATGCACCACTCAGTTCCTCACAGTTTTCCTGATGCGTATTATTGTAGTGGCTGAGATTGTTTATAGTGATGGAATTTTCCCAGTTTTGGGGATGGCCGCAAAGCGTGTAATATAAGTAAGAGTATCTTGATCCTTGGGAGGGCTATGTTTGAACTGAATGTCGCTTGTGCTGCGTGCTGGAAGCAATCTTTGGTCTGGTCAGCTGTGAAAAACAGGGTTGTCTTTTTTTCCCCATGTTCCTGCGTATTCCAGATCTTGAGAACCAAAGTGACCCTCAGATAATCTCAAATTTAATTTGGTGCAGAACTCTTCTCCTTGGTAATAAATACATGTTGTATTGCTCATCGTCTTTCATTTGCTTGCTATTTAGGTTTAATAGATTCACCTCACCGTGGCAGATTCTGATGCAACCTCTGATGAGAAAGGAAGAAACAGAGATGTCAGGGATTCGATGGGTAGTTATCTGGCATGACGGTTTGCACGACTGCAGGGCATGAGGCTGCGGTGAGAGTTACGGCACCGTACACTCCATCCTTATCATTGCAGTAGGCTATAGAGTACTACAACAAGATTGTGTTGAGGACTAACGAGAGGAGGAAGAACGCCTTGCGAACCAGGTTGAGAAACACATCGACGATGTGGAGCTGAACCGGCGAAGAGGCGTACTATACCGAATTCTCATACCAGAGCAAGGATGGAGGCATTTCCATTCAAGGCGCCGGTGATAAGCATCAGGCCGCCTACTCCGGAAAAGAGGTTATCTTCCTCTTCGATGATGAAGACTAGGGCATTGCTTACTGTGATTTATTTTTACATTCAGACCAGTTCACGTTTCTATGAGTTATGTATGTAGACCAAACTTCTGTTCTGAACTATAAGCAAAAGTAAGTGTGTTACTAGCGCCGTGACAATGTACGTGCTCCTCTGTATTGGAGCAAGTAATTTATTATTTAGTAATTTGTTTCTGTTGTGTCCTTTCACGAGTTTAAAATCCATTTTAGTTGATGTTTCATGCTTGAGTGCAGAGAAAATTAATTGCTTGAGTTATTTCTTCCCATTCTATTTTCTAATGGATGAAAAACATCAAAAGGCAAGTTGAAAATCATATGGCTCATAAATATATCCTTCTAACTAAAAATATAGATAGCAAATACTACATACATCTGTGCGCGCTACAAGATTATTAATCGTCCAGATCCTACTTCGAACTAAAGTATTCGACTGAATAAACTTAGTGGTACCATATGTTTTTAAGATGCAATGAGCTATATTGGCTGAAAATGACCGCCAATTACAAGCTCGAAACCCACCTAATTTCAATCAAATGATGATGGGTAACGTAACAAATAGCCTATGGCAAATATGGAATTGCTTTCGGCAATTGTGTCTGTGACACAACGGGTTCCTATCCATATGTGACCAAGGTTAGCAAGTCCAAATTATGGTAAGAAAATCAAAGGAAACGTACGACAACAATATAGTATTTGCATCCGGCAGTTGCGCAGTCGCGCAACGGGTCATCTAGTTACTCCAAAGCAAGCAGACTTACCCTGTGCTCATGATGTCTGCGTGGACCTTGTACTCTTCGGCGTACACAAACGAAGTCACAGCCAGGGGGAGAGCCGCCTGCATGTACATACGACATCTTCAGTTTAGGCTATGTCGTCGTTGCAGATCACAAGAGAGAAAGAAATGTTAATTTTTTGCATGCTTGCCTGTACGACGGCCATGTGCAGCAGGGTGCCGTGCATGCCGTACTACTAGGAAACTGCTATAGGTGGATCCTCTTTCTGCGCATCTTTTTAGCAGTGCGCCACAGAAGTTTATCAGTGGCGCATCTGCTGTGGTGCGCCACAGATTTCTGTAGCGCATGCGTTGACCATGCGCCACTGAATATGCCCTTTCTGTGGCGCATTCCGACATGTGCGCCATAGAAATGTTGTGGGCCCCACCACCCACGTTCGGATCTGACACGCCGACGCTTTTTCTGTGGCGCATGATACTAGATGCATCACATAAATTTGGCTTTCTGTGGCGCATCTATAACCATGCCACAGAAATATGGTGGGCCCCTCCCCAATGATTGGGTGGGTAAACTTTATGTGGCGCATGTGACCCCATGCGCCACAGAATAACTTTTCCACATATACAAAAAGGTGGCCGCCCCTACCTACCACCCATTTTCTTATTCTTTCCTCCTCCGCCCAGCTCGTGTTCCTCCTCCCTCCCATCCCATTTTGCCCATATTTTCTCCATTTTTGTAGTTAAACCTACTTTGTTTGATAGATAATTGGTGAGGGTTGGGGAGCCTCCATATATACTCTCCTCCTCTCCCAATACATCTCTTTTTCTCCACTATTTTCTCTCCAACACCACACACTCTCTCATCGATCACGGTCACGTCTCGGTAACGAATCTACTAGGTGAGTATTGTTGGATGGACATGCATATGCATGTTTTGTGTGGCCGGCGGTGCATGTGTATGGATGTTTGTTGTAGGTGAAGCGCTTGTCGGCGGGCGGTTTGCACGATGACGAGACGATGTTTATACATGAAGCTTGTGTGGTGTGCATGAATATTTGCATGTTGTTGCTTTTGTTGTTGCTTGCGCCGGCGTGGTGCATGGATGTTTGCCGAAATGTTGATTCATTTCCGTTTCGGCAAATTTTTGCACTACCCATATGTCCTACTTTTAGGAGAGGTCATGCCGAATTTTTCCGGCGACCATGCATGTGTGTGTATGTGTGTGTGCATGTTGCGGTTCTAATTAACATACTCTCGTTTCTGCTCTATGTATACCGCGTACGTAGGCAACCATGGTCGTCATGATGAGCTCCGGTCGAATCAGTAGATACAAGGAAGAAGCGAAGGCGGACATGATTCGGTGCAACAGGCGCCAGATAAGATGTCCGTGTCGAACATGCAAACTCGTGAGCTGGATCGACCCTGATTCCGGACAATTGGAGGATCACCTGCTCAGGCGCGGTTTCATGCTAGGCTTCAACCAGGCGCCGACAGCAAATGGTGCGCATGAAGACGAGGGCGGGCGAGAAGACGAAGAGTCTCCCGGACATGGTTATCATGACGAAGGAGATGTCGGCGGACAAGATCATCATGACGAAGGAGATGTCGGCGGACAAGATCATCATGATGACGAAGGAGATGCCGGCGGACACGGTCATGATGAAGGAGTAGATGGTGGTGGTGGCGCGAACACGCAGACCCCGCTAATTGGCCTTGCAGGACGCTCATGTTCAAGAACTGCTACTCAAGGAGACGAGCAACGCCAGAGCTGCAGCCAGAGAGAAAGCCAAGCTGGCGCAAATGGAGATAGACGGGAAGACTCCGTTGTATCCTGGGTGCCGGCCACAGGATACGCGCTTGCAAGTAACGCTTGATGCTCTGGAGATGAAGCGGAAAACAAATGGACCGACGTGAGCTTCAACAAGAACATGCAATTCATGCACGATCGTCTTCCCGAGGGGAACACATTGCCAACTAGTATCGAGGAGGCCAAGAAAGTCGTGTGCCCTCTTGACCTACCGCACGTTAAATACCACGCCTGCATCAATGATTGCGCAATTTATCGGGGCGAGTACAAGGACAGAACCACATGTCCGGTGTGCGGCCACGGACGGTACAAGAGTACTGGGAACAAGAAAGTTCCTCGAAAAGTGGTATGGTACTTTCCTATCACTCCCCGTCTGCAGCGGTACTTCGTGGACCCTAAGGAAGCAAAGCTCATGCAATGGCACGCGGAAAGGGAGAAGCCCGAAGAAGATCCGGAGAAGGGCAGGATCCTGACACACCCTTCAGACGCTAGCCAGTGGGAAGCATTGGACATCGCCTTCGAAAATTTCGGGGGCGACGCAAGGAACGTCAGGCTGGGTATGAGCACCGATGGACTCAATCCGTTCGGCAACCAGAGTAGCACGCATAGCACCTGGCCCGTGTTTGTATGGCCTTACAACCTTCCCCCGTGGCTGTGCACGAAGCAAAGGTACATACACATGAGTATTCTCATTCAGGGGCCGAAACAACCAGGTATCGACATACATCTGTATCTCGCGCTGTTGAAAGAGGAGTTAGCCACGTTGTGGGAGACGCCAGCCCGTACGTGGGACGCCTACACTAGAGATTATTTCGATATGAGAGCCGCGTTGCTCACGACGGTGCAGGACTATCCTGGTTGCTCATATGTATCGGCCCAGGTAGGCCACGGATTCTGCGCATGTGTCAGGTGCATGGATGAGACCCCGCATCTCCAGCTACCAAGGGATCTCGGGTCTTCGAAAACCGTGTTCCCAGGGGCTCGAAGGTGGCTTCGCATGGATCACCCGTGGAGGAAACGCGGTGATGTTCAATGGTAAAGACGAGCTCGAAAGAGCCCCGCGCCCGAGGAGCGGCACAGAAATCGACGAGCTTTTGAAAAATTGGAAGGAGTGCCCTGCGCCGGGAAAGAAGCGACCGAGGGTAGATCCGCTGCTGGGTGTATGGAAAGCGAGGTCTGTTTTCCACGACTTGGAGTACTGGAAGGTCCTCACACGCCCCATAGCCTCGATGTAATGCACATTACGAAGAATGTTACCGAGAGTCTGCTTGGCACTCTTTCCAACATGTCGGAAAAGACCAAGGATGGGACGAAAGCAAGATACGATCTGAAATGGCTTGGCATCAGGAAAGATCTTCAGGCCCCCGATAGTGATGACGACGATGATGATGATGATCAGACGGAAGGGACTCAAGGTCGCCGCAAAAGGGTAAAGAAGAACGCGGTGGTGCTTCCCGCTGCCTGCTTCACTATGAGTCCGGAGGAGCTCGAGCAGTTTTACAGGTGCCTCCTAGGAGTCAAATTTCCTCACGGTTACGCGGGGAAGATAAGCAGATATCTGGACGCAACGAAGAAGAGGTTCAGCGGGATGAAGTCTCACGATTGTCACGTGCTGATGACGCAGATACTTCCCGTTGCGATCCGAGGGATAATGGACGAGCACGTCCGTGATACGCTGCTTGGCCTTTGCAACTTTTTCGACGTCATCAACAGGAAGTCGATCGGCGTGAGGCAGCTCGACAGGCTACAGGAAGAGATCGTGCTGATACTATGCGAGCTCGAGATTTACTTCCCGCCCGCATTCTTTGATATCTGCGTGCATCTCCTTCTCCATGTCGTTGATGACATCAGGCAGCTCGGGCCGACGTTCCTGCACTACATGATGCCGTTCGAAAGGCAGAACGGTGTCATGAAAGGATACGTTCGCAACAGGGCCCGTCCAGACGCAAGCATGGCCAAGGGCTTTCTAACCTACGAGTGCATCTCCTTCTGCCAGAATTATCTAAGCACCGAGAACCAGGATGTTGGTCTGCCCACCAGGAAGCACCTCGGCAGGCTCGATGGATTTGGTCACCGCGAGGGCTACCGCTCACTCTTTGTCGGCATTCATGGTCGAAAAGACGACTTCGACAGGGCTCACCGGGTCGCGCTACAACACTTACAATTGATCGAACCTTGGGTGGAAGAGCACAAAAGCTTAATCGAGCAGAATTACATCGACCTGGGCCGGCCGAGGAAGAAGGGAGACGTAACCAGAGAGCACAACTCCAGCTTCACGCGTTGGTTCAAGAAAAGGCAACTGGTTCAAGCAGAGAGCATAACGCCATCTACGGAAGATGAAAAACTCATATTCTCCTTATCACAGGGCCCCGGGCACAACGTAAGGACCTATCAGTCGTACGACATCAGCGGTTTCAGATTCTGCACCGAGGAAAAGGACAGGAATAGCGAATATCAAAACTCAGGAGTAACTATGCTATCCTACGGCGATGACGAGGCTACTGTCAAGGAAAGATTCTTCGGAAGGATCGAGGAGATATGGGAGCTCAACTACTGTGGAGAGTCGGTGCCAATGTTCCGTGTGAGATGGGCCAAGGACGTCGTCAAAGAAGGCCGGTATTTCACCACCATGGTAATACCCGATGCCAAATCGAAGAACGCCTCCGCGAAAAATGAGCCATGGGTACTCGCTAGCCAAGTTGAGCAATGCTTCTTCATTACCGACCCGTCAAAGCCTAGCCGTGTTGTCGTGAGGAGGGGCAAGAGGAGCATCATCGGAATGGAAGGAGACGCCAACGAGGAAGACTTGGACAAGAACGGCGATCCGAAGATCGAGGAGAATTCGACAAGTACTTCGACATGCCTACTACTAGTAAAGAAAGAAGGAAGACCTCCCTACCTACTAAAGGTTGTCCGTTCACGCGAAGAAATCTCAAGGTGCCCGGCCTAAAGTATTCAACCGCGAAGAAGGGAAAGAAGAGAAGCTAGCTCGGAACCGGCCGGGACGAAGAAGACTTTTTTTGTGTATTAATTTGTGTGTGTGTGAGACAAGCATATATATATGTATATCATGAATAAAATAATGGTCTACTAACAATTGTGTGTATATTCTTTTCTTTAAAATGTGTGTATGTTCTTTCTTTAAATATAACCAAAAATATTTTTTTTTAAAGAATAACAAATGTATGTAGTGTTCTTTCTTTAAATTTAACCAAAAATATTTTTTTAAAGAAAAAAAAAGTGAGACAGCCAAGATTCGAACCTGGCTGCCCCAAGTTGTGTGTGTGTGTGAACCATTGGGCTATGCTGGTGTGCTTGTCACAAAACAGCTAGCAGTGCTTTTAGCACTTCTAGCCACAAAATTCTGTGGCGCATCCCCTAGTAGATGCGCCACAGAATCACAGAATTCTGTGGCGCATCTGCTAGGGGATGTGCCACAGAAATATTTTGCCTCCACTTACATGTGGGCCCGCCCCCGCGCCGTCCTCTTTCTTCCAAAATTCGCCAAGTCCCCAGAACCGTCCCTTGCTCGACGAACCACCCCTCGCCGCCGCCCCAACTCGCCGCCGCCGGCCACCCCCGCCCAATCCTGTGAGCGCCCCGCCCAACTCATCGCCGGCGACCTCCCCTGCGCCCCGCCCCCGCCCAACCCTGCGCCGCGCCCACACGCTCGGCCCCTGCGTGGCGCTCGGCCTCGAGCCGCTGCTGACGAATAAGAGCCACCGGCCTCGCACCTCCCCTCCCTCTGAGACACCGGCGACGACCTCTACACCGCCCTCGACGTCCCCTCCGTCCCCTCCCCGAGGTGCTTCCCCTCTCCCCCTCCTCCCTCCCCTACCGAACCCCTGCACCCAAGGTGTTTGGCGAAATTCCTAGTTGTTGTGATGATTCGAATTAATCCCCTAGCAATACTTTATTTTGTTCAAACTAAAATTCTAAAGCTCACTGGACATGTGTTGCTTTATTCCCTATCTTGTTTTTAGCTGTGACGGTTCTGGGGAATTCTAAAGCTCGAGCTGCCACCATAGTTTGAGCTGCTCAGAGAAATTTTTAGTTCTCAGTTTGAGCTGCTCAGAGAACTAAAATTCTAAGCTCACTGGACATAATTCCTAGCTGTTGCTTTATTCTAAGTTAAGGTTCTAAAGCTCACTGGACATGCTGTTCAAACTAAAAAAATTGTGTGGAATGTGTTTTGCTGGAATGAACTTGGGAGTCACAAATTTTACTCCAGTTATTATATCTATCTTGTTAATCTAGCATGGCATTCCTGATTTGATTATTCCACTGGACATGTGTTGCTTTATTCCCCAACTCGAATTTTCTGATGGTATGCCAAGGATCTGATCTAGTCTAGGATGAACCTGAACATACACAAATGCTGCGATATTCTTGTGGGTCTTTTTTAGTGAACACATACATATGGTGTATTGTGTATGGACGAGGACACATAATTTTTGTCATACTGTAATAGAAGTAGCAGTCTCCAGAATGAAAATATATGAGTTCTACAACATGCTAATGATCAAATATGGAATTTATAGCTATTTAGAAATAAATCAGGATTTTCTTACATTGAAACTTGGGATTTTAACTGTCTTGAAGATGCATTTTTAATTAACTCATGCATTATTTTGCCGTATGCATGTTATTTAGAAGAACTTCACACATTGATCCATGTTCTTTCAGGTGAGATGTGGATGTGGTGATGACGTGTATGTGTGTGAGATGTGGATGTGGTGATGCCGCATTATTTTGTCGTGTATGTGTGATATTGTGTTTATTGCCGGCCGGAGATGTGGATGTGTTGATGTGATGTTGTTGGCCGGCTGGCGATGCCGGCCAACATGATTTGTGAAATCTATGCAGGTACCCATGAGGCCCTTGAGATTGCCGGAACGTCGATTAACTTTCGTTCCGGCAAATTCGGGTACTCCATATGTCCCTTTTTTAGCAAAGGTTATGCCGAAATTTTTCGTGAATTTTAGCATGACTTTGCTAAAAATAGGACATATGGGGTATTGCGACTAATGCATGGCCCGGGGTATCTTAGTACTTAATTAAGTGATTTTTTTTCTTATATTTGTTGTACTAACTTTTTTCCTCTTTTTAATGCAGTGCAAACATGTCGGCCAACGCGGAGCCCGGCCCTTCTAAACACATGAGTGTCGAACAAGAAGCTAGAGATACCAACAAGTCGTTCTGGGAGATGTCCCAGGAGTTGGAGGAGGTGGAGGCCGCCGAAGCTGCTAGTGGTGGCGAACGTGCCGACGATGAGCAAGAGGGTCGGGAGGACGACGCCGAAACCACCGATGCAGCTGCTAGTGGCGGCCATGAGGATGACACCACCACCGATGGTGGTGGTGGCAGCAACCCGACCGCTCAGAAGTAGAAGAAGCAAAGGAGGGATCGGACACCGCATGCGCTCGCCAACGTCACAGACGTGTTCACTGAGGTCACACCAAGTGGTCTACTAGTGGCGCCGCCGGAGCTTGCCAAAGGGTACGGCATGCAACTAGGGTGCATCCTCCGGGAAAGCGTGTCGATCAACACGAAGGACCTCAGAAGCAAGGCCAATGAGCCTTTGGTCGAAAACCTCCTCAAGAAGCTTCACCAACGATACACGTTCCCGCAGCCGTTCAACAAAAAGGTGGACAGTTTAGCCATCACGAAGATGAGCACCGCCTTGAGCAGCTGGAAATCCCGGGTGAAGAAGAAGATTGATAAGGGTGACAGCTGGGAGAAGATAAGTGCCAAAGAGCCGACGCTCGACGAAGAAGAGTTCGAGCCATTCAAGTTGTCCTAAAAGTCTGAGGAGGCTAAAAAATGGACCAAGTGGGGGAAGGAAATGCGTGACCTGAACATAGGTAACCACTGTTTGGGAAGCGGCGGTTACCGTGGAAAACAACCCATTTGGGACAAGAAGGATGCCGAGATTGCACGTCTGGGAAAAGAAAACCCGTGGCATAAAATCACGGACGAGCAGGTTAGGAACTTTGTCCGGTCCCGCTACTATCTGAAGAAGGCGATGAGGGAATTCGTTACCGACGATGATGATGTGAGGGCATTTGAGAAAGTGCTGGTAAGGAATTTAATTACCGCGGATATCTCAAAGTTCATTGCGTTGATCTAATTAGATAACGAAGTCATATTTCTACATGGGTTCACCTTAATTTCCTTTGTCTGCGGGAGGACGAGTTGAAGGCTGACGCTGAGGCCGGCCTGTCGTCCCAGGGGTCGACGGAGCTGTGGGACACGACTTTCAACAGGGCGACAAACGTTTACAAGAAAAGGGACAAGTCGGCGCCGCCGTCGTCAGCTGGCCATGTGTCCGGCTTTGGCACGAGCATGAAGTTCCTCCAGTACTACAGCACGGACGCCGAGACGAGAAAGGAGAGGAGGAAGCCGACTAGGGATAAAGCCGAGGTTGTGGAGCTAAGGAAGAAGGTGGAGTCACTAGAGCAGTAAAAAGTGGACTCCAGCACTTTGGACAAGTTAGTGGAGGAGAAGCTCCAGGTGATCTTACCCCCTGGGTTGATGGAGGGGTTAGTTGCTTGGAATGCGGCAGGTCGACAGGGGCCGATACACGTGCCCAGCTTTGCCGGCAGCACCTCCAGCAACAACGTGTCGCCGGACCTGGTGACCCCGCTGCCCAACACCGCGGCACAGCCGCCGCTCCTTTTGGTCCCACCGACGCCCCCTACCGCGGTGGTGCTTGATAATGCACACGAGCAACCAGAGAATGATAGGCTGGCCGCCGGCACCGGCGCCCTTGTCTCGACATTAGCCGAGCTCAACGCCATCACCAAGGTAAACTAATTAGTTAGTCTGCGGCATCTTCTATAACTATGCCTTTGATGACTGCCATCTCATGATGCCCAACATGCATGTGTTAATTCAGGAGATGCCTTGCATACTCCTGCATAGGGTGGGGGCCGGCGGCGAGTTGAAGTAAGTTGCTCAGGGCACTATCATACAACCAATGAGCCGCGATATGCACAACACTAAAATGAGCGACGCCGTGATGAAGGTCAGGGTGACTGCGGTAGTGCCTGAGTTTCATGACATCGACCCCCCCATGCAACCTCTGGGAGCCGAGGACCACATGGTCCTTGGAAAATGCACCAAATGGATCATGGAATGGCCAAAGACCCAGATTCGTCTTGGGGAGGGTCTTCAGGGGTTGAGGCGCACCACCGGCGCCACCTCGAGGCCCCCGATCGTTCGGCCCTCGAAGCCGCCACAAAAAACTGTTGGGAAGGAACCGGCGCCACAAGCAGCCGTCGCCACCACCCGGAAGGAACCGGCGGTTGTCGCCACCACCAGCCGCCACCAAAAACTGTTGGGAACGTCTGTACCGCAACGGCCGTCCAAAGCCAGAGACGTTGCACATCAACTTGCTGGCAACGACAACGATGATGAGGATAATGTCGACGTCGATTGCTTCCTCAACACTGGCGCCTCCAAAGATTTCTACATGCCTCCTGTGGATGAGGAACCCTTCCGCGGTCACGGCGATCAACCTGGTCGTCCCACTACATGCACACAGCGCCTGACCTTCCAGGGTTTATCTCAAGACACGCCTCCGGAGGCCGGCGATCAAGACAAACCGGCGGCTAACATTTTCAGCCCTGGCACACTGAAGAGGACGGTTTGTGAGGGGTTAGCACCCCCAACATCCCCAGAGATGAAGAAGAAGAAGCACAGGAAGAGAAGTAGGCCAGGCGCCTCCGCTAGCCAGCTAGCTCCTAAGATTATCCGGGGTCATGAAAACATGGTATCACCCCGTGCGGATGGCTTGACCCGAGTTCATGAAGCTGGTAAACCGATACTGCCTCCGGAGCTGCTCCGCCTCGCAGTAGGGTCCATGCACTTTTTGCATCAATCTATCTTGACGCTAGAGGGCCTCCTTCTTAAAGACGAGAATCCAAATTACCCGGTGTTCACGGCCTAGGTGCCAAAGGACTCGGACTTCGTCCATGAAGCCCCTGCGGATCTGTTCTTCATAGCGTTCGAGGACGTCTTCAATCTGTTTCACTCTAAACGGCTGGACTATAACTTGGTCCGCCTATACGCGCTCAGTACGGCGATGAAGATCAGGAGAGATAATACCCCGTACGTCGAGGTAGCGGATCCCTTGACTTGAGTTCCTTAGATGAATGGAGAAGTGAAGCTTATGAAAAAGCTAGACTTTTTAAAGAGAAATTAAACAATGGCATGATAGGAGAATCCTAAAGAGAGAGTTTAATGTTGGTGAGAAAGTTCTATTGTATAGGTCTCGTCTCAGATTTTTTGCAGGTAAATTACTTTCGAAATGGGAAGGAACTTATGTTGTTTCAGAGGTTTACCGTTCAGGTGCAATCAAAATTACTTCGCTTGATGGTGACAAATCTCAAGTGGTTAATGGTCAAAGACTCAAGCATTATATTTCTAGAGATTCTTATAACGAAAACATTGATATTATTCAAGTAGTGACTCCGGAAGATTTTATTAAAAGTCAAATTCAGAAAACTGCAGAGTCTATTTTGAATAGGTAACAGTTTTGGTAAGAAAAAGTTCACGTTTAACTTTCCAACCTATGTTTTTGTTGTTTTTATTAAATATGGAAAATTACGAGCCGAAAACGGGGAGAAAACGGTGCCCGAGGGCACCACACCACCCCACGGCACGGGCCCACCCTTGGCCGCGCCGGGGCATGGTGTGGGCACCTCGGAGCCCGTCTCCAGCCCGGTTTTGACCTGGACTTCCCGTTTGTTATGAAACTTTTTGCTATATAATCCCCCGGATCTCCCGAGGTCCGTATATCGTTTTCTCATCGTGTTTTCGTTTCGGGTTGTTTCTGTTCAGATGTCGTCCAGGGTTCATCTTCAGAGAAGTACGTGCTACGACGTCGACGTGAGCTCCTCCGTGACCTCGATCAGGGGACTTTCGTAGGATGGTCAGAAGAAGAAAGGATCACAGCTAGGCGCAAGGATATGGATCAAAGCGTCAAGGAGGAAGTAAAGGAGATGTCGTCAAACAAAGAGGGACAGATTGCTGCAAGATCAAGGACAAGCAAACCTACTTTTGTGGGATCAATTAATACTCAGCGTGCCTTTTCTCATAATATGCAGGGAGCGACACCGCCTGTTCCATATTTTAGCTCTTTTCCTGCAGTAACTGAGGCTCTTCGAGTCACTGATGAGTTTTGTGATCAATATCAAGTTCTGAGGATGGAGGTGGAGATACTCCAAGAGGAGAATGATAGGCTTCGCCGCATGCTAAAGCGATTCCTGTCCCCAATCAAGATCATCCCACCATCACCAGCGAAGGAGTAATTCATCATTGGTATTGGCATCCCCTCAGCTTGTTCCAAGCTTGGGGGAGTGCCGCGGTATCATCACCATTATCTTTTACCTTTTACTTTTCAGTCGAGTCGTATCATGAGTAGAGAAGTTATCATATAGGATGGTTTGCAGTGTGGAAGTATCTCTCCTTAGTTGGTTATCTATGTATCCCTTGATGTGAGTTGCCGTTATTGGAATATTAATCAGAAGTTTTATCATTTACATTCTGCACACTTTATTTTACTTTGCAAATTTCTGTCATATGAATTATCTTGTTGTTAGTATTTGATACCCGATGAGCAAGTCTTGATGCCTGCACAAATAAACGGGATTAGGTTGAGACTCCAAGTGCAGAGTGTATAGTAAGTGGAAGACAGTTTTCCCCACGAGGGGTGACTCGAGGGTTTAATATCGAACTCTCGGGGAATCTGCAGTGGTAGATTTATCTTCTTATCCTTCTTTTGGTTACCTACAAAATAAGGTTAGATGTTTTGGTCCTCAACCTCACCTGTGGTTGTCAAGCACAATGTGTAAGAATGATATCAGGATAGTTATGCAATGCAAACAAGAAATAAATATGCAATGGTGGTGGATGCAATGATAAATGATATTTTGGGGTTTTTAAATGATGTATGCAAGATGAAAAGTATTTTTGTATTTTCGGATTTAATGATGGCTGAAAATAGAAAAGTGGTATATGGTGTTGGAAAGGTGTTTCTTATGATTAAAAATGGACTGGGGTTCATGGTTTCACAAATGCACTCTCTCTTTATAAAGTGGTAGACAATGGAACACACACAGTTAACATATGAGATTGCAACACAGGGTTTGATAACAAGTTACTTAGATATATGGGCATCACGTCCTAACATAGAGATCTTTTGGTTATTAACCTCTCTTATACTCCACCAAGATGCGAACTAAATCATAACACCTCAGTAATTAAGATAACTCAGAGTATAGCATTAAGTATCATGACATGAAGTGAAAATAAGAACATGCTAGATCTAGTCATGGAGTAGTGGCAATGGTCACGCCCACATCCCCGGTAGCATGGTATTTTAGTTTATCCCTAGTGAGGTAACAAAGTAAGGTAAAGATACCAAAGTGGATCGCAGAACTTTCTCTCACGTTCACTGCACTAGCCACCCCCCGTTACTCCAACTAATGCATACGTTCCCCCACACACGCTCTCATAAACATGCTTGATCAAAACAAGTAGACAAGATCGGGGTACATAATATGCATCTATACTCATAACTGAAACAAACATTGCAATCTCAAACATATATTAACTCATAAAGATCCACCACAAAGGTATTACAACGGTGACCGTAATCATGTTCAGCAGCTCATACGGTGCTAATTAGTGAAGCTCAAGAGAGGAGAGATACATAAGTTACTTCCACAAACCCATAGTCCAGAGGTGGACTACTCCCTCTTCATCATGGAGACGGTGGAGAAGTCGATGGAGAAGATGGAGACCACGCCGGCAGCGCCCCGCCGGAGTTTTCCCCCTCCAATCTGTAGCTCCTGATCTCCGTTTCGGTGTTTCGGTGTTTGTGCGGCGCTCCTTCCAGAGAACGACGGGGGACCTTTTTTATAGGCGTTTTTAGGTCAAGACGATGTCGGTGGAGAAGAGATCGAAGGCAACGGAGCCACGAGGCCCAAACGAGTGGGTCCCACGCGACCTGGTACTGTGGCCGCGTGGGCCATGCTCGTTTGGCCCTCGGGCCTCCGTTTGCTCGCTTCCTTTTTCCGTAGTCCTTCTTCCTTCCAAATATTGACGCCCGTAAATTTCCAGGTGATTTCGTTGACGTTTGGGTCCCTGAAACATTAAAATACAAAACTAGGGTTTTCTGCCTGTGCAGGGTTAATTCCAAATAAATGGGAAAACTATGAAGTATTCCCAAAATCATGATAAAACATTGATATAACCCTTATATGATGCAAATATGATTGGAATATAAGCAATTAAAGTGCAAAGTTCATGTATGCATTTTACATGCATCACCCGGTTTTACAGTATGCTGATGACACACTGGTCATCCTTCCAGCTTGCAGCGATCAAGTCCAAATTCTAAAGGAAATCTTGAATAAATATGCCACCTCCACTGGTTTACATATCAATTTTCACAAGTTTTCCATGATCCCAATTAACGTATGTCAAACTGATGCAAATATTTTGGCTGCTGAACTGAGTTGTAGTTTGGCTAAAATGCCATTTACATACCTTGGTATACCCCTGGGAACTACCAAGCCAACAGTCCAAAAATTGATGCCCCTAGTTGACAGAATTGAGAGGAAGATGTCAGCGGATTTCATGATGATGGCTTACAGTGGTAGAATCACAGTGATTAATTCCCTGCTTACATCCATGGCTACCTTTGCCATGTGCTCTATTCAGCTGCCGAAAAAAGATTCTGGTTCATATAGATAAAATCAGAAGACATTGTCTTTGGGACAAAAAGGTGGAGGATGAAATCAAGTGTAACTCTCTCATAGCTTGGGATAAGATTTGTAAGCCAAAACAGAATGGAGGGATGGGTGTGCTCAACCTTCAGATTCAGAACCAAGCTCTACTCATGAAGTACCTCCACAAATTCTATAACAGAGTTGACACACCTTGGGTGCATCTCTTGTGGAACTCATACTATACTGGTAAAATTCCTCATGCTATGAATCCTTGTGGCTCCTTTTGGTGGCGCGACATTCTGAAATTGACTCCTCTCTTTAGAGGAATTGCATCATGCAATGTCGCTTCCGGCTCCTCGGTCCTATTTTGGAAACATAATTGTACTTCATCCATCCTAAGTGAAACAACACCTAGAGCTTTCTCTTATGCTTTGAACGAAGATGTTGCTGTCTCGGATTTCTTGACCTCACGGAACCTTTCAGACAACTTTTATTTGCCACTGTCCATTCAGGCAATGCAGGAGGTGAGAGATATGCAAACTCAGCTTGCTCACGTTCAGCTGGTGGAAGGGGACCATGATAGTTGGAACTATGACAGGGGCTCGGATAAATTCACTTCGTCAATCTATTACAAGTTTTGCTTCAAATATTTCGTCCCACACCCAGCGTTTCGTTGGATCTGGAAAGCCAAAAACACACCCAAGATGAAGTTCTTCTGCTGGTTGCTGCTTTTTGACAGAGTAAACACCAGAGACATGCTGAGAAGGAGGCACTTTAATATCAATTCTACTCATTCATGTGCTCTCTGGCCTAAACCACCGGATGAAACACTTGCTCACCTATTCTTCAATTGTGAATTTGCTAAAGAGTGCTGGAACTTGCTGGGGATCACCTGGAGTCAGAGCGATGATCATCTGGACATGCTCTTGCAGGCTAAACAAAACTGGACCAAGAAAATGTTCATGGAGATTTTTATTGTAGGCGCCTGGTCTACTTGGAAAGAGAGGAATGCCCGGATCTTTGAAGGTGTCACCCCAAGCTCTAGATCCTGGAAGCACAGATTTGTTACAGACTTTAGTCTGCTTGTTCATAGAACAAAAGCAGAACTGCATCCCTTTATTTCCTCTTTCATAGATTCTATTTAATTTCTGCTAAAACTTCTGGTTCTTCAGAGCCATGTAATTATGTAATTATTCGTGTGGGGTAATATAGAGGCAGTAGGAGCCTTTCCTACTATCATAAAAGTTTCAAAAAAAAAACTAGTTCAATATCCGTACTCGACACCATTTAGCGCAAATGCGTTTGAAAGTTGTATACCAAGAAAATAAAAGTTAACCTCTTATGGATCACGTTATTGAACCCAAATGCATTTGAAAGGTACCTACAAAGAAAATGGAAGTTAAGCAGTATATGGGTCGAGTCTGTTAGGTCTATTCAGACATATTGCCATTCCCTTGGACATTACTTCCTCTGCCTCATTATCTAAGGGGCGTAAGCTGAAAGGTACCTACAAAGAAAATAGAAGTTAAGCGGTATATGGGTCGAGTCTGTTAGGTATCTAAGGGGCATAAGCTTTTCCACCTATTTCGCTTGGTTTTTAGTTCATGGTGATACTTTTATTTAGTTTGAACCTTTGAGGATGACATCTCTTTAAAATTTATGGATCCGGTGAGTGATATTTTCGAACATATTTGTCTTTCTCTTAGACATTACTACCTCAGTCCCATTATTTAAGGTGTTTATGCTTTTTTATGGGTTTTTTTTTCGTTTGCTTATTTATTCATCATGATATATTCATTGAGTTTGACGATGATATGTTTTTAAGATTCTTTTGGCTTTGTTTCTTAGATCTCTTACTTTAAGTTGCAAAATAAAAGCTAATCCACATGAACCGGGGTATTGAACCCGACGTGAATCAAACACGCAACCTTCTGATCTGGAGTCAGACGCGCTACCATTGCGCCACGGATCCCTGGTGCTTATGTAGACTAATTAACCTTCACATCATCCTAATCACACATAACCTGGAGGTGTTATGCATATTTTATGAAAGTACACAGTACAGCACATGGTTCACCCCTCATTAGGAGCTTAGTTTCCAGTTATAAAAGAGGCACAAACTTCTTAGTCTAATGACAGAACCTGCAACAGAAGTTACAAGTAGAGTATACATATGATTTCATTTGCCGGTTGATAGAAATGCCACATTGTGTGCACATCTACACAACTCTATCAGCGTATACAAAACTTCGTGACCTGGAACACGGAGCAGCAAACTCGCTATAGTTGAGTATTTGAAACATATTACAGGATCTCAACAGCCCAAAGAGAAAATTACAACGGTTCGAGGCAGGGAGAAAAAAAAGAGATGTATTTAGTTACTATTTTTTTGAAGAAAAGAATGTCCATCCACATGTAGTCACTCAAGCCTCCTCTATCACATGTACAAATGTGCTGGTCTGATGAGGCCAGCATTCTCGCGTATCCTCGTGATAGCAATTACTGCAAAAGAATGAATACCGAATGAATAACATCACAAACAAAATCGACTGTTCACGTAAATAAACAGACTGCTGGCAGCTTAAGAATGTTCTTCTAGAGTTGCAAAATGCAAAACACAAAGGCCTTTGCAAGAAACACTGTAATTCCAAAAGCTCGAGACATGCATTTGAGGTTTGCATTGAGGTACGTTGAATTACGAATGTACCCAATCTGATTCCAGAACCCAATCTTTTCAGAAACATAGTGTGTAAGCCCATATCTAATCATTTTACACTTATTATAACCGAGGTTATTCACAGCATATGTGCACAAATTAACAATGCCATCAGGATAAACAAAAGCTTCTTATATTCCCCATCTCCCTTCTGTCACCTAATCTGAAGCGTGTTTCCCCTCTTTAGCACCAAATATAGAACATTGTCCTCTGAATTTTAAACAACACATAGATTGTTTTTTTCTCCCTTCCCCCAGGCTTTAGTGTAATATCGATCCAACTACCCACACCAAATTCTGGAATCAAGTTATGTAGTACTCCCTCCGTTCCTAAATATAAGATGTTTTAGCATTTGTCCACATTCACATATATGTAGATGTATGTAGTCATATTTTAGTATGTATGCACACTCATTTTAGTATGCACCTAGACAACATGTTGAAGAGCTAAAACGTCACATATTGGAACGGAGGGAGTATTCAACATTCCATCAGATATAATGATACAGAAGAAGAGGTTCAGAGACGACAGAAAAAGGACCTAAGCATCAAGTCGACGCGGGGTGGAATGGAAGGCTATCAGACGTCGAGGGCAACGGAGGGCATCTCGAACTCCGAGGCGATCTCGGCGATCTGCTTGCGGACGCTCATGTCGATGAAGTTGGAGCTGTCGCTCCCGTACTGCACGGTGAACCCGGCGATGAGCTCGGGGTCGATGCGGGTCTTGATCCGGACGCTGGCGGCGCCGGTGATCTTCTTGACGTGCTGCGCGATCTGCGCGAGGTCCTCCGACTCGAGCTGCACGACGGAGGTGACGATGGCGATCTCGGTGCCCGTGAGCGCGTTGTAGTCGATCTCGAACTCCCGCACGATCTCCGGCACGAGCTCGGCGCGCTGGTTGTCCACGACCACGTTGAGGAAGTTGACGACGTGCGGCTGCAGCTCCGAGGACTTGGCGATCTCGTCTATGAGCTCCGCCTTCTCCTCCCGCGGCACCGTCGGGTTGTCGAAGAACTCGACGACGGCCTCCTCGGAGAAGATCCTCTCCAGCTTCTCCAGGTCCGACACGGTCTCCTCCAGCTTCTCCAGATCCGAGGCCACCTCGCAGAGCGCGGACGCGTAGTTATCTGACGCGGCGTTGGCGGCGGCGGCTTTGGGCCTGACGAGGTCGCCGCGGCGGCGGCTGGGCGGGGCCAGGCGGAGGGAGGGGAGGCCGCGCGTGACCGCGCAGGCGAAGGAGGCGGCGCGGGGCGCGGTGCCGGCGGAGGAGGGGGACGCGGCGGCGGCGGCGGCGGGGCAGAGGGTGATGGAGGTGAGGCGGAGGGCGGCCATGGCTCGCGTCGTGGAGCGTGAGGTGGGGAGTGGTGTGGGCTTGGGAAGAAGCTTGGGGCGTAGCATGGCTCGGCTTTGGTCTGGGAGCGGAGGAAGAGGGGTTTGGGTGGGGAATGGGCGGCTGTGATGGAGTTGTTGCGAGATCGGACGGTGGAGAGGCTCGAGGGCGTCCTGCGTGGCCATGTGTGGCCGCGGTGGGATGAGGTGGATAAGAAATGGATGACTGCGTGCGAGGATGACAGGTGCTCCTCACCTTGGAAACCAGTCTTCAGAAAGTTGGTTTCCAAACTTTCAAAATTCAGAAAGTTGAATTAATCAATTTATTTCAAAATTAATTCAAAAGTGAATTTATATGTACTAAAAATATCCAAACAAATTACTCCTGCACGTACTGTATGGCATGCCGCACACAGTAGACACATACAGTCAGCTAGAATTAGCAAACAGAAGCAAAAAAAAATTCTACTTAGGTTCACTAATGTAAAACGTTTTGGCAAGCTGTTCCCTCTTGGCGTTTTGAAGCAATGAAGAGTTTGACAGGTTGAGGTCACAACGATAAATATACCCGCTTCAGTGTGCGTGTGTAGAAGAGGTTGGATTACCTGACGTCCTGACCTGTTAGAGATGATTAAACCTGAAAATCCATAAACCAGGACAACAAAAAGACAACAGACGAACGGAAAGACCAACATCTCCGATAAAATTAAATTTGAAAATAAACACCACACATAGCTTAGAAGGGAAACTACTTCTGAGATTAAACAAGAGTAACTACTTTTAGAGTGAATACCAAGACAGGAAAAGGTCGTTTGTGAAAGGACTTTCTACTTTTGAGTCCAAACAAAGGGGGTTTTTGTATAGGAAGTTTTAGTTCCTATATGCTCAGAGCACTATATCTCGAGTCAACTTTGGCATCTCAGAGCACTATATCACTGTACAGTCCACTCTTGTGATGCACGAAAAGCACTTACATGAAACGCTGAAATATAGTTTAAGCAATGAAATACCATATCAGGACCGTTGCTTCAGCCTGCATAGTATTGTGCCTTTGGTTCAAGAAATACCAGCTCAATAAAATGGAAACAAAATTCTATAGCACGAAAATGAATTGCAGCAAGCTGGCATGAGTTTACACCATGACGAGCTGATGAGAAAAAGGAACACAGGGTGCTTGAACAGCAGTTTACACCATGGACTAAGCGCACTAGTAATTTAATTATTTTTTTACACAAGAATGGCACCAATGTATGTCACTACACAAAGCCAATTCTAGTGCAAGGTCTTGTAAACACATGAATTGTCTTCTGTATACATAAACAACAGGCATGAAGGACAGAAATCATAAAATCTACTGTAACCATAAAATATTCAAGCGTCCTATCATTCAAACATATAAGAGCATCTCCAGTCGGGGCGCCCAAATGGGCGCCCAAAGGCCGTCCGGACAGGCCCTTTGGGCGCCGTCCGGACTACCTTGCCCATTTGGGCGCCGTCGCTCCCCACTCGCGGCGCCCAAATATTATTCAAATATGAAATTTTGATACGAAAATGCATATATTTCATTGAAATTTCATTCAAACTAACATAATTCATTAAAATTTAAATCTAGACCTAGACTAGACCTAGTAAGTAGGGTGGGGCAGGCACCGGCCCTTGCGGCGGCGAGCACAGGACCCCGGCGGCAGCTCGAGCAGAGGCAGTAGAGGTAGCCGGTGGTGGAGGTGGTGGCGGCGGAGCTGGAGGTGGTGGCGGCGGAGGCGGTGGCGGCGGCGGTGGCGGCGGCAGAGGCTATGTCGGCCTCGATGGCGAGCTGCATGTGGCCGGGATCCCACTCCGGCGTCGGCGGCCAGTCCTCCAAGCCGTCATCATCACCGTCAACCTCCTCCGCCTCTTGTTGAGGTTGCGGCGGAGGAGGTTGCACGCGGCCTCCTTCCGATCTTGCGCGACGAGCCTGCTCCACCGCCTCGTAGCGAACCCTCTCCCGTTCCATGCCCGCTGCGAAGTCCTCGTCGGTGGTGTTGGTGAGGCCGTCGTCGTCGGAGTCGTCGTCGGAGTCTTCGAGCCAGTCCGCAGGCGGCTTGGGGGCGAAGAAGGAGTGGAGGCGGTAGGCGTGCTCGAGCTCGACCTGCTTGTCCCAGTACGCCGAGTTCGGCTCGAACCTGGGGTCGTCGTGCAGCTCCGGCGCCATCGTCCCCATGCACGAGGCGACGTAGTCGAGCCGCGCCTGGCCGGCCAGCATGGGTGCAACGGGGACGTGCACTGGGTTCGTGGCCCATCCCTCGGGGAGGACGCGGTTCGCCGGCACCGGCGTGTTAGTGCGGACGAGCTCGCGCGCCTCGGCTTCCGTGAGTTGGTTCGCCGGTGCCGGAGGAGGCGGTGGAGGAGGTGGCGGAGCGTTGACGGCCGACGAGCCTGCCTCCTGCGATGGCCCGCGGCGAGTCATGGCGCTCTGCCAAACCTGGCTGTCACGGCGGCGACGACGGGCCTCCCTCTGCGCTCGTCTCTCTTCCTCCGCGGCGCGCCGGGGAGAGGCCATGGCTAGGTGTGGGATGGATATGGCTGTGTGAGATGGTGGAGACGGCGAGGTACCCGCTCTATATAGCGGCCGGGGAGGCGAACGGATGAGGTCGCCTTAACTCCGGCCATCCAACGGCTCGCCTGCCACACCATTAACGGCTCGCCTGCATTGACGCCGCCGTGGCGCAGACGCTTCCTCGCCGCAGAGCGAAGCGACGCGTCGCTGCACCCGGCTGGGAAACCGAGACGCCGCCCGGCATTAATGCAGCCTCTTGTCTCACTGCCAGGCGTGGCCCGCGCGTCGGGAGCCGACGTGGCATCGCGTTTCCTTCCGTCCGGGGCCGCCCCAAGCCTCCCCAAGTTGAGGGCGTGGGCTGGGCGTGCCGGACACAAAACTGGGCCGCGCCGAACCGAATTCGCGTTTGGGCGCCGCGAGTGGGGGCGATTTTGTGTCCGGCACGCCCCAAACAGTTTTGGGCGGCCGTTTGGGCGCCCCGACTGGAGATGCTCTAACTGAAGGGGCTTGCCAAAGATCAGAATGAACAAAACTGCTCTTCCCACACACCTGCATTGCGTAGAATTTGACAAAGTTGAAGTCCCAGCAATAAATATCTGATTCAGAGTGTCTGTGTAGAAGAGGTTGAATTACTTCATCTGTTAGAGAGGATTAAACTTGGAAATCAATAAACTACGGCAACAAAAACGCAACCAAAACCAAAAAGACCTATGTCCACAACAAAATTAAATTTCAGCAACGCCACACAGATAATGAGTACGAACAGTTGAGGAAAAGTTTCCAAACTACCAGAAAGACCGGATCAAACTCCACAGCACCAGGCTTATTTAGCAAATCAAAACTGGCCTGGAAAGTTGAATTCTACAGGAATAGGCATCAGGCTAGAATTACCCACCCTAAGCATCAAGAAACATAGAAAAGCTGAATGCTTCAGAATATATCACGAGAAACAAAAACCAAGCTTTAGGACGGTAACCTGAGACTGCTGCCACCTGGACTTTAAATTAAAATTCCTTATTATAGAGCACATGTATAAAAAAAGATAATCAAAACGGGCAAGATGAAGTCAAACAGAGCCGGAATTCCTAATTATTTTTCAACCATCTTTTAGATCAGATCTTCTCTACGCCTCTACCCAGCAAAACGAGTTCAATAACTGCTTTTATACATGTCTTTCAAGTTTCAAATTCTTCTAATCCAGTCATCTGCTCGACCAAACAAATCTCATTTCCAAACCCAAGGATTGAGCTCTCAAAGCTCCCATCATCTGTCCCAAGCTACTTTATGCAAAGTTTACTTGCATGCGACTGCAGGTACATGTGAAGAAATGATTAAGAGAACTGTATTTGCGAGAGAATTAGGAGTTCCTATTGTAATGCATGACTACATAACTGGGGGATTCACCGCAAATACTAGTTTGGCTCATTATTGCCGCGACAATGGCCTACTTCTTCACATTCACTGTGCAATGCATGCAGTTATTGATAGACAAAAAAATAATGGTATGCATTTGCGTGTATTAGCTAAAGCATTGCATATGTCTGGGGAGATCATATCCGTGGAAAAGCGACATTCATATCAAGCTAGAGCAACAATGCAAGTTGTGCTCTGCAACAGTTTCAAAATAGAATTAAGGTGTAACCTATCCAGTAAACTTACCAAAGGTGGATCCGTTACTAAATCAATAACATTTACAGGCAGTTCTATATGGCTAAACTGATGATATATTATAAGAAATTTATACTATATTCCTGCAAGTCATCACATACAAGATTCATCAGTTATCAAGTTAATATCACAGCAATAAGGAAGGGGGGAATACTTTCTTTCTGTGAAGCACTGACAAAGCAGCAGGCATCACGAGTGAGGTCTACAAAGCAGGAAAAGAACAATAAAGCATGAAATCACAAGAGTCCAGCCATAATACAGCACACGAGTGATCAAATCACAAGACTCCAGCCATAATACAAGTGAAATGTTAATAGTTCAACTTAGGCCAACTTGATAAGCAGAATGGACCTTCACATCCATGTTACATTCTCTCACAGTTGAACTTCGGGAAGCATTTTTCCTGCACAAGCATCAGCATAACCGTCTGCACTCTGCAGGCCCTAGAGCACGCTCATTGACGGTTAAGGTACTTCTCAACAAATTTCGTGTGGGTTAACGAACATATGGTGTACAAGTCGATATCTCTCTTGACCAACCCCTTGGCCTTCAGAATATGGACACCTATCTCTGAATATGAACAGCAAAACATTCAGTAAGCTCCGACAACCATCAACGCTCTAGATGAGAAGATACCGGTTCGTCCCAATCCAACGGTTGTCGTCGCTTTTGGGCAGATTACCGTTTTACCCTTGTTGAGAACTAGCTGTATTAGAACTCTGAGTTCGGACAATGATGTAATCTTGCTTGAGCCTGCACTCTCGATATAAAGGTGTAGGTGGGGAGGCTGGGAGGATCAAGCAATCCAAAAACCTAAATTTTATTATGTTCTCCATGTTTTTACTTAGTTATCCTAGCTAGATCTGAGCCGCCAGAGCTCCTTCTTCTTCTTCTTCTTGGTGACGAATTGCCAGGCACCGAAGCCTGACATTCTGGTATCAGAGCCAGCGATCGAGCTGCTCTCCCTCCCTCCCTACCCATCGTCACCATCTCCAGGTTACCGGTTCTTCAGTCCGGCCGTAAAATCCCTACCACCACCCCTTCTCCACCACCATGCCGACCAGGAACAGAAATCGTTCGCAGTCCAGGGAGCGTGCGGCGGCGTCGGAGGAGATTTCGGAGCGCGCTGAAGCAGCAGCCGCGCACATCATGGACGACACGCACGTCTACGCCAACCTACCATAGGAGGTGCAGAGCCTCGCGGAGCGACTTGATCTACACCAAGCGCACTCCGCCGCATCGATGCAGTCTCTACAGAGCGAGATCTCCAAGATATCCGACCTGCTGGCAGGACTCGCGGTCAACATGGGCAAGCAGCCGGCCGCGGAGAGCTCGGGCGCGGTTGATCAAGGATCGACGACTAAAGGTCCACCCTTTCCTTCACCTCCTCCCCTCCCAACTACCACCCTTTCCACCATCGCTGAGATGCCAACACCGGCGAACACGCGCACACCACCTCCGCAAAGCCAACCACTTCAGTTCGGCAACCTCACGCCGGACAGGCTCCCACACCCGCAATACCCAGCACAACCGATACCTGTTCGACAAAATGTCCAAATCATCTCCGATACACAACCCACGACCCAGATCGCCTCCACCAGCCAAGATATTCACCACCAAACCCAACACACAACTCCTCTCACACACCACAATATTATCAGCAACAAAATTCGCAACCTTTCACCATAAACCCGTTCCTACAACCCCAATTCCAGCTTTTGCCACCATATTACCCCTACTATCATCCACCATACCAAACCATGCAATTTCCCCAAGCCTACCCACAGATGCCACCACACCAGTACTACAATCCTTACCCAAACCAACCTCCGCAACAACAGCAGCCACAATACCAGCAACCTCGGCAACACCAACCAAACCAACAACACCAACAGCCACAAAACCAACAGCCTCAACATTCTCCACACAATGGTTCTGAACACAGTTCACCTAGAGAGCACAACTCACCAAGAGAATCTCCTGAACCGTATTTGCGTGCACCACATGTGGAGCTGCCAGTTTTCTCTGGTAATGGACCTCGAGCATGGATACTGGAATGTGAAGATGTTTTCAACTTGGTCAATATACCCACAGAACAGAGAGTACGCTGGGGTTTAGCTCACATTAGGGGACAGGCTAAAACTTGGATCAGCAGTGCAGGATTCAATCTGCAAACCATGTCTTGGTCTTATCTTTGTCAGGTCCTGATTGAAAGATTTCCAGATGTGCAAGCGGTGGATCCTATGGATCAACTTCAGTTGCTGAAGCAAGTAACTAGTGTCAATCCTTACATAGATGCCTATGAAACATGGATGACAGCTATGAAGCGTGAAAAACCATACCTTGAACCGGATTTCTTTCTGGACAGATTCATCTTGGGACTCAAGGATAGCATCAAACATTCATTTCTCTGTCAGAAACCAATCAATCTCTTGGCTGCTTATTGGTATGCACGACAGTATGAAAAATCATTCTTATCAAACAATAGAAGACTGCAAGCACAGGTCCAGGGAAATTTTCCACCCAGAAATGTTCAACCGCGAGATGCCAATGCTCCGGTTCGACCACGGCTTCCTAAGAAATGCTGGTACTGCCCAGAGAACTGGGTAATTGGACATCGTTGTGCAGGAATGCAACGAGCAATTAATGCCATCCAAATGCACGAAGAATATGAAGATGAACAAGAAATGGGGCAAGTTCAGCAGGAAGAAGGGGTACCAGTGCAGCAACCAGTTGCAGGGGAACAAGAACAACAACCCGATGTGAACTGCATGCAAATCTCCACATCAGCTTATACTGACACTCCTAGTAGTGAAACAATTTCTCTGCTCCTGAAATTTCAGAATGCTCGTGCAGTTGCCTTAGCTGATAATGGAAGTACAAATACATTCATGGACTATGAGTTTGCAGTGAAAAATAACATAGCAATGATTCTGGTACCTGCAAGAATAGTAACTGTGGCAGGAGGTGGTACACTCCTTTCTGAAGCAGTAGCTACTAACTGCTCTTTCCAGATTCATGGCCATACCTTCAAAGCAAACTTTAGAATTCTGAAGCTACAAGGCTCAGACATCATTCTGGATGTTAATTGGTTCAAGCAGTACAATCCAGTAACGTTTGATTTTGAATAAAGAACATTGACAGTCAAGCACGAATGTTCAGATATTACCTTCAACGATCACTTACTTCCATCAACTAATCTGTTGATCTCTAGTGAGGAATGTTCAAAGTTATTGGAAAGTGGAGCCAGTGGATATATTTTGCTAAGTCCAATTGAATCAGTGACTGCAACAGATGATACATCCTCAGCAAATATTCCTCAGTCAGTGCAATATCTCTTGCATGAATTCCATGAGATCTTCAATCCACCTGAAGGACTTCCTCCTCACCGAACTGCTGATCACACAATTCCATTGATACCAGATGCCAAACCACCTAACATTCGACCTTATCGAATGTCACACAGTCAGAAGAACATTGTGGAACAGCTAGTAGCTCAGATGCTCAAAACTGCAGAAATACGTCCTAGCAGCAACCCCTTCTCATCTCCTGCAATCCTTGTCAGAAAAAGGGACAAATCGTGGCGCCTTTGCATCGACTACAGAGCTCTGAATGAACTGGCAGTAAAGAACAAGTTCCCCATTCCAGTAATAGAAGATCTCCTTGATGAACTTTATGGTGCAACAGTCTTCTCCAAGCTTGATCTTCGTTCGGGTTATCACCAAATACGTATGCATGAGCCGGATATTCCGAAGACAGCCTTCTCCACACACGTCGGGCATTATGAATATCAAGTTATGCCCTTCGGGTTGAGCAATGCACACGTGACATTTCAAGAGCTGATGAATTCAGTATTCTCCAAGTATTTGAGAAAGTTTGTGCTCGTCTTCTTCGACGATATCCTAGTAGACAGCAAGGATCTTGTTGAACACGAACACCATCTTAAGCTAGTACTGCAAACTTTGCACAACCACCAGTTAAAAGCAAAACTGAGCAAATGCACATTTGCACAACCACAAGTGGAATACCTTGGGCACATAATCTATGGCAATGGAGTTGCTACAGATCCTGCTAAGATCCAAGCAATCGTGGACTGGATCACCCTAGCTAACATCAGGAAGCTGCGAGAATTCCTTGGTCTGTGTGGGTATTACAGACGGTTCATTAAGGATTTTGCACTTATCTGTCAACCCTTGTACAATGCATTGAAGAAGGAGTCATTCAAATGGGGTGTTGAACAAGAACAAGCATTTCAAAAACTGAAAATTGCAATGACAAACCCTCCAGTTCTCGGCATGCCAGATTTCTCCACTCCCTTCATTCTTGAAACAGATGCAAGTGGAACTGAGATTGGTGCAGTACTGATGCAACATCACAAACCTTTGGCTTTCTTCAGTTAGTGCTTGGGACCCAGAAACAGTGCTGCATCTATATATGAGAAGGAAGCAATGGCAGTTTTTCATGCATTGAAGAAGTGGCGTCACTACTTCCTAGGCAATCAAGTAATCATTCGCACTGACCAACAGAGCCTCAAATGCCTGACAAGCCAACGATTACTTGAAGGCATGCAGCACAAACTGATGCTTAAGCTCCTGGAATTTGACTACTGCATTGAGTATAAGAAAGGTGCAGAGAACAGTGTTGCTGATGCTCTGTCTCGGAGATTTCAAGATAATGAAGCTGACTCATGCAATGCTATATCTCAGGCAATCCCAGTTTGGATGTCAGTCATCTTTCTCTCGTATGAAGATGATCCAACTTGTGTCAAACTGTTGCAGGAATTAGCTATCAACAATGACAGCAACCCCAATTTCTCTCTCACTTCTGGCATCATCAGATATAAAGGGCGCATATATGTTGGCAGTTCTACAAATCTCAGAAACAAAGTGTTCTTGGCAATGCACGCATCGGTGCTGGGTGGTCACTCTGGCATTAGAGTCACACACCACAAACTAAAGAGATTGTTCTACTGGCCGAAACTCAAGACATTCATTACTCAACAAATCTCTGAGTGCCCAGTTTGTCAAATTTCAAAGACTGAAAAATTGCCATATCCAGGGCTCTTAAATCCACTATCCATTCCAAATATGAAGTGGCTAGAGATCAGCTTGGACTTTGTGGAAGGACTTCCTAAATCTCAAGGTAAAGATGTCATACTGGTGGTTGTTGATCGCTTAACCAAGTATGCACACTTTATTCCCCTCTCACATCCTTACACAGTTCAAAAGGTGGCAACTCTCTTCTTTGATAACATTGTCAAGTTGCACGGTCCACCATCTGTGATTGTTAGTGACAGAGACCGCATCTTTACCAGCAGCCTATGGAAAGAAATATTTGCAGCACACCAAGTATCTCTGAATTTCAGTTCTGCATACCATCCGGAATCTGATGGTCAGACCGAACGCGTCAACCAATGTGTTGAACAGTACCGGCGTTGCATGGCATTTCAAGAACCCAAAAAATGGTGTCAATGGCTACCTACAGCAGAGTGGTGGTATAACTGCTCCTATCACTCCACAATTAAGATGTCACCGTTTGAGGCACTCTATGAATATCCACCTCCAATGCTCCAAGAAATATCCATACCTTGCAATGTCTCAGCTGAAACACAAGTTACATTGGCTGACAAGGATCACATGATCAAAACACTGCAGAAGAACATGGCAGCAGCTCAGCAGCGCATGAAGAAGTATGCTGACCAACACAGAACAAAACGGGAGTTTGCAGAAGGTGACAGAGTGTACCTTAAAATGCAGCCATATCGTGAAACAACATTGGGGCTAAGGAATTCACTCAAATTGACTTCCAAGTGGTATGGTCCTTTTCGCATCATCAATAAGGTAGGCAGAGTTGCATACAAGCTCCAGCTACCGGAAGGAACCCAGCTTCATGATGTCTTCCATGTTAATCAGTTGAAGAAGCACCTGGGCAAGCACGCAGTTCCCAATGCAAAGCTACCTATTCTCACTCCTGATGGAAAGGTAAAAACTGCACCTCTATCTGTCTTAGACCGTCGTCAGATACCTCGCTCGGTTGGTTCTTATGCGGTTGCAGTGCCTCAATGGCTGATACACTGGGAAAACATGGCTCCGGAGGAGGCCACCTGGGAAGATGCATCTTACATTCAAGAAACTTTTCGTGATTTCAAGCCCTGAGGTCTTGAGTTAAGGGGGCGGCATTGTCAGGTACCCGACGCCTATCTCTGAATATGGGCACCTATCTCTGAATATGAACAGCAAAACATTCAGTAAGCTCCGACAACCATCAACGCTCCAGATGAGAAGATACCGGTTCGTCCCAATCCAACGGTTGTCGTCGCTTTTGGGCAGATTACTGTTTTACCCTTGTTTAGAACTAGCTGTATCAGAACTCTGAGTTCGGACAACGATGTAATCTTGCTTGAGCCTGCACTTTCGATATAAAGGTGTAGGTGGGGAGGCTGGGAGGATCAAGCAATCCAAAAACCTAAATTTTATTATGTTCTCCATGTTTTTACTTAGTTATCCTAGCTAGATCTGAGCCGCCGGAGCTCCTTCTTCTTCTTCTTCTTCTTGGTGACAAATTGCCAGGCACCGAAGCCTGACACGGGGGTGCGTGGACGGCGGCGGCGGTGGAGAGGTGAAGCCGGTGGATGGGAGAGGCAGGGGCATGGGATGATGGGAGGCGGCGCGGAGTGCGCAGATGAGGTGGGTTTGGAGGCGGAGCATCGCGGTGCCGCTCTCGGTGCTGGAGCTGTCGCGCTGGCTGTCGGCTGGAGCTCTCTAACTCAAGCCCAATCGGTGATTGGATCTATAGCGAATTAGGCCCACTTCTTTTAGTGACTTAAAAACTACTCGAAAAAATATTCGGAAATCATATTTACAAGTGATCTGCTATTAAAAAAAATCGAAAATCATATTTGCAAGTAGAAAACATAAAAAATCAGAATGTAACCAATGGTGTATCCAGTATCCCACAAACTTGCAAAAAATCAATTTGAAATACTTTATATTCTGAGCTACACAAAAATGATAAAAGTGTGAATCTGTGTATGCATATTTTGAAAACTCTAACTTTTACCAGATTTTTCATTTTTGCATAGCCCGTGTTACAAAGTATTGAAATTAATATTTTGTACGTTTGTGGTATACATCATTTGGTACATCCAGATTTTTTTTCCAATTTTTTTTGAAACATGTAAGTAAGATTTCTGAATTTTAGAAATAGCAGGACCACTGGTGTCCGGGAGACAAATACACTTTCCACTTAACTTATCTCAAATGAGTAAATTGGTCACGAACCGGCCTGGAGGCGGTTTTTTCTGTCCACATGGCATCTGGAAGGGCATAGGGGCAAAAACAGTAGGGTGTTTTTCTCTTCACGTTCTACTATGTTCTGTAGTTTGTGTCGCAATTTAAGCCTTGAACTCTGCAACACAGGTTAAACATCACGAAATACAATTGGTGAACACAATTTCATTATACTGGTGAAATGAAAATTGCTATGTATGATTATTAATCAATTTTGCACCGTTATTGTTCTATTTCAATGCATCAATCATGGATACACCAAGTTCAACTAGTGATATATACAGTGGAACATTGAAAAGTGTGAACACAAGAATTATAATGATCTAGCAAGCGTCACAAAACAAAATAACTCATCAAACAAGACAAGCTACCACTCCATGTCACATTCTTAGAGAAAATCCAAATGAAGTCTACTGGAGCGCCTCTCACCTAGCAAGTCAAATAGAACACGGGAAAAAACCAAATGTGACGAGGGAATACCCAACCGGGTAGGCGTAGGACCGCAAGTCGGAACACAAGACCCAGGTGGCACAAGGCCCACCGGAGGACATCCTCTAGGCGCTGGGCTCAACCAGGCGCATGGTGGGCCATCTCGGAGGATACCGGATTCAACCAGAAATTGGATACGGAGATGACGCAACGAGGATTACGCTCCAAGTAGCGTGTTTGTAGTTGAGTAGGTTGTTGCCTCCTAACCGATTCAGATCTCCCTGTAAACCCTAACCAAGTTGATATATAAAGCCGGCTAGGAGAAACCCTAAGGACACGCTTGATGACCCACAAGTATAGGGGGTGTATCGTAATACTTTCGATAAATAAGAGTGTCGAACCCAACGAGGAGCAGAAGGTGTTGACAAGTAGTTTTGATCAAGGAATCACTGTAAATACTAGCAGACAAGTTTTTAGGGGTTTTTGATATTGCAGATAAATAAAATACGTGTAAATAAAAGACAGTAATAATTGCAGCAAGTGGCCCAATCCTTTTTAGAGCAAAGGATAAGCCGGTTGGTTTACTTATGATGGCAAAATGTTCTTGAGGACACACGGGAATTTCGTCAAGTGCTTTCGCTTCCTACAACTGATTAATCTTTATTGTTTTGATAAGTGTTGTGTGGGTGAACCTATGCTAATGCACTCCCCTAACTTGGACTAATACATACTTGTGATTAAACCCCTTGCAAGCATCCGCGTTACAAGGAAGTAATTAAAATAAATCTAACCACAGCCTTAAACTCTGAGATCATACACTCCCTCATGCACCGGTTTACTAATGGGGGTTTAGGTTTCTGTCACTCCGGCAACCCACAATTAGTAGCCGAATACACAATGCATTCCTCTAGGCCCATAAAGGTGAAGTGTCATGTAGTCGACGTTCACACGACACCACTAGAAGAATAACACCACAACTTAAATATCAAACCATTAAATATTACTCAACATAGTTCCACAACTAACAGCATGACTTCTCCCATGTCCTCAATAACTGAACGAACTACTCACAAGACATCATATGGATCATGATCAGAGGTGATATAATGATGAATAACAATCTGGACATATACTTCAATTCACCGATAAAACTTAATAGCATCAACCACAAGTAGTAATCAACACCGGGAAAGTTTCCCCTATGAACTACACAAAGTATAACCCTAGATGTTACAACGAAACGAAGTGGAGCGGTGGAGATGATGGTGACAGCGATGGAGATGATGATGATCCCGATGAAGTCCGGCGTGATGACGATGACGATGGCGATGATTTCCCCCCCTCCGAGAAGGAATTTCCCCGGCAGATTTCTGCCTGCCGGAGAGCTTTTTCTCTCTCTGTGGTTTCCGCCTCGTGGAGGCGGCGGAATATTTCCTCGATGACTCCTCGCATCTTAGGGTTTCTGGGGGATGAAATACATGAAGGGGGAGCGTCAGAGGTGGGCCAGGGTGGCCACACCATGCCACGGCGCGGCAGAGGGGGGGCCCGCGCCGTGGGGTGGTGTGGGCCCCTCGTGGCCCATCTCAGCCTCCCCTTTTGGCTGGCTCCGGCATCTGACAAAATAGGAACATCTGTATATTTTCCGTGAATTGTTGATCTTCGGATAGTGTGTCTTGACGATACTTTTTCCAGCTGAATCCTGACTCCGGCAGTCAATTCTCCAATAATCATCAAACATGCAAAACAAGATAAAATAACATAAGTATATCATCCAAATATGAAATATATCAATGAATAGCAGTAAATTATGATATAAAATAGTGATGCAAAATGGACGTATCAACTCCCCCCAAGCTTAGACATCGCTTGTCCCCAAGCGAAAGCTGAACTCAGTAAACAAGACCACAGGTTTATGGAGTAAAGCGTCGCTAATAAAGAATACGGACAAGAAGCATCAACATGTATTAATACATAAATCATTTTAGACAGCAACTTCCCCTCATATAACTTATCTTGGAACGAGTAATGGAAATTACAATAAAGGTGCATAAGGAAAATCATAGTTTGGTAATTGCAAACTTTGTTCTTGGTCAGAGAACAATTAACAGATTGTACTTATCTTTCGAGTAGAGTCCTTATATCGGAGCTATATTGCAGAACTTACATGCTCAATTATCACAATTTCTTTACAGTCATTGATAACTTTCAAAGTTATATTCCTTCAGATAAAAGACTTGTGCAAACCAAGGAAGGATAACAAACATGATTGATAATATTAATATATAGATGGTTGAATCACAACAACTCAAATACTTGCTTAAGAAAGAAGGGAATAGGTTTACTGACTCAACATAAAGTAAAAGAAAGGCCCTTCGCAAAGGGAAGCAGGGATTAAATCATGTGCTAGAGATTTTTAAGTTTTTTAAATCATATAGAGAATAAAAATATAAGTTTTGAGTGGTGTATGAGAATTGTCAACGAATCAGAAAATAGAAAGTACAGTATGACCCCTGCCAACCAGACTTTTAAGAGCGGCTCCCATGAAGGACGTTATTTCTACCAGCAAGGCAGATCATCCCTCTTCTCTTTTGTTTACACATGCAGATATTTCACTGTTTGTCATTGCTTGACAGATAAATCAGGGCAAAAATGTGAAGAGAATTAAGCGGTTAAAGTTGTAATTAATTGGGACTGGGCACCCCATTTGCCAGCTCTTTATGCAAAATTAATGGATAAGCGGATGTATATGCCGCTAGTCCGGTGGTAAAGTCTGTTTGACAGTTGACATAAATACATCCACCCCATCCTCATGAGCTAGTAAACAGTGACACAAAATAGAGTAATAATTTTTGAATAGTTTAAAGGTAGCACATGAAGTATTTACTTGGAGTGGCAAGGAAATACCACATATAGGTAGTTATGGTGGACACAAATGGCATGGGTTTTGGCTCAAGGTTTGGATGCACGAGAAGCATTCCCTCTCAGTACAGGTTTTTGGCTAGCAAGGCTGGGTAGCAAGCATAAGAGTGGAGGGATACAAACAAATATAAATGTAATAAAAACAATCATGCAATCTTCCTTGTAAACACAAATAATTTTAACTTGAGAATACTAAGCTCATGAGCCAACAAGAAAGAAAGATAATGAGATAATATATCTACATGCAATCCCCTCTCTTCTACTTAAGCCTCAAAGTATTGTTGCTACTGACCAATGCTAAGTTTGCCAAATCCAAATAGATTTACTTGATGCTCCCAAAGTGAGGCCAATACTGATGCATGTAAAATGCATACATGAACTTTGCACTTTAATTGCTTATATTCCAATCATATTTGCATCATATAAGGGTTATATCAATGTTTTATCATGATTTTGGGAATACTTCATAGTTTTCCCATTTATTTGGAATTAACCCTGCACAGGCAGAAAACCCTAGTTTTGTATTTTAATGTTTCAGGGACCCAAACGTCAACGAAATCACCTGGAAATTTACGGGCGTCAATATTTGGAAGGAAGAAGGACTACGGAAAAAGGAAGCAAGCAAACGGAGACCCGAGGGCCAAACGGGCATGGCCCACGCGGCCACAGTACCAGGCCGCGTGGGACCCACCCGTTCGGGCCTCGTGGCTCCGTTGCCGTCGATCTTCGCTCCACCGCCTTCGTCTTGACCTAAAAACGCCTATAAAAAAGGTCCCCCGACGTTCTCTGGAAGGAGCGCCGCACAAACACAGAAACACCGAAACGGAGATCAGGAGCTGCAGATTGGAGGGGGAAAACTCCGGCGGGGCGCTGCCGGCGTGGTCTCCATCTTCTCCATCGACTTCTCCACCGTCTCCATGATGAAGAGGGAGTAGTCCACCTCTGGACTATGGGTTTGTGGAAGTAACTGATGTATCTCTCCTCTCTGAGCTTCACTAATTAGCACCGTATGAGCTGCTAAACATGATTACGGTCACCGTTGTAATACCTTTGTGGTGGATCTTTATGAGTTAATATATGTTTGAGATTGCAATATTTGTTTCAGTTATGAGTATAGATGCATATTATGTACCCCGTTCTTGTCTACTTCTTTTGATCAAACATGTTTATGAGAGCGTGTGTGGGGGAACGTGTGCATTAGTTGGAGTAACGGGGAGTGGTGAGTGCGGTAAGCTGACAACTTAATATCGCGATCCACTTGGGTGTTTACCTTACTTTGTTACCTCACTAGGGATAAACTAAAATACCATGCTACCGGGGATGTGGGCGTGACCATTGCCACTACTCCATGACTAGATCTAGCATGTTCTTATTTTCACTTCATGTCATGACTAGATCTAGCATGTTCTTATGTTCTTTTTTTTTCATGTCATGATACTTAATGCTATACTCTGAGTTATCTTAATTACTGAGGTGTTATGATTTAGTTCGCATCTTGGTGGAGTATAAGAGAGGTTAATAACCAAAAGATCTCTATGTTAGGACGTGATGCCCATATATCTAAGTAACTTGTTATCAAACCCTGTGTTGCAATCTCATATGTTAACTGTGTGTGTTCCATTGTCTACCACTTTATAAAGAGAGAGTGCATTTGTGAAACCATGAACCCCAGTCCATTTTTAATCATAAGAAACACCTTTCCAACACCATATACCACTTTTCTATTTTCAGCCATCATTAAATCCGAAAATACAAAAATACTTTTCATCTTGCATACATCATTAAAAACCCAAAAATATCATTTATCATTGCATCCACCATCATTGCATATTTATTTCTTGTTTGCATTGCATAACTATCCTGATATCATTCTTACACCTTGTGCTTGACAACCACAGGTGAGGTTGAGGACCAAAACATCTAACCTTGTTTTGTAGGTAACCAAAAGAAGGATAAGAAGATAAATCTACCACTGCAGATTCCCCGAGAGTTCGATATTAAACCCTCGAGTCACCCCTCGTGGGGAAAACTGTCTTCCACTTACTATACACTCTGCACTTGGAGTCTCAACCTAATCCCGTTTATTTGTGCAGGCATCAAGACTTGCTCTTCGGGTATCAAGACGTTTTCTGGCGCCGTTGCCGGGGAATCGTAGCTGAGAGATTTATCCAAGGGTGTGCATCATCGCATTCATCTCACAACAAAGTCAACGTCACCAACTTGTGCTAACACCTAAGCTTGGGGAGGTTGCACCTACGTGAGCACCATCTTATCCATCTTTACTTACAAAGCAATTTATTTGTTTTGTTAGTGTCATTGCATATCATATCATATTTATTTCAGTTTTGCATAAAAAATTAAAAATACCAAAAAAACTTGCTAAAATGGAAAACGAACCTTTTGGCCATTTAGTGTTAAGAACTTTCCCCAAGATATGAATATCCTGTTGAGAAATGTGTTGTAGATCCTAATATCATGAAAGTGATTTATGAACACCGTTTTTATGGGAAACCTAAAGAAGATCCTATACCACATCTTAAGAAGTTTGATGAAAGGTGCAAAATGTTAAACTTGAGCCATGCTAATGTTAAAATTAAGCTTTTTCCTTACTCCCTAGGTGGAAAAGCCTTAGATTGGATATTAAGATGGCCACCTGGAAATTTTAGCACTTGGTTTAATTTAAAAGCTGCTTTTGTTGAAAGATTTTGTTCCATGAAAAGATTTGTAACCTAAGACAAGTACTTATCACCTTTAAACAAGAAGAGGATGAACCTCTAGTGAAAACATGGGAAAGGTTTAGAGGCATAGCTTTTGGAATGGAACATGGTCTTAGAGATTGGATGCTCATGCATGTGTTTTATAGAGGTTTGACTGAAGCCTCTAGGGTCTTTTTGGATAATGAATGTGAGGATTCCTTCATGAATACTGCTGCTAATGATACTCACTATTTACTTGATGGCTTGCTTTTGGAAGTAAGAATTAAAGAAAGTTTAGAAAAAGCCCAAGTACCTGAAGATGTCTTTGATGACCGTTATGAAATATTCAACCTATACAATAGGGAAAAGAAAGTTGAGGAAGTTAAAATGCTTAATGAAGTCAAGGATCCTTTGCTTGACTTAGAAAATTGTAGCTTGCATGAATTAATATCTATCTTACAAAAATTTGCAAGTGATCCTTCCATCAACACTAACCAAGCAGGTTTTGGTTCTTATATTGCTAATCATGTCTTGAAAGAAAAGATTGCTAGGTACAACCAAGAGGCTATGATACCACCTAAGCTTGGGGATATGTGGATACCTAAGGTACTAGTAACTATTGGAAAAGAGACACACCATGCCATACTTGATCTAGGATCTAGTGTCTCTGTTTTATCTAAAGAACTATATGAAGTGCTTGAATTGAAAAATCTTGAAAAATGCTCTATTGAACTAGCACTTGCTGATG
This sequence comes from Poa pratensis, assembly GCA_947311845.1. NCBI lineage: Eukaryota > Viridiplantae > Streptophyta > Magnoliopsida > Poales > Poaceae > Poa > Poa pratensis. The sequence continues at coordinate 30,511,107 of CAMZMU010000087.1, forward strand.
ACTCTATTAAACATGCTTTGGGAAAAGTAAGTGATGTTATGGTAGAGTTACATATGACTTTTGTGCCTGTGGATTTTCTAATCATGGATATGGGGAATAAAACCTCTAGTCCTATTATTCTTGGAAGACCTTTTCTTCGTACCACAGGTGCTATCATTGATTCAAAGGAAGGGAATGTAAAGTTTCAGTTTCCACACAAGAAGTGCATGGAACACTTTCCAAGGAAGAGGGAACCACCAAAGTTCAAGCTCCCTCATGAGCTTCGTCCACAATAAAACAACAAGTAAGAAGCCTAGCTATATGGCTATAAAGAAAGCGCTTTGCGGGAGGCAACCCGGTTATTTTTTGTGTGATTTTTCTTTGTGTCCTCTTGCTGTAACAAGAGATTTTGTGTCTAGTTAGGTTCTGGAGTTTTTAATAAAGTGCCAAGTTTTACCCTTTTTGGTTTGAAAAAGTTGCTTATAGCGTTCGGAGATTTTATTCCTGCACGAATCAGTGCACGGTATGATTTTTAATTCTTATTCTGTAACTCCGAATGAGCTCATATTTGAACTGTAGTTGCAACTTTTCATCCTCTGTATGCATGAATTTTTTCGGAATTTTTCGAGAAAGTTTGGTAGGGTAGAAAAATACGTTTTGCTGCTGCTGTTTTTCTGGACAGATTCTGTCCCATTTTGTTTGATGCATGCTTTGAGCTTTTAAGTTGAATCTTTTTGATCCAATTGAGTTTATGAGTAGGCATACAACATTATACACTTTCTGGACATGTCATATGAATTTTTGTTCAAGGATTATATGCAGCAAGGAACCTATTTGTTTATCACTATTAATGCACCCCACAGAAAAGAGATGGGAGAAACGGTGTTTTGAAGTTTTTTCACAGGGATTGGAGGAGATGCACCAAGAGCTATCCAAGGATGGTGAAGACCATAAGCTTGGGGATGTGAAGACAACCCCGCTGGACCTACACACTCTCGGTTTGCACACGTCCAACTTCTGTTTTTCGATCGAAACACTTTATCGCATAAACTTGGAGCGTCGTTTTTTGTTTTTGTTTGAGTCTTGAGAGACCACCACACTATCAATTATATATGAGAGAGCTACTGGAAATATGGGTTGAAATATGTTGGATGCTTTTATAAGATTGGGAAAAGGGATGTTTGACTTGATTTTTAATGATACATATAGTTGCATGATTCATGAGCTTGTTTATGAGTAATAGTTTGCAAATTCTTTTTGTAGAGCTATCACTTATTCATGTTTTGGTGCTGATTGTTATTTACTTGGTTTAACATGGATTAGTTAGTTCTATGGACACTCATGCATGCATCTAGATGGTCAACTTTCTCCCTTTTGCTAGCCCAAAAACTCCAACAAGCAAAAACTTGTTTCCAACACCTTCAACCAAAGTTATTCCAGTGAGTCCACCATATCTACCTATTGGCTTTATGCTATTCCGAGTATGTTTAACATGTTGTTTGTGTTATCTTACCTCTGAATGAAAATGTTTATGTTATTGATTGCAATGGAAAAAATTGGTTATATAGCTCTCACGAACTTGATGCACAATTTCTTTATTGCATAATAAAACATGACCCATTGTGATTAAGATTATGATGCTGTGGCTTGATAAATGTTCGGGTTGGAGTTAGCCCATATGTGCTGTCACATGCAAGCTTTCAACATGCTCTTCATCTCATTTAGTTGATATCATGTACTTTTGTTTATGGATGCTATCATGGTGAAATGAGGTGGAAATGAAGTAGTTTAAATGAGTTTGTATAAATGGTTAGAGAGACGCCTGGGCCGCTAATCTAAGCCATGCATCATTCATGGTGGAAATTTACTTACATACTATGGTGAACCTTCTGTGATACACCTTGCAATAAAAACTATTCCAAATGGTAAATAAAAAGGGTGTTGAGATTTTCATTTGTTTGTTTGTCTTGTCATTTTGATATGGGCTTGTTCCATATCTGGGACAAGAGGTACCCCAGTTGACGCTCTTGATGATACTATTATTACTTACAATGATATAACTTGAACTTGCTTTGTTTCCAAGTTGAGTAACATGGTGTAGTACTTGTATTCAAGGGGCATGAGACATCAACCTTTACTTTGTCAAGCACACTACTCATATTTGCTTTCACTTTAACCTTAATCATTCAAGATGCTATGATAGGGGCAATGAGAGCTTGACACCAATGAATACCTTATTGCAATCATTAACTTAAGTAGAAGAGTTTGGAAGTTGGATGAAACTTATGCATGCTTTACCTCTACTCACATATACATCTTTCCAAAGTGTACACCTATCATATTCAGATTTTCATCTACACTCTATGACCATTGTAGGATGTTCTACTTATCATTATGCATACATGTGTTCCATATTACTTGCTACTATGTTACACTTTGTGAACTATCAATGAACATCCTTGTCTTGAATACTTGATATCACTTCATAAACTATTTGCATATTGCTACTCCTTTGAAGAATGAATCATTTGACTATATGTAGCAATAGTAATCATCTTTGATATCCATTGTTAAGTATTAAATTGCAAAGTCCATGTTAGTTTTATCATCTTCATACTCGAGGACGAGCATGGATTAAGCTTGGGGATGTTGATGCATGTAAAATGCATACATGAACTTTGCACTTTAATTGCTTATATTCCAATCATATTTGCATCATATAAGGGTTATATCAATGTTTTATCATGATTTTGGGAATACTTCATAGTTTTCCATTTTTTGGAATTAACCCTGCACAGGCAGAAAACCCTAGTTTTGTATTTTAATGTTTCAGGGACCCAAACGTCAACGAAATCACCTGGAAATTTACGGGCGTCAATATTTGGAAGGAAGAAGACTACGGAAAAAGGAAGCAAGCAAACGGAGGCCCGAGGGCCAAACGGGTGGCCCACGCGGCCAGTACAGGCCGCGTGGGACCCACCCGTTTGGGCCTCGTGGCTCCGTTGCCGTCGATCTTCGCTCCACCGACTTCGTCTTGACCTAAAAACGCCTATAAAAAAGGTCCCCCGACGTTCTCTGGAAGGAGCGCCGCACAAACACAGAAACACCGAAACGGAGATCAGGAGCTGCAGATTGGAGGGGGAAAACTCCGGCGGGGCGCTGCCGGCGTGGTCTCCATCTTCTCCATCGACTTCTCCACCGTCTCCATGATGAAGAGGGAGTAGTCCACCTCTGGACTATGGGTTTGTGGAAGTAACTTATGTATCTCTCCTCTCTTGAGCTTCACTAATTAGCACCGTATGAGCTGCTGAACATGATTACGGTCACCGTTGTAATACCTTTGTGGTGGATCTTTATGAGTTAATATATGTTTGAGATTGCAATGTTTGTTTCAGTTATGAGTATAGATGCATATTATGTACCCCGTTCTTGTCTACTTGTTTTGATCAAGCATGTTTATGAGAGCGTGTGTGGGGGAACGTGTGCATTAGTTGGAGTAACGGGGGTGGCTAGTGCAGTGAACGTGAGAGAAAGTTCTGCGATCCACTTTGGTATCTTTACCTTACTTTGTTACCTCACTAGGGATAAACTAAAATACCATGCTACCGGGGATGTGGGCGTGACCATTGCCACTACTCCATGACTAGATCTAGCATGTTCTTATTTTCACTTCATGTCATGATACTTAATGCTATACTCTGAGTTATCTTAATTACTGAGGTGTTATGATTTAGTTCGCATCTTGGTGGAGTATAAGAGAGGTTAATAACCAAAAGATCTCTATGTTAGGACGTGATGCCCATATATCTAAGTAACTTGTTATCAAACCCTGTGTTGCAATCTCATATGTTAACTGTGTGTTCCATTGTCTACCACTTTATAAAGAGAGAGTGCATTTGTGAAACCATGAACCCCAGTCCATTTTTAATCATAAGAAACACCTTTCCAACACCATATACCACTTTTCTATTTTCAGCCATCATTAAATCCGAAAATACAAAAATACTTTTCATCTTGCATACATCATTAAAAACCCAAAAATATCATTTATCATTGCATCCACCATCATTGCATATTTATTTCTTGTTTGCATTGCATAACTATCCTGATATCATTCTTACACCTTGTGCTTGACAACCACAGGTGAGGTTGAGGACCAAAACATCTAACCTTGTTTTGTAGGTAACCAAAAGAAGGATAAGAAGATAAATCTACCACTCAGATTCCCCGAGAGTTCGATATTAAACCCTCGAGTCACCCCTCGTGGGGAAAACTGTCTTCCACTTACTATACACTCTGCACTTGGAGTCTCAACCTAATCCCGTTTATTTGTGCAGGCATCAAGACTTGCTCATCGGGTATCAAATGCTAACAACAAGATCATTCATATGACAGAAATTTGCAAAGTAAAATAAAGTGTGCAGAATGTAAATGATAAAACTTCTGATTAATATTCCAATAACGGCAACTCACATCAAGGGATACATAGATAACCAACTAAGGAGAGATACTTCCACACTGCAAACCATCCTATATGATAACTTCTCTACTCATGATACGACTCGACTGAAAAGTAAAAGGTAAAAGATAATGGTGATGATACCGCGGCACTCCCCCAAGCTTGGAACAAGCTGAGGGGATGCCAATACCAATGATGAATTACTCCTTCGGTGGTGATGGTGGGATGATCTTGATTGGGGACAGGAATCGCTCTAGCATGCGGCGAAGCCTATCATTATCCTCTTGGAGTATCTCCACCTCCATCCTCAGAACTCGATATTGATCACAAAACTCATCAGTGACTCGAAGAGCCTCAGTTACTGCAGGAAAAGAGCTAAAATATGGAACAGGCGGTGTCGCTCCCTGCATATTATGAGAAAAGGCACGTTGAGTATTAATTGATCCCACAAAAGTAGGTTTGCTTGTCCTTGATCTTGCAGCAATCTGTCCCTCTTTGTTTGACGACATCTCCTTTACTTCCTCCTTGACGCTTTGATCCATATCCTTGCGCCTAGCTGTGATCCTTTCTTCTTCTGACCATCCTACGAAAGTCCCCTGATCGAGGTCACGGAGGAGCTCACGTCGACGTCGTAGCACGTACTTCTCTGAAGATGAACCCTGGGACGACATCTGAACAGAAACAACCCGAAACGAAAACACGACGAGAAAACGATATACGGACCTCGGGAGATCCGGGGGATTATATAACAAAAAGTTTCATAACAAACGGGAAGTCCAGGTCGAAACCGGGCTGGAGACGGGCTCCGAGGCGCCCACACCATGCCCCGGCGCGGCCAAGGGTGGGCCCGTGCCGTGGGGTGGTGTGGTGCCCTCGGGCACCGTTTCCTCCCCGTTTTCGGCTCGTAATTTTCCATATTTAATAAAAACAACAAAAACATAGGTTGGAAAGTTAAACGTGAACTTTTTCTTACCAAAACTGTTACCTATTCAAAATAGACTCTGCAGTTTTCTGAATTTGACTTTTAATAAAATCTTCCGGAGTCACTACTTGAATAATATCAATGTCTTCGTTATAAGAATCCCCAGAAATATAATGCTTGAGTCTTTGACCATTAACCACTTGAGATTTGTCACCATCAAGCGAAGTAATTTTGATTGCACCTGAACGGTAAACCTCTGAAACATCATATAAGGGTTATATCAATGTTTTATCATGATTTTGGGAATACTTCATAGTTTTCCCATTTATTTGGAATTAACCCTACACAGGCAGAAAACCCTAGTTTTGTATTTTAATGTTTCAGGGACCCAAACGTCAACGAAATCACCTGGAAATTTACGGGCGTCAATATTTGGAAGGAAGAAGGACTACGGAAAAAGAAGCGAGCAAACGGAGGCCCGAGGGCCAACGAGCATGGCCCACGCGGCCACAGTACCAGGCCGCGTGGGACCCACTCGTTCGGGCCTCGTGGCTCCGTTGCCTTCGATCTCTTCTCCCCCGACATCGTCTAGACCTAAAAACGCCTATAAAAAAGGTCCCCTGTCGTTCTCTGGAAGGAGCGCCGCACAAACACAGAAACACCGAAACGGAGATCAGGAGCTGCAGATTGGAGGGGGAAAACTCCGGCGGGGTGCTGCCGGCGTGGTCTCCATCTTCTCCATCGACTTCTCCACCGTCTCCATGATGAAGAGGGAGTAGTCCACCTCTGGACTATGGGTTTGTGGAAGTAACTTATGTATCTCTCCTCTCTTGAGCTTCACTAATTAGCACCGTATGAGCTGCTGAACATGATTACGGTCACCGTTGTAATACCTTTGTGGTGGATCTTTATGAGTTAATATATGTTTGAGATTGCAATGTTTGTTTCAGTTATGAGTATAGATGCATATTATGTACCCCGATCTTGTCTACTTGTTTTGATCAAGCATGTTTATGAGAGCGTGTGTGGGGGAACGTATGCATTAGTTGGAGTAACGGGGGGTGGCTAGTGCAGTGAACGTGAGAGAAAGTTCTGCGATCCACTTTGGTATCTTTACCTTACTTTGTTACCTCACTAGGGATAAACTAAAATACCATGCTACCGGGGATGTGGGCGTGACCATTGCCACTACTCCATGACTAGATCTAGCATGTTCTTATTTTCACTTCATGTCATGAAACTTAATGCTATACTCTGAGTTATCTTAATTACTGAGGTGTTATGATTTAGTTCGCATCTTGGTGGAGTATAAGAGAGGTTAGTAACCAAAAGATCTCTATGTGAGGACGTGATGCCCATATATCTAAGTAACTTGTTATCAAACCCTGTGTTGCAATCTCATATGTTAACTGTGTGTGTTCCATTGTCTACCACTTTATAAAGAGAGAGTGCATTTGTGAAACCATGAACCCCAGTCCATTTTTAATCATAAGAAACACCTTTCCAACACCCTATACCAATTTTCTATTTTCAGCCATCATTAAATCCGAAAATACAAAAATACTTTTCATCTTGCATACATTATTCAAAAACCCAAAAATATCATTTACCATTGCATCCACCATCATTGCATATTTATTTCTTGTTTGCATTGCATAACTATCCTGATATCATTCTTACACCTTGTGCTTGACAACCACAGGTGAGGTTGAGGACCAAAACATCTAACCTTTTTTTGTAGGTAACCAAAAGAAGGATAAGAAGATAAATCTACCACTTCAGATTCCCGAGAGTTCGATATTAAACCCTCGAGTCACCCCTCGTGGGGAAAACTGTCTTCCACTTACTATACACTCTGCACTTGGAGTCTCAACCTAATCCCGTTTATTTGTGCAGGCATCAAGACTTGCTCATCGGGTATCACCGGGTAGTCCATCCCATAATCCAGAGTGTAGGGAGCCTGACGCAAGTTGTTTCTGAATGCTTTATTGATTGCAGACTGAAGAAGATCTGCAGCCGCGACAAAAATCTGGTGGGAGAGAGGATCGCCTTGTCGAACCCCTCTTTTACAAAAAAATGTCTTCCAGACACTCCATTAAGTAGGACAGAGGATTTGCAGAATCAAAGATTGTTTTTATCCATTTTATCCACTTCTCATCAAAGCCCATCTGCTTCATAATTTTCAACATTGCTCCATGGTCAATTGTGTCAAACGCTTTTGCAAAATCAAGTTTAAGCAACATAATCTTCTGCCCAGATTGCTCACATTGATGAATAAACTCAAAAACCCATGCTAGGCAGTCTTGGATAGTTCTCCCTTTGAGGAACCCATACTGGTTTTTATGCACAATATTAAGGATGATCTTCTGCAATCTATCAGCCAATAGCTTGGTAATAATCTTTAGACAACAATTGAGTAATGTAATAGGTCTAAAGTCATTAACGTTGGAAGCAGAAGCCACTTTTGGAATAAGGGTAATATGACCCATGTTAATGCTCTCGATATTAAGATTCCCTTCATAAAAATCAAAGCATAGCTTATAGATATCCACAATAATATGCCAAGCAGTTTTCAGAAAAAGACCATTAAAACCATCTGGTCCAGGAGACTTATCAGAAGGCATGGTTCTAACAATAGCATCAATTTCAGACTTTGTAAAAGGGGTCGACAATATGTCCAGACCATCGATTGGTGTAATTAAGTATGCTAAATCAAAGAGCATAGGAGGTTCATGAGCAGTACCAAGTCTCTCCTTGTATGCCTCAAAGATTAATTTCTCTTTTTCCTCATGTGTGACTGCTTCAGATTCATCAGAGCAAGCCAACCTCTGAATGTTATTGGTTCAGTATCTAGATGTTGCCATTGACTGGAAGAATTTAGTGTTCTCATCACCGAACTTCGTCCATCTAATAGTGCAGCGTTTCTTCCAATATAAGTTTTGATATCAAGCAGTCGTAGAAGATGGGTCTTAAGGATGACCCTGAAATTCTTCTCTGGAAGGGATAGAGGTCTCTGTGCTTCGAGCTTATCAATTTCCAACATTGCTTTGTTTGAATTCTCGATACAAATTTTCAGCTTGGAAATAGATTTGCTCCAGTGTTTCAGGTCATACTGTAACCTCTTGAATTTTACATTCAAATTAGCAGCACTGTTCTGTTTATGTGTCGGTTTATTCCAGCTATTAGTAACCACTTGCAAAAATCCTGGATGAGCAGTCCAAAACGACTCAAATCTGAACACCTTAGCAGCTGGAATTGCTGATTGTATCGACACAATACATGGAGTATGATCCAAGATGGGTTTTCCTTGTGTATACACAGAGGTATTAGGATAAGAGGTTGTCCAATGAATCGAAGTGAAGAACCAATCCAACTGCTCTCGTAAGGGATCATCTTGCATATTACTCCATGTGTATGGCATGCCTTTTATTGAAATTTCAGTTAAGTTTTGCACTTTGATGAACTCATTAAAAGTGAGCATGTCATTAACATTCCCTCCTGGCTTATTTCGGTTCAGAGGTGATCTAATAAAATTAAAATCACACATAAAGAACCAATCCTCATCATTTGGAATCACAACATCAAAAATCCATTGGGTAAAATTCTCTCGCACCTCTCCTGAGCAAGGGCCATAAATATTGACTAGGGTCCACGACTGAGCAGCTTGTGTTGCAGTAAAATGAACCGAGAGGGCAAAGGGTGTACAATGCATCACTAGACCAGTAAAAACAGAGCTTTTCCAAATAATAATCATGCCACCAGAGGCCCCAACCGATGGGACATACACAAACTCATCAAAAGAACTGGGGCAACATAATTTGATAAAGGCCTTATCGAAATGATCTTTTTAGTCTCTTGCAAACAAACCACTGAACACCCACTCGAAGTAATAGCATTAAGAAGTGCCAACAGCTTGTCTTTGGAATTTAAACCCCTAATATTCCAGCAAAGAATTAACCACTGTTTCAGATAATGCATAACGAAATTAAAGAAAGGAGCTTGCTCCTTCTTCTTCCTCCTGTAGCCTAGCAAGGAGTTTCTTGGGTGTTATCTCTACAGGGGGGACTCCACAGAGGTTGATACCAACACACTGAATGACAGAAATTGCAGTATCCGGCGGCACAACAGCACTAGAAGAAGCAGCACCCAATTTACTCTTCTTGGCAGTGGAAACAATTGCAGCAGATGGAATTTTCCTTGGCTTCACCTTGGATTTGGCCTGCTTAGCATCAAAGAGGTTATCTGGCCTGAACCCATCATACTTGTTGCTTCTAGTGCTCCTTCTAACCACCGAAGTATCTACAGGAGGATCAGCCTTTTTCCTCTTGTTCACCGTAGGTGCAGGTTGTGATACCTCCATAGGAGTCAGCACATCAACAGAAATTTGTTTTGAAGAGGCAGGTTCGATAGCCAGAGGCTTAACCTGCTCTTGCTTCTTGTTCTAGAGAAGAAATGGTTCAGTGACCAGCTCAAAACATACTGCTGGGCTCATTATACCTTTGAAGCTGAAGAAAAAGCTATTATCCAGCTCAACCGTGGGCCTAGAAAGAAATTTCAGTGAAGAAAACTCCTGATGGAGATCAGCCCAAACAATAGCATTGGCTTTAAAGACCTCTTCATGTTCAAAGGTCATCATATTCAGAGTCAGGTCTATTGGAGGCATAGGCACCATTTGCAATTCATTCTCACTAGCCAGCTCGAGGAATCGCCTACTGAAGGAAGCAAATCCACAATTTCCTTTTTCTGTTTTTTCACCCAGATTTTTTTAGGTATCTTCTTCCTTTCCAAGGGTTTCTGCGTGGCCACTTTGGGCATCCACTTCTTCAAACCGGATCTTTTCTGATACGAGATGGCCTTATGCAGTTCGAGGTCGCCAATTGAAGGAGGCAGAACCACATTTTTCTTTTTCTGTTTTTTCACCCTGATCTTTTTAGGTATCTCCTTCCTTTCCAAGGGTTTTTGACCAGATCTTTTCTGGCACGAGATGGCCTTATGGCAGCGAAAACCCATTAGAACAAGAGCTGGTTGTGTGGCCCAACTCCCAACACTTGGAGCATTAAAACCTCTCGGACTGGGCCAAACAATCATCACACTTTGACTCGGCAATTTACAGCCTTCACAAATTCCTGGACAGTTCGGGCGTAAATGATCATGAAGCCCACAACGCGAACAACGGCCCAAGATTTCAAAAATAAAGGGTGAAGGCGGGATCAGCGGCAGATTCAATGCCTGCTCGATATGCCTATCTTCATAGCGAGAAAATCGCATATCAATGATATGCTCCAGCGTGATTTTAGGCAGATTGGCACAGAATTTGTGATAGAAGTTATCTGTAGCAAATAAATGTTTCTGTTTCGAGGAATCTGTTTGCCCCAGAAAAACCGGATCAGAAAAACTGCCAAATTTAACTGAATCACGATCGGAGGTCACCGTGCCGGAATTCGCCGCCATCGGTGAAGATGACAACTGAACAATACCAAATTGGATCGAAGGAGTCTGATGATCAGCAAACTTTTAACAAAACCAAATTTCGCTAGCTCAGATGCTGAAGAGGAAGAATGATCCGTGTCCTAACTAGCCCTCAGAAAATTCAGATTAGGCCTCAATCTAGTGGGGCTTCTTTGGGCAACATCAATAAATGAGTATCAACTCCACCTTGACGATCATTGTTAATCAATCCAGAAGTTTCAGGATGAATCCCTCTAAACAACGTAAAGTGGCAAACAAAATCCGGCCAAACTCTGTCCTTCAGATGATAAATAAAATGCCCCACTTTACTAGATACAACAGAAAATCTGAACCTCCGATCACTCAATTGAAACACATTAAATTCTGAACTATGTCCACCAATACAGCATTCAAGAGCCAGAGCCACGGATTCCTCATCCAGATGAAACGAGGCAGAAGAGAAGGAAACCACCAGGAAGAATTCCTTCGCAAGAGGGGAGGGAGAGAAGTGAACCGAAGATCCAAAGCGACGACGAACCTGATCAGCCAACGCCACTAAAGGCGAGAAGCCCCAGTGGAGAAGCGCATCCATGTCCAGCACGATCTAGACGCCATTGATGGGGTGGGAGGGAAGGCTGGTGGGAGTGGGTGCGGTGGTGGAGGAGGGAGACGCCATCAAATTTTTTGTTATGTTTTAATTAGGTCAGCCGGCGTTGCAGGTCGCCGTGAAGCTACAGAAGATCTTCCCAAACCATGTTTCATAATAGGATTTTCCCTTTTATTTTATTTTCTTAGGTGTATTAGTTTCCTAATACGGAATTATGAATATCCTATGCTCCCTTTGATTAGGTATTCCTTGTAAGAATTCTGATTTTTTGGTGTATTTATCCTTTTCCTACCTAGTTTTAGGTTCTACCCTCAGATAGTCATGTGTCTAACACAGGCAGTTGAGGAAGCATCATAGTAATTAACCAGCCACCATAATCTCCATTGCAGTAAGGGAAATTTCGATCTAAAGTACCTCCCATATCATCTTCATGGTCTTAAATAGAAAATGTAATGGAGAACATATACTTTGTGAACTTCATAATACAGAATAGACAACAGAGGAATAACACTAAATCATATTGTTAGCATGACCGGATCCGTGGCGCAATGGTAGCGCGTCTGACTCCAGATCAGAAGGTTGCGTGTTCGATTCACGTCGGGTTCAATACCCCGAATCTAATCCGGTTCTTTTTTTTTTTGGCCTGATTGCCCTCTTATCGCACGCCAAATCTACCGTCCATCACCCAACCCAAGCAATCCCAGCCGTACAAACCCCCACTCATCCCCTCCCCTATCCAGAACCCAGAACCTCCCGGCGCTGCCAACTCTCCGAGTTACTCGCCATTCGCAGACCCAACCCAATGCAGCTCCGAGAATCTCTCCATTAATCCACCGGCCAGATGCTCGCCTACCCGAACACGTCGAGCCCATGGCCTCAGCGCCATCCGGCCCTGGCTTCCCCTCGCCACGCGGCTGTGGCGGCCGGCGCTGCGGCCGCCAGGGGCAAGCGGCGGGGAGCGGACGCCGGGGAGGGGGCAGACCCGGCCGCTGAGGCGGCGGAGCTGGTGCGTTTCTTCCTTCGGAAGACGGGCGGCGGCAAGGAGCGGCTGGTGGCCGTGCTGGACCGGCACGTCAAGGTGGTCCGCACCGAGCACTGCTTCCTCCTCTTCGAGGAGCTCGGCCGCCGCGACGGCTGGGTCCAGTGCCTCGAGGTGAGCCGTGACCATACCCTAATACGGACAAACTTGGACAACATACGTTGCATTCAGATTAGTCTATGATAGAATTCTAGATGTATGACTTTAGATGTCCCTGTGAATGAACAATTTTGTCATTCCTGGACTTTATTATTAAATTGTTGCACTAGCCAATTATTTCAAAAGTCCGAACTGATGGGAAAGGGCCGTGCTTTATATATATTATATTTCTGACACTCCCCCTCACGTTCAGGCTGTGGACTTTTTCTCACGAGCCTAGGACGTGGATTTTAGGGTGTCCACAGATATTTATTTTTAATATTGCGTTAGCCAGGATTTGAACTCTAGACCTCTGATACCATATTAAATTGTTGCACTAGCCAATTATCCTAAAAGTCCGAACTGATGGGAAAGGGCCGTGCTTTGTATATATTATATTTCTGACATTTATGTCTGTCAGATACTTCTGCTCATTTCTCTAATGCTTTATGCTTTGCTAGATTTTCAGGTGGATGCAGAAGCAGAGGTGGTACGTTGCCGATAACGGCATCTATTCTAAGTTGATCTCTGTGATGGGAAGGAAGGGGCAGATAAGGATGGCAATGTGGCTCTTCTCTCAGATGAGGAACAGCGGGTGCAAGCCAGACACTTCCGTGTACAATGCTCTTATCGGTGCGCACCTGCATTCACGAGACAAGAGTAAGGCTCTGGTGAAAGCTCTCGGTTATTTTGACAAGATGAAGGGTATAGAGAGATGCCAACCGAACATTGTGACATACAACATTCTCTTAAGAGCTTGTGCTAGGGCCAGCGACACGAAGCAGGTGGACATCTTGTTCAAGGATCTGGATGACAGCCAGATCTCTCCTGATATCTACACCTATAATGGAGTGATTGACGGGTATGGGAAGAATGGCATGATCAAAGAGATGGAATCCATATTAGTGCGGATGAAAAGCAATCAGTGCCGTCCAGATGTGATCACATTCAACATACTCATAGATTCATATGGGCGAAAGCAGACGTTCGACAAGATGGAGCAGGTGTTCAAGAGTTTACTGCGGTCCAAGGAGAGGCCTACCCACCCGACGTTTAACTCCATGATAACAAACTATGGAAAAGCAAGACTTAGGGAGAAAGCTGAGTCTGTGCTTGAGAAGATGGAAGAACTGGGATTCAAACCAAATTATGTGACGCAAGAATGTCTCATCACTCTGTACGCGTATTGTGATTGCATCTCAAAGGCCCAACAGATATTTGATGACCTTGTAAGCACACAAAGTACTGTTCCCGTCTCTTCACTGAACGCAATGCTTGACGCCTACTGCATGAACCGCTTGCCTATGGAAGCAGATCGGCTGTTGGATACTGCAATTGAGAAAGGAGTGGTGCCCGGTGCTTCCACATATAAGTTGCTTTACAAGGGATATACCAGGGCGAACGATAAGATCCTTGTCCAGAAGTTGCTCCAGCGAATGAATAAGCAGGGTATTGTTCCGAATAAGAAGTTCTTCCTTGATGCTCTGGAAGCATTTGGCAACTCCGCGAATAAGCCCAGGAGAGTACAGACCACAAACCCTGCAAGAGAGCGAGATAGAGATTACGCGAGCAACTCAGAAATGGCTAGTTCAAGAAAGCCACAGTTAAGTGCTTCGGAAGGAGTCGGTGCCTCCAAGAAACAACACAGGATAGTACCCAATTCAAACCCTGCAAGCAAGCCAGATACAGGTTCTGTAAGGAATTCAGAAATAGCCACTTCAAGCGAGCCAGAGCTAAGCTTTTCGCAAGTAGCTTCATGATGGGGCGCTCTGTTTTCAGAAGCTCCTCTGAACTGCCTTGACAGTAGGATGTGTTCAGTTGCTTGTACCAAGTGATACATGTTGGGATTGGTCCTAGAGAAAAGGTCATCCAAATTGGTTGCTTGGATTTGAACCATCCTAGATGGCAGGGTTGAATTTTTTTTAGAAATATTTTTCATGCACATTGGCCAAAAACAACCGAACCACGTGGTACTGGAACCATCTCATCCCATCCAACATCAAGATATCCTTGTTCTGTTTATACTTTGGCATGGGTTGCTTCTCCAGTTTCATGCTATGGAATCAAAGTGGCATTTTTGTTTCATTTCGTGTCAGTATAGATCACATGTTTGTTACTGGTGATGGTCTTGGTTGTGCTTCAGGAACGGTGCCACATGTTTTAGCAGTTTGGTACGCATGGATTAGGGTCAATTCTAATGAAAACATCCATGCAATTTGATCCTCATGCGTCCAGATGACCCTGTTTTGCCACTGAGAAATAGAGTAACAACAGGCGCAGCATGAAGGTTGACACAAGAATGACCGGAAACTGTGACAACTGACAAGGATCATTGACTTGAGAAATGTCCCATTATGCAAAGATATAAAAAATAGTACAAGCAATCACGCTAATTCGCGAGTTTCGATGTTTGGAAGTAGGAGTAGTACTAGTACATAACTTCTACAAGTCAAGATGGCCCCAAAATATCGAGCAATCCTTTCTCAAAAAAATAATTCGACCAATCCTCACGCAAGACAAATAGGCAAGCCAAATGAATAACGATGCCCATGAAGGCAACGGCCCAAAAAAACTGATCTGCAGCTACAACAAGCAAAGTGAATAGCTGCATCGTCAATGACATTGTTGAATTCACAAAATTGTTGCTTGTGTCAACCACATACATTACAAGCTCAAAACTGTGCCCTCGGTAGTCTAATAGCTGACAGTCCTACAAGACAATAGTCAGGACTCTGGAAACATTCACTGCCATCATTTCGTCTGCAGCTCAAAGCTTCTCAAGAACTATGCACCAGTTGGATTTGTCGTAGAATTGGTCAACGATAGTTGCATTTTTCATACCAGCAACTAACCTGAAATGATGACAGCCAACAATGCAATATTATCAATCAGAACACCATAGATGAGGCAAAAGGAATGGAAATAATGTATACTACCTCCGTTTCAAAATTCTTGTCGTGGTTTTAGTAAGTTTGAACTAAAACCACGACAAGAATTAGAGGGAGTATCATTTTCTTTTTCAAAGGGCTAGTGCATTAACATGGAATGAAATAAGCCACAAGATGGTAGCAAAAGGGCACCCTTTCCAGAGAATCTTTACTCAAGAAAGATACAACCAAAGTTGCATATAAAGATCACATTTCCCTTTTTGTCACACCATTGTTTATGTAACCAAATAAACAAGTGATTAACAAGTGCGTCATATGACAATTATCTCGAGCATAGTTCACAAACTAACAATATGAAATGTTAAAGCTTGTGTGCCATCTCTGAACAAATATAAGATGATGTGACTAGTCGCCAAATTAACACTACAAAGTAGAAAGACTATACGACACCTATGCTATGATGATTAAAAATATGATGTGATTTAATATCTTCACTTGTGCAGGACTGCAGGTTCACAAATAAGAGGAGAAAGCAAGAGAAACCTTTTTCATGAGAATGTTCAGAGTAAAGATACTCTACCTTTGAAGTTCTCCTTCAACAAAAACATGGTAATAACGGTTGTAGACCACAGTACCCTTCTTATCATCTTTCTTTGCCAATCCATTTTGAAGAGCAGCAGCAGATGCACCGCTAATTTCAGCTCGGTGAAATGGTAGATGCCAAGGAACAAAGTACTCCTGCTGGGTTTTGTCATGCTCATCCATCGTTAAGGAATCACAAGCTAAACTGGTCTGATCCTCCAAACCATCATAACTATTCTTCAGCCGATCATCTGTTTGCTTCGTGGCGCCCGTATCTTCATCAGTCTCTTCAATGCTATCGAGCAAAGTAGCAGATTTGTTTCGCACCATAGGACTGCTAGGATCAACCCACTCTTCATTATACTTGTCGCATAGGGGAGTCCACTTGTTAAGCAGCGACCTGTCTTCCTGCTCCACAGCCCAAACAGTGATCAGCACAAGACCACCTCTCTTCACAACACGGATCAACTCCTCAATGGCTTTCCTCCGCCTATCCTCGGTACTCAGATGATGCAACACCGCTATCGAGATCGCCGCGTCACCGACGTTTTCCCTGTACGGGAGGTTGACAACATCGGCGACGAACACCTCGTGCCCCCTCCCCGCACATATCTCTATAAGCGACGGGCTTATGTCGCAGCCTAGGTAGAAGCACTCGGGATTGAAGCCCAAGTACTTGCCATTGCCGCAGCCGGCATCCAGCACGACGGACCCCGGGCTCAGCGAGTCGAGGAACCCCGCGACCTTGGGCCACTTGGCGAACCGCGTCGCGCTGAAATGGGGAGCTATGGCGTCGTAGACGCGGTGCACGTACTTCTTCTCGATGTCCGGAGTGGCCTGGACGCTCGGGGAGCAGCCGTGGTTGTCCCCCTGGACGAGGGGCGCGTCCTGTCCTTCCGAATTCTCGTTACCCAGCGTCATGGGATCGCTGGTGATGGTGGTAGTACCTCGGTTGGCCGGATTCCAGCAAGAGAATTCACCCCGGTGGAGCCTTGAGCCGTGTCGATTAGATGCAGCAGAGATGGCCTGGCCTGGGCTCCTTGCGGCTATCCTCGATAAGATCTGGATCATGCAATGGCGCAAAGTTTTGTCCGCAGTCCCGGCTAGCACAGGGGACGGGCCTTCGTCCTGTCGGCCGCGCACCGTCGGCGGCCGCCCTCCTGCTAGGTCGTGTATGGTTAGTTTAGGATAGACCGTGAGCAGATCTGGAGAGGAACGGAACCACGATGGCATACTTCCGTGAGCGGAACTAAAGAGGAGAGTAGGATAGATAGGGGACGGAGAGGAAGACCTACCTGCTGCCGGCGTGGTGGGAGGAGACGGCGAGGAAGCGCGGGAGGTGATCGCAGGAGGGGAGCGCCCGGGTTGGGTGGGGAGAGTGCGCGCCGTCCGGAGGCGGCGGGCTCTGCTAGGGGAGAGAGGGGAGGCGCCGTTAGCGCGAGGGAGAGATTGTTGGGCTGGGCCTTCACGGCAGCAACGAACGGCACGAGCTTCCGGCCGGGCCCATTCATCGGTGGCTGGCTTCCTGAACGGGAGCTCGTATTAGGGAGCGCCTTTACGCCGCTCGTTAGCGGCAGTTAAACGCAGCGCCGCCTACAGAGCTTACCTTAGATGGCCCGCGGCCCAACATTTTATGCTCGCGCAATTGTTTTTTCGATCGCTCTGTTTTTTGGTTGTACGTTCAAAAGTAGAAACAGAATTTCAAGCGTTTGGTTTGTACGACAAATATTTCAGAAAAATTGAAAATGGTTTAATTTTTAAATTTGGAACCATTTTTAAAATGAATTTTTTTTTTCAAATTTGGAATCATTTTAATTCGGAACCATTTTTAAATTTGGAACCATTTTTTAATTTAGAACCATTTTCAAAATGGAACCATTTTAAAAAATGAATAATTTTTAAATTCGGAACCATTTTAAAAATGAACAATTTTCAAATTTGAACTATTTTTAAATTTGGAACCATTTTAAATTCGAAACATTTTTAAATTTGGAACCATTTTAAAATGAACAATTTTCAAATTTGGAACCATTTTAAATTTGGAACCATTTTTAATTCGTAACCATTTTTACATATAGAACCATTTTTAAATTTGGAACCATTTTCAAAATGGAACAATTTTCAAATTTGGAACCATTTTAAATTCTGAACCATTTTCAAAATGGAACCATTTTTAAATTTGGAACCATTTTCAAAAATGATTTTTTTAATTTGGAACCATTTTCTAAAATGAACAAATTTTCAGATTTGGAACCATTTTTATATTTGGAACCGTTTTAAATGCGGAACCATTTTTAAATTTGAAACCATTTTCAAAATGATACCATTTTTAAATTTGGAACCATTTTAAAAACGAAACCATTTAAAAAAGAACAATTTTCAAATTTGGAACATTTTTTAGTTTTGAACCATTTTCAAAAACAATAAAAACAATAAGAAAAGAAAAATAAAACGAAAACAAAACAGAAAAAGAAACGAAAAAGAAAAAAAAGAAACGAAAAAGAAAAAGAAAAAGAAAAAAAGAAAAAAGAAAAAAAGGAAAGCCGCCCGATGGCCGGCCCGCCAGACGCTCCCCTGTTAGCGGCGCGGCCGATTTGCGCCGCTAACAGGCGCGTATAGGGTTTGCCTTCATATTATACGACTTCAGCGGTCAGCCTCGGTTCGCACAGAAACACGCCGAACAAACAGTGATTGGCCGCGAGATCTGCACCGACCCACCACCCCTAAGGGCCCGCTTGGTTTGCTGGATTTTAGCCAAAACGATCATGACGTTTTACGGACCTGCCAACCTCCCGCTAGAAATCCGGCACGAGCGGGTTAAGAAATACAACTCCGTAATATTGAACGTGCATCCAAGCGGGGCCTAAGAATGCTTCTTTCTCACCTCCACCTGCACCGCAGCGGTGAGCCATGTTCACCGGCTACGGTGAGGTCCATACCTTGCTTGGCCGGTGAGGTCACAGCAAGCCGCGCCATCCCAGTCGACGGCACTAATTAGCAAACGTTTGGTATATGAGGATATTTATACCTCTTTTCACATCCGGAAATATGAAATTCAGACGATACGACAGCCAAGGCTCCGCTGAAAAAATCACTAAAGAAATACCACATCTAGAAAACATTGAGTGCTTCGTTTTTTCACCAGTCATCTTCCTCCTCCATTGAAGCAAACGGACCAGGCCCAGAACAGCAAGAGGAAAAGCAGGAGGGGTACGCGTTTCCGTGCTAACCCGTGCAGCGGGCTTAGAATACCGGCAAGAACTGCCCATTGACACATCCATGTGTTTTCCTCCCTTCTTTCTTTTGGAATTCAGCTTTCTCTTACAACAGCAGAAGTACATAAAATAAATCACTCCTTTCCCAAGCTACATATACATATATATTTGAGTCGTAGTACAATATTTCTCTTTTACATGGCAAACGACACCGCTAAAAAGAATCGATAAAATGTCAAATATAGCAGACGGAAAACGGAAGCTCCACACTACAATTTTATACAGCAGCAAGCATCCAATCCTTTGACTCCTGCACACGTACGCTCGTTACAGCAGCAAGACCCCAAGGCACCCCTGCAGGAGGAATCTTTACTCCCCGCAGCTCCCGCAACAGTGCAAAGTATATGTATTTCTAGGGCCTCGGGCTCCAAGAACTGGATGTCAAAAGGAAGAATACACAAAAGCAGATGGAAATCCTAGAGCTAGACGCATTGTACATCACCAGGAAGTTGCCGTATCACAGGATGGTGCATCCACATCTGTTCTGCTTCGGGGAATTGCCGAGCTGCTTCTCTGGAAAGCGGAAATGCAAGGGAAAAAATTATGACAACTTTAACCAGTGTCGAAGAAACTGTATGGAAACTTCAAACGTCACATAACACGATAATATAAAACCAGTTAAATGGCATGTACGTGATCAAACCATATATCATCACAAACACACTCGACCGTGAAGAACACAAGCCATTACATCCCTTAACTTGTTTAGAAACAGATGTTATAATTTATAAAGATAGGCTTCTGTGTGCATTAATTGTTTTTTCTTGCTTTCAAAGATTAGTTTGTGTGGAAAAACAACTGAAATCGAATACCACAATTTTAACACAACCCATAGATGTAACTACATCCCTCTTGTAATTTATTAGCTCTGTTCCAAAATGTGATTTATCATATGAAAGGCATAAAACACACACAAAAATTAGCCGAAAGTTCTTACGGTTGGGTAGAAATTCATAAATCACAAGGAATATAAGAACTACAAGACCATCAGTACCACTGAACTATAAAACCATGTGTGGTTTAGTCAGCATCTTTATTCATGCATCTATCTACGTAGGAAACACTGAATTAGGTTGTTGCAAAGTCTGATAGGGTTTTTGACTAACAATATGTTGTGATCAACAAATCACTACTAAAACAGCAGCAATAAATTTCTCCCAATTGAAAACAGTGGGCTTCTTGCAGTCAGCATCACTTGGATTATAGAGATTCATGCTTATACATGTACATCTTTGGAGCACAGCAACTAGATTAGGAGCGGTATGTTTCTAAATTAATAACTGATCGTATCTAAACTTTTCATTCACTGAATGTACTACAATCTCAAGAATAGAGAGCAAAATAGGTCATCAACGGAACCAGGAACACGATGAATAAAAACATAAAATTGTCGGCAATACCACGGTTTTTGTCAGCTTGTGGAGGGCGCACCACGACATGCATTGTAATTACACCTCCGGGGACCTCTCCTATTGTAACACGTGACTCGGCAAGTGTCCGGCTATTCTCCAATATCTTTCCACCATTGATGAGCTTCAGGTCATTGACAGTTTTTGGAGTTATTTCCTTATCTGACATAAAATGACAAGAATAATTATTTTTGATAAAAATAAACTCAGAGTTCAGTGAGCATAACAGGTTCACATTATGGAGGAGTGAGCTTTTGAAAAGAATATTACCATCCAGAAATAGAATTATCATTCATAATCAAACAAGTATCAAGAGAGGAAAAAAACATGTCACTGAACTATTCCCAGTCTTACGGCAAATTAAGCCCCAGACAAAGCTGAATAAGTTCAAACACCCTACAGAAAGAAGACATACAGTAATTTTGTCCATTTGGAGATTGGGGTGGTCAGTTCCCCTGTTTCTGGGTTAACAAGTACCGACGTCATGAGTCCTGATGCTGGTTCAGCTGGGAAAGGATTCAATTTTACGTGTTCTAGTTTTTTGACTCTGGCAACAGCATCTCATCCAAGTATAGCATAACACATCAAGGAAAGACCCTCACCAGAGTGTAATAATCAGATAATTGTCACCAGATTGTTAGGTATAATGAACACCTATGCAGAATGGCCCTGCTAATATATTCATGGAAAAGACCTCTGTTCGCGTAAACATGAAGAGACAACTGCGTTCGGAGTGCTACCAGAATTTTATTCACAGAATTTAAGAGTGCAAACAGGCACTCTAAAGGCAGATTACAGCTAATGATGTTCTGCTCTTTTCTGTGTCATCATAGAAAGTAGAGGAAGACAGTGTCCCCTTGTTTCTCCCTTAATTGACTTTGTGATTTCTGATCGAAATCAAACCGATTGTTGCCGAAAATGCTCTTTCAGAATTTTGCCATAAACATACACTGAGAAGGGAAATATCAATTGGCCGTTTAATGAGCACACCTAGTTCTAAAGCGGTGTTAAAGCTGAGGAAAATAATTAGGCAGCAGTTATGCGTTACTCAATTGGCCAACCGTATCCATCAAGAGAAGAACAAAAGATCAGGCACACCAATAATAACATTTATCTGCCGCGAGCAAGACTAGAACTGCACAAGCACCACGCAACAGCCGTAAAAAAAAGGCTATACATGATCCAACAAGCTGCATGGCAGCAATAATTACATAAGTTCGCATCTCTTTTGTCACCAAATCAAGCAGCAGGCGGATCGGGGCGGCCTACGCTGCCAAATCGATCGGGAATCTGCGGTCTCACCTTGTGGCCACCGGGCGAGGATGAAATCCTTGAGCGCAGAGACGGTGGTGGCGGGGTCGTACTTGCTCGGGCCGATGTCCGTGCCGTCGAACAGGCGGAACTTGACCTCGATCGGCTCCTTCCCGCCGGCCATCTCCCGGCCGGTTCACACCGCCCACTCAGCACCCCACCTTCCAATCCTCCCAAGATCCAAAGAACCCCGGATCAGAAATCCATGGCACAGACAGGGTCGCACGGAATCCAAACAAATCGGCTCGGTGTCGGATTCTGACGAAGAATTCTTGGTTTCGTATGGGGGTTGAAAGCGAGGGGACGGCGACTCGGCGGGGAGGAGAGGTGGGAAGGTGGAGAAGACAAGAGACCCCGCGGTAGTGGGCTTCGGTCTTTTAACTGATACTCGAAACTAAAAAAAAAAGATCTTTTCTGATTGCAGCGTACGAATTTCGCGGGATTTTGCAAGATTTCTCGGAAATAGCTCGAGCAGGAAATCAAAAGATTTACCAAAATGGGTTAATTATGCTGCACTCTCTCTCTCCGCTAATAAGTGTACTTCTAGATTTTATTATGAATCAAACATTTCAAGTTTTAACCAATTTTATAGAAAAATGTAGCACTTATTCGCAGACGAGGGAGTAGGTGCATAGCGAGTGACGGAGGAGAATTTATATGCCTTTGGAGGAAACAATCATGCAACGATGTTTTCTATCTTGGTGGTTTGACTAAGTCTAGGAAACACCAATATCTATCACTTTCCTTTAATTTCCTATGCTGGTCTACACCATAACACCAATATGGTTCACATCGCCGCCATTTAAAATTTCAAGTTTGACCAAGTTATATGAGTGTTTGATTCTAGATACACATTGGATAAGATTCCTTATATACTCCTTTGTCCCTTATTATAAAACATTTTGGCAAGCTAAAACAGCTTGTCCAGACGTTTTATAATATGGGAGTATGAGAGTAGGTAGTAACATATAAGTCTGGTGTGAGCCAGGAATACAATAGAAGGGGACCAATTGCACATTAAATAATTTGGAGGGGGCATATAGGTAAATCTAGATAAATTTAAGTCTGGTGTAAGCTGGGACGGAGCCAGGAATACAATAAAAGGGGGCAATTGCACATTTAATAATTTGAGGGGGCATATAGGTAAATCTAGATAAATTTAACTTTCAAAATCACAAATTATGAAAGGGGTTTTAGAGACTTTTTTCACTATGTGAGGAGCATGGCTGCAGCGCGCCCTCGCTCCGTCCCTAATTGTGGTGGCGTCGAAACATCTACTACAAACCTGACACTACGACGGGCCACGTGGTGGCCAGTACCTAGGGACCATTGTAGTCTCCATGACAAGCGACCCAACTATGTCGTCGTACTACTAAGTGTGGATGTAATCTCTTAGAGAAGCCAATCTGTGGCTAAGGATTGATTCACCTAAAGTTAGGCAAAAGTTTTGTGAAAATGGTGCTCCAAACTATTACAAAGTCCCGTTTCCAAGCCAGAATTGAGTTACTACTCTCTTCGGTACATGATAAAGTGATAGTTCGGACATCGGTACACTCTTCATAATACTAGCATAAGTAATTCACACCCGAAGTTTTTTATTGCACGTTGTGTACAATGACCAACAAAATTATAATACTACGGAAGCAATTCGAGATGTATGCATGTGGGGTGCAGTTCTCCTTTGTTAGAAACGAAAGCTTTTAGAAACGCATGATCGTAAAGCAATAATTGCATGCTGCACAAGCACGACAGAATTCCTATTCAAGAAGACCGAATCTTCCATGGTATTTCGGGTGGAAATGCGGCAAATACCACCGACATGTCGTGTACCGGAGCTCTAGATTCCGTGCTACTGCTTTCGCCTCCTCAAGCAACCATGGAGGGACGGAAAAAAATAGTCTGGAGAATCTTTGAGGCAAAAAATATCAAGTACATACATGGCATAGGTGTCTATTTCCAATCCCTCCAGCTTGATTCTCGTTGTTGAGAAGAAATATATCAGTGGATCTTAATATTTTATTGCTTGATGTGACAGGGTAAATGCTAGTGTGTTGTTGTTTTATCTAAAAAAAATGCTAGTGTTGCAAAATGCTAGCCTCAACGATTGAATGGAAAGAAGAAGGTTACCAGAAGCAATGGATAAACTATAGGCTCGAATTGTTTACTGCCACTAGCGATGACACCTGCGCATACCTAATTAAACAGGCAAGAACCCTGCTGTTTGATAGTAGTAATCACTAATCACCGTTAGCATTTGCATCACGACACCTCCAACTTGTCGTTATCTACCCAGTTGCTCTTAGTTTTAACTCAACGACTTTGAATCTGATCCTTCAGAAAAAAGAGAGTCGATAACACGTATTTAAAACTGAAATCGATTCCTCGTGAGCTGATGATTGGATTGGATGCCGATCACATGCTAGCCCACTAGTACTCCTTACTTTTCTTGATTCCGAAATGATTTGTCCTGAATACCGGTGCTGTGTGATGTGTTCTGTTGCTTATCTCGCAGAATCTGCAGGTTGTTAGTTTCCTGCTTAGTGGCAGACATGCCTGGTGGTCTGCAAGCAGATATGCCATGAACTTCTTTTCCTGATATCGTCTACTGCTAGCAGCACTGCACCTATTGGCACCTGGAAAGATCCACTACTGCGTTAAGCCTGTAAGCATGAGTGGATCAGTACTGGTAGACGCATCTGGCGAGAATTAATCAAGTGATCCGTGACAGGCGAAAAAACACACGAGTAAAATGCGTTGCCTGGACGATCGTTCAGAAACCACTGCCTGTAACTTCAGTTCTCCTAGGAAACAGACGGCGGTGAGAGAGATGGATGGATGGACCGCGACAGGTTTGGTGATCTGCCGTTGTGCGTTGCGTCGCGGCGAGCATGTTTCGTGGTGCATGGAGGAAACAGAAAAAGGGACGTTAATGGAGCGCTGCTTTTAGGTTATTCGTGGCCTGGCTCCATTCGGTGGTCGCTGGGATGAACTTTGCACGACCGGTTTGAGAAGAGAAGCCAGACAAGTGTCGAGATGCGACGGAGAGGAACACTGTTAGGAGAGTGCTACTGGGATCTACCTGATTAAGGTAGTAATCACAGGAAACATCCACGGCGGTGGCCGTTCCGCCCCTCCTCCCTCAGCCACCATGCCATGTTCGAGTTCATCCGTTCTATTCTTCCTTCCTAGCCAACTAACTCGCTACAGGCCAGCGAGTACTTCTAGCCAACGCAACACACACTCAACGCTGCCAGACAGGATCAGCTAGATGGGCCGGCAATCTCTTGTTTCTCTTGGGCCTTTGCTCCGCAGTGGCCTTGTTCTCCTTCAGGCCCACCTCTTCAGCAGTATGGTCACCAGGGTTGCTGACAATCCCGCCCCCTTTTAACACGGCTTGCCCCCAAGCCGGAGCAAGAGGAAACTGCTGCTTCAAAGGAACAGCATCTTCCCAGGTGGCGAGAGCAGGAGAAGAATCACTCCAGCGCACCAAGACTTGATCAGTTGTAGCATCACCTCGCTTGACAGTACGAGTCTGGAGAACCTCAACAGGAATTTGCAGGTCAGTATCAGGAGACGGTAACTGAGAATGTACCTGATGAGTAGGAGATACGAAGGGCTTAAGCTGAGACACATGAAAAACAGGATGGATGCGGCTAGAGTCCGGCAATGCCAAGCGATAGGCGACGGTGCCAATCTTCTGGAGCACTTGGTAAGGACCAAAGTACTTGAAAGCAAGTTTATGAGATGCTCTGCGCATCACCGAGGATTGAACATAAGGTTGCAACTTGAGGAAAACCTTGTCACCCACCAAGAACTGGCGATCAATACGCTTCTTGTCAGCTTGAGACTTCATCCTCTGTTTAGCTCGAAGCAAATGTTGTCTGATAGCATCTTGCACAGAAGCCCTTTCGTTCAACCACTGCTGTGCATCTGAGGCAGACAAGGTATCATCAGCAGTCAACCCAAAATAGCGCGGAGAATGGCCATAGAGGACCTCAAAGGGAGAACTGCCCAAAGCTGTGTGCCAATTAGTATTATACCAGAACTCGCATAAGGGCAGTCATCGACTCCATTGCTTCGGGTGAGCACTGATAAAACAGCGAAGGAAGCACTCAATTTGTTGATTCACACGCTCAGTCTGTCCATCAGACTGAGGATGATACGCAGTACTCATCTGTAAAGAAGTACCAGTTTGCTTGAAAACTTCCTGCCAGAACTTGCTAGTAAAATTTTTATCTCGATCGGAGACCATTCCAACTGGCATGCTGTGTAACTTGTACACATTGTTCACGAAAACCTCAGCAATGTGTTCAGCAGTATATGGATGTCTCAGAGGAACGAAATGAGCATATTTAGTGAAAGTATCCACGAAAACTATGATAGAATTGAATTGGCCCGAAGTGGGAAGCCCCTCAATAAAATCCATAGTCACAACTTGCCACATACCTTTGGGTACAGGAAGAGGTTGGAGAAGACCAGGGTAGCGAACCCTCTCTGGTTTCGCTTGCTGACATATCACACACGACTGCACCTTGTCTTTGATGAAAGCTTTCATGCCAACCCAGCGAAATAATGACCTTATCCGTCGATATGTGACAGGAAAACCGGAGTGTCCTCCAATAGGTGTGGCATGGAAAGCATGAAAGATCTTGTTGTGAATCACAGGAGAATTTCCAATCCAGATTGCCCCATTAACTCGAATCAAGCCAGCCACCAGTTTATAAGATCCCATACAGTGATCAGGTGACGTTGTCAGTTGTTGCAGAAGGTTCTGGGCCTTAGGATCATCAGTATAAGTTGCTAGAACATCATTCAGCCACACTGGGTGAACTATAGAGAGAGCACACAAATGCGCATGAGAGTGTGGTACTCGAGAGAGAGCATCAGCTGCACCATTTTCGATGCCCTTCTTGTAGACAATACGGTACTGCAGTCCCATCAACTTAGTCAAAGCTTTATGCTGCCAATTAGTATGCAGGTGTTGTTCATTGAGGTTAGTCAAGCTCTTGTGGTCAGTTTTTATAATGAACTCCTGCATCTGTAAGTATGGCCACCATTGTTCCACCGCAAGCAAGATGGCTAAATATTCCTTCTCATAAACTGACAGTGTCATCGTTTTAGGACCCAGAGCTTTGCTAACATAAGCTAGAGGATGTCCACCTTGCATGAGAACAGCTCCTATGCCCTTGTCGCTTGCATCTGTTTCCAACTCAAACACCTTAGTAAAATCTGGTAGTGCTAAGACCGGAGCTGTAGCTAAAGCAGACTTCAGAGTTTGGAAAGCTTCCTCTTCAATAGCTGTCCATACAAACATGGTGCCCTTGCGAAGCAAATTGGTTAGAGGCTTGCTGATAAGACCATAATGCTTAATAAACTTCCGATAGTAACCTGACATGCCTAGGATAGTCCTCACATCCTTGACATTCTGAGGTACAGGCCATTTCTTGATCGCAGCAATCTTGCTAGGATCAGTGGCAACACCATGCTTGCTAATAACATGGCCCAGGTAAGCAATACTTTCCTGGCCAAAAGCACACTTAGAAAGCTTCACCTGCCATTGCGCCTGTTTTAGCAACTGCAGGACTGTTTTTAGATGCTGGAGATGATCATCCCAATTCTTGCTGTAAATAAGGATATCATCGAAGAAAACAATGGCACATTTCCTGAGTACTGGTGTGAGGGTTTCGTTCATGGCGCCTTGAAATGTGCCAGGAGCTCCAGTGAGACCAAACGCCATCACACGGAACTCAAAGTGACCATTATGAGTCTGAAATGCGGTCTTGTATTCCTCTCCAGGAGCTAACCTGATTTGGTGGTACCCTGCTCTCAAATCAAGCTTCGAGAAGAAACAAGCGCCAGCCAACTCATCAAGCAGTTCATCGATAATCGGCAATGGATACTTACCCTTGACGGTAAGAGCATTAAGGTGTCGGTAATCAATGACCATTCGCCAAGTTAAATCCCTCTTCTTAACCATGATGACAGGAGAGGAAAAAGGGCTATTGCTGAGCTGAATTACCCCTTGTTCTAGTAGCTCTGCTACCTGCTTTTCTATCTCAGATTTCAGTTCAGGAACGACTCGATAAGGCCGAATGGAGAATGGTCTAGCCACAGGGATTAGAGGTATATGATGATCACATCTGCGCCTAGGCGGCAAGCCTGTTGGTGTCTCAAAAACAGTTGCATAATCATCCAAAATCTGTTGAATTGCAGGGTGAACCGGTTCATTTTCTTCTGCCAATATAGCAGATAATTCCAGCAAGGTATAGGCGACTGCACCTTCACAATCACCAGTAAGTGTGACCTGCTTGCCCTGATAAGGCACCTTCATCCATTTTTGTGCCCAATCAACCTCCATTGGACTATGCTGTGTAAGCCAATCCAATCCGACAATACCATCATATGCACCCAAAGGAATGAAACGAAAATTGCTAAAGAAAGTGCATTCACTAGTTGTCCAAGCACAATTAGCAAGCTGAGAGGTACAGTGCAATAATGCTCCATCTGCAATTCTAACTGGAATTGGTTTCGTAGCTGACACTTCTGAAAATTTCTCTATCAGTGACAGATTCAGAAAGGAATGAGTACTACCCGAATCAACCAGAACAGACAAGGTGTGGCCCTGTATGTTAATGAACAACTGCATGGTCTGTTCCACATTTTCATTTCCCATAGCAGCAGCTGAAATTTTCATTGCCAAACTAGTTTCAGTCATCTCAGGATTTTCACATTCATAATACTGAGTGGCTTCGAGTTGCAAAAACTCCATCATCTCTTGAACAACATGAAGTTGAACCGAACTCTTGCACTGATGATCACGTCCCCACTTTTCTCCGCAAGGAAACACAACCCTTTGGCCTTGCGATAATTGCGCAATTGTGTCCATTTATCTTCAGTAGCAGACTGACGAGAAGGTTCCGGGTGCTTAGCTGCAATGGGTGGCCTGGGTAGTTGCGGTGGTGGCCTAACCGGGGTAAAGTTCTGCTGTTGAGTCGTGCGTTGTGGAACGGTACCAGGAGACAGTGGCGAGGATGGAGCTGTAGCAAATTGTGGTTCAACCTCCAATTCCTCAAACAACAAGGCTAACTCCACTGCGTTGTCCAAATCAACAGGTTGCTGAATAGCAACAGCAACACGTATAGCTGGTTGCAATCCTTCAATGAATCTCGTGGTGTAATGCACCGAATCAGGAGCAGCCTCATAAGCGGAGAGCTGATCAAACAATTCACAGAAACGTTCCACATAATCCAGGACAGTGGTCACCTGTTTGATCTGTATCAGTCGACGAACCAGGGTGCGATGTTGGTTTCTGCCAAATCTGGTGTGAAGATGCTGACAGAATTCAGCCCATGTGGCTCTAGGAATACGGCGTCGAGCGGATTCAAGCCAACGAGCAGCAGCACCATCAAACCTAGCAGAAGCATACTGAATCCACAGTGCAGGCGGTGTTCCCCAGAGCTGGAAATAATCCTCACAACGGTCTTGCCAAAGACGTGGATTACTACCATCAAAGCGAGGCAATTCAACCTGTGGTCCAGCGCCGAAAATATCAGCAGTATCCGGGTCCTGAACATCCCAAACTCGAACTGGAGTAGATGAAGATGGGTCGGATCGCGTACCTCTTGCCGGAGGAGGGATGTACGGAACATACCCCTTCCCCCGATGCAGTTGAACAACGCGGGGCCCGTCCGGGCGTGGATCGGCAGCGGGGCCGGTACCCGGTGCTAGAATTGTAGCAGTAGGCGTCGACGAAGCGGGCGCCGAAGGTGGAGCAGCAGGCGCCGACGGAGTAGCCGGTGGCGGGGATGCCGCGGGATTCCGCTGCTGCGGTAGCGGCGACTCCAGCTCGTTGGTGTTGAAGCTGATCTCGTCGTGAATCTCGTTGATCTGACCATATACATCTTCCAGCTTGGTGTGAATTGCCTTGTTCAACTTGTCGGTGAAGGCATCGAGCTTCCGATCCAGAAGGCCTTCTAGTTCCCCATGTACGAGATCGTAGACGACTCGAGCTTCCGGCGGCAGATCGGACATGACTGTGGCTCGCCTCGACTTTTTGAATCGAGTTTCAAATCGATGCAAGGGAAACGCCAGATCGTATGAATCTGATACCAGATGTTAGGAGAGTGCTACTGGGATCTACTGATTAAGGTAGTAATCACAGGAAACATCCATGGCGGTGGCCGTTCCGCCCCTCCTCCCTCAGCCACCATGCCATGTTCGAGTTCATCTGTTCTATTCTTCCTTCCTAGCCAACTAACTCGCTACAGGCCAGCGAGTACTTCTAGCCAACGCAACACACACTCAACGCTGCCAGACAGGATCAGCTAGATGGGCCGGCAATCTCTTGTTTCTCTTGGGCCTTTGCTCCGCAGTGGCCTTGTTCTCCTTCAGGCCCACCTCTTCAGCAGTATGGTCACCAGGGTTGCTGACAAACACTGAGCTTTATCGCTGTCAGCTCGGGAAGGAGCAAAGCGGAACGTCTCTATCCAGTGCTTCTACTTGTGCGTGGAGTATTGGTTCATTTCTTACGACGAAATGAATTGCTGGGTTCAATTTTTTCAGCAAAACTGGTTTCGTACATTGTTCCTCTATTCTTGTTGTAAGGTTTTTTAGCAAACTGTTTTAGCTTGCTCTGGACGGCGGATAGATTGGAGAGAAGAGGCATGCAACATCCACCGCAATGCCCACTCTGCAGCCAGGAACCTGACACCGGCGAGCATTTACTGGTGTGGTGCGTTTTCGCGAGAGACGTTTGGTTCACCATCCTGCTGCAATTCGGCCTTCACCAATTCATGCCCACGGCCAACTCGATCGCCGCGGACTGGTTGACAGCGGTGGAGGCTGCTGTGCCAAAGAGAAGGACAAGAACGCATGAATGGGCTTATCATACTCACAGCAAGGTCCATCTGGCTCGAGCGGAATAGCAGGGTTTTTGACCATGTTTCCTCTTCCGTCGCTCGTGTCTGCAGTGGATGAGGGCGGGTTTAGGCGGAGATCCGAGAGAGATAGAGTTTCAGTAGGGCTAGGTGGTGGAGGAGACATGCCGCTTGTGGTTATGTCTGGTCTCGTGTCAAAAAACTCTTGTACATTGTTATTCCCTATCTTATAAAGACACGCGATACTCGCGAGTGTTCTTAAAAAAGCTTAGCTAAAAAGGTTTACATTGTGGAACGGAGGGAGTACTAAATTTGTTATATGTAGATATACTCGTAGATTTTTTCAGATTTTTAAAATTTGAAAATGTGGGGTCTGAGTTTTGCTCCAGGAAGCTCGGTAACTAATAGCAATTTTGACAAACATTACACTGTCAAGGAACAAAACAATGAAAAGCGGTTTTATCAACAAAAAAATATGAAAAGCGGGCCATGCGAGAAGTTTCTATTGGACGCTGGAGGATGGGCTGAAAGACTAAGGGTGGTCGAATTGTACGCTACAAGTAAAACTGCCATTATCTTTTTGGGCCGAATGTTTCTGCTCGACTGAAG
This sequence comes from Poa pratensis, assembly GCA_947311845.1. NCBI lineage: Eukaryota > Viridiplantae > Streptophyta > Magnoliopsida > Poales > Poaceae > Poa > Poa pratensis. The sequence goes on from CAMZMU010000087.1 coordinate 30,542,649, forward strand.
TGCTGAACCCACCAATCTGGTCAAAGGAGCTTTATTTTTCTTACACAAACAAGAGGCAAACCAGGACTAAGGATGGCAATTGGCAGGGTATGGGGCGGGTAGAACAATACCATACCCGCACCGGTGTAGTCAATGGGTAAAAAAAATTATCCATACCCGTACCCGTGGATGTGAAACTTTACCCGTACCCATACCCACCAAGTACCATACCCATTGGGTACCCAACGGGTAGATTAAATAATACAGGAGTTATTCATAAATTTACATTCATCTAGCACATTTCACAAGAGAAAAACATTTATCTCAACTCAATGAGTACATGACAATTATTTCAACTCAAATTAATCGATTGATGACAATTTGTACATAGGTTCACAACTTCACGAGAATAAATGTTGGAGCTCCACGGGTAAGATCCACATGTTAGTATAAACGGGTAGGGTATGGGTATACCCACGGGTATAACGCTATACCCGTGCCCTATCCGCGATTTAACAGGTAGGGTACGGGTACTATCCATGGGTATAAAATTGTGCACATACCCTAACCATGTGGGTACGGTACCCGCTGGTACCCGTACCCGTGGGTAAAATTGCCATCCTTAACCAGGACTCTCCAGGTTTCCAGGAAACGTCATTTTCCCGTTGTTTCTCGGTTTAGCCCGCGTCCCGTGAACCCCAAGGCCACCTGTTACAGCGAGAGCCTCGCACGGGATCGAGTGAGCTACTGTACGAGTACGACGCCTCCGTGAGTTAAATAACATCCAGTCACGGGACGCCACGAACAGTCTGCATCACCCCTATCGAACCACTTCCGCACGGGTTGATGATCCAGATCATATCATACGGGATCGACCGATGCATCTTGATATTTTCTAAAAATTACGGTATGCATCAGATCATACATCTCTTGGCACTGAACTGTGTTCGTTCAGATTTCCGATGCGGGGATGGCGTGGCAACGGTGTTATCGGTCCATGTGGTGGACTTGTGTCGTCAGGCTCCGTCGTTGCGACGGTTCTCACTTCAGCGTTGGAACAGAGTTAGGGAGGTTGTACTGAAGTGCATGCAGATGGTCGTCTACGATGGTGAGAGTTAGAAGATGGATAATCTTGTGCTGGGTTAGTGGTTCAGAGTCTGGCAGATCTAGTTTTCTCCTCAGACGTTGTCGTCGCGCGGGGTGTCAGTTCTGAGGTTCGTTGATGTGTTCGAGGTGTTACCTGGCCAGATTGATAATAGTTTTGCCTTTGACAAACTACTTTGATGGCTGTAAATATTGCTCAGGTAGTTTTTCGGTTTGGATTGTATTTTTCTTTCTTGGTTGGGGTTATTTTTGCAAAAGTTAGGGTTATCCTACCTTCTTAGTTCTGTCAGGTTGATATCTAGGTCGATTGTACCTTAATTTCTATACTCCCTGCAGTCAAAAAGATAAGTGTTAGTGAGTTAAGCTACCGACTTGTGAGTGCTACGTTCTAACGGACCGGAGGGAGTACTATAAATAAGACACGTAAAAGAAGCATCGATCGACCACAAGTCACGAAAAGGTACTTGCGGCAGGGAGGAGAGAGGGGCGATTGTGCGATCGTGAGAATCCCCATAGGGTTCCATCCCTCTCGCCGACGACGCCGTCGTTCCGATCTGTCTCCGGCGGCCTTAGGGCCTTGGAGCGTGACGGATCATGGCCTCTCGCCGGCTGGAAGGTTCCCGTCATTTGTTTAGGTTATTTTAGTGTATTTTTTCGAGATGATGAGGTGACGGCTACATCTTGAAGTCAGAATAAGCTCCTCCCCGCCCTATCCTCGCTTTGGTGGTGCGTCTAGCGCACGTGAAAGGCACGTGGATCTTTTGTGTCGGTGGATCTATGAGATCTAGTCTGTTTTCGTGTTCATCTGTGTGGTTGCAGGTCTGACTCTTCCAATGTATGGTTGTCATCATTTGCGATGGTTACTGCTCTGGTCCGCTGGTCCTCAGGGCTTAGCACGACGACTTCTCGTCTGTCTACTACGACAAGCTCTAGTACGACAAACTTTACCCGACTTCGGTGAAGGAGGGGTGAGGAGGGCAGCACGCCTTCGGCTCGCTTCAGAGTTTGTAGTCGTCACTAGGTGGCCCGAATACCTATGTGCAATTTTTATTACTTTTGAAATTCTTTGTACCGATGTTGATGTTGGTTGGTCTTTTCGCAACAAAAAAAAAAAACCTCATGATCGCCCCCAACGTGACGACGCTGTGTATTTCCAGCCAAGGGATAACTGGATAATGCATGCGGCACTGATCGGATCGGGGCCTTGAGAAACACCCGTTGACGAGACGCGCGGCCCATTATTGGCCGGCGTCAAAGTGGACCGTCATGCACATACGGCCGGCAGCCCGGCACGGGATTCCCATGCCCGATCCACTTCCTGCCTTCCCGGAGAGTAGACGCGCCCTCCTCCGTCCACGTATAAAAGTATCGTCAACCCTTCCTCCCTCCATCGATCGCAACCGATAACCGAGCCCACGCGCGGGCGCGCTCCATCGACCTAATCCATCGCTCTTGCGCGCCGCGACCGGCCACCACCACCCTCCAATCTGATCCAATCCTATCCGATGCTGCAACCCGTCTCTGGCCCCACCGAGATATTCGCCCCTCTCGCCGGCCTCCGATCTCTCCTCGTCCCCGACACCGTCGCTGGCGGCGGCGGCGTCGTGACGCGGACGATCACCGCGTCGTCGTCGCCGTGCGTTGCCTGCGTCAGATCGGCGTCCGAGAGACAGAGGAGAGCATCGCCGACGAGGAGGATGAGGACGACGAGGGGTGCTGGGTGTCGTACGGGCGCCGGCACCCTGGACGGCGCCGGCTTCCGCCGCCGATCCCGTCGCTGGCCGCCAGGTGCTCGCTGCGCCGGGCGCGCACCGAGGACAGGAGGCTCGTCATCAGCAGGGCGCGCGTCATGCGGCCCGACTACTACGTCCGCGCGCGCCGCGTGCGCGGCGGCCGCCTCGTCATGCGCCTCGTCGAGCGCGAGGACGACGATCCGCTTCCGTCGGCGCCCACCGCGCGAGAAGGCGACGACTACATTGCCCAGGCGGACAGCACGACGACATCGGCGGTGGTCGTAGAGGAAGAGGCTGATGCGGCCGCGGCACCGGCGCCACTGCCGGCCGTGGGATGCTTTGAGGACGTGGTCAAGTACCAGCGCGCCATCGGAGGCAGCCCGCTGCACCGCATGCCTTTGCCAAGAATGGTTCATTGAGACATCTCGCCAAGGTGAAACTTAATTTGGAGCCCTGTGTACGTACTGTTGGTCATTATGCGTCCTAATTTCAGTCTAGGTTGATATACTTGCATTATTTCTAGATGAAAAATAGACGTTAGGTTAGGTGTGCACCGGTGCCTATCTTTACTTGTATATGTACGAGTGTAAAGATGAGTCGAATCCTAAACTCGAGTCAGATGTTTTCGGCCATACAAGTACGTGTGCAAATTGCTCCGTATTGACAGAAGAATGTCAACTCAACAATTGCTCCGTTTGAGGGCTCTGTTGTCATCTCGATTGGAGATGGGGAAAGGCATGACCCATGGCTGGATGAAAATCCAAGAGTCTCTCTAGCGCTCAATCGTTTAATTCTTATTCACATGACGTTATCAATTTTCAGTTGCAAGTCAATTTATAACTCATAATTATCACGAATCAAGAAGCAAATCAAACGGTCCGGATCAGTTGCAATCCACTTGCAACTCAGTCGAATGAGAATCAAGTTCATTCACATTAATTCTCATTCACATGACGTCATCAAATTCTAGTTGCAAATTGACTTGCAACTGATGCACGAATCACGAAGCAAATCAAACGGTCCGAAGCAGTGGCAAGTCCACTTACAACTGATGACGTCATGCGAATGAATTAAGCTAATTCTCATTCGATTGAGAATTAGCAAAACCGAAAATCCAAGTCATGTGAGGACCCCGTTGCTCGATCTGTTTCTTTTTAAACCAAGTCAACAGAGAGAGAGACAGCGAGAGAGATAAACGGAAGGGGCCACTAACCAACGTTCGCGCCCTCACCCGTTCATAACCCCAAGCGTCTGATTGGCACCCTGTTGCATGCGTACATTAAAATGGGGGAGCTCTGCAGCTTATCTCTACGCCAGTTAGATCTAAACATGTAGCTCCCCCATATACCAAAGATCTGCATTGGTCGCAGCTACGTGTACAAGCAACCGGAAGACTAGAACTCGCTGTGTCGTGTCAGGGCAATGACGTAGGAGATCGGAGAGGATCCGGGTGATCAAATGTTCATGTACGACCTCTACTACGTCTACACCAACCGTGAACCTCGCGTGCACTCGAGCAGACGATCATATCTACCGCGGGACTGTGTAATGTATCTAAACCCCTATTTGTTTCGATCGAATTATGTGCTCTAGTTGTTGTCATACATGATCTTGAGGTTCCTCTTATAGTTTGGATCGTATTTAAGCCCTGCATGGAGTTAGCAACATGAGCAAAGGCATCTGAATTAATCTACCGAGAGGTAATAGAGGAATCAACATATAACACAATTTGATCAACGAAAATCATTTCATCTGTACCTTTTTTAGCATCCATTTGAGAAATTCTAGGCTCCTTATAATGAACTTCGTTTTCACATAGTAGAAATTTGTTTATCTACAGGCTGGTCAGTCTACTTTTGCTTTCCTTTTTATATGACTTTGGTGTATCTTTCTTGAAAGGCTTCTTCTGTGGCTTAGAAGAACTTGACCCCTCTTCTTTCCCCACAATCCGTGGGCATATTTCATTGAGTGGCCTTTTTTTTTAGAGAATTATAGTTGATCTTGAATTGATCAAACTCGGCTGGGAGGGACTCCAAGATCATAATAAAAGGAGGTTACACTTTGCTCACATTCTAAAGCCTTCAATATATTTGAAGCATTCATTATCCTTAGAATATGAGATCTACTATCTCCATTATTGTTGTATTTTCCAGGAAGCTTCTTGAAATGCTCATGGGCATACACCTTTTCATAGCCTTTAAATTGCTCCTCCAAGGCTGACATAAACTCCTTGGGACTATCCTTCTTGGGGAGACCCCCAATAATGTCAGAATATATGGATGAAATTATCACAAGCATTTCAATGTGATTAGGCTTTTCCCATTTCTTCCATGTTGTAATCATAATCTCTCTTACTTCTTCATACCCCGTGAACAGCGGGCCAAGAGTTTATCCCCCATTAAGACATAATCAAACTCGTTGAAAGCCAAACATAATTCCATTTAATTCTTGCAACGAGTGAAGTTACTTCCTGTCAAATGTTCGACAGTATCAGCGCGAAACGGAGGGAAGCTGAAATTCACATGGACGTTCACAAGTAATGGCATGAATATAAATACTTTATGAATATAAAACTTCATGATGGTACAATAGAATAAACATGGCATAATAGAAAATTCCAACTCTATGCCAAAACACCATTGAGAAGAAATGACATAAAACTAGAAACAACTTTCAGGGGTTAACATGTAAAATTAACACATTGTTGGTCATAATTAATTTTAGATATCATAACATTCTCAAATTGGAAATCAAAATTAATCATATAAGGAGAAACTTTATTATCTGATGTCTAATTTGCTATTTTAACATATAAATATGTTAATATTGTAAACAAAAAAATCTCGTTGGTACTTTTTCGTTCAGAATAATAACATATTCCTAATCATATTTTAGCCAATAATATTATGTATTTTAAAGAGTGAATAAAACCTTAATCATAAAACTTTAAAATGCACTGAAATAATAAACATAAATTAAACAAACTAAATTCTGACTAAAAAAGCACACTACATCCCAAAAGATTAAATTTCTAAAAAAAAGAAAAAAAAAGTCGGGCTAACTAAACTTGGACCTCAACCCGTTTGCAGATTTGGCTTAATAACGTCTCAAGCCCACAAAACTACCGCATCATGGTGCCGCCTGTTTTTCGATCGCGGCGCATGGATGGCCTTTGGATTTAATATTACGACCACCCATGGTGTGGGTAGTTTCGTGGGCTCTGGACATTATTAGGCCACATCTACAGATGGGTTGTGGCCTAGGTTTAATTAGCCTAGCCTTTTTTTTAAGAACTATAATCTTTTGGGCTGGGATGTAGTGGTATTTTCTGTCCAAATTTAGTCTACTTAGTTTCTATTTTTCATATCAGTGCATTTTCAAGTTTTATTATTATTGTTTTATGCACTATTTAAAATGCATAATATTATTGTCTAATAAAATATGGTTAGATACATGTTATTATTCTGAAGAAAAATGAAGCAACAAGATTTTTTGTTTAGAATATTTAACATGTTTATATGTTGAAATATCAATTAGATTTCTTTTTATATGATTAATTTGGATGTTTAATTTGAGAATATTATGATAGTTAAAATTAATTTTGGCCTATGTTATGTTAATTTTACATGTTAAACCGTGAAAGTTGTTTTTAATTCTATGTCATTTCTGTTCAATGTTGTTTTGGCATAGAGTTTGATTTTTTATTATGGCATGATTATTCATTTTTGCCAACATAATGTTGTGTAATCATACCATTACTTATGAATATCCATGTGAGTTTTAGCTTCTGCTCCGTTTCGCCCTGATATTATCGAACATATGACAAAAGTAACTTCCCTTGTTGGAAGAGTTAAATGAAAATTATGTTTGGTTTTCAATGTGTTTGATTATTCCTTAAGGTTGGATAAAACCATTGCCCGGTGTTGGTGCCACGGGGTATGATGAAAGTAAAATAATTTATGATTCCAAGGTGGAAGAATGGGATAGGTCTAATCACATTGGAATGTTTGTGATGACACCATCCATATCACCTGACATTATTGGGCTCTCCCCAGGAAGGATACTCACAATGAGTTTATGCCAGCCTTGGAGGAACAATTTAAAGGCTCCGAAATGGTCTATGCCCATGAGCTTTTCCAGAAGCTTCTTGGGAAGTAATACGTCTCAAACGTATCTATAATTTCTGATGTTCCATGTTGATATTATACCAATTGTTACATGTTTTATATACACTTCATAGCATTTTTATGCATTTTCGGGGACTAACCTATTAACAAGATGCCACAGTGTCAGTTCCTGTTTTTTGTTGTTTTTGTATTCCAGAAAAGCTAGTCTGGAAATATTCTCGGAATTAGACGAAACTTGGACAGAACCTCCTATTTTTCGAACACGAAGACGGAGTCCAGAGGAGAGACGGAGGAGGGCCACGTGGCACCCACACCATGGGGCCGCGCGGGCCCCCCCTGCCGCGCCGTGGGGTGGTGTGGGGCCCTCGTGGCTCCGCAGCCGCCGCCCTTTCGCCTATTTATTCTTCCCGACGCGAAAACCCTAAAGACCAGAGCCATTATCCACAAAAAGTTCCAGAGACGCCGCCGCCGTCAACCCTAGCTCGGGAGGGTTCAGAAGCTCTTCCCGGCACCCTGCCGGAGAGGGGAATCATCACCGGAGGGCTCTACATCACCATGCCTGCCTCCGGAGTGATGCGTGAGTAGTTCATCCTTGGACTACGGGTCCATGGCAGTAGCTAGATGGTTGTCACTCCACTTTATGCTATCATGTTTAGATCTTGTGAGCTGCCTATCATGATCAAGATCATCTTATTCTAATGCTACATGTTGTGTTTGCTGGGATCCGATGAATATTGAATACTATGTCAAGTTGATTATCAATCTATCTTATATGTTATTTATGATCTTGCATGCTTTCCGTTACTAGTAGATGATTTGGCCAAATAGATGCTTGTAACTCCGAGAGTGAGTATTTATGCTAGATAGTGGGTTCATGCCTCCGGTAATCTGGGAGAGTGACAACAATTTCTAAGATTGTGGATGTGTTGTTGCCACTAGGGATAAAATAACCGATGCTTAGCTTAAGGGTACGCCGTTAGGTCTAATGCATTTGTTTACTTTACGCACATTACTTAATGCAATTATCTGTTGGTTGCAATTTAATACCAACGGGGAACTCGGTATGACAACCTGGCGGTGGATTATTAGTCATAGACGTTGTTGGATAACGGTCTATGTGTTTTGTCGTAATGCCCACATGAATATCATAGTAATCATCATGTCATATATATGCATTGTTATGCGCTCAATATTTTGTCAACTGCCCAACTGTAATTTGTTCACCCAGCATGTTAGTTATCTTTTACGGAGAGACACCACTAGTGAACTGTGGACCCCGGTCCATTCTTTTACACTGATAATACAACCAACTGCAAACACTGTTCCTTTTTATTCTCTGCAATTTACTACTGTTTTCCACACCATACGTTTAATCCTATGTTTTCAGCAAGCCGGTGAGATTGACAACCTCACTGTTTCGTTGGGGCAAAGTAGTTTGATTGTGTTGTGTGCAGGTTCCACGTCAGCGCGCCACTGACAACCTTTCGAAGTGATTTCTTGCTCCTACTGGTTCGATTAAACCTTGGTTTCATACTGAGGGAAAACTGCTTCTATACTGCATCATACCTTCCTCTTGGGGTCTCCCAACGAACGTGTGATCCACGCAATCAGGAAGTACAACAATGACGGAGATGACAGGTTTCATATTCTGAGTATGGCGAATGTTTCAAATAAATTGAAGACATTAAAATGTGTGCTAAGTGAACCTTCTCGTTATTATGATCTTGGCGTTTCTCCATGTAGAGTTTGATCAATTCAAAATCAAATATTAATCTCTAAGAAAAAGTGGTCACTCGCTGAAATATTCTCATAAATTGTCTAGAAAGACGAGAAGATGAAGCGGTAAGGCAAGGACCAAGATTTTCAGCTAGCTTCTCCAGGAGAAAACATGATGTTCCAAATTCTTACAAGCCACTAAAGCAACCTTTTGAAAGGACAAGAATGCCGCCTAGAGGGGGGTGAATAGGCGATTAAAACTTTTCCGGTTTAGGCTTGATAAATGCGGAATAAAACTAGGCGTTTTAATTTAACAAACATACAACCTAAATATACTAGGCTCACCTATGTGCACCAACAACTTAATTATGCTAAGCAAGACAAGCAACACGGTGATAGCAAGATAAAGGACTTCAAGCACGAAAGCTATCACAATGTAAATTGCATAAGTAAAGAGCTCGGGTATAGAAATAACCGAGACACACGGAGACGAAGATGTATTCCCGAGTTCCTCCTTTTTAGGGGATTTCATCTCGTTGGAGGGGTGTGAGTTTCAATACTCACACAAATGGCCTCACCCTATTCTCCGATGAATCTCGCCCAAAAGCTTGGTTCACCTTCCACTATCGGTAACCTTCAAGGCAGAAACCGGCGCCTTTACAGCAATCCCGAGGCACGCATACACAACTGGATTGGAGGCTCCCGAGTCACTAACTTGGGGCACGCATCGACAACTGGATTGGAGGCTCCCAAGATCACCACACACCGTCTAGGGTCCAACGACCCAAGAGTAACAAGCTCACGAACTTTCACTACCACGAATTCTCGTGGAGAGAGCAAACCGATGCACCAAATGCAATGGCAAGAACACAATAAATGCTCAAGTCCTTCACTCCCAAATCCCACCAAAATCAACTAATGCTTATGGGGGGAGAAGAGAGGAAGAACAAAGGAGGAGAAACACTAAGAACTCCAAGATCAAGATCTACTAGGTTCCCCTCACTTAGAGGAGAGATGGATTGGTGGAAATGTAGATCTAGATCTCCTCTCACTTTCCCTCAAAGATATGCAAGAATCATGGGAGAGATTGAGAAGAAGGAAAACTTTTCCAAGGTCAACAATATATACAAAGCCATCTCATTAGAGAATGAGTGATGCGTGTAGACGCTAAGACGTGCAAATACAAACGGACCTGAACATGTCAGATCTTTTGATGGAGTTTACCACATGCGAAGCATGGTAATAACACTGGAATGCCATAGATGTTAAGTGCTTACTTATTGACTGGATTATTGACTCTAGTGCAAGTGGGAGACTGTTGGAAATATGCCCTACAGGCAATAATTGTCGGAGACTAGTCCCAGGAACTAGGTGTGTCTCTCTAAAGCCAGGAATCGAGTAAGGGGCTGAACACAACGTCAAACAAATCCTCAACAACCTCGGCGATGGTGCTCGTCGAGCTCGGTGAGAAACATCACGACAGAGATGGAACACGAGCCGCTACCCAGGTTCAGGCCCACCGTGAGGTGTAAAGACCCTACGTCCTGCTAAGATGTATTGCACTGCTTGGAGAGGTTCACAGTACAAGGTGCTTGCCGAGGGCACAGTTGTGGCTATGGTGGAATGAGCTCCGTCTTCTCCTTCGGACGTAGCTGCTGGAGTGTGGAATGAGTTGGCGAATGCGGGATCCCCCTCCTAGGTCGTACACTGGCTCCTTATACACTGGTCTTGGTCCTCTTCCCCGAAAACCTCCGGCGGGAAGGGATACCACAATGCCGCAAAGACGGAGCACAGCGCACTACGTCGGGGGCGTCCATGGACACGGTCCATGGCAGAGAGGACGTCGTCTTGGCAAAAAAGCCACCGTCCATCCAGGACGGTGAGCTGGCGCCGCAGAGCCCTGTGGCGTGCCCCACGGTGACGTCGCAGTTGGAGCGTAGCGGCGGCCGGCCGCTTTATCACCAAATTGGCAAGTCTTGGAGTCCGCTTTGCCTCCTCCAGCTCTGCTGACTGCTTTATACACGAGAATGGCAACTGCAGCGTCTCTGTTATCGCGCGCAGGTGCGCGCGTCACTCTGCGGCGGGCGCAGAGCCCATGTGCGCTCTGCAGCGTGCGCAGGAGCTTGCTTCCATTTTAAGGAACCCCGCGAGACCCGAGAGCCTCGCCGAGGCTCTGTAGCCGTTGACTCCTCGCGAGGGAAAACCTCGCGAGGGTAACGCGGAGACGCGCCAGGACCTGATGGTCTTCTAGGTGAGGCCTTCCTGAGGCAGAAGTTCCTCTCGAGGCCCTTTAGGCCAAACGTCTGGTCCTTACCAGAAATGCTCAGCCGAGTAAGGAAACCCTCGCAAGGGGAAAATCCCTCGCGAGGCTCGTCGGGCCGAACGCCTGGTCCTTAGTAGAATTTCCTGCAGAGCGTTGAGGGCTGTGGCAGGCCGGCCCATGGTACCCTGGTTTCCACTGGGCCGACAATAATAAAAATGTTATTATCATATTTCCGTGTTCATGATATATGTTTATTTTCCATGCTATAATTGTATTAACCGGAAACATAATACATGTGTGGTTGCATAAACAACACCGTGTCCCTAGTAAGCCTCTTCTAGACTAGCTCGTTAATTAATGATGGTTATGGTTTCCTAACCATGAACATGAGTTGTTAATTAATTAACGGGATCATGTCATTAGAAGAATGACGTGATGGACAGGCCCAACTAAGCATAACAATATTGATCGTTTCATTAAGTTTATATTGTCATGCCTTTAATTGTCAAGTATCTTGTTTCTTAGACCACGAGATCATGTTATTCCCGGGTACCAAAAGAATACTTTGGGGACATCAACCATCGCTTCGTGACAGGGTGATCATAAAGGCGTCTTACGGGTATCTCTGAAAGTACTTGTTGAATTATATGAATCAAGACTGGGATTTGTCCCTCCGTGTTTCAGAGAGATATACTCTGGGCCCACTCGGTAGTGCACATTCGGTAACGCTTGCATGTTGTATTGCAGAACGAGTAAAGAGTACTTACCGGTAACGAGATTGAACTAGGTATAGTGATACCGATGATCAAATCTCGGGTAAGTAAAATATCGCGTGACAAAGGAAATTGTATACGGATTATAATAGTCCACGACATAGTGGTTCAACCAATAAAGATCTTTGTTGAGTGTGTGGGAGTCATTATGGATATCCTGGTCCCTCTAATGGTTACTGATCGGAGAGGTGTCTCGATCATGTTTGCACGTTCTCGAACCCGTAGGGTCACACACTTAACGTTCGGCAACGTAGAGTAGCTCTGGGATAATTTTATTAATGGTGTCCGAATATTGTTCGGAGTCTCGGATGAGATCCTAGACATCACGAGGAGCTCCGGAAGAGTCCGGAGGTACAGATTTATATATGGCAAGTTGATTTCAGGGTTCCAGAAAAGTTTTGGATTTTTTGGCAGTGTCAGAATGTTCTAGAAGGTTCCGGAGGGTCCCACTGTGGGTCCCACCTATCCCGGACGACCAAGGGTGGCCCACTGGTCCATGTGACCAGCCCAACTTGGTCCATGCAGCCATTCAATGGGTAGCCCATTAAAAGGGGGTTACCACCTTTTAAATGAGAGGGGGTTATCACTATTGAAAGATGGGGTTACCACTTGGGAAATAAATTGGCTGCAGCCCCTTTCCTATAAAGAGAGGGAGAGGCACACCAAGAGGGACATGGCTTGGCCACACCACTTGCTTCCTGCTCGTCTAATTCTCGCGCACCGCTTGGCGAAGCCCTGCCCGCGTGAATTCTCCACCATATCCACCACCACGCCGTCGTGCTGCTGGAATCGATCCCATCTACTTCTCCCTCTCGCTTGCTGGATCAAGAAGAGGGAGACGTCATCGAGATATATGTGTGCAAGCCTCCAGAGGCGCTGCTCATTTGCGGTGCTGATCGGATCGAACCTCATCAACAACTTCACCGAGATGCGTTGAAATAAACGTTCAACGCGCGTGTTCTTCGAGGGTATGATGAACTACTCTCCCCGTTACTAGCATCTTCTAGATTGGATCTTGAGTGTTGCTTCCGCCTGTGAGAGAAATTTTTTGTTTTCTATCATGCAAACTCCTACATAGGTCCCCAGAAAATCTGCCCGTTGGGCAGTTTCCGCGCAGGCCCGGTAGTATTGGGCAAGGCCCGGTAGTGTTGTGCACCCGGTAGTACTGGGCCAGCCCGGTATTACTGGGCAAAGAAACGGCGGAGTCCAGCAGCGCCCTGGCCTAACGTAGTACTTCTGGCCAGCTTGCCGCAGTAGTACTGGGCATGGTAGCTCGGTACTACTGGGCCAAATCCGGTACTACCACCCTTTATAAAAACTGCAGAAACAACAACACCAAAACGGACACAACTTGAGTTTCCGAACTCTGTTTTCGATGTTCTTGGGCTCGTTGGAATCACCAAAATGAGCTTTACAAGATAATGCAGAGAAACATCATAGTCCAGCAAGGTAGTATAAAACCAAATGAAGAAAGGTAAAACCTCTCAAAAACGACGAACCGGTAGAAACTCCAAAACTGAAAACGCAACAAGTTTTCCATACGAAATCCGTTTTCAGTGATCTTGGGCTTGTCATGAAGATCATAACAAGCACCAAAACCCAATAAGGAGAACATCCAAATAAGAACCAAGAAAGATGATATGCCAAGTATGCAAATGTTTGAGCTCTCCACAAAGATGCGATCAAATTACTCACTTGAGAGCCCCTCTTGATAGTACGCCGTCTATCATATAACCCGGTCTTCCACTAGCACCATGAGACCGGTAAAATAGAAACCTTATCAAGATCATACCTTTGCCTTGCGCATTCCACTTGAGCTAGATGATGACAATCTTGATCTCTTCAAGTGGACCACCTTTCTTGATTGCGCTTTGCTTGGTGAAGACTCACATACCGCTCCCCCATACACCAATATGGGACATCCTCTATTAGGCACATCTTCACTTGACCATTATCTCCAAATGGGTGACAAGTTTCAAGCATAGGATTTCTTCGAGATGCTTCTCTTGAACTTGCACTTCATCTTCTTCTCTTAATATAAATGGCGACTTGGAGATAAACATGAATCTTCACTCAATCTTCTTTTCCAAGCCATACTTGCAATAAACTCAACTCTAGATGACCATTTGTGTGGATCACACCTTGAATATTATTTTGGTCATCACTTTATCTTCTTCTTTCAATCTTGATACCCACACATGGTATTCAATCATTGCCAATGGACAAGCCCTACAAGGATAGCTCAATGCAACCATTAGTCCATAGAGATTGTCATTAAATACCAAAACCACGCATGAGGGCACATGTACTTTCACCTTTCAAGAAGGATATGTCAGAGTAAAGGAAAGGAGAAGGTGTTTGGCCAGTCTCCAGATAACTATTGTATCTCTTTGAAAAAGAAGGTCATTATAAGAAGTACTGCCCAGAGTTGCTCAAACCATTGTTAAAAAATGTACAAATGAAATTACTTTCGTCGATGAAATGTTCATATAGTGGATTGATTCAAGTGCAACCGCTCATGTTGCTAACTCCATTCTTGGCTTGTGCATGATCTTGTAACTATTTGTTGTGCACCTCGTGTGCCCATCTTAAACTTCTCACCCCATGTCATTTGGACTTATAAAAACATATCCAGGTAGGCATAAATCTCTCACATACCTTTCATATTTTTTTGCGTACAATGAGTTGATGATCAGATATACACCGCTACACCGACCAACATGACGAAATACATATGTTAATACATCTAACATTATGATACAAGAGGCATGTGTGCATCCGAGTAATCAATCTCTTTGACACAGAGAGTAGCACGATTTGGTACTTTAATTGGATATCTTAAGTCTGTATTTGAAAACAAGTTTCTAAAAACGTACGAATACAAAAATACATTATTCCAAGGTGTTAAATCTTACTACAAGAGACGGACTTTAACATTAGGTGCAACTTGACTAGACTGAAACGAGAGAAAGATACATAGTGCATCTAAACTTTTAAATAAATTTAGTGAGGTTAGAGGACATGTGTAGCTGCTCTTCACGGGTGTGCCACTGCAAGTCCCTTGTTTCAAAACCACCAAAAGAGCCAGGTGGTCGTCACCCCCTCATGTTTTTTTCCTGACGCTGCCCTCATAGTCAACGAGAAATAAGTGACAGACCGAAACTCGAACAAAAACTCAGAAAGCAAACGGGTACACATATGCTAGTACAATGTTCTCGACATGCCATCTGCCGTGGGTATGGGGAGTCGACGACTTTCGGGTAAAGATCCGGCCAGATGCATCGTCCACGGTCGAAACCGAGGGCGTGGCTCGTTACGTGCACCTTGTGGCGGCATTCATATCCGCGGAAGTACGACATCACTTTCCGACGAATTCCTAATTTCTTCAGCATTTAGTTAAGCTTGTGTGTCTGGATCGACCTTGTTTCCTTTTCTATTTTATTTTCTTGTCTCGACGTAACCGGGTGCTAGCAAATACTCCCTCCGTTGACGAATACGTTTTATTTCTACCTTTCGAAGTTAACTTTTAAAATTTTGAACAATTTTATAGACAAATAGTAGCAACCATATATGACACAAAATTTGTATATTTTGAAACTTCATTTCAAGACGAATCCATTGATACTAATTTAATTTCATAAATGCTGATATTTTTTCCAACAAAGTTGGTCAAATTTTAATAAGTTAAACTTATAACAAAATGCAGAAATACACTTATTCGCGGAGTATCACTTTCTGTTTTGTTCGTAGGGACCAACTTTACATGGCCAAAGCGCCTTTTCCCAGGACCTGCATCATGTAAAGCGCGTGCGCGTTGAAAGGTAGCGAAAAGATGCACGGCATGCAGTCGTCCAAATCGTACAAAGCTCTGCCGACGCATGATGATTTTGCAAAGTTGAAGCATGAGTTCTTTTTAACAGAAGTTAAAACATGAGTTGGGTTTGTCGAGAGTGGTGCTGCGAGATTAAACGAGCTTGATCGAGAACTCACTGCAGTTAAAAAAAAAGAGTAAAGACGAGCTGGTGTCTCGTAGGCGTCAGCCTGGCACAGGATTTTACCTCTGACTCGCCGCCGCGCTTCAGCATCTGCGCCGCCCATTTGCCTACGCGGGGACCACCACGCGCGGCGCTCGAGTGGGGACTCCGGAGCGACCGTTGCTGTGGAGTAAAAAGCTCCGATAAACAAACCAGCGGAGAGCAAGAGTGCATTGAGGACCTCCTGCATCCACGTATTCTCAAAAGAACCCCGTTCAGCATCTTCATGCATCGCAGCATCTCTAGCCGATGCTGAAAAAAGAACCGAAAACGCGTTTTCCAGTTTAATTGGAAATGATTTCACGGTATCGCGAAGGTCTCGTAAAACCATACTTACTTGAAACGTTTTTCTTTTCTTCATCTTTCCCAACAAGTTTATCTTTTATGTGCAAACTGAAAGGTGCCCCTCCCCCCAGTGCTGGCATCCCCCGTCTCGACCAGCCTCCTCCCGTGGAGGTGCTCCCCATGGAGCTGCTTCCATGGGGCTGCGAGCATGACCACCCCGCCCGGGCCCTCCTAGCGTCAACCTTCCCCACCTCCTCCCGTAGAGGTGTTCCATGGGGAGCTTGGCCATGTATGTGATTTTTTTTCTGAACCTTAAAAACAGTAGGGGAGTTACCTACTGCCACTTATACATTAAAAGAGCATAAGCAGTTACATATTTACATGGGTATTGGAGGCTAAGAAGCCATCCAGTTAGTGGGGGAACACAACTAAAGGTTATCTGTTAGGTTTACAATGAAAGGATGTAGCTCTGCTTTGGTCCTATGAACCAACAAAGCAAAATCAGTGCAGAATCTTCTCTTCCAGGATTCAAGACTTGGATCTATACCATTGAACACTAGGTCATTTCTTTCTTTCCAAATACTCCAAGTTGCTACCATGAAAGTCTCCATCAACATTGGCTGCTGATAAGTCTGTCTAACATGAGAGACCATGTCCAGCCGGTGCAGCTGTGATCCCCAGCCAATCTTTAATTTTGCCCAGCATGTATCCACAAAGGGGTAGCCAAAACATAGGTGTTCCACTGTTTCTTCAGTATGTGATTCCATGGGGCTGCGAGCACATGCCACGATTTTGCACAGGTCAGTATCAAACTTTCTGGACAAGATTTTCGCTGAGCTCAGGCTTTGGCAAACCGACCAGATGCGCCTCTGGCTCTGAAGGACTCTCCTTTGTGAGGACTGGCGCTATGCCGACGCTCCCCTCCTCTTCTCCCTAGCTCTCCCTCTTCCACCTTCACATCTTCCCAAGATGGATGTCTCCCGCAATCATCAGATCTCGGATCCACCACCTCTTCCACTCCCATCGTCTCCAGTCAATCGCTCTCCCAGTTTCCCAATCGTTTCTCATCAGAGGCAGTCTGCTGGTCATAAGCAGATGGCTACTGATTTGCGGACCTCTGGAGAGGGTAGCAGTGCTGCTCAAGACCGAAGAACTCTGCTGCTGCAACCTCCGCCAGTCCCGCAGCTCGCGCTCAATCTTCAAGCTCTCAACATACAAGGCACTCAAGACAACAAAGAAGCCACCACTGGTGACCAGTTTGCTATCTATCTGAAGGTGGCAAACTCAGGCGGGCCAACCAGAGTTCCCTCCCTTGAGGCGATTCGACAAGCGATGCGACGAGCCTGGCGAGCAAACTACCATGAGATTTTCCAGGTACAGCATGATGTTTTCAAGGCTACTTTTACCTCTTACAGAGCTATGATGTGGGTATACAAAAAGCAGCCTTGGATAGTTCAGTCAGAGGTTTTCTACTGGAATTTGTTGATGCCAAGGATGAAGGGTTTGAGAAGGAGCAGCAGCGATCTCTCCAGCTTTATGGTCGGCCTAGGTATGCTTTCAAATACATCTATGTCACAGTTCGAGCCTATGGTATACCCTTGAATAGGAGATCCTTCAAAGCCCTCAATGATTTTCTCAAGATAGCGGGTGTCCCCTCTGAATTTCATGAGCCAACTGACAGCATGCTTCATGCTCATCTGGATTATATTTGGGGAGTGGTAAGGCACACTGTTACCAATCCCATTGTTGAAAAGATGAGCATCCCTCTCCTGGATGACAAGTCTGGGCTGGCTTATTTGCACTATGAGAAAATTACAAGGATTTGTTTATTCTGTGGAATCATGTTTCATGCAGTGGGGAATTGTGTTCTGAGACAGAGTATCATCACAGACAGACTAGCATCTGGACTAGATACAGAGCAAGTTCCTTTTCATAGATATGGTCAATGGATTGTTAACACGGACAAGCTGCAGCAGTTTTTGCCTGCGGATTCCGCTACTGTGGCTGATGTACACCTGCCCTCAGGATCAAGGTTTCAAAGGGAGGAAGAACAACACAGTTCCAGACTCACAGAAGTGGCCTCAATTGCTAGGTTGCAAGCTATGGAGCAGCTCAGAGTTCCATCAATGGAGGCCTCGCCCGAGCTGCACGACAGCACTGTTCACCACCTCCATCTGAGTCAACACGCTTCTCTGCCTTCGCTTGCTGAGTCAAGAGAGCAAGGCTCCATGCAGGGACGCGTGGAAAGGGCAGCTGCTCCACCGCTTCCTGTTCCTGTCGAGCAGCACTGTGACATGGAGCACAGTCTTCTTCAACCAGTCAATCGTTCAGACCAGCCAGAAGATGAGCGTGCAAACCAGATTTTGCCGCTTTCACCTCTTGGGCCGCTCCTGTCAGGCCTTACTGCTCAAAAGCCCACGGACGAGATGGACTGTATTCCCTACTCCACGTCACAAGATGCTTTGCAGCTCTCAAGCCAACAACAAGCCCATATCCCGCAGCAACAGCAGCTCAGTCAACATGCGGCTTCGTCTTCCTCCCCAGTTGAGCCAAACCTTAACTCCTCCCTGCTTGCTGCATCCCCCATAGATCTGCAGGACATGCACTCCCAACATTTGTCCCTCTCAGCTGTTCTGTCAACTCAACTCTCTGCCATGGAACAAATCGCTGCTGACAGGTCGGAGCCTTGTCTTGCCCAGCCAGATGGCACTATTCAATCTCCGCTCCCTTCAGGTGCTGCGCCACATGTCGCTACTCTTCTCTCCAAAAGGTCGGCGCCTTCATCACCTTCCACCTACTTGCCCCTCAAGAAGCGCACAGCTCTTCCTCTGGACCGTTTGGAGGATGCCGAGGGGAAAAAGGGGGATGTCGATGCCATCTTATCTCAATCGGAATTGGGAAGAGAGCCTCGACATGCAGCAATGCAGTTCAGCGCCAGCCTCTCTTCAATCGGGGGCCTATCTGAAGCGCAGTAATTCGCTGCAGATCAAGACATCGGAGGCCACGGAATTCTGGGACCAAGACCTACCGCAATTCAATCGGCAGCCACATATGCAGGAAAGTGCCCAATGCAGTTGCCACCATCCTCAGCAGCTCAACTCCGTCAGACCGCAACAGAGGTTGGGGCTCGTCGCCGACGGTCTAGATGGGAACCTCTTCACCCATCTGCATCTGGAGCTAACAACAGATTTGCTGTGGGCGCTGATCTCATTCGCCCTAGTTCTGCCTCTTCGTTCTTTGGCGGAGGACCCGGTGCGATGGGGAGCAGCAGGGCTCTGTGTTTTTCTAGCAGTCCTCATGTGGGAGATGGCCTACGCACCGGTTCTCCTGCGCAAAGTGCAGCAGCTCCACTCGTGGGCAACAGAGATGAGACCATCTACGACCCTTTCGAGGTCACCTTTCGATCTCCAACTCCTTCGTCGATTGGCACTGTCGACTCTAGGATTGGGGTTTTCTCGCCTCCTCGGATGGTTCGTGAATCCCACCTGGCTTGCCATGCTGGTGCTCGTCTTGGTGGCTCCAATGAGCACTCAGATGATGGAGCCGAAGCTCAATCTGCAACCCCTACTGCTGGCTCTCTGCTGGATATGCAAGAAGATAACTATGCTGATGACGGACTCGCAAAACAGGCTAGGGCGCCAGCCTCAAGGGCGTCGAGGTTTCAATGAAGGCCATGGGATGGAATTGCCAGGGGATGGGCAGGACTCTTGGCAATCCTAAAATGCTTCATCTTGCCCGCATGATCGTCGCCACAAAAGCTCAGGTAATCTTTGTATCTGAAATCAAATCCTCCAAATTTGGTCCATCTGATATTGCTGCAAGGTTTAATATGTCTGACAGTGTTGTAGTGCCTTCTCGGAAGCGTTCGGGAGGGCTCTGGCTGATGTGGTCTGACGATGTTCACATCTCTGTTCATACTGCGTCCTTTCATCTCGTCTTAGCTCTAGCTACGGATAGGTCTACTAATCAAAGTTTGGGTTGGTTTGTGTTTATGGCGACCCCTATCATAGGCAGATGGCAGATATCTGGGAGCAGGTGGCTCATTTTGTGTACGACAACTCTGATCTGCCTTTCCTTTGTTTAGGTGATATGAATGATCTTTTGTATGCTTCAGACAAAAGTTCTTCTAATGTAAATTATGCTCGTTTGGCTGCTTTTCGCTCTTGTATTAAATCTTGTGGTTTCTTTGATCTTGGTTTTAGTGGTCCAGCTTATACCTGGACTAACAAGCGTTTCTCCTCTAAGCCTCTTTACCAAAGACTTGACAGATGCTTGGTGAACCATGAGTGGTGTGCTGTGTATCCTATCTCCAATGTTTATAACATGCCTCTAATCCACTGCTATAGTGATCATGCGCCTATTATGCTCTCTACAGATGGTACTTCTCGCAAAATTAGAAACTCTTTCAAGTTTGAAAACTGGTGGCTCAAGGAGCAGGACTTTCAAGACTATGCAAAAGGTTCTTGGACTAACAACTCTTCTAGTAATTTCAGGAAAAACCAAAAAGCTTTCGGCTTGTTTGAAGGTTTGGTGTAGAAAAAAGAAACCTTTGCAGGAAGAGCTTAAGGAGCTAGAAGGAAAAATTGAGTCCATTCAGAAGCAGCCGATTCATTTGCAAAATCATGATGAGGAACAACACTCATTACCAGGTATGAGCAGACAACCACAAAGCTAAATGATTTTTATATGCAGAGAGCTAAGAGAACTGGGTTAAAGATGGTGATCGAAACACTGCTTTCTTTCATAGAGCGGTAGCCAAAAGGAAAAGAAGAAACTCGATTATGTCTATAAAAGATGAAAACAATGTGCTTCAGCACATGCCAGATCGCATTGCAAAAACTTTTGTGTCTTATTTCAGATCTATCTTTGCAACCTCTAACACAAATCGTCTAGGCCTTTTGATACCAATTTGCCATCTACTCCTAATGATCCCACCTACTCTGTTCCTGATAAACAAGAGCTTTTGCAACTCTTGCAGATATGAAGAAGAATGCTTCCCCTGGGCCTGACGATTTTAATGTAGAATTTTATCTGGCTACTTGGGACTGGTTAGGGGATGAGGTGCTGCAACTTGTGACTGATTTTTTCCACTCTGGTACTCTCCCAAGCCACATCAATGATACTCACATTGCTCTAATCCCTAAAAAACTTGTTCCTGTGGTTCCTGCTGATTACAGACCCATCAGTCTCTGCAATGTTATCTACAAGCTCATTGCGAAGTGTCTGGCTAATAGGCTTAAGCCCCATCTTCCGGACTACATTCATCCTTCACAGCAAGCTTTCATCCAAGGGCGCAGGATAAGTGACAACATTATTATTGCTCAGGAGATCACTCATTCTTTCGAGCTCTCTTCTTGGAATCAACAAGCCTTTATGCTTAAAATTGATCTAGCAAAAGCCTTTGATCGCTTAGAATGGCCCTTTGTTGTGGCAGCGCTTGCTCGTAAAGGGCTGCATGGCCATTTCATCAATCTGATCCACGCTTGTATCTCCTCGCCAACGTTTTCTGTTATCGTCAATGGCCAGTCTTTTGCCAGATTTGTCAGTGACAGAGGAATCAGACAAGGATGTCCTTTATCCCCTTATCTTTTTGTCCTTGCGATTAATGAATTGTCTCTGGCATTACAGGAGGCTCTTTCCTCTTCTTCGCTGTCAGGAATTGTGCTTGGACCAAACTGCCCTCCGGTGCACTCTCTTCTCTTCGCTGATGACTTGCTCATTTGTGGGGAAGCAACTTTAAATGAAGCTAATACTATGAATGCTGTCCTTCAAACTTTCTGTGCTGCTTCTGGCCAGCTACCTAACTGGACAAAATCAGGGATTATCTTCAGCAGGTCAGTCTCTCAAGTCTAAAAAATGATATCTCTCGGATCTTCCCGGTTCCTCCCATTGATGCTTCTTTCATTCATTTGGGTCACCCTCTCATTCTGCCACCAAAAAATAGATCTGAGGCCTACAATTTCATCCTGGACAAGTTTAAAACCAAGCTTGCCACTTATAAAGCCAATTCTCTTTCCCATGCGGCCCGTTTGGAATTAATCAACTCGGTTTTTGCTTCCATCCCGGTGTATTACATGTCAAACATTATTTTTTCTCGGAAGTTCATCGCAAGTTGAATGCTATCATTAGAACCTTTTGGTGGTCAGGCATCTCCTCTGAACCTTCAAAAAGATCTATGTGCTTGAGAGCATGGAAGGATATCTGTGCTCCAAAAAAGGAAGGTGGTTTGGGAATTCAACCTATCAGCGGTAAACCATGGTTTAATCCTTGCTGCGGCCTGGAGGCTTGCTCAAAATCCTGCTAGTTTTCTCTCAAAAGTTTTGAAAGCCAAATATTTCCATGACACTTCCATCTGGAGACCAAAGACTAATATTCCTAAATCTGCTTTCTGGACTTCCATTCTTAAGGTGATTCCCCTGCTTCAAGCCAACTCTTTCTATCAAATCATAAGTGGAGATATTTCTATTTGGAATTCTCCCTGGTGTGAGGCTTGGACTCGTGTGTATGAGGACCTTATAATTCAGCCTGCTCCCTACACTTATCCTGCAAAGGTGAAGGATCTTTGGGTTCCTGGACAAAACCTGGAATGTCTCCTTGATCGACTCTATTTTCCTCCAGCCCACTGCAAGCAGTATTAAAAACACCCCTATTTTACCTTCTCATGAAGCTGACATTCTCTGCTGGAAACCGGTCCCTAATGGCAAGTGCAGCACTAAATCAACTTATCGTGTTTTCTGCAGTCTTTGCATCTTGCAGGTCTTCCTAGATCCAGGCAGCTGGATTCCCAAACAATTAACCTTCTAAATTGATTTGGAAGAACAAAAGATGCTGCCCCGAGTCAAGACATTTGCTTGGAGATTCTTGAGAAAGGCCATTCCTTCAGGCTCCAAGCTTGCTAGAATTTCTACACACATTGATGGGCTTTGTTGCAGGTGTGGAATAGTTGAGGATGACATTCACTTATTTTTCAATTGCCCCTTTGCCAGAGCAGCTTGGTTCCAACATCCGTGGTTCATTCGCCTGACATTTTCACTCAAAATTGCCCCTCCTTTACTCAGATTATCTCCAACCTTCTGCGGCTAGATCATCCTCATGTCTCTATGGAGAACATTTTCACCTTCTTATGGTGTTATGGAAGTCTAGAAATGATCATCTATTTTGCAGGAAGCAAGGAAACCCTCACCAAGTCCATCTCAATGCGCAAGCTCTTTTAAACAACTGGAGAGTCCTCTTTCTTCCACCAACCTCTCTGCTCTGTTGATTTCAGTTTCAGGCAGGAAAATGGGCAAACCTTCATGCTCTTGAGATGGCTCCGCTGCCCTCCTTGCCGCCCAGGAGAAATAATGGCATCTCTATTCCAAATGATTTGTCTGTTTCAGGTAACAAGATTTACACTGACGCGGCTTGGAAAATTGGAGATCCTCGGCGTTGCCTCCTGCAGGTTTAGGTGTTTATCTTCACCTTCAGGAAGACTCGGTGGCCACGGATGTCTTTGTGCAGGCCATTGCTGCTAGAGTTGCCTCGCCCATTGCAGCCGAAGCTCATGCTTTACTGCTGGCTGCTTCGTTGGCAGCAAAGCTTTCCATCACGGAGCCCATCTTCTTCACGGATTCTCTCTTGCTGGCGAAAGCTGTTGCGGCTGAATATGCAGATCATGCAGCGATCCATTGGGAGATCAGGCATCAGGTCCTCAGCATTCAACAGGTTGTTCAACCCCTTAATCACAAAATTTACCACATCACCAGAGATTTGAATGGGGTTGCTCACAATTGTGCTCATCAGGCCAAGCGGTCCAGAAGATCGCTGCCTACTAGTTCTTGCAGGAACACAGCTCATAGCTCTACTTCTTGCCCAATTCTTGCAGTCTTACCTCAGATGCAATCTTTGGGTTATGTAATTCTAAATGTACTATGCTTTTGAGCTGATAAATGGGGCACTCTGTGCCCACCCCTTGTACAAAAAAAAAGTATCAAACTTTCTCGTCCAGAATCAAATATTGACGCCAGAATCAAGTCTCCTCGTTGTGTGTTCGAGTTTGGGAGGCGTCGACGCTGGCGGCGACAGGAGTGTTCACTCGTTTCGGCTCGTGCGGCTTGGGAGATGTAAATCGACTCCAAAACTGGATGTATGGGGGCATGGAGGTGATAATATCCAGGGAGTTAGAATTTTTTCTGGGTCGAGCCATTTTCTATAATCTGTTCGGTATGTATTTTCAACCGAAACTACAAATATTCTGGTTTCACCAATTTTACGGGATCCATAGAGATGCTCAGTATCCCGTATGCGGGAGAGGTGTACTCGAATGAAAATATGAG
This sequence comes from Poa pratensis, assembly GCA_947311845.1. Classification (NCBI taxonomy): domain Eukaryota; kingdom Viridiplantae; phylum Streptophyta; class Magnoliopsida; order Poales; family Poaceae; genus Poa; species Poa pratensis. The sequence goes on from CAMZMU010000087.1 coordinate 30,566,978, forward strand.
ACTTCTTCAGAGGCTATCTAGCAAAACCACCAAAACCTTCTCCGTCGTCCTCTTTTCTGCGCAAACTTCCAGAGAGCACCATCACCACCTCCGCACCCGCGCGCGCACCGCCCAAGCTCCCCTCCCCGCTCCACCGCGACGCTCCCACCCACCCCTACCACAGCTAGCACTCTACCGCCACCTCCATCCCCGCAAACCCTAGCCCCAGATTCCTTCTCCCCGCCACCTCCCCGCATTACCGGCAGATCCACCGTCGGCAGCCCAGATCCACCCATGCGCCTCCCGGTCCTCCTCCTCTTGCTGCTCCTCGCAGTGGAGGCGTCGGCGGCCGCAGCCGCAGCGACGCTCTCGACGAGGATGGTGCACCGGCTCTCCGACGAGGCGCGGCGGGCGTTGGGCGAGCACGGGGCGCGGTGGCCGCGCCGCGGGAGCGGGGGCTACTACCGGGCGCTCGTGCGGAGCGACCTCCAGCGCCAGAAGCGGCGGCTCGGCGCCAAGCACCAGCTCCTCTCCATCTCCCAAGGCGGCGGCATCTTCTCGCTCGGCAACGATTTCGGCTGGTGCGTGCGTCGCGCTCCCTCTCTCAGCCCTTCTGGTTTTATTTACTAGCCCTTTTACTGTTCAAATGTAATGGTACTACAGCTGCTCAAATTAGCTCACATGCTCCGCTGGATCGAAATAGTTTTGTATGGCAGTGGTGATATAGAAATGCGGCATTGGAGAACTTAAAGTTACTTTGCTGAGGGGTGTTTGCGTGTTACATTCTCAATGTCTGACGGGCCGCAGGCTGAGCTTTGTAAGCTAATGGTGTTGTGTCTCTGCAGGCTATATTACACTTGGGTGGAAGTTGGGACGCCAAACACTTCCTTTATGGTCGCATTGGATACTGGAAGCGATTTGTTCTGGATTCCATGCGACTGTATCGAGTGTGCTCCATTGTCTGGCTACCGTGGGAGTCTGGTATGCACCTTTTTGATCACTAACATTGTGTTAAGCCCTGCATATGTTGCATAGGGACATGATCGTGTCGATGTTCGTGCATATGTAACCCCCAAAAAATATAAATAATTTTTCAAAGCGACTCAAACAATAGCGCAATGAGATTCTCTTATGTCTAACTCGACGCCCTTTAGCCGTACTATGTCTCCGTGCTCGATTCGTGCGAGGGTGGGGCCGTAGGGGGTATCAAGATAATCTCAGATGGCTAGCGGCGTCGACTTAGACATAAGAAATCTTGGTCGACTTAGGTGTATGGACTCAAGCAATAGTGTATCACAAATGTCGGTGCATAATAAACACTCTTTTCAATTAGTGAAACTGGAGAACATGTTATTATATCCCTCTAGGTCGAAGAAATATTCCTTAAACTCAGCTAAATTTTGTTATGTTAGGGAAATAGAAGTTTAAGGACATCATCTTCGGTAAATTACCTATGGCATCATGCATTTGCATATTGACAGAAATAAGATTCAAATATCCACTCAGCTGCCATGGTACCACTCCACTTGTGGCTAATAAGAATGTTACGGTGCTCATCTTATTTCCCCAACCTCCATCACCACCCAAATTCCACATGGTTCACCTAAGATACTGCACATAGGTGATCCACCTGAGTCCCTCACCTGGATACCACCACAATCATCATCTTTAACTAACTGAAGAGCGGAGCCAACTGGCAGTTTGTGACATGCTTAGTGACCTCTGGTTCAATTTCTCTTGAATTTGTTAATCCTAGGTTTCTTATATTACCTGATACAAATGCACAAACAAGTGCACATTTACACACCTGGAAGCAGTTTTAGCACTTATTTGCAATAATTGATTGGCAGATGCTCCATCATATATGGAGCATCTATTATGCAGGATAGAGATCTCGGAATTTACAAACCAGCCGAATCAAGGACGAGTCGTCATCTGCCCTGTAGCCATGAGCTTTGCTCATTAGGTTCAAGCTGTGCAACCACAAAGCAGCCTTGCCCATACAGTATCGAGTATTTTCAAGAAAATACAACCAGCTCGGGTTTGCTAATCGAGGATACTCTACACTTGGATTCCAGGGAGAGCCATGTACCAGTGAAGGCTTCAGTCGTTATAGGGTAAGCTTATGTACTAGCATGATAGCTGCATTCGCTCTCTTTAGGAGTTCTATGTTTGTGTCCAACTCAGTCATCACAAATGTGGTGTGAGGGGTGGGGGCAGCAAACAACATATCATTTCTTTTTCTGCTTTTTTCCTGATTTGGGTGCTTTGCATCTACTGTGTGTAACTGTAGGTGCATCACATTCAGTCGTTCGTACTGTTACCCACAAATGTCATATTCAATGCACTCTTAGAACAAATTGGTTGGAATTACCGGTTATGCTCTGGTACTGAAGAATTCTATTAGTTTGCGTACTGAGATTTCCAGTTTAACTGAGTTTTTTCTTCTTTTCTAGTTGTGGTAGGAAGCAAAGTGGTAGCTATTTGGATGGCATTGCACCAGATGGACTTCTTGGCCTTGGGATGGCAGATATCTCAGTTCCCAGCTTCCTTGCAAGAGCTGGTTTAGTCCGGAATTCCTTTTCAATGTGTTTTAAGGAAGATTCTGGGAGAATTTTCTTTGGTGATCAAGGAGTGCCTACCCAACAGTCGACACCATTTGTTCCTTTATATGGAAAACTGTGAGTGCCTTGGTATGGTCCTTCAGTCGCTCTTGTTGTTCTGAGGTTATTTACATTTCCATTGACATCCGTATTTTTCTTTTCTTCCCAGTCAAACTTATGCTGTTAATGTCGACAAATCTTGTGTTGGCCACAAATGTTTCGAGGGTACTAGCTTCCAGGCCTTAGTTGATAGTGGAACATCATTTACAGCTCTTCCTCTAGATGTTTACAAGGCTGTCGCTGTCGAGGTGAATATTTACTCCTTTCAGGAAGTTCTTTGGTTCATAAATTTGGTTACTGATTCATTATAATTTTGCAGTTTGACAAACAAGTTAATGCCTCAAGAATAACCCAGGAAGGTGATTCTTTTGAATATTGCTACACTGTCAGGTAACTTCTGAATTCTGACTGCACTTAAGGTGGCCAATCCGCCAGAAATAGTTTGATTTTTTAAAATGGAAATTTCGTTTCACTTGCTCGTGATTTCAGTTCCCTGGAGATGCCTGATGTGCCAACCATAACTCTGACTCTCGCTGCAAACAAGAGCTTTCAGGCCGTTAATCCTACAGTTTCACACAGTGACAAAGAGGTATTTAATTGTCTTAGGAGAAAAATTGGGTCACGAGTCAAAATCAATCAGCTTAGAGTGATGGCAAATTATGTTGTGCAATATATGTTGATTGGATTTTAGATGTTCTCCTATGCTAAGAACTGATGCATTCCCAAAACCAAGGTCACGTATGCAAACATGACTCCATCTATAACTAAAAAACATGACTCCACTTATATTTTTCTTTCTTTCTTCGAGAGCTGGCTCCAGTTATCTCTCTTACCTAAAAATAAAGAGTAATGATACTATAGCACGATCTAACATATCTATAACTAAAAAACATGACTCCACTTATATTTTTCTCTTTCTTTCTTCGAGAGCTGGCTCCAGTTATCTCGCTTACCTAAAAATAAAGAGTAATGATACTATAGCACGATCTAACATATTAATTCAAAGGCTCTTTCCAGTGTGTTCACAGTAGGAACTTCAATGGTCACACAATATTTATCCATTTACTAGGATAGCAACAATGTGTCAATAGACACAATCATAGAAAACTAAAATAGTCAGGAGTATAAGTACAGTTATTCACCAACTGAAGGTAGAAATATCATTTATCCTTTGACATCCAAGCATTTGGGTAAGGTGGTCAGAGCACCAACTTAGTTGTTATTGCTTTCCTTGCATGATTTATTGTAGCATATACATACACGAAACACATCTATATGATAAACAAAGTCATTTGGAGCAGATAATTTAAAACCACAGTTGTTTTGCGGGTCAGTGACATCATCTCATTTGCTAATTTTCAGGGAGCGATTACCAGATTTTGCTTAGCTGTACAGCCATCACCAGAACCTGTTGGAATTATTGGACGTGAGTGCTTAAATCTTGTTGGGAATACTTTACGTTTGAATTTTCTTTGAAAAATCACTTACCGTGGTAGTCGTCAAATGCAGAGAACTTCCTGGTTGGATACCACGTTGTTTTTGACAGAGAAAACATGAATCTGGGCTGGTACCGGTCTGAATGTAAGTCAGAAACAACTTAACAAGAAACCAGATTTACCTTCCAGTTACTCCATGATGAAATGTTAATGGTCGTCATTCCTTTGTGTGCAGGCCATGATCTTGACAACAGCACGACCGTACCCTTGGGTCCGTCGCAGCACAACAGCCCGCAGGATCCGCTGCCGTCGAACGAGCAGCAGACCTCGCCAGCCGTGACACCCGCAGTTGCAGGCAAGGCACCGACCTCCTCCGGCGGACCGGCGATTCTACATAGGCTACCTGCCAGCGCTTGCTTGCTACTGTTACTTACTATGTCAACCGTGTTCTTCATCTCATGAATCACCAAGTGACAGAAAAACCTATCTGATAGCCCCTGTAAATTGTATGCGCCTCAGTCTCAGTCTAATATATGCCCTTTTTTGGTTGCTCTGGTCCTCTGGAGAGATTAACATAGATCAGCTCTAGTTTTCTCCACAGCTGCTTCGAATTTTAGGCAGGCGTAGTGCATAAGCTTACTATCGTTCTTCAATCTTAAAAGAATTTCCTGAACAGAAAAAAGGAAGACTTACATTCGCATCACTGATTTACTGCTAACTATTAAATGGAACACACCTACATAATTCCCTGTACTACCAAACAAGAATTTTGTTGTAGAGCTACAGAACACGTGAGAAACCTGCTAACGAGAGAGGATAAGGGCGTGTCCGTGCGGTCATCCATCTGAATCTGATCCATGATGTTTCACACTCACACGCATGGGCGAATTCCCTCTTTTTTCCCCAAGTTGCAGCAGCTTTGCAGGCGATTTCTTGCATCCTGCGTTCTGCACTGCACCGCACCGCGCTAGCCAAAACCCTGGCTCGGCCTACTGCAACACACAACCGAGCCGAGCCACTGCCTGCAGGACGACATGGCCACCGTCGTCGTCAGTCGAGATAATAGCACAATACTAGCTGTTTTCGTGCAAAATTTATGAAATAGTACAAGTTGATGTTTCAATCTCATTTTCATACAACATTTGGTGCGATTTTTTTCCAGAAAACCCAAATCGCATCCTGATGCGAAATTGACAGCCGTCTGACACTCCGGTCCCACCTGTAGGGAGAAATAACAATTAATCTGACAGTGGGTCCCACACATCAATCCAATAAAAAACAGAAAATAAAAAATCTGAATAAAAATTAAATATCAAAAGGAAAAATAGAGAGCTCATAGCGCCGCCGCTCCCGGCCGCCGTGCTTCCGGTCGCCGCGCTCCTGGCTCCCCCGGCGACCGAAGCTCGTGGGTGCGGACGCCCCACGCCTCGCTCACCACGCTCGTGGGAGCGGCCGTACTGCGCCTCGCTCTCGCCGCCCGGCCCGGAGATCCTGTCCCGGAGGTCCCAGCCCGATGCGCTCGCCTCGGTGCTATCCTGGAGGTCGCCGCCCGGCCCGACGCTCTCGTCTCGGTGCGGGCTAGGATGAGAAGGCGCCGGCGTACGGGAACTACATAGCTCTGAGCGCGGTCCGACGGCATGTGGTGGCAAAGCTGATGCCAGTTGGGCCGAGCGTGCCCGCGACCTCCGGCAACCGTCCGGAGATCTCCGCGTGGGCGCTTGGTGGCGGTGGCGCCCTGTGGCCGGAGGTGGCGCGAGGAGAAGAAGGGGGATTTTTCAGATTTTTTTATTTTATCAGATTTTTTATTTGTTTAATTAGGCTGACATGTGAGCCCAGGTTAGAGACAGTCAACGAACTTCACGTTGTCTGGGCCAGCCCTGTCAGATCCGCTGTCTAAATCGCCTTAGACGGCCATTTGGGTTTTCTGAAAAAATTCGCACCAAATGTTGTATGAAAATGAGATTGAGACATCAACTTGTACTATTCCGTAAATTTTGCACGAAAACAGGTAGTATTGTGCTATTATCTCTCGTCGGTCCCATGAGATGAGTCCCTCTCGCAGCACCACGACACGGGCCTCGCTTTTCCCCGATGTTTTCGTGTTCTCTTGTCAGACTCCACACCACCGCCACTACCAGCTGCAGCAACATCCCTCTCTCCTGTCCCCTCGAGCTGCCATTGCCTTCTTCAGGTAGCCAATGAACAGTTCCTTGCTCGCCCCATACAAAGGCAGACAATGCCGAGCCATTATGCACACCTCCATACCAACAGCAGCTAGCTAGCTAGTGGGAGTAGTTAAGCTAGGCTAGTGTTCTTCACTCGCTGAGTCGTGCTGATCATGGGAGGCACCGTGAAGCAGCTGGTGCTCGGCCTGTTGGGAGCGGCGAGTGGAGGCCACGGGGGCAAGAAGAAGGAAAGGAGGCATCAGCAGCTTCAGACAGTGGAGCTCAGGGTCAGGATGGACTGCGAGCGGTGCGAGCGTCAGGTCAGCAAGGCCCTCACCGCCATGAGAGGTTAGTTTGGTTGGTCGGTCACTTATTATTGGCCCTACACATTACCCTCATATTGTTCTCTATCTGTTCATTGGCATTGTGCTGTGCCCAGGATCGACTTGGTTGCCTTTGTATGTCCCCTACCTGGCCAGTTATCCCACATTGGTCAGTTGTAGTTGCAGCACTGCTGATCAATAAGGGCCATCGTGTCATGTCTGCTTAAGCTTTTTCTCCAGCCCGTACACTTGTCGCCTGAACACGCGGAGGCATTTTGCTTTGATTTTTTTAGACAAAACACTACTGCTACACAGGCACACAGCAGCACTCTCTCTCGTTTAACGGAACGGCATTCTCCTGCCCTTTAGTTTTTGCCAAAACAAAACGCTACACAAGAGCATTTTGTTGAAAAAAAAAGGTGTTTTATGAGGAATTACTGACAAACAGAATGTACTACAACTTTTTAGACTGAGCTCAGCTTCAGTTAGCTACAACCCTCGCTAAATAAGATCTGATTTCTTCAAGAGTGAACTCTGGGTCAATATAATTGCTAGCTTGTGTGAGCACTGCTTGCTATGTGTTTACGGTACATTTTTCAAGCTGCAGGAGTGGAGCATGTGGAGGTGAACCGGAGGCAGCAGAGGGTGACCGTCATCGGCCGGGTGGACCCAAACAGGGTCCTGCGGAGGGCCCGGTCCACAGGCAAGAAGGCGGAGCTGTGGCCCCATCACAACCCTTGCTACAGCGGCCCCGCCGTCATGGCCCACTACGGCGCCATCGGAGCGGCCCAGGCCCATGAAAGGTGGGCCCCACCCATCATCTACCCCAGGCACCCGGACGCCTTCGGCATCGGCTCCGGCGCCGGCGCCGAGCAGATCACGGACTTTTTCAGCGACGAGAACCCGAACGCCTGCTCTGTCATGTGATGATATAGACAGATAGCCGTAGGAGTACGTAGAAGTTCACTCGGTTCCGTTCTTAGCTCATCGAGGTCTAGATTCTCCGGTCCGTTTTGTGTGTCATGTCGTCACTATCTTGTTAGATCTTGTATGCTGCCAATGCGTCGTGATACAAGTGCTTCCACACACGTAGGATTCCATCGGCCGATCACCTGTGAGGTGTTAGATACGTACTCAGACGACAAAGACTCGAGTAAGATGCCAAGCAGCTCGCCATAGTTTACGCTACCTGTCTATCTGCGCTGCGTTCTTCCTCGCCGTTCTTTAGCTCTACGTCGCGACATGGTTATAATGGAACATGAGCTGCTACCTTTGCCAGAGGTCAACATATATACAGATTCATCCCCCACTTCCCCTCCCTTTCTTTTCGTTTAAAACGGCCTCCGAAAGTAATGGAGTTTCAGTGATCAGTGCGTGGTGACACCATGAAGATGAAGTCCATGGGGGGTGAATAGTATATGTATGTGCAGATGCTGATGCACTAGTAATCTAGAACCGCCTTTCTGCAACTTTTGAGCTCATCTCTCAGCTTCTAGAATCTAGATTGATGTTTGTCTCTTGGTTTGTTCTTTGGTGCGTGCGGACGCATCTGCAGTTTTCGCTGTTTGCAGGACGGTGGTATAGTGGTGGTTCTGTGTCTGGTGGTCTGGCCAATTGGCTGTGAACATGCTACCCCGGATAATTGAGTCTCCGGTATGAAGGGCAGGTTCAGTTTGGGTGATTGTGGCGCGGAACTGATTCGAGCTTAGACCGGACTTGATGAAATGAATGTGCTTGCTCTTTCCTTTCCCCGGGTGAAAACGGATCCAGGTTCGGTGATAGTGGAAACTAGGCCACCGCGCACTGCACTTTCTCTGTTTCTCGGCACTGACATTGCTGGTCCAAAAGGACGCGAAGATCGCTCGATGTAGCCATATGGGAGAAGGGAACAGACAAACTGTGTGGAACGAAAACAAATAAGACGGCAGGATCACGCGTTTTTTAATATAATAGGAAATGAGACGAAATGAGATCGCACATCTGTCTGTTTTTTTGTTAAAACGCAATGTAGAATGGCGGCCTGATTGCGCACGCGGGCACCAATAGGCAGCTTATTTTAGTCGAGCACTCAACACTGCACTATCACTTTTCCCTGGTATGAGATTGAAAGTTTTTTTTTCCTAAGATTACAAGGACACTCACACAGCCTCGTACATTCATGCACACAACGCGTGCGCATCAGCGCATGTCGACTGAAACATACGACAGATAGAGCGATCTATAGTTCTAGCTAGACTGCTCGCCTCAATTTGTATGATAAAATAAGCGAGCTCAACTTGACCTAACCCAGAGTTCGATCTACAGAGTTGGCTCATACTCGGCATGGGACGATCTTGAACCTCATTTGAGCCAGAAAGACATTCTAAAGATCGCACGGCCGAGGAAGAGCGATGACAATGTGACCGTCTAAATTGTGTGGCAGTGTGACCGTCTAAATTGTGGAAACCACATGTGTTTCTATGTAAAATACAAAAAATATCACGGCTGTTAAAAGGTACTCACTCCGTTCCAAATTATAAGATATTATGGTTTTTTTTCTTATGAATCGCAAGTATATAGACACGCCTGTTCACTCAATCCAGTTCGAATGTAGTCCACATTAAAATATCCAAAATATTTTGTAATTCGAAACGAAGGGAGCAACAAAAAATTCCATTCCAAAACGTAAACTAAAATGTAAGAAATAACAATTTATCCTGCATAGAAAAGGTAACATACACACAAGTATGATAATTCCAACTATTTGAGAGTCAAAATCAAACTAGCTAGACTTGACTTTTGACTCAAACTACGCTCATTTCCAAACGAATTACACAAGGATGCTTAGTCTCAGGCTCTCAGCATATTTCTTTTTGAGTCGATCTCAAGTCCAACTAAAATCGTGTCGATCTTGAATGGCCCACGAGTCTGGAGCTTTTCTTACAACCCTATGTGTGATATGAAGATGTTAGGAACGGAAAGTTGAGTTTTACCAAAAAGTAATAGCTCTCGATTAAGCAAACCGAGATGCATGCACATGTTGCACGACCCTAATTAAGTTTTACCAGGAAGTAATAGTTCACTTCGCATCTAAGGCAAGAGACGATGGCTCACATACTATTATTTCAATGAAGCTCCACCTCAAGAGTTTGGTCCTCTATGAAGAGTTGGCTTCGGATTCATGACCTTACCCCGATAGATTGGCACGCAATCCATACCGTCAAGGAGTGTTTGATGGAGGTGATGTACAAGAAGGTGAATATAGGAAGGCTCTTGCTACCCTCGTGATGCTTATATCATGCAAAGTATGGAAGGAAAAAAATGTTCACGTATTTCGGAACAAATCGATGACCACAACCATGCTCGTAGAGAAGACGAAATAAGAGGTGACAATGTGGTGCCTAGCCGGAGCGATTGTTCTAAATACTTTATTGCCGTGAGAGTAGGCTAATATTTGAGGTCATGGCCGGATTTGCCATGACTTGAATTGTAAACCTTCTAAAAATTCCGCTTAATTAGTGAAAATGGTACTCCCTCCGATCCATATTAGTGGGCATAGCTTTGTCTAAATTCATATGTATCTAGTTAACTATTTAGACTAGATACATGTGTATCTAGACAAAGTTGTGCCCACTAATATGGATCGGAGGGAGTAAATTTTTTTGGCTTGTTTAGAAAAAAAAAATCATCAGCTGACATGTCACGAACAGGAGATTCCTCCAAGAATGCCACGTTTGAGCGCCCGCTGATCTTAGTACAGTAACTACTTTTCCCTTTCGACACGTATGCCACCATACTGTTGGAGTGTTGGGACTTCAAATCAGACCGTTCAGTCCACTCGGGTCTCGGGGTAGTACGATGAAGGTTGGCTAGGTCCAGTCGAAGATGATGCTCAATGGTTGCCGCGTGCAGTTGCACGGCACAGCGACTCATCATGCATGCATCCGGCCGGCAGCGTGCAGCTCGGCGCGGGAGCTTTTCGTTTCCTCCTTCTCCCGTGTCGTCGCCACGGCGCCTGATCGTGAAAAGGACGTACGGAGCTCGACGGCGACCGGCCGGGAGCCCTTTCGGCCGGTGACCGCACGGAAGAACACCTTTTCCTCGCTGCCGCCACGTACGGAACGATCGGAACCCAGGCCTCGGCTGGAGCTGGACGTGGACGGACAGCATCGATCACTCATAGGCGGGGGCGCGAGAGCGACGGCCCTGCTAACTTTTGCCTGCCCGCCCGCCACAGGACGCCACCTCGTCCGACCTCGATGCCGACCCTGACACGGCGGCGGCGGCGGCTGCTGCACTGCACATCACCGGTGCGCGGTTGCGCTCGGCACGCGCCTACGCACGAAGCTAGAGGCGGGTCATGTGAGGCTGTCACCAGTAGGAAACTGTCTTTCTGTAGATTCACTATCTGTGGCGCACCAAACAGACCATGCGCCACAAATTTTTTTCTGTGGCGCACCATGCCAAATGCGCCACAGAATACTGTGGCGCATACGTGCATGCGTGCGCCACATAAACATGGTGGGTCCTGCCTCCACAAATATCTGGTGACCTTTTTGTAGCGCATTGATTTGGATGCGCCACAAAAATACGGTGGGCCCCCTCCAATGATTGCATTGGTGCTTTATTTGTGGCGCATGCAGCATGGTGCGCCCCACAGAAAACTTTATTTCTGTGACGCACCATGCTACATGCGTCACAGAAAACATGGTGCGGCCCCACCAATAATATTCGTCTTTTCTTTAAAATGTGTGTATCAATATAACCAAAAATGTTTTTTTAAAAGAATAACAAATGTGTTTGTATTCTTTATTTAAATTTAACCAAAAAAAATTAAAAGAAAAAAAATGTGGGACAACCAGGATTCGAAACTGGCTGCCCAAGTATAAGGTTCTGAACCAAACCATTAAGCTATTTGCGTGTTGTTGTCACAATACAGCAGCACATCTTTTAAACTGTCAAGCCAACGAATTCTGTGGCGCATCCCCCAGAGGATGCGCCACAGAATATAAGAATTCTGTGGCGCATCCTCTTGGGGATGCGCCACAGAATGTCTCATTTCTGTGGCACACCCAGGTCGGGATGCGCCACAGAATGTGGTTTCACCCACTTACATGTGGGCCCCCGCTCGCAGAAGGAAACCGTGCTCTTTCTTCTTCCTCCCAAATTCGTAGAAGGGAACCGTGCTCGACCTTGCTCTCGCGCCACCCCGCCACGCTCGACCGTGCTCTCGCGATCCCCGCGCTACCCCGTCCGCGCCACGTCGCCGCGCCACCGCGTCCGCGCCACCCCGCCGCGCTCTCGCGATCCTCGCCGCGCCACCGCGTCCGCGCCCACCACGCGCCGGTGCTCGACGCCCACCACCACCGCGTCCGTGCTCGTCCGCGCCCACCGGCCTGCCACCTCGACGACGACGCCGCCGCTGCCCTCGACACGCCGCCCTCTCCATCCCCTCCCCGAGGTGCTGCTCCTCTTCCATCCCCTCTCCCTCTCCTCCACAACTGCACATAACATGTTTGCTCAAATGCCAAACCGAGAAATTTGCACTGTACATGTTGTTGCTGTTGCTGCTGTTGTACATGTTGTTGTTGCTGCTGCTACTATGGAATGAAATCAGCTATACATGTTGAGCATAATGGTGGCATGAATGAATGGATTTGGTGTTGCTGGAAATCTGATTTTGGTGCTGCCATTGAATGGAGCCAGTGAGGAATGCCTGCACTTCTGTATTGCTGTAGTCTGTAGACAAATTAGGTTCATGTTGGTAGAAATTAACAAGTGAGCAGTGTCCTTCCAACTTGTGGACTAGCTTCAGCTAGTTGATGGATATATGTGTCCACGACCATCGTGTCGTGGTTGTTTGTGCTCCGACCATCGTGTCGTGGAGATGCCGGTCGGAGATGTGGATTTTTTGTGAAATGCTTGCAGGTATCCCGAGAGGCCCTTGAGATTACCGGAACGTCGATTAACTTCCGTTCCGGCAAATTCGTGTACTCCATATGTCCCTTTTTTTTAGCAAAGGTCATGCCGAAAATTTTCGTGAATTTTGGCATGACTTTGCTAAAAAAGGGACATATGGGGTATTGCGACTAATGCATGGGCCGGGGTATCTTAATACTAAATTAAGTGATTTATTCTTATATTTGTTGTACTAACTTTTTGCCTCTTTTTAATGCAGTGCAAACATGTCGGAAGCCGGCCCTTCTAAGCACATGAGCGTCAAAGAAGAAGCTAGACATGCCAACAAGTCGTTCTGGCAGATGTCCCAGGAGATGGAGGAGGTGGAGGCCGCCGATGCCGACAATGAGCAAGAGGACGGGGAGGAGGACGCCGAAACCACAGATGGAGTTGTCGATCACCGATGATAAGCTTAGAGAAGACTTCCATCTCATCCAGATGAAGTTGTCGCAAATCATCTACGACGATGTTGTGACATCAGGGGGCCTTCAACAAAGCCAATGGTAGGATAAATCATGCATACTCGCAACAAGTGCTTCTTTATTTTCTTTACTATAGACTTATCATACTCAATCTATTTATATTATTAACCAATATATATACCTATATTGACACTGCACAAATATTGACATGGTTACAAATATGAACACTAATACATGGTTGTATCCATCTCCAGGGTTGTGTCAGAGGGATATCGAAGAACACCTAGCTCTGCAGAATGACAGCAGGACGTGGACGACGAAAGACGGCTACAAACCGTTCCCCGCGCCGCTCAAGAAGAAGACTGCATGATCATGCTCTTGCTCTTGCTCACCATCATCGCGGCTGTTCTCTATTTGATCATAGTTTAGGCGGTGACAACTTCATTTGTACTATGACTTATGTGACATGAGATGAACTTTTGTACAGTTAATTTGGCATTTGTCACTATATGTATAATGTGTCTGTTTTAATACCGTGTCAAAATATATTACTGTTTCTATTATTTTCTGTATAAATACTGTAATATACCTGTATTATTGTCAAATACAGCAAATAATCGATAATACAGCAAATAATTTTGTGGCGCACGGTAAATAATTTTGTGGCGCACCATATTCTGTGGCGCACGAACAAAGTGCGCCACAGATAAATTATTGTCAAATACAACAAATAATCGAAAATATTTCTGTGGCGCATGGAAAAACGTTTAGTGGCACACTCTGTTCTGGCCGTACGCCACATAAATATTTCTGTGGCGCATGCTAGAGGTGCGCTACAGAATTGTCTACTTTCTGTGGCGCACGGGCGTGGTGCGCCACAGAAATAATATTTTTGTGGCGAGGATTCTGTGGCGCACCCACCGTGCGCCACATAAACCTTTTTTGGTGCGCCACAGAATGGTATTCTCCTACTAGTGTCTGCTCGTGTGCTGACATGAGTTTGCCGGATCGTGTTCACCCGGGCCCTCGGCGTGCCCGGCGAACGAGCGCGAGGCTGGCCAGGTGGACCCGTTCACAGTGTTCAGGTTCCGGTACCGCCGCTGCGGGCTGAGTATTCTTCGTCCAAGCCAACAGCGACAGGGGCAACCGGGCAAGGATACCCGATCGTTGTTGCCTGGCATACATTGGTACACAACGTGCTCTGCTCACCAGGCCGCCACGTACGCAAAAAACATCATCGAAACACTTTCTACTAATGAGGATGGACGAAATTTACACACTAGTTTTCTTTTGGGAGTGGACTTACCAGTGGGAAAGCCTAGCCGCCGCCGCCGCTTAGAAGCCTAGCCGCTGCCACTTCTCCTCCTCCACCGTAGATTGGATCCCCCTCCTCCGGCCGGCCTTGCCGGCGTCGGGAGGGGTTGGGAATCCGATCTATGAGTGGAGTTTTTAATAAAAGTAGTGTTTCAATCTAGGGTTTTGGTTGTCGTCGTCTTCATCAATGGAGATGACATATTCTACAATAAGCAATTTTCCGGCCTTCGTTCGACGGCGAGATCTCCTTCCCGACGTCAATGGTGGTTTTGGAAGATTAAGTTTATCTAGGTATGGTTCTTCAGATCTTACTTCGCCAGATCAATCTTGGATTGTTTCTCATGGTTGCCGCGAGGAGGATTGTCCTTGCAATATCTGTCCCGACTACTACGTCCTCGGCAATGGTGATTCGTTCTCTTGGCTCCCAACGACGTCGACAAAGTTGTTCGATGGTTTGTCCCTGAAATATCAGTGTTGGTGCTCTTACCGATGTTGCTTGATTAATTTAATGGCTGCGTGCGTGCACAAAGCCTTGGCATTGCGGCTCAAAATTAAAAGTATGAGAGAACCTTTGTTGGTATTCACAGGTCTGTGGTTTGATGTATTCTTCGTTGTTCTACGGCTGCCTTCAGAAAAGTACAAGATTGTGTCACGGAAGAAGAAAGGGCTTGAAGATCTCAAAGATTTGCTCGTCTCTTTTAGTTTTGTTTTTGTAATCGATATAATCATGTACTATTTGCTGGTTTAATATATATGGTATTTGCTAAAAAAAAGTTTTCTTTTGGGATGTCGTTGGGGAAATCACACCACCTCCCCCGCCGATCCGGCGCATCGTGCAGCGAATTTTCTCATTGGGGCTGACGGGGCAGTCTCTCCGCTACAGAGAGAGGCCCGTTCCTACCAACTGTACGTGTGGGAGGGTGTCGTGTCTCGATGCACGGACACCGGGAGTATAGGATACCCCCTTTTAGGTTCGGCACGGGGCGCGAAGGAGGCTGAGAATCGTCTTCTTGGGCGGAGTCTAGATCAAGCTCTCCTCTCCACGATCAAAGCATGCAACCAAAGGGACACAAGGAGCTACCCAGGTTCAGGCCGCCCGGAGGCTAAAAGCCCTACTCCTGCATGTCTGGATTGATGGGTTCTTCATAGTGTGGCTTACAATGGAACCTCCCGGATGGGTACCCGGAAGGGTTTTGGCTGGAGGTAGAAGAAGGACAGATCCTGACCCGGAGGAGATCACCTTCCCTCTACCTTCGCAGCCCTAGTCTAGTCTTGCTCTGGTTCTAGCTTGTGTTCGTCCTTGCTTCGACCTCTCCCTCCTCCGTGCCTTGGTCCTCCTTTTATAGGCTAAGGGGTTGCCACAGGGTCACGTGAGGGGCGAGGGACCTTCGGGGTGAAGGACCCTCCTCATCTAGTTTAGGGGAGACGTGGCCTCTCCTCAGCCTAGCGTCTCCTTTGGGTTAGGTGGGAGCGTCCGCCTTGGGGTGGACAGGAGCTGACACCACCACGGGACGTGCTTCCCGCCCGCGCTGCCTTCGCCTTGCTTCCCAAGTCTTCCGCGGTGAGGTGGAGTGCTTATCCACAGGGACGTGGGGAAGTACCCGAGAGGGAGCCTGGCCTCCTGCCGGGAACTCGGGCTCTCGGGTCCTTCCTGGCCTTCTTGCTTGGTTCGGGGACCCGGAAGGTCCCCAGGACCGGAGCCCTTAGTCGATGTAGGCCATGCGTGTCTTGACGGTGAACCCGCCAGCTTGACTTGAGTCTTGGTCTTGTCCATCTTCATCTTGGGCCCACATGGGGTGGACCCACTTTGGCAGTACTAGGGGAACCCCATGTTCCACTGTTGCGACAGTAGCCCCCGGGCATGGTCCCGGCTCTTGCTCCAGCTGCCGGGGCCATGGCCTAAAGATAGGTCAAAGTGGGTCCCGGGCACCTGGTCTTCCTTGCTCGCTTTTGATGGCCTTGAAGGTCTTGGAGTTACTCCGCTCGGGGGAATAACTGCGGGGCCCCCTCGATTCCCATAACGGAAGAACCGAGGAGACGCTTGACAGAGGCGCCGCCGTGGCTATAAAAGCGAGGCGCACCCCTGGCTTTTCGTTCATCTTCTTCCTCAGTCCAACTCCAGGCCTCCCCACAAGCTGCCAGCGCCAATGGCGAGAGCGAGGAGAGGAGTTGGGCGCCCTCGTACTTCTTCAGCTGCTGCGGAGAGTGGCCCCTCCACTCGTGGTCGAGCTGTTCCGCGAGGTCGTGGGATTCGCGGTCGCGGCGGCCGTGGAGGCCGCGGCACCGCTGCTCCCCTCCTAGGAGCATGGTTCATACCAGCTTCGCGCCGTTCGAGTTCATCGTGGATCTGAACCGCAGGCCTCGCAGCCGGCTTCTCCTGCCGGATTCCTTCGCGATGGCGACGGAGGACATCGGACCCTCCGGCTTCTGGCTGCAGTGGAAGGCTGCCCCAATGGCCCCTCCTGGGCCATGGCGGAGCGCACCACTGAAGGCGCCATGCTTCTGGGTCCGGGGTGGAAGTCGTTCTCCCGTGCCCGCCGCCTGTCCAGGGGGCAGTGCTTGGTGTTCCGGTACGACGGAGATGCACGCTCTCCGTGAAGATCTTCGGTGTCGATGGCGGACGCGTGGAGTGCTGCATGGAGAGCAGCAGCGGCAGCTCGAGCTCCTACGACGAGGATGAAGATGAGGAAAACTCATCTGACATCAAGGTCGAGGGGAGCTCGTCTTCCTGAAGGCGAGGAGCTTCGGACGGGCGCCATGGAGATCTCGTTGACCTCCTCCTTGGCGGCCTTGACGACGTACTTCTGGAAGTAGCGTCTTCCATTGTACGGCGGTGCTCCTTGCTCGACGGGAGCCAACCTTTTTGTTGTAAAAAAGATCGTCCCCTTGTAGTCCTTGTAAATGAAGAAGATCTTGTTTTCCTCCTTGTCTTCGTGTCGCGTCCGTGTGAATGAGAACGAGTTTTTTGCAAAACGCGCTCCCATTACTGCAGCAGCCGTAGCGTCAAGGGGTAGGTGGAGCGTGGGAGGCCTATAAAAGACCATCCAGACTCCACCCCTTGCACATCTTCTCGCCTTGCTCCGCTCCTCTTCTTCCTTTGCCTCTCCCGCCCGCAGAACAATGTCCGGCGAAGCAGAGAGGGCCTTGTCCGATGTGTCGACGGCGGAGTCCGTCTTCGAGGAGCGGCGGAGGCACCCAGCGAAGCTGGAGCCCGAGCCACTAGAAAGGACGAGGTCGTTCCTCGCCCTCGGTCTCCTTGGTTTTCCCCGCGGTGGGGAACATCGCCGGTTCTGCTGCCATGGAGCATCGGTGGCGCTGGCGACCCGGAAGGACACCATCAAGATGGAGCTGTGGAAGGAGGCCAGGCAATCAGAGATTGATCCGCCTCCTCTGCGACCTTGACGATGTCTTCAAGGTAAGGTGCCTTGGTTCTGGCAATACGACCCTTGGGAAGATCCTGCGCCTTGACTCGATTTCTTCCCTTCGTACAGGATGAGGAAGACATCATGGATAAGTTCGTGGACCACGTGCACCTCCTCTGCAGCCAGCATGTGCCGGGGTTTGCCCGGAAGTTCCCCGGCCCGTGGGACCCCTGAAGATCCTGCGCGAATGCCCTCCTTCATCCCAGGCGTCCCCGGGAGTCCGGAGTTCACCCGGCAGGCAATAAAACAGAAGACAGAGCTGCACAGCCAGGAGCCCTGAGCTGGCCTTAGTAGCATAGGCTAGATATGTATCCAGGAAAAGCTTCGACTGAATGTAATCAGAATTGTAAATTCAGAATGTAAGTTCAGATGAATGCAATCCTAGGGCTCAACTCCCGGGGTCATTTCCCAAACCTCCCTTGCACTAACGCGCCGTCAAGTTTTCTGAGGAGATCTCTTAGGTGACAAGTACTCTAACCGCCTGCACCGGTAGCAGCACCCCTAAGAGCACTATGCCTTCCGGGAGTCCACTCCACAGCCACGGGTACTAGGCCAGAAGGGAAATCTGACCGTTCGCCGGGGAGGACGCATTACCCCCGCAAAGGTTCTCATCAACTGTCAAGCATGCGCAGGTTGGTGGTATATTGACTCCGAGCGAGATATTATGCCTAGAATGCAAGATGCACATGCAAAGACTTAGCTGGTTTTTGCCGTGCCTTGATCTACTCTGTCCTTCCCGGGTACCAGCTCCTGAGCCGCTCTTCAGCATCCATTCCTGTCCCGGGAGAGGCGCTACACACACACTTTCAGTAGGAAAAGAATGGACCCTCCCTTACATGTCGTGAAAGTGTTTCATCCGGAGCAACCCGCAAGCAAAGTTGAATGTGCATTTCTGTGTTTAGGTTCTTTAAAACACAGCACTGCCCGTTCCACTTCTTACCGCGGCAGTACGGCACGATCAGGTGGCAGCGCCTACTGATAGGCTACTCGCGCTCGACCTGTCAGCCACCGGCACCATGTCAGCCCCCTGCTTGGGGGTTGTTACGGATAACACACTTCACGACAACAAGAGAGGCTCACGGAATTGAAAAACTTATCTTTTATTCCTTGGCGACGATTCTTACACCCTTATACAGAACACTAGCCCCTTGGGCGTGCTTAGTTGACTCGAACTATCTGCGATTCATGTTCGTATTCAGGGGTAGAATTTCCGGAGATTCTCGATGTTCCAGGCGTTGCCCTCCGGCCTGCCTTTCTCGTCCTCCAGATAAACAGCTCCGGGTCTCAGGGTATGCGTCACCCGATAAGGTCCTTCCCACTTGGAGACAGCTTGTTCATGTTATCAAGCTTCTGCTTCTTGCGGAGAACCAGGTCTCCGGGTTCCAGTACCCGTGAACGGATATGGCGATCATGATAGCGGCGGAGCCCTTGCTGGTATCGAGCAGATCGTAAGGAAGCTCGGCACCGCACCTCTTCCAGGAAGTTGATGTCATCAATCCTCCTCTCAGCTTGTGCGTCTTCATCATAGGCAAGTACCCGGGGGGATCCATGCCTGAGCTCTGTTGGCAAGACGGCTTCTGCTCCATAGACAAGGAAGAATGGTGTTTCTTGAGTGGCTCTGCTTGGTGTGGTTCTGAGGGACCACAAGACACTTGGTAGATGCTCAATCCAGTTCTTGCCCTTGTCTTCTAACTTGTCAAAGGCCTTGGTCTTCAAACCCTTTAGGACCTCCGCATTGGCTCGCTCCACTTGCCCATTGCACCTTGGGTAGGACACCGAGGCAAAACACACCTTGATTCCCAGCTCTTCACAGAAGTTGAGGAAGGATCGGCTTGTGAACTGAGAGCCATTGTCCGTTATGATTCTGTTGGGTACTCCGAAGCGGTACACGATCCCTTCAATGAACTTGATGGCTGCTTGAGCTGTCTGTCTTGGTACTGGCATCACTTCCACCCACTTTGTGAACTTGTCGATGGCCACGAAAAGGTATTCATGGCCCCCGACAGACTTCGGTATCTTCCCACGATGTCCAGCCCCCAGACCGCGAACGGCCAGGAGATTGGAATTGGCTGCAGAGCTTGCGCCGGCTGATGTATGTTCTTCGCATAGTACTGGCAGGCTTCACAGGTCTTGACTAGCTGCTCCGCATCACTGAGGACTGTTGGCCAGTAGAACCCGTGACGAAAAACTTTACCCGCCAGTGATCTTGATGCCACATGACTTGAACATGTGCCCTCGTGGATGTCCCGTAGCAGTACTTGGCCTTGTTCTTGAGGGATGCAGCGGAGCTTGACTCCGTTGTCCCGTCGCCGGTAGAGCTCGCCGTCGATCATGACGTAGAGCTTGGCTTGACGAGCCACCCGCTCGGCGTCGTGATCGTCCTCCGGGAGGGCGTGCTCCATGATGTACTTGACGATGTCCCGGGCCCAGGGTGGGTGGGTTCCTTCCACCGGTAGCACCATCCGACGGAAAGAAAGCATAGCTTCCTCCGCTGGAGGGGCTGCCGGGTCTTGAGCTTCTGGGCTGGCTACCCGTGTTGTCGAGGTAGAAGGGTCGCCAGCCCCCGGCGCAGATCTTGTCGCGAGCCTCTCGGGTGGGATCGAAGGTCGCCTGAGGACCTCGATGTAGATCCCGGGAGGCACTGGTTCTTGCTTGGACGCCACCTGCGATAGCTCATCCGCGGCCGTGTTTTCTCCCCGTGGGACGTACACAGCCCGGAAGTTGTCGAAGCGCCGCTGCAGCTTCCAGACCTCTTCAACGTATGGTGCCATCTGAGGGCACGCGTACTCCTTGTTCACTTGTTTGATGACTAACTGAGAGTCACCCTTGACGACGATCTTGTTGATGCCGAGGCCGATGGCAGCACGAAGTCCTGCGAGCAGGCCCTCGTACTCCGCCGTGTTGTTGGAGATGTTCCCTTGGTAGTGCATCTGGACGACGTACTTCAGCCGGTCCCCGGTTGGTGAGGTTAGGACAACCCCAGCACCTCCTTTCCCCTTGGTGTAGGAGCCGTCGAAGTGCATGGTCCAGGCGCTAGGATCTTCCTTCCCGGGGAGGCAGGTTTCCTCTTCCGGGTCGTCGAACGCCGTCTCGGTCCACTCGGCCGTGAAATCCGCCAGCGCCTGACTCTTGATGTTGTCCGTGTGCTCGAACTTGAGACCGAAACCTTGAAGCTCCATGGCCCACCATGATATGCGACCAGTGGCAAGTGGGTTCTCCAGGGGGCTTCTTAGGTTGTACTTGGACACCACCGTGATGGGATGGCTTTGGAAGTACGGCCTCATCTTGCGGGAGGCAATGAGGATTGCCAGCAGCAGCTTCTGCATCATGGGGTACCGCTCCCGGGCGTCGCGCAGCACTGCGCTGACGAAGTAGACCGGGTGCTGCACCTTGCGGGTCGCCGAGTCCTGAGAGGGCTCGGCTTCCTCCACGTCGACGTCTTGGGGTGGGGACGAGTAGCCCCCGGCGAAGTCTCGTCGGAGGGAGATTCTCCATTCCCGACGGGCTCCGCCGCTGGTAAGGTTGCAGTGACGTCAGGATCGAGACCCCTGGTCACCCGGCAGCCTTTTCTTGCACGGTTGTCCCGGAGAGAGTTCCCGGGTCGCTTGCCCTTGATCTTGCTTGACTTCTTCGGAGGAGCGTCACGCTCTACCACAGCACAGCGCTGATCACCTGGTTGGTGGCAGCAATGTACAGTAGTAGGGGCTCCTTCTCTTCTGGTGCCACGAGGATTGGTGGCGAGGCGAGGTAGCGCTTAAGGGACTGCAGGGCTTCCTCGGCCTCGGAGGTCCACTCCACGGGGCCTGACTTTTGAGCAGCCTGAAGAACGGTAAGGCCCGCTCCCCAAGCCTTGAGATGAAGCGCCCGAGTGCAGTGATGCACCCGTTGAGGCGCTGTACGTCCTTGACCCGCCGGGGCGCCTCCATGCGCTCGATTGCCTTGATTTTGTCCGGATTCGCCTCGATCCCTCGGTGAGAGACCAGGAAACCCAGCAGCTTGCCGGAGGGGACCCCGAACACGCACTTGTCGGGGTTGAGCTTGAAGTTGACCCGGCGGAGGTTCTCGAAGGTCTCGTGCAGGTCTTGGATGAGGGAGTCCTTGTACCGGGTCTTGACCACGATGTCGTCGATGTACGCTTCAACGTTGCGGCCCAGCTGTGACCCAAGGCATGCTTGCATTGCGCGCTGGAAGGTAGCGCCGGCGTTCGGAGGCCAAAAGGCATCCGGGTGTAGCAGTAGCAGCCCTTGGGAGTGATGAAGGCCGTCTTCTCTTGGTCCTCGAGTGACATCATGATCTGGTGGTACCCGGAGAAGGCGTCCAAGAAACACAGCAGCTCGCACCCGGCCGTGGAATCCACGATCATGTCGATCCGCGGCAGGGGGAAAGGGTCCTTGGGACAGGCCTTATTCAGGTCTGTGAAGTCGATGCAGAGTCTCCACTTGAAGGTCATGGGTTTCGGTACCACCACGGGGTTGGCCACCCAGCTTGGGTGGGGAACCGACCGGATGACACCAGCTTCTATCAACTTGTCCACCTCGGCGATGATGAATTCCAGCTTTTCCTTGCTTTGGTTCCGGAGAACCTGCTTCACGGGGCGAGCCCCCGGATTGACCGCCAGTTTGTGCTCGATCACCTCCCTTGGAACGCCGGGTAAACCTGACGCCTCCCACGCGAAGACGTCAGAGTTTTCCCGAAGGAAGGCGACGAGCGCGCTTTCCTATTTGTCGGTGAGGCGGGCGCCGATGGTGATGGAGCGAACTCCGTCGCTGGTTAGCGCCACCTTCTTGGTCAGCTGCGGATCGCCATGGAATGGCGCCTTCTTGGGGGAGTAGATGTGGAGCCCCCGGGTGCCCTTCGCCCCCGGGGAGAGCCCCATCATCATCCTCCTGTACACCTTGAGGGACATCCGCCGTGGTTGCCACCGTCTGGTTCAGCTGGTGAACGCAGTAGATAGCATCGTCGATGTCGGCCTTGACCTTGATCACACCCCACGGCGCCGGAATCTTCAGCATGTTGTAGGCGAAGTGGGAGACGGCCATGAACTTGGCCAGAGCAGGTCTGCCAAGTATGCCGTTGTACGGTAGCGGAGTGTCGGCGATGTCGAAGACGATTTCCTCGGTGCGGAAGTTCTTGGAGTCGCCGAAGGTGACCGGAAGGGTGATCTTCCCGAGGGGTCGAGTAACACTTCCGTTCACGCCTTGGAACACCCCGTGTCTTGCAGGCGAGACAGGGGATTTGAAGGATAGCCAGGACCTTCGCCGTCAGCAAGTTGAGGCTGGAGCCTCCGTCGACCAGCATCTTGGTGACCTTGTAGTTGTGGATGACGGGCGACACGATCAGCGGCAGGGTCCCGACCCCGGCAGTGTTTGCAGGGTGGTCTTCTGGGTCGAAGGTGATGACTTGACTGACCAGTCCAGGGGCTTGGACGGAGCAGAAGCAACCGCGTTCAGCTCCCGGACAAGTCTCTTGCAGGCGCCGTTGGAGGGAGGCAGAGAAGACCCTCCGTGGATGCACCCGACAACTCCAGTGACTTCTTGATACTTGCCGCCGTTGCCTCCTTGGGGAGCCGGAGCTTCCCCGTTGCCGCCGTGGGCGGCCTCCGGAGTGTTGTACCCGCGACCACCTTGACCGCCGCGTCCTCCTCCACGGCCCCCGCGGCCACCGCCTCGGTTCCATCCACGGCCGCCTCCGCCTTGGCGACCCGTGGGACAGTCACGAGCGATGTGCCCGGCAGTGCCGCAGTTGTAGCAACCGTCTTGACTGACCCCATCAGCTCGGCGTTGCTCCCGGATGGCGAGGTTCTTGAGCATGCGGCAGTCCTTGAGCAAGTGGTTGCCTTCTGGATGGATGTGGCACCAGGGATCACCTTCACCTTCTTCCTCGGAAGTCGGCGCGGGCTTGGTCTTCTTCGGAAGAGGCTCGGTGACGAAGATCCGCTTGTCGGGTCCAGGGTCCCGCTTCTTGTTCTTGGCTGGAGCGACCTTGTCCTCGGGTTCATCCTCCCCGGGGAACTTGGCTCCTTCTTCAGCTCGAGCGCACCGATCTGCAAGCTCCCAGAGCTTACGAGCAGACTCGACGCGATGGATGCTCAGCTTCTCGCGCATCTTGGGGTTGCGGACGTTGGCGTGGAAGGACTGGATCACCAACTCCTCCTTGATGCACGGGATGGTGTTCATCTTCTGGGTGAAGCGCTGGATGAACTTGCGGAGAGTTTCACCCGGCAACTGCTTGAAGTCGTGGAGATCACTGGGAGCCCCCGGGCGCTCGTACCCGCCTTGGAAAGCCCCCAGAAACTGCTCCTTCAGTGCCCGCCAGGAACGGATGGAGCACTTGGGAAGGTTGAGAAGCCAAGTCTGGGCATCTCCCTTCAGGGCCAACGGGAACCAGTTGGCCATCATGACCTCGTCGGCCCCGGCAACCATCGCAGCAAGAGAGTAGATCTGCAGAAAGTCCCGGGGGTTCGTGGTGCCGTCGTAGCGGAGAACGTCGATCTTGAATTTCTTGGGCCAGTTGAAGTGGCGGAACTCGGGGCGAGGGCGAGGCAGCCTTCGGCGAGGTCGATGCCCCGATCTTCCCGGCGGTGACGTTCTCGGCGACGCTCGATGCGGGTGCGCATATCCTCGTTCTGACGGCTGTTGAGCTCGTCACGAAGATCTGGGTTGCGCGAGGTAGACGACCCGATGGAGATGGCCTCGCCGTGATCGCGGTTTAGCCGATCAGCCATCGGTGGCGCGGTGCGAGGAGGCGCCGTCTTGGCTTGACGTTCACCGAGGCTGGCCTCGCGGATCACGTGTCTTGTGCTGCTCCGGGATCGTCGACGGTGGGAGCTTGAGTGGGTTCGACCCACGGACCACCATCGGCGAAGTCGAGGAGCCTCTCGACGCGAGTCCTCCATTCTTGGTAGACCTTGGGATCGCCGCTGCTTGGAGGGAACTGCATCAGGGCCTTGGCAGCGACTAGAGCATCATGGCGAGCTTGCACGTCCGAAGGCGAGTGCGCGGAGGTCTTGCTCTTGGATGCTCGTGGATCCCCGCTGGGGCGAACGCCGTGGTTCCCTCCTCCAGCGGTGGGCTCCTTGCCAGCGCCGTTGCAGACGCTCTTCTCCCCCGAGCGAGGAGGAGGCATGGTGGTTCTTAAACATTAATTTTAGCGGACTGGTTAGATTACATATACAAAAGATGTTAGGTTCTTGTATTGTTGAAACTAGAACTAATAGAACATAACACAATATTTACTTCATCACGAAACTTGGTAAAATTTTGACGTGAAGTTGTAAACACAGACCAATTAAAATTTTAGTGCAAGGTTTACATTTTTACCTTCAGATCTGGCATGACATATAAAAGCAATCTATCGAGCCACATAACACACCTTTATTAAAGGGGTCTACCAAAAAAAAAATGACGTGCGCAATAAGCGGTCTCGCAAAATGTGAGACACATGATGACGCCAATCTTTCTTGCCACATAACACCTTTTTTATTAATGAGGCTACCAAAAATATGTGAATGAATATCGAAAAAATATGGCGTGCCACATAACACTATATATGAGAGGAAGTAAAAGAAGCAATGGGAACTATCATCCAAAGCCATACAATATGATGACTTTCCTATGTGTAATTTTTCCAAGCAGATTTTTAAAGACTAAATTTAATGTTAACGCTACTATTGATTACACTGGTCAAACTTCACATAATTTGAAAAACTGCATTTGCCATTTACTAGAGTTTGTGTACTAGATGTTACTCCCTCCGTTTACAATTACTTTGCGTTCTGGATTTAGTCAAAGTCAAACTTAATTTGTAAAGTTTGACCAAATATATAGGAAAAAATATAAACATTTACCACAAAAATTTAACATTATGAGAATCTTCATAACATATATTTTCATATTATATATATTTAATATTATAGATGCTGATATATCTTCGTATATACTTGGTCAAATTTTGAAAAGTTTGACTTTGAAAAAACCCAGAATGCGAAGTAAAGAAAAACAGAGGGAGTAGCTTGTTATATTGTTTGGAACTGAAACTAACAGAACATACCACATAATATAATCATCTTGAGACTTGATAAAAAAATTATGAAAAATGAAAATTGTAAAACATCATATATCTAAGCATAAAGTGTGTGGTATTTCCCCCACATATTAAAAGGAAAGTCCTACTTTTGCTCAAAGCTAGATATGTGAAGTTCCCGGTAAAGTATCCGACAAATGGTGAGATGGATGTTTACATCAGTCTGTCAACACACATAACACATTTCTATTAAAAGTGTTCCCAAAAAAGATGCGAGTGCATCCAAATTTCAAATGTAAATTCCTTTCATTTACATGTCAACATAGCCGAACCTCTGTTGTGGTTTAACTGATCTTGAAAAGATGCATGCAGCAAAAAATTGTGTAACCCGCATGTCATGCACTATAATGTGCAATCTGAAACTCGCGTACCACCGATCTAATAATTACAAAAATATTGTGCCACGAGACACATCAAATTATATTCACTACACTGTCAAAAATATTTGAGTGAATCCATACAGCAAAGATGACGTCCCTTAATTTAGAGGTCAATACAGCGGAAACTCCGCAGCAGTTTCACTGATCTGGAAAAGTTGCATCTAGTAAAAATTTGTACAACCCACATGCCACACACCATAATACAAAGTTACAAAACTCTGGAGCCACTTATCTAACAATTAAAAATTCTTGTGCCATCAAATACGTCGATTATATCAATGAAAACAAAAAAACAACTAGACAAAGTAACAATAACAATAACAATAACAATAACAATAACAATAACATTGACACATTGATCTATCGAGCCACGCAGCACATTTTCCAGTAAAAGTGCTCCCAAAAAACATGCGAGTAATTCCAAACAAAATATAACGTGACATCATTTAGGGGGTCCGCATACCCAAAAACCGCGGCGGTTTCATTGATCTAAACAAGTCACGTGTAGCAACAATTTTATGTAGCCCAGATGTCCCGCACGATAACGTGGAGTCGCGGAAATCTCGTGGCACCGATCTAATAATTACAAAACTCTTTGCGCCACCGGATATGTATATGACAATCATAAAAACAAAAAACAGCTGGACCAAATAACAATAGCACCGATCATGATATGTGACCCTCTGTGTTGTCTTACGACTCCCCCCTACTAAAATATAAGATGTTTTAGATATCTCTATACTTACTACAAACGGATAGAAATGAGTGAATCTACGCACTAACACGTGTTTAGATTCATCCGTATCAGAAAAATGCTACTCCCTCTGTTCACTAATATAAGGCATTGGACCTACTTTTAATTTTGACCATATACATACTAAAATTAGTGAATCTATGTACAAAATAAGTCTAGATATATTTGAATCAAGAAAATTGTAAGTACAGTGTCTTATATTAGTGAACAGGACGTTATATATTTTGATACGGTGGAAAAGTAATTATATATATTTTTTGTACGGAGGAAGTACGCTGGTTTCACCCCATAGAAAGTTGGTGCTCTCCTGCTCTCTTCCTCGTGCAGAACCAAATTACCATATGGGAACTGCCCCCAAAGATGGCTTTTACGGCGTGCATATATTGGCGGCGCGAGGGGTAACCCTAGCAAAATGCCTTATTCGCTGATTAATAATCAGATCAGAAGCGTCCAAGTGTTTCTAGTGGGGCGAGCGGACGGCTGTGATCACACGTTTCCGGCCCTTCTTCCTCCTTTTATGCGCGCCCCACCGCTCCTTCCCAAAACCCCTCTCCCCACCCTCCAGTCTCACCTTCTCCCTGTCTTGGCAAATCTCGGACAGAAGCCACCGAATCAGGGATTGACACAGGCGGGGGCGGGAGCGCGAGCTTGGCGCGAATCCGGTCCGGCGAGATGCTCGGGAAGCGGCAGAGGAGCATGCTGATGCGCCGTACGACCAGCGTGGCGTCGCTGCCGTCGGTGGCGAAGCAGGTGCGCCAGGCGAGCGGTGGCGACAAGGCGCGCGTGGGGCCGTCCTCCTCCGCTTCCGCTGGCGCGGTCGGAACGGGCGGCGGGACTTCGCCGCGGAGGGACGCCGGCGACCTCGCCGGATTGATGACGGCGGCGTTCCTGAAGGCATGCGGCTTCTGCGGCAAAGGCCTCGGCCCCGGCAAGGACACCTACATATACAGGTTAGACGTCGTCGCTGTTCTCGCTGTCTCGTGGAAATGTCCGGTAGAATTCTCGTGCTCCAGTTCCGTCCTCGCGTCGATGTCCTCTCTTTTCAGTAGCTTCCTGGCCAGAATACGGCCAATCTCTTTTGTTGCTTTCTGATGTGAATTTGGTGCCGTTCGTCCGTTTTCCACGTCAGGGTTGCACCCAGATCGAATCGTTGCTAGCAGTATACGATTCTGTATGTTGCTTAAACGCGGAATTTCGCGATAGTCTCGTGGTTCTCCTTGTTTATTTAGGGGTTAATTATGATCTGTTAACATTTATTATATTTGGAACTATCTGTAACCCTCCATGCTTATGAAATTTGGGAAGTGTTTGACGATCCTCGTTTATTATAGAGGTAATGCTGATTTGATGCTGCGCGCAGTCAGTCAAGTGCTGATTAGTTCATAGCATGAATCTTATTCTCTCCTATACTTTAGAGGAATATTCGATGCGAACCCTTTCCTCCCGGCGCATTTTTTTGTTGCCGCTACATTATTGGTTTGCTGTACTAAGTTAATTAAATTCGGTATGCATTTTGTAATCAGATATGTATGGTGTATGGTGTGCTCGTAGCTTTACAATCTTCCTCTATTTGTACCTAAACGTATGTATATGCACTGTCCCCGAATATAAAATTCTTGGAAGCATTTCAGATTACGAGTCAAGACTCTAACATACTGTACTCCCCTAAGCAACCCAATAAACAAAATTAACCGTCCAATCATACGAGTTGTTGCTTGATTATTATCATATAAACCTGGTCACTTGGTAGTACTACCATCTAATTAACTCCCGCAATTTCTTTAATTGTCACAATCTGTCATCGACAACAGAGTTAAATAAAAAATGTTGGCTCCTTCTGTTGGAGATTGATGATTGATTTTTTGACATGATGCTTGAATTCCCTTGTCTGTCTGTGTCGTGCAGGGGCGAGGTGGCATTCTGTAGCCACGAGTGCAGGGAGCGTCAGATCGAGCAGGACGAGCTGATGGAGCAGAACTGCTCCCTGACATCCATCAGGGAGGCCCCGTCGGCGGCCGGCGGCTCCGACCAGTCCGGCAGCGGCGGCAAGGACGCCGTCGCCGCCGCCTAGTCGGAAAAAGCAATGCAAGGGGTGCGCCGCACCCTGAATGAAGATAGGAACACCGAATTACCCATTAGCTCATGGTAGCTCCTAGAGCGTGCGCCGTATATGGTGGTGCATGTCAGTGTTGAAGCGTCCGTGTATACAACAAGATAGTAGTAGTAGTAGTGTCGACTGTCGAGTCCGTGTCGTGAACTGATCGAAACAAACTGGTGGCCCAGATGTTTAGAGGCTGTTGTTGTTGATGGTGATGATGCGTCAGTGATGCCATGTCACTCCTGGAGTTATGGTCTCCTTTCCTGCCCTCAGAGGAGAGAAGTTGAATTCTGATTCATTTGGCCATTGCATTTCCTTCCTGCTGTAGAAACGAAACGGTGATAAGCCACATGAACACCCATGCGAGCGTGTAATAAGCAGGAAGGCAGCCTCTGCTGCAGATAACCTGATAAGCGCTGCCGCGCGTATACGGGACAGAAAAGTAGTCAAGCGCATGCATGCTTATCCTGCAGATTCTAGACGGTGTGGTCCAGTCCAGGTCTGGTCTGGGGCCAAGTGCGGCGCGGCACCCGTGATCTCATCGGTCTTGAGACAATCAATCTATGGCTGGACAATGGCCGCTTCGTGTGTGTTGTATGGTTTTTTGGTCCGGTTTTCTCATAAACTCGAACATTTTATCTGTTCAATGAATTTAGCAGTGATCCTGCTAACATTAAAAAAAAATCGCCGCTACATGACTGCTACAAATCAACGAACGAAACACCGGGTCTTTTTTAAAGTTTCCTGAGGAATCATTCAGCATGAGGTTATGCAGGTTATTGATGAATTCGCAAATTTGAATGGGGAGAGTTTTCAATCAAAGGCTTAATTCGGCCAACACCACACTGCTATCTAAAAAGGATGGGGCCGGGGAAATTGGGGACTATAGCACCATCAGTCTCATTCATGGTCAGCGCCATGATCACCTCAGATTGACCTGCACATGAATAAGCTCATATCACACTCGACGTGATTTTGTTGAAAGTCAGGGCATCCATAACAACTTTTTTCATGCCCGATTTTGCGCGTCCAGAATGCTATTCAAGATAGACAACAAAAAACGTTTGACTCCATCCGATGCGACTACCATATCGAGCTCCTTCAATCCCACGAGGTTCCGAGCAGATTTCGAGTCTGGATTTCCATCTCTCTTTCTACGATCTCCTCTCGGGTGCTTCTCAACGATCTCCTCGGAAATCCAATCAAGCATGGCCGGAGTCTTCGCTAGGGAGAACCGTTGTGCCCCATGCCCTTTGTCAATGCAATCAATCCTCGACAAAAATCTTGGACATGACAACTGAGAGAGAGGTTTATTCAGCGGCCTTGGTGATCGAGGTGCATCCATGAGAATTTCTATGTATGCAGATGACATGTTGGCTACAAATTTTTGACGAGGTAACAGGGTCCACGACTACTTGCAAAAGAGCTTCGTGGTGTCAATATTTGTGTGCGGTTGGTTATTCAATACTGGCTTCAACCTCGTCGAGGCAAAAGTGCGAAGAATTGACGAAACAACCTCCGTTGATCGATGGGCCGCGCAGAGTGGGGCGCCGGGCTGGACGGCGAGCTGGTACGTGCAAGGACGTAGTACAGCGTCGATGGCGCCCGCCTCCGTTGATCGATGCGGCGGGGCAATCGTTTTCCGGCGCGATTCGGCGGACACGTCGCCTGACCGCGACTAGCTAGCCTACCTAGGCCGGGCCGCATTGCACGACGTGTCAGGACTCGAACGAGAGGCGGGCCTATATATGGATCGTCACACATTTCACAGCTTACCTCCTTCTCTAGTCTGACATAGCTGACGTTCACAGCTAGTAGTAGTAGCAGCCCCAAGCTCGTAGGAGAATCCCTGCGACGATGGGAGCTTCTACTGCGTGGAAATTGGCCACACATAACCATTACCGAGCCTCCAGTGTCTCCCAAAGTCGCATGCTCGCTTTGCCATATTTCGTCACCCAATGCGACGACGACATACGGCGGACATGGCTTGCAATTGTTATAGCTGTCGCGGCAGCTAGTAATAAGACAGCCGCAACGCGATAGATCATGGCTGGGCAGTCTACCACCTACTTTGTCACGGTTGCTTTGCTTTGGTTCCACCTCCTCCATCTCACTACAAGTTACCACAGATCGATCAGTTTATGTATATAAAATATTTTGGCATCTCTGCCGGCTTCTGATTTTAAATTCCAACTAGGACTGATCAAAGCTGGAATAGAGGTTTGTCATGCATGTGGGAAGGAGAAAGGTACTAGTAGTATGTAGTGAAGAAACGGATGTAGAATCTCCATCAATCCATGTGCTTTTTGGGAGGCTCAGAGCATCTCCGAGCATGTCCCTCAAATCCGCCCCAAACGTCCGGGCGGACAGCCCGGATGGCATTTGGGCCAAAATCCTTGACCCAACCAGCTCCCCTATAGTCAGCCCAAACGTCCGGGCTGTCCGGCACACCCCAAAGGCAGCCCATATGTAGGGCGGGTTTGGGGCCGCCCGGACGCGCCCGGACGCGTCCGCCACGTCGGATCTGTCAAGGCGGGCCTACCCAACTTTCCCCTCAAATCGGCCGGAATTCCCCTTCCACCACCGCTCCGACCAGTTTTGCCCGCCCACTGTTCTCCGCCGCCGCCCCGTCCGACCGCGCCGCCGCCCCCGTAGGCACAGACTCCGCGCCCAAGTCCGGGGCAACCGCCGGAGCCCTTTGGGAGCCGCCGGAGCCCGTTTTGACATAGTTTTCGGTACGTTTTGCATCGGCGGACATCCACCTCGCTCTCAAAGTGTTTGTTGAAACGCCGGAGCCGGATTTTTGAGAAATTTTTCATGCATGTAGGCATGAATTCTTCGTCCGATGAGGACCATGATTACTCGGCCGTCGATGACTTCATTTACAAGGAGTTCGTCGAAGGGTCGAGTGATGAAGACAAGCTTGACGACGGAGACGAAGAGAACGCCATGTCCATGATGAGCATGCAAGAGGAATTGGAGAAGGAGGAGCATGTTCTTAACTTCAAGGGATCAATTAAGGGACGGATCACCGTGAAACGTGACAGGCTCAAAGGAGCTCGAGATCTCTATGACGATTACTTCAAGCGTCCGAATCCGGTGTTTCATGAGGGTTTTTTCCGACGCCGGTTCCGGATGAGCTCAGGGCTGTTTGAGCGCATACAGGAGGAAGTCACAAAATATGATGATTATTTCAAGTTGAGGTATGATTGCTGCCGGAAGTTATCCTTCTCCCCTATGCAGAAATGCACCGCTGCTTTGAGGATGCTCGCCTATGGGAAAGCTGCTGATGCCGTAGATGAGTATGTCCGAATGGGAGAGAGTACATGCATTGAGGCTATGGAGCACTTTGCATACGCTGTCGTGAAGGTTTTTGGGCCAAGATATCTGCGAGAACCTAATGCTGAGGATACCGCGAGGCTACTTGCACTAGGAGAAGCAAGAGGATTTCCTGAAATGCTAGGTTCAGTGGATTGCATGCATTGGCAATGGAAAAACTGTCCAACGGGATTGCGTGGGCAGTACCAAGGGCACAGCAAGGAGGCTACAATTGTACTTGAAGCTGTGGCATCCCAAGACTTGTGGATTTGGCATGCTTTTTTTTGGCATGCCCGGTTCTCACAATGATATCAATGTGCTTCAGCGCTCTCCCCTGTTCAAGAGGCTTTGTGATGGGGAAGCTCCACCATGCAACTACACCGTCAACGGACACGACTACACCATGGGTTACTATCTTGCAGATGGTATATATCCTCAGTGGGTGGCTTTTGTGAAAACTATAAGTAATCCCACTACTCCCAAAAGAAAAGCATTTGCAGCTGCGCAGGAATCAGTTAGGAAAGATGTGGAGAGGGCATTTGGTGTGTTGCAGGCTCGTTGGGGCATAGTTCGTGGAGCGGCTATGATGTGGGATCCGGAGGTTCTATGGCAGGTCATGACTTGTTGTGTAATTTTGCACAACATGATTGTGGAGGATGAGGGAGAATGGGCTGCTCGCATTGACTTTGAGAAGCCCGGAGAACATGTCCACCTACCTGAACAAGAAGCAGAGTATGTCTTGCAATTCCTTGAGATGCATCGATAACTTCGTAATCAAGTTGTGCACACCCAACTACTCACAGATCTGGTGGAACACATGTATGTCTTCATGGGGAGGGACTGATTTGTCCGGCTACTTTTATTTGTTTAAGTACAATTATTAATTGTAATAACATGGTGTGAACTTTTTTAAAACATCAAAACTATCTCTATGATGGACGTTGCATGGCTTGCATGGATTTGGGCGTCAATTTTTGTGCATTGTGGTTGTAGGAGCCCAATTTTGGGGGTCGTCCGGTCGGTGTCCGCGGACGCGTCCGGGTGCAGTTTAGGGGGCGGATTTGAGGGCTCCGCTTGGAGATGCTCTCAGGCACGCAACGGAAGTAGCCCTTTTTGTATTGCAACGTGTCGCTGTAACATCCGAAGGGAGGAGAGAAAGAACGGTTCTGGCTTTGCCGTAGCTGATCCCTGATGCCACAAATTATTGGGGGCGAATACACTTCAGTTCACATGAGATGTTCCGTGGATTGTTTAATTTTAAAAGGCCAGTTGTTTGCGTTGCTTATACTGTACTACGTACGGTTTGGTTCTATGTGCAGCGTCTGAAGCGACCAGTTACAAGTGGAACCGTAGTTTAGCAAAAATATCCATGCTTATGGATGCTTCGCTGAACCTTTGCCCTTTCTCCCGGCTCAAGGGGCATACGTGTATGTACATTGCGCGTGCTGCCCCCTGTAATCAAACAGAAGTCTTAATCATTCCAGTTCACATGGCTAGTTCTTAATTAATTCGTTCCCAGGTGTTTTAAACTAATCTAACTGCAAAAATAATACGGTTTGGCCCAATCTTTACTGATTGACAAGCGTAGAGAAGGGTGAACAAAGTGGAATACAATGGAAACACAAATCAGAGCAAGCTAAAGTTAGCTAGTGTGGCCTGCTAGGTTTGACTCCAACAGTAAGCGCCCAATGGTGAAACCTTTGGATCTCAAACGCAAGCCTGTTTCGGTTTTCTCAAGTTTGAAATGTCTTGACAGGGATTGGGGTGGATTTAATCCCATGCGTGTCAAAATCTACCCTAATCCCCTCCAATCCACATGGAGAGGGATTAAGCGAACAAGTCTTAGCGACACCGAATTTTCTTACTGCCCGATCTACCAATTTAACAGAACCAAATGAAGATTGGCACGGGAGGGAGAGTTCATGGGGTAAGCAAAACTCTAGACATTCATATCATCATGTATATCCGAGATCCGGCTAGGTAGGAGCCTATTCATAATCTAAGGTCAAACAGGTAACTGAGTGGATAACATACATGGGTCAAAACCCAAATTTTGCACACAGAAAAGGCGCCGAACAGTTTGGCAAGGACTCGTCAGGGTTACTGGTGAGCGGGTCCTTCACGGCAATGCATAAGGTGATGGACTGTCCGCAACAAAGGAGGGCCAAACGGGTGTTGGACATGTCCAACGCATGTCAAATGCCTCTCGGTTAGCGTCCATACAAAGATATGTCAGATAGGTGTCAGACATGTCTGACGCGTGTCCGGAGACAATCAGACCCATGGTGCACTAGGCGCCAGATAGTCCGACGAGTTTGGCGCCGGACAGTTCGGCGGCTGGAGGCAGCTCCTTTTCTCCGTCATTGTGACATTTGCCTCCTTTCTTCTCGGCCCCGAACTCCGTCCTAGTGGGTTTTGAGTTCATAACTAAGTAGACATAGAGTATCCGCTTGATATAGCATATTGTTCATACAGGGAGGAATTCCACACATGTTAGGAAATAGATTTTAGATAAAAGGCCATTGGCCCGAGGTTAAATCGATAACGCCATCAGCTACGGTGGCAAGGGAGAGGGCAGATGAGAGAGAAAAGTTTGATGCGGCGACGGGGTTCGCCCGTGAGTCGCGAGAGAATTGGCGTAGTCAAAAGAGGTGATATGGTGTTACACTGTTACTGAGGTTGGGTGGGGTGATAACCGAGTAGTGTACCGTTGTTGAATATATAAGCAATTTAGCAGTAGATTTAATCCACGAAATTGATAAACAGTTTATGACTAGAATAAACAGAATTAAACTAATCATGCGATCTACTATAACAGTAGAAAAACAGAACGAATCTAGAGCAACTACTACAAGCAGAAACTCTAGCAGCATATCAAACAGGAAGATCAAGAAAACGTACGATGCGGCAGCAGCAGCAGTGGAACCGGCGTCGCCCATGTCGTTGATGAAGAGATTGGCGATGTCGGGGAAGAAATCGTCGTTGGGGAAGAACTCGAAGCCAATAGTCGCGCGAGTGCGCTCCCCAAAAACCTGATCGCCCCTATCCCGTACAGGATCACAAGAGGCGGGGTTTCGGAGGCCTACTGTCCCTTCAACCGGTGCACGTCGGAAGACGGGATGGAGAAGATTTGGAATACGGCGACGCAATGTTCTGGAACTAGGGCGGCGAGCGACCATGTGTTGCGTCTAGTGGCGGCTAGGGTTCGCTCGGCCTGTATATATAGTGCGGTTCGGGTAGGACGTGGGCGCAGCCGCACGATCGAGTCGGTAACAGCCCCACGATCCAAAAGAATCGGAAACCGCTGAGTAATTAACGCGTCCGTTAATTATCAATCAATGACTCATTTAATTTTCCCGAAATTAACGCGTTCGTTAATTATCAATCAATGACTCATTTAATTTTCCCGAAATTAACGCGTCCTTTAATTATCAATCAATGGCTCATTTAACAGCCAAATAAATGGGCCATGAGATTTTCGGAATTAATTGGGCCATGGGCAGAAAGTGGGCAAAGGCCCATAAATTCCAACAATCCCCCACAAAGTCTCATTGGCACATCATGCCACATTTGTTCCAAAACATTGTTTATATACCGGTGCTTAGTGGAGACTGTTAAGTTGAACTTCCACTTAGAAACTTATGCTACACTAGATCACAATTTGGATAGTGCACTATGCCTTGAACTACAAGTTTGCTGCAAACTAGTTTCACACAAGCCCTTGACCGATACTGGGCTGCCGCAAGGCTTCCCGCGGGTGGAGCTTATGCGTCATACTCCAAGACCTTTCATGAGTTTACTAGAGAGCACCCAACTCTCATAGACTACGACGTTTAATAGTCAGACTCATATAGGTGTATTCCTCAAGAGATGCTCTGCAGGATAACATCTCCGCTTATAAAAGTAAGCCGCTTAGAACACATTAAGATAAATATCAACCTGCCATGCAGATCAGGAGAGTATTGCATCTTCACGGAGTGAGAAAAATAATGTAGGGATACTCTCCTCCCATCTGACCAACAGCTTGTCTCCCACTTCTAATTCACGGGATCTCCGATCACATAGAGTGGTTTACCACTGTGGACAACTCATACCGTGGGTCTCAAACCCATCTCCCTCGATGCACTATCTATCACATTACGTGATAAACCCTTTGTGAAGGGATCTGCCAAGTTCTTAGATGTTTGGATATAATCCAACGCAATAACTCCGGAGTTTCTCAATTTTCTGACAGATTTCAATCTCATCTTCACATGCCT
Organism: Poa pratensis; assembly: GCA_947311845.1. NCBI lineage: Eukaryota > Viridiplantae > Streptophyta > Magnoliopsida > Poales > Poaceae > Poa > Poa pratensis. The sequence goes on from CAMZMU010000087.1 coordinate 30,603,530, forward strand.
TGATGACTTCAAATTATCCTTAGAACTTTTAATCTTAACTATCACAGTTTGATTATCACAGTTCATAAGGATGGCGGGTATTGGTTTTTCAACCACTGGTAAGTTCATCAAAAGCTCACGAAGCCACTCTGCTTCAACAGTGGCTGTGTCTAACGCTGTGAGTTCTGCTTCCATAGTTGAACTCGTTAAGATGGTCTGCTTGCAAGACTTCCAGGAAACAGCTCCACCGCCGAGTGTAAACACATAACCACTCGTGGCCTTAATCTCATCAGTATCAGATATCCAATTTGAATCACTATAACCCTCCAGTACCCTCGGGTATCCAGAGTAGTGAATTCCATAGCTCGCAGTGCCTTTTAAATAACGCATAACTCTCTCGAGCGCATGCCAATGATCATCTCCCGGATTAGAAACAAACCGGCTCAACTTGCTCACAGCAAAAGAGATGTCAGGCCTCGTGGCACAAGCCAAATACATAAGCGAGCCAATAATCTGAGAATATCGCAGTTGATCTCTAGCAGTCTGTTGATTCTTTCGAAGCAACACACTAGGATCATATTGTGTCGGAGAAGGCTTACAGTCGTCATACCCGAATCGACTCAAGACCTTTTCCACATAGTGAGACTGAAGCAGTGTAATCCCACCATCACCATCTCTCAGTAGCTTGATGTTCAAGATAACATCGGCTACTCCTAGATCCTTCATCTCAAAGCAACGAGATAAGAAATCTTTAACCTAATTGATTAGATCAAGGTTGGTTCCAAAGATCAGTATGTCATCGACATACAGACAGAGAATAACTCCCTCGCCCCCACCATAGCGATAGTACACACATTTGTCAGATTCATTTATAATGAAACCTGCAGCAGTTAAAGTTCTTTCAAACTTTTGTGCCATTGCTTAGGAGCTTGCTTAAGGCCATATAAGGACTTCAACAACTTGCACACCTTTGCTTCCTGACCAGGTACTACAAAACCATCGGGCTGATCCATGTACATTTCCTCGTCTAACTCTCCATTTAGGAAAGCTGTCTTCGCGTCCATTTGATGAACGAGAAGCCCATGTGAGGCAGCCAATGAAAGTAGCACTCGAATCGTGGTCAGTCTAGCCACAGGTGAGTAAGTATCAAAGAAGTCTTCACCTTCTTTCTGGGTATAACCCTTGGCCACAAGCGCGCCTTGTACTTCTCAATAGTACCATCAGGCCTAAGTTTTTTCTTGAACACACACTTACATCCTACAGGTTTACACCCATAAGGATGATCACTGACTTCCCAGGTTCCGTTAGCCAAGATGGAATCCATCTCGCTACGAACAGCTTCCTTCCAGTAGTCAGCATCAATAGATGCATAGGCTTCTGAAATGGTACTAGGGGTGTCATCAACAAGGTACACAATGAAATCATCACCAAAGGACTTTGCATCCTCTGTCTCTTGCTCCTAACAGGAGCTTCATTGTCATCCTCCACAGGGTTATCAGTGTGTTCTATCGAAATGGTAGGTTCAAGAATAACAGCTAATTCCTGACTAGATGTGCTAGGTATCTCCTGATTTGATGAGCTAGCATACCCTTCATGGGAAAGATATCCTCAAAGAAAGTCGCATCCTTCGACTCCATAATCGTACCAACATGAACGTCGGATACCTCAGATTTGACTACCAAAAATCTATAACCAACGCTATGAAAAGCATACCACAGAAGAACACAATCCACGGTTTTTGGTCCAAGCTTGCGCTTCTTGGGAATTGAAATATTGACTTTCGCCAAATAGCCCCAAGTACGTAAGTAAGAGAGTTTCAACTTTTTCCTTTCCCATTCCTCAAATAGAGAAACAGTTTTATCTTTTATGGGAACTCGGTTTAGGACATGACAAGATGTCAATAGAGCCTCCCCCCACCATGCTTGAGACAGTCCCGAAGTGTCTAACATGGTGTTAACCAAATCAGTTAGTGTTCGGTTCTTTCTTTCAGCCACTCCATTTGACTGAGGCGAGTAGGGAGGCATCCTCTCATGTATTATACCATGTTCCGCATAAAACGAATCAAATTCATTGGAAAAATATTCTCCACCACGATCAGACCTTAGCCTTTTAATCTTTCGATCAAGTTGGTTCTCTGCTTCAGCTTTATAGTTTTTGAAGTAGTTTAAAGCCTCATCTTTTGTTTTCAGAAAATACAAAACAATATCTAGTGGAGTCATCAATAAGCGTGATGAAATATTTCTTTCCGCCTTTTGTCAACACGCCATTCATCTCACAAAGATCTGAATGTATAAGTTCCAGTGGCACCAAGTCTCTTGCCTCCGCAGCCGTATGAGACTTGCGAGGTTGCTTAGCTTGCACACACACTTGACACTTGGAACCTTTGACAATAGTGAATTTCGGAATTAAATCCAAATTAGCTAGCCGCGTCATGCAACCAAAGTTAATATGACAAAGTCGTGAATGCTAGACATTATACTCAATTTCATGGCAAATATGATTAATAACTTTAGTGCAAAAGTCTAACATAGATAGGCGGAACAAGCCTCCGCACTCATAGCCTTTTTCCAACAAATTGTTCGTACTTAGATATTACAACTTTATTGGACTCGAAAACCAACTTATAACCATCTCGACATAGTAGCGAACCGCTGACGAGATTCTTATTGATGGAGGGCACATGATGCACGTTCTTCAGCCGCACGATCTTTCCCGAAGTAAACTTCAGATCGACCGTGCCAACACCACGAACAAAAGCATGTGAACCGTTCCCCATCAGCACGGGGAAGTCCCTATGACCTGGTAAGAAGAAAATATCAAGGCATCATCACAAACATGTACATTAGCACCAGTGTCAATCAACTATTCAGGAGAATGACAAACTGAAAGAATGGTAGGAAATATACCGTACCCAGATTCCTTCATCACGGTGTCGCTAATGACAACATTGGCAGTCTTGCCACTGTTCTCAGATGTGCGTAGCTCATGGCGATTGGGACAGCGAGGTGCCCAATGCTCCGGATCACCACAAACGTGGCATGATCCCTTCCTCGGCTTCTTATTGTTGCTCTTCTTAAAGTTGGTAGGCTGTGAAGGCTTGAACCTTCCATCAGACTTGCCTTTACCCCCAGATTTGCTCTTGTTAAATTTGGACTTGTGGGGCGGCTGGTAATTCTTTTTTCTGTACCATATTGGCACTAGAACCAGCCTCAGCAACTCGAGCACGTGTATCCTTCGCTCTCGCCTTTTCTTCGACATCAAGCGACCCAATGAAATCCGAAACAGAAAACTCTTGTCTCTTGTGTTTCAGAGAAGTAGCAAAGTTGCTCCACGAAGGTGGAAGCTTGGCGATAATGCCACCGGCAACAGACTTGTCCGGTAAATTACACTTGAAGTGCTCAAGTTCTTTAGCGAGCGACTGTATCTCATGAGCCTGTTGTACAACAGAACGCTCATCAGTCATCTTATAGTCATAGAATTGCTCCATGACGTACAACTCGCTGCCAGCGTCCGAGGCCCCAAATTTGGCCTCGAGCGCATCCCACATGTCTTTGCCAGTGTCAAAAGACATATACGAATCCACAATGGAATCGTCAAGAATACTCAGAAGGGCACTCTTAAACAGAGTATCGAGCTTCTCAAAAGCTTCCTGTAGTTCAGAATTAAGCTCGCCCTCAGGTTTGGCTTTGGTGGCAGCATAGCAGTTACTGTTCTGAAACCAGTAAACTGCTCTCATGCGCCACCATTTGTACAACACCCCTTTAAAGGGAAATGGCTTCGTTGACGCGAGAAAGCCAGGCGATACAAATTGCCTATAATCAGGTTTTTTGGATTGTTGAATATATAAGCAATTTAGCAGTAGATTTAATCCACGAAATGGATAAACAGTTTATGACTAGAATAAACAGAATTAAACTAATCATGCGATCTACTATAACAGTAGAAAAATAGAACGAATCTAGAGCAACTACCACAAGCAGAAACTCTAGCAGCATATCAAACAGGAAGATCAAGAAAACGTACGATGCGGCAGCAGCAGCAGCAGTGGAACCGGCGTCGCCCATGTCGTTGATGAAGAGATTGGCGATGTCGGGGAAGAAGTCGTCGTTGGGGAAGAACTCGAAGCCAGTATGTCGTGGGTTTGTCACGTCAGATGTCATGGATGACTTCGTAGGTGTGGGATTTGCGCGAGTCAATCGTCTCCAAGCTTGGGATCGCAGGAACAAGGACGAACAGATTTACCCAGGTTCGGCCCCTCAATGTGAGGTAAATACCTACTTCCTGCCTACCCTTGATTGGTATTGATATGATATATTTGGTGTTACAATGGAGGCGATCCGATCTGGGAACTCGCCGTAAGAGCTAGAGTTTTAGGGCTTGATAGCTTGACCCCCTCTAAGTCCTGCGAGTCCTCTTTATATACACAGAGGCTCGCTAGGTTACAAAGAAAACTTTCTCCACAAGGAATACATCAACTGGAACCTACTCGGAGACTAACTCCTCCTCACGTCTTCCAGGATATGTCTTCTTGATCCTTCTCCTTGTGGCGGTACGATATTGGGCTTGCTTTCACGTAGGCCCTTTCAGGTGCGAGTAAAGTAAGTCGCACTTATCAACATGGGCCGCGGGTTAATCCACAAAGTATTCCCCCGACATTAGCCCCCAAGATTGGTTAGAACTTCACGGTGAGGATCCTTTGGTTACTGGAGGTAGTCGTCAAGCCGCACTGTGAGCGTTCTGACTAATCTCTGACTGATGCGATTCAAAGCCGCGACTCATTTGTGCGACTCATCTTTTCCATCTGAAATATTCTATTTCCCCGCGGCTGGTGTGGGCACTGCTGCTCCCAAGCGTGCCGCAAAGAAGAAGTTACTGCCCGCTTTAGAGGGCAGTGAAGGCGCTGACATCCCATCTGTTGCCACTACGGCTTCAGATGATGTAAATACTGATCTGGAGGAGGATGACAGTCCTGTGCCAACCGCGAGCCCTCCTGCGGCTGATCCGACTCCCCGCAGGGACTCAAAGAGACTGTCCTGGGAGGAACCAGAGCTTAACGCTCTGGAAAATCCTGAAGTCATCAAGCGTCGCAAACTGCAGTGGGTGCGACCCCTCCTGTTGCCAGGCGTGTGCTTAGGACCACCGTCTCGGCTGAAGAAGACATGGAACCCCATTCAGGTAATTCTTGCTGCCTTGGCATCCTGACCGCACATTCCTTCATTTCCTTTTATTAACATCTGGACCTTTGGTTGTAGACTCAGGGTTCCAAGGTGTGTCATTGCCGTCAAGCGACGGCCTTATGGCCTCTGTGAAGATGGCTCCAGAGTTAGTAACTTTCTTTGCTCTCATAGCATTTTTCTTCTGCCGCGCTGCTTCTTTCTTATATAATTGTCTTGTTCTTGCAGAGCTGCGGTTGACGCTACAACCGCGGCTGATCTGGGAGTTGTCTCCGCGGCTGTGGTTGAGTCGCCTAGGGCGCTTGCAGCTCATACTGCCATGGTGGAGGGCATGGCCACCACTGATGACTTGGCTTCGTCGCCTGCCCCTAACACGGCTGCCCAGGAGGTGGCTCTGAAGGATGGAACAGGTCCCCTCGTTGCCCCAGACACAGAGGAGGTGGATCCCACAGCCACAGTCGTGGTGGCTAAGGGTGCCGAAGCACGCTGGTTAAGTCGCCAGCGGCTGTTAATCAGAAATCGCCTACGCCGCGCCTTGAGGTGGCTTCCTTTTCCTCATCATTGAGCCGCGCAGAACAGCTGTCGCAGGCCATTATTCTTCAAGCGACAAACAAGCTGCAGAACTGCGTGAGGCACTCTCCAATTTATCTGCGGCTTACAAGGTAATAATTTCTCTTATCCTGTCTGTCCCTAGCCCCCAAGGATCAAGACCTTCTTTGACGTAAAGGGGGACTTGGTACTTCTTTTTATAATAACTTCTCACAAATTACTGCAAACTTCTCCCTGCTGCCCTTATCTGTTGATCTTCTGTCTTTTAGGAAGAATTATATACTATGACTGCGGAGAAGCTTGCTCTGGAGAAGCAATTGCAGGAGACTCCCTCTGAGCTTGAGAATCTGCGAAAACTTCTTCTCCAACATGAGGCTGAACTGGAGGAAAAAACTCCAGGATTGGCGATCTTACTGACGAGAGCTTCAAGCTATCTGAACAGGCCAAGGCCACTGAGTTGCGGCTTAAATTTTTTGAAGAGAAGTCTCATGAGAGGATCCAGCAGCAAGATTGTCAAATCAACGCCCAGAAGGATGCCATTACTCCAATGAGGATGCGCGGCTTAAAGCTGTGAGATTGGGTGCCTTCAAAAAGACTGACGAAGGTATCGAATGCTTCCAACCTTGTCCATGGCAAGGTGTGCATCATGACACAGGAGCTGGCTGGTATGTTCTGTTAGACCTCTGCTTCGTTTGTGATATTGAACTCTTGTGTATGCCTCTGTACTTACTAGTGGGTGCTTTATTCCAGGCGAGGATTCTTCATTGCTTAAGCATAGCACCCAGGAACAACTTGACCACATCCGCGAGTTTGCGCACAAGGCTATCGATGCGACGAATAATTATCAGCTTGCCTTTTGCCAACCAAGTCTGTCCCCACTGATGCTGAAGGATTATTGAAAAGGCTGCTCAAAGCACCTCAGTACTTCTTGGACTGGAAAGAATCTTCTGCTCGCTCTGGCGCGGCTCATGTGCTTGCCTTGGCTAAGACATATGATCCATCCTTCGATGCTGCCAGGGTCGCACAAGGCAGGCCTCCAAAGAAGACGGACGACACCGTGCTGACATCCTCAGAATATGCGGCGACATGGAAGGGCATGCGAGGCTACGCGACTGAACTTGTGGACGGAGTGGACCTGGCGACCTTTCTGGGCAAGTATCATCCAGACGGGTCGAGATTCGAGAGGTTACCCGCTGCATCAGCCGGCGTAGCTCCTCCTCAAGAAAAGAACTCCTCTCCAGGTGTGTCCAGCTCCTCAGCCCCCAAGCCCGCAACTGACAAGCCTTCGAGCGAGCCTGCAACTGCTGCTCCTCTGCCAAACCTGGTAAGCCGCCGGTGCCTCCTACCCACAAGCCAAAAGCTGGGAAGAAGTGAGTAAAAACAATGACATGGTGAAGTTAGCCCTTACTGGCTTGTAATAATTGTTGAGATGATGCGTTAGCAACAATGTTTTATAATTATTAAGTACTCTCAGCAGTACAAGTTCCGACCAATAGTCTGGTCCTTATGATTTGTCTCGTTTTTCCTTACTTAGGCCCTTGCGCGGCTCAGTATTTCCTACGAACATGTGTGTTCAGGGTCGAGAGCGGCCATGATAGGTAATCAAGCTCGATTGACGCCACACCCCAGTACTTTGGCCGCATAATGCAAGTCGCATCCAAGTGAAGGTTGAGTATAATCACGATAAATGCCACTCGTTTGGCGATTCCAAGGTAATAGGCCGCGCTCAGAAAGCTGCCGCACCCCCAAGGAACCAATGATTAGAAAATGAAAGACTCACAACTCAATTGGTAGTTTGAGGCGAAACGACGGCCACCTACATAGTAGGGGTGCCGGCTTTATTTCAAAATTATTATATGATACATAGGGTCGGTCGCACCTGAGTGGCGACCAGAAGTGATTCATTGGGTCGGTCGCGCCTAGGTGGCGACCAGAGATGGTACAGGGGGTCGGTCGTGCCTAGGTGGCGACCAGAGATGATACAGGGGTCGGTCGCGCCTAGGTGGCGACCAGATTTTTTATGCACAGGTACGGCCGCGCCTGAGTGACAGCTAATTCCTGATACATGGGTTGATCGCGCCTAAGTGGCGATCCAATTTGATACATATGGTACGGTCGCGCCTAGGTGGCGACCGGAGTTGAGGTTTGAGCCCTGAGTGGCCAGCTTGATACTGCGAACCCTTGTTGGTTCTGTTGTGATTGTTGATGGCGACTCGTGGTGGTTGGGGTATACCCTTATTGCCGATGGCCTGCAGCTCTTGCCCTTCTTGCGGCTGTAATCTGAAGTCGCAGGTCAGGCAGGTGTCTTTTGGCTTCCACGATGTCATCAAATTTTTGTTGCGGCTCAGGAGCAGGCGCATTTTCCGCGACGCAAGCATCTCTGGCCATAGCCCTGTCGCCTTCCTCGCATTCTTGTGCTATCTCTTTATTGCCATCTATTGTGATTACTCCCTTAGGATCAGGCATTTTTAGCTTCAGGTATACGTAGCACGGTCGAGCCATAAATTTTGCGAATGCTTCTCTGCCAAAGAGGGCATGGTGTGGGCTCTGGAAATCTACAACCTCAAACCAGACGTACTCGCTTCTGAAGTTGCTTTGCGTCCCGAAGGCGACTTCCAGGTTGATTCGCCCCAATGGTTGAGCTTATACGCCAGGCACGACTTCGTGAAACGTTGTTCTAGACGGGTGCAGCTGCTTTTCTTGGAGATTCATCCTCTTAAAAGTCTCATAGTATAGTATGTTTATGCTGCTGCCTCCATCCATCAGTACTTTGCTTAATTTGTATCCTGCGACTTGAGGGGCAACCACAAGCGCGAGCTTGCCTCCTTCATTTATTTCTCCGGGATGATCTTCGCGGCTCCAAACTATTGGTTGCTCAGACCACTTCAGCCACTGTGGTACGGCTGGTACTACGGCGTTAACAGCTTGGTTGCGCCGTCGCAGCTTATGTTCCCTCCTTGAGGTATTAACCACAATTGTGTGATATTGACCCAGCTGCTTTGGGAACTGCGGTTGGTCTGGCTGTGGGTTTGGAGCAGCATTATGGTGGCCTCCGCCGTGATTGCCTCCTTCGTTATTCTGATTGTTGTTATTCCCATTAAGTGGCTGTCCATCTTTCCACTTTTGTAATGGTAGCACTGTGCTTTTGTGTGGTTGGGTGGTTTTCTATCTTTTCCCACATGGATGTCACAGGGACGGTTCAAGACTTCTTCCAAATTAACTGGGTGGAAATTTCTTCCTTTGCCACTACTTGGCTTGTAACGAGTGTTCGTGTTTGCGACTAATCCCGAGTTTCCTTCCTCGTTCTTGCCCTTATTGTAACTCGCATTACTATTGCTAGCTTGTTGCTGCTGAGGCTTGCTGCTGGTCTACTTTCCTTTGCCAGCAGTTTCCTCTTCCTCTCCATCAGATGCGTCCTTGGTCTCATCCGAACTTGCATACTTGTTAGCCGCTGCCATCACTTCGCTGAGTCTCTTGACTTTGTCCTTCATGCGACCCAGTTTGTGGACCAGCGGCTCAAACTTGCAGTTTTTCTCCATAACTAGGACGGCTGAGCTTGGAGGTATGTTGTCTGAGGAGTATAATTTCGCCACTCTCCTCATCCAATGGCGACTTGACTCGCCTTCCTTTTGCACGCAGCGCTCAAGATCTTTATACTGCAGAGTCGCTTGCACGTTCCTTGGAAGTTCTTGACGAAAGCTTCCTTCATCTTATCCCAGGAATTTATTGAGTTTGGTGGCAGGTTTTGCAACCAAATGTGGGATGCGCCTTCCAACATCATGTTTAGGTATCGGGCACAGATCTCTTCATATGCGTTGAGAATGCTCATGCCCATCTCATAATTGTTGAGCCAAGTGACCGGGCTCCATACTTGGGTTTAATTTGCGACCTTGCGAGGTCCTTTGAAATCTGCCGAAACGGCTCAGATCTAATCCTCTCGCTGAAACAGACTGGACCTTTAAGTCGCGATGATAAGTTGGATGGAGCTGGCCTCCCTGCCGGATTAACCATTGCATGCATCTGCACATCTTCTGCGGGTTGAACTTGTACCACCTGTTGGTTTTCCCTTTGTCGCTGGGCTGAACTTGAAGTCGAGACTTGCGGCGACTCGGCTCGGATGCTTCTTTCCGCTGTTACTCTACTGTTGTAGGGGGTGGCGTGCAGCCGTCCCCCATGTTCAGACATGTTTGCCTGCTCTACCACTGCTGTGCTCAGCATCTCAATGGCGCGCCGCGCCTCTCTGTCCATCGATGTGTTTCCTACCGGTGTCAACCTGGCTAAGATGTTGGTAGCCGCATAGAGATTCTCCACTGGGCTAACATAGTGCCCTTGCGGTGCCGGCTGCTGCACAAAGGTTGGTTGTGACGATGGAGGTGGCATGATAGCCCTGTTGTTAGCTTGCACCAGAGCTCTTGCCCCTGGTGCTTCCGCCGTTCTTGGTGCCGCAAAAGATGGAACTACAGGCGTGAATGCTGGCGATGCCATCGTCCGCAATGCAGGTGTGACTAAAGGCGCCGCGGGTCGCGCAGCCGCGACAGGTGGTGCCGTGTATGAGGGTACTGCGACTGATGGTGTTGCGGCTTCTGGCCACGCAACTGGACGCTGCGTTTGTTGCGACTGATGGGTTCGCGTGGTGTGGTGCCGTGGCTGCTGGTGTATCGACTGCAGGGACCGCGGCTGTAGGTCCAGAAGTGGGTGATTGGAATAACTCCATGGGATTTACTGTTCCTGGCTGCATGTGACTGATATGACGTCGGCGTGGCAAGGTGCTTGGTCCTCCTTGTAAGATGATGGTGTCTTCGGCGAGTCGCTGTTGTTCTTGTTGGAAGCGCTGGTCCTCGCGTGCGAGCCTGCTCCTTTCATCCACAATCCTTTGGACTTCATCATACAGTTCAATCCTGGTAGCTTCCAGCTCCGCGGCTGTTGCGGCGGCGTTAACTGCAGATATAGGCGTAAACAGCGGGCTGCTCTGGGGCATCCTGGCCGTCGTGTTGGGGTTGTTCTTGGCCCTTCTTCCGTAGGTACAACTCTGGACGGGGCTTATCTGTTTGCGACTCCTGAGGCCGCGAATCCTGGGGTGGCTGCAGCGGGTGCTGCACGACTCGAACCGAGCTCTGCGACTCCTGATCCTTCTGGTGTGACTTGTTCCACTGCTTCTGGTGCCGTGGGGGCTAAGCTGCCCTGCGGCATGCCCAGCCCTTCTTCTGCTTCCACGGTCCTGTAGATCCCTTCCATGCACTGACCTCCTACGGAGGGCGAGCTGCCACCCCTAGGGTTTCGACAGAGCCTTTCCTCGTTGTTGGTAGATTCTTCTTCTTCATCCACCGTTACGGCGACTCCTTCTTCTGAGTCGCCCGGCTGTGATGGGTCTTCTGACCCGCCGCCGATGAAGCCGACGAAAACATGAATAGATCCAAACGGGATGATGCGACCGGTCTCCAGGTAATCAGCTTCTGGTCCCCAGCTTGAATCGTCAATGAGAGGCGTGCCATCGACCATGATGATGTGGCCGATGGCGAGATCTTCAGCTCCTTTCATCGATCCTGCGCGGAACGTGACGCTCTTGACCGCAGGCCCCACGGTGGGCGTGAACTGTCGTGGGTTTGTCACGTCAGATGTCATGGATGACTTCGTAGGTGTGGGATTTGTGCGAGTCAATCGTCTCCGAGCTTGGGATCGCAGGAATAAGGACGAACATAGATTTACCCAGGTTCGGCCCCTCAATGTGAGGTAAAGACCTACTTCCTGCCTACCCTAGATTGGTATTGATATGATATATGTGGTGTTACAATGGAGGCGATCCGATCTGGGAACTCGCCGTAAGAGCTAGGGTTTTAGGTCTTGATAGCTTGACCCGTCTAAATCCTGCGAGTCCTCTTTATATACACAGAGCCTCGCTAGGTTACAAAGGAAACTTCCTCCACAAGGAATACATCAACTGGAACCTACTCGGAGACTAACTCCTCCTCACGTTTTCCAGGATATGTCTTCTAGATCCTTCTCCTTGTGACGGTACGATATTGGGCTTGCTTTCACGTAGGCCCTTTCAGGTGCGAGTAAAGTAAGTCGCACTTATCAACATGGGCCGCGGGTTAATCCACAAAGTATTCCCCCGACACAGTAGTCGCGCGAGTGCGCTCCCCAAAAACCTGATCGTCCCTCTCCCGTACAGGACCACAAGAGGCGGGGTTCCGGAGGCCTACTGTCCCTTCAACCGGTGCACGCCGGAAGATGGGATGGAGAAGATTTGGAATACGGCGACGCAATGTTCTGGAACTAGGGCGGCGAGCGACCATGTGTTGCGTCTAGTGGCGGCTAGGGTTCGCTCGGCCTGTATATATAGTGCGGTTCGGGTAGGACGTGGGCGCAGCCGCACGATCGAGTCGGTAACAGCCACACGATCCAAAAGAATCGGAAACCGCTGAGTAATTAACGCGTCCGTTAATTATCAATCAATGACTCATTTAATTTTCCCGAAATTAACGCGTCCGTTAATTATCAATCAATGACTCATTTAATTTTTCCAAAATTAATGCGTCCGTTAATTATCAATCAATGACTTATTTAACAGCCAAATAAATAGGCCATAAGATTTTCGAAATTAATTGGGCCATGGATAGAAAGTGGGCAAAGGCCCATAAATTCCAACAATCATATCATTAGCGCCATCAACTTTAGTGCCAGATCGATGCAGCGTCATCTGAAACATGTTAACTTGTTAAGCGGGCACCGCACGAAACAGGAAGCGTCATGCCAAAGACCAACGCCGAGACACGGCACCGTCACGCCAAAGACAAAAGGGAGGAAAAGCGAAGGTCCAGGTGTCTAGCCACAAACACAACGTAGGAGTACCAGCTTATAGATAGAGAGAACGATCGGATCCATCGATCTTCTCCCAAGAGCCTAGCAGGGGGATCTTCTCCCAAGAACGATCGGATTCCTTCAGGGCTCTCAGGGGGCTTTGTGCATTTTGCAGGGGTCTCTGTGTAATTTATTTTCTTTGTTGGACCTGTTTGTAAGATGCTCTGAGTTCTCTGAATATTTGTGTCGGATCCTTTCCTCAAAAAAAAAAAAAAAAAAAGATAGAGAGAACGACCATCCATTCCACGTGCGGAAGGCTCCCATGCCAGGTGTCGCGTCGGCGGTGCCGCTGGCCTGGCACGTCGCCAAGAGGCTGTCGGCGCTCCGCCGCTCGTCCACCGGCGCTCCTCCACTTGGCACCTCCCGCCGCCGCATGCTTTGTTCGGGACGGTGCCGAAAGACCTGTTCGGCTGGGCTAAGCTATAGAGAAATTCGGGCACGACACGGCCCAAAGGTCTAGCCCGCTGAACCCAAAGATTTTCTTCGGGGCGGCCTGGTTAAGTGTCCAGAACCCACAGGCCTCGCTCTTCGCGGCAAACCAGCGTCGCCTATAACGACCATCGCGCGACGGCGCGCGGCTTGCAGCCACAGTTTGGAGATAATCATCATGCCGCCTCCTATCTCCCCGCTGCCGCTCATGGCCTCCAGCCCAATCCCCTCGCCACCGGCCGCCAGATCCTGCGGCGGCCGCGCGCTCGCCGCCCTCGTAACGCCCTGCAGCTCCTCCTCCCCGCCGTCCACGTCGGCGTCTTCTTCGAGTGCGCCGGCCGGCGGCAGCAGGAGGGGGATGCTCGCGCTGGGCGCGGGGTTCCTGGCGTCCGCCGCGCTGCTGTGCCCGGCCGGGGACGCCGGCGCGACGCGCATCGAGTACTTCGCGACGGTCGGGGAGAGGCTCTGCGACATGGACTTCGCCAAGTCCGGGCTCGGCTACTGCGACGTCGCCGTCGGCACCGGGGTGCAGCCCAAGCGCGGCGAGCTCATCAATGTCAGTGCCCACACCACACGCTTTCTCCTCGCTTTAGCTCTGCATTGATCGCTGTGCTCACTGAAGATTCTTACCCGGAGATATGATGACTGACTATTTAAGTTTGTAAGTAATATGCTCTGTCTCGATGGTTGCTAGATACACTACACCGCAAGGTTCCCCGACGGGACGGTGTTCGACAGCAGCTACAAGCGCGGCAGGCCGCTGACGATGCGCATCGGAGCGGGCAAGGTGCGCCACTGCAGAATACAGTGTTCATTGCAGGCTGACCAGATTGTGATCTGGGCTTAAACCTCGTTTTGGTTCGCAGATCCTCCGAGGGCTTCAGCAGGGGATTGGTGGAGGCGGCGGTGTACCACCCATGCTCGTTGGTAATGTCACGATTCAGAAACTATCTCGTCGTCTTGACGATCTTCGTCCATATTCCCAAATACTGATCTTTTATGTTGTTCTGAATGTCTGATACTGCCAACAGGTGGGAAGCGCAAGCTCATGATACCTCCGATTTTGGCATACGGACCTGAACCGGCAGGCTGCTTCTCAGGTAGAGTAATAAAAGTAGCATATGCATCCCCACCTCGAAACTAATAAGAATTTTAAGATGTGACTATGCGGAAAGTGGTTTTGTCTCCCGAACTCCAATGCTCCCTCCGTCTAAAAATATTCTAAAATCATCTTTGACAGTTTCAAAAAAAAAGGAAAAAAAAATCGGATGTAGCCAATCATGTATCCCACAAACATGCAAAATCGCAAGTTGAAATACTTTATATTCTGGGCTATACAAAAATAACAAAATCAGATAAACTTATATACTTGGAAATATGTTTTCTTAGATCCACGATTTCGTCATTTTTTAGTAGTTTAGAATATGATGTATTTGAAATTGATATTTTGCACGTGGAATATACTATTGGCTACACACGGATTTGTTTTCAGACTTTTTAGAAATTCATAAATATGATTTTCGAATTTTTTAAGTTGGAGATGTTTCAGACTTTTCTTTCCTAAGTAACTCAACCATGCATATTCAGACCAGCTCAACTGTTAACAATGTCAGTAGACTGCACGACGATTCTGATTATATACACTGTTTTAACAGGAGACTGCAACATTCCCGGAAACTCCACGATCCTATACGACATTCTTCTTGTTGGCATTTACAAGTGAGCGCGTCTGAATCTGATGATAGAGCCCTGAACATAGGTCCAATAGAAGGTATATCCTTTTCTTCGAGATCATTTTCTCCGCCTACCTGCACATGGACCATTTTCTACTACAGTATCGTTACAGCTGCTGCGGTTTTTGTTTTCTCTGGCAGTTTTTGGAATTATTACATGACCGCAGAGGAAGAGAAAAATGCAGGTTCCACACGGTGAACAAACCCCCGTCGGATTAAACGGCTACAGTAGGGGGTGGATAATCTGTACAAAAAATATTTGAGCATGAGGAGCTTGTAAACGTCGTCACTCTGTAATCTGTAAAGTCGAGTTCGTGTTATACGTTGCTGGTCGTCGGTACAATACAAAGCCGTCTTTGCCCAAGCAGAGACGGAAATCCTACCTAATGACTTGTGATTTCCAAAGCCTTCAGCAGTTCAACCCGGCGTATGTTTAGAACATGCGAGAACCGTTGTGCAGTCATGTTGATCACATCCCCACTCCCCTCATCGCCCAGTCCACCGCTCTCACTCTTGGCCTCTCCGCTCCATGGCCGCCGCTCCTCCTCTCCGTTCCACCGCACTCGCCATTCCGGCACCCCTGTCCTCATGGCTCACCAGAATTGGGTGGATCTCTTCGTCGGCAAGGCCCTGAGAGATTCAGCACGGATGCTCAGAGCACCGTCTCCCGTTTGTCACGGCCGTCCCCGAGTTGCGGCGGCCACATCGGATACGGGATAGCTACGGCGGCGCCATCGACGGATGCGGCTTCATCTTCGATGACGTCGGCCATGGATGGACCAATGTCGTCGCCTGCATCTTCTTCCAAACCGGTGGCGCGACCTTCTTCTTCGATGCCGGTGGGAGGACCCACGCCGTCCATGGAGACTATAAGTTGAATTTTATCCCCGTTTTAGGTCCCGATTACTTCCCGATTTAGATTTGGGTTAGGGTTTGTGTCCAATATTATGGTTTTTTCTTGCCGGCCGATTAACATGAACAAGTAGATCTACATGTTCTTGTACATGTGTACACCTTGTAGGAACTATGTCCATGTTCATGTCCATGAACAAGTAGATCTGCATGTCCTTGTTCATGTCCATGCCCAAGCCTGTCATGTCTTGCATCTGCTTGTTCATCTCCATGTCCATGTCTGACATGTCAATGTCTACATGTTCTTGTTCTTATTCATCTCCATCTCCATGTCCAAGCCTGCCATGTTTTGCATCCGGTTGTTCATCTCCATGTCCAAGCTGCCATGTCTTGCATCTGCTTGTTCTTGTTCATCTCCATGTCTGCCATTGTTGCTCAAGACAATCACTGACGTCTTTGTCTTGACAAGGTACACAAGACGGACTGGGAAGTCACTGGGACGCCTCTGCGGCCAACACCTTCTGGCCTGGAGGGCGTGCTCCCATGCAACCGCTGGCTCGTGAGGCCCGTGGTGCCCGATAGGAAGGAGGAGGCGATGAAGTTGTCCAACCGTACCCAAGGTCGCAGCCGACGATCGGCCACATCCCCAGGCCAGTGACACCACGCCTCTTCTACGTCTAGCTCGATGAGGACGACATGTTGATGCCTATCATCCCCAGATCGTTCCAGAGAGCGCTGAAAGACTGGCTGCAGATCCCACTCCCTCGTTGCATGCCGCTCACGGCGTGCCACTACTACGACGAGTGGGTGCAGGTGAACACGCACGGAGACGAGATGGTGCTAGGTCGAAGCTGGCTTGATGTGGTGCTGAAGTACGAGCTGAAGGAATCGACACCATCGTCTTCAAGCTCACCTGCCACGGCTTCAAGCTCACCATCTTCAAGAGCGTCACATCGACGTCCAAGGGCTACACCCGCCCTTAACACAGCTAGTTCCAACGTCGTAAGTTAAGTTCAAGAATGATTTTTGATCTGGGGCTTGTGTTGCCCCTATTAGATGTTAACCCAGGGGCATGAGATGCCCTTGTTAGATGTTGATCCAAGGTTTAGTATGCCTATAATTTGTTTTGATCAGGATAATTGCACTGTATGCATTACACTATTCTGTATATGAGTAGTGGTAATGAACCTCATGTCTAGTATGGTTTAACCTATTAGTGCTTGTCATGTGTGTTCTAAGTTGTGTTGTGTGATTGAATGCGCTCACTGAGTTGCGAAGGGGTAGTAAGATCACCATTTTCATAAAGGGTGACCATATCACAGTCTGCAACCAGTTAAACAGGCCACCAAACACCGGGTTACTGACTCAATTCAGCTTGCAGCTAGTTAAACAGGCCACCAAACACTGGGTAGGAAAAATGGAAAATAGTAAAACCAGCCAACCAAGCGGGCTGCACAACGTGGCTCAAGCTGCATTTTTCCTAGGCCAGGTCCTGGGAGCCACGTAGCCAAATGGGCTAAAAACGGTTGTGCAGGCTGTAAGGGCGACGAGGCGGCCTCGTGTGGATCTGGACGACGGTGCTTACAACGACAACTGTGGCAGCGGCAAGAGGATCAAAGTCGTGTTACCAACCATGGCGGCAACTGTGATTCATGGTACGATTTTGCCCTGTTCTGAGGCAAAACACGACGGGGTTCATGCCGTTCCGGCTTGCAAATTGGGGTAGGTGCGTGGTCGTGGTTGTTGCCTGCCAATCGCGAGTATGTGCTGGAGGGCCCTTGACATGGGATTCGGCGAACAACCTCATCCTCACACGGGCACAATTTTTAGTCGCGTGGAGTTGATCACATAAGAATTAAGCGTGTGAGCGTCAGTTGGAAGGTCCAACATTCAGACCGAAAGCATTCTACTATGTCATGTTCCTTGGATCTCGTGTGCGATGCTTATGAACTTTATCGCCGAGTGGTCTGGGACACGATACACATATGCAAGAGTATGGTCGTCTATATGTGTTTGGCAGTGTCAAGGCTAGAAAGTAATGAAGATGGTGGTCATGATGCGAGGACACATGATGGTCGGTATTTGGTGGTGCTTATTCAGACAAGACCCATTGGTCTCACTTTCTTTATCTTGGTGAAGGTATTGCATGAAATTTGCTCAGTCTCACTCTTCAGGGTGAAAACCCATAGTCTATCTTTGATTGGA
This sequence comes from Poa pratensis, assembly GCA_947311845.1. Classification (NCBI taxonomy): domain Eukaryota; kingdom Viridiplantae; phylum Streptophyta; class Magnoliopsida; order Poales; family Poaceae; genus Poa; species Poa pratensis. The sequence continues at coordinate 30,621,312 of CAMZMU010000087.1, forward strand.
TTCGACGACGACACTTACGAGTCGTTACCCTTCCAGAAGGCGTTGTTTTTGTAGAACCTTCTAGCGGCTCGTGTATTGTCTGGACAGTGATTGATGTAGTTTTGGTTACTGTTAAGTTAGACCTTGGGTTTTTTCTATTCTTTTTAAATAATTTGGTTATGTATGTATGTATTGAAATGTGATGCAATGAGCGGGGTACTTGATATCTTTTGAATATTAATATATAAAAAAATCTAGCCATGCGCAAAAACTAGCATGATTCTTTTACGGATGGTTATTCAGTATTTAAGGTGAGTATTTAGCAAGTGGTTGAAACAAACAAACATGGTATGTAATCTCATAGAAGCGCCACCTGTTCCCGGGGCTATCGTACTTGTTTCCTAACAAAGTTTATTTAAAAAAGGACAACATCATAAGATGTTCTTTTTTTCCTGCTAATATGTCTCATTTATAAAAAACAGATCAAGTTACAAGGCACATAAACATCGACCTTACAGAACTGAAAAGATAGGACAAAACCATATAACAAACCAACACATATTTCTCTCCTCCGGCACCACCGTAGAAGTCATCAAAGAGAAGAGAGACATATCACCTCTTCACCCGAGCTCGACACGGCTCCATCGCTGATCAACAGCTTTTCAGACCTCCAAATTAATTTTTCATAGGACAAACCATTGTCATTGAAAGAATCAGACTGGGGCAGCACGACCTTGGACACGCCATCGAACTTCAGAACTGACACCCCCGCACGACGACATCGGAGTAGGGAACCAGAACCGTTAGCCTCCAACCACGAACCCATCACAAGGTGCACCATCTTCCAGCTGTCACCAGCACAGACAACTGTCTGCACATACTCCTAGACAAATCCTCTATGCTCCGCCATGGCACCGGACGCAACGCCGCAACAACGGGGACATAGCAGGAGGAAAGACCCATCTGATGGAATCGCAGCCGCCGCCTTGCCGACACCATCCATGCACCCTAAAGCCACCGATCTGAAAGATCGGCAAGCACACGTTGCCACTAACTCCTAGACGCCGCCATGAAGGATAACGCGAGTGTGGGAGTGTAGTTGAGGCAGATACCCGGGTGCCGCTCACACCACCCCATTGACGCACCATGCCAAAACTATGCTAACCCTAACTATCATGCCAGAACAGAAGAAACGAGGTCCCCTCCTCCCTTCTGCCACCGAAGCAACAAGCAGAGGGAGAGGGGCCCAGTTTCTTCGCCAGTGGAGATCGGAGGAAGGAGGAGTCGCCTCCCTAGTCGCCTCTCTGGTGGCGGCTAGGTCAAGGACGAAGTGCCGGAAGATATCAATTGTTAAAGGGCATATTCGGAACATTACCATCCTAATTTTAAATAGGAGGTAGATATTCGGAACGTTACCATCCTAATTTTAAAGAGGAGGTAAGAAAGATACTTGTCGACTACAAAATAGAATGTTAGCGTACTACGGAGTAATATATATTCTAAAGTTACGAAGTGCACTTTTCTATGGTAAATTGTTGGTTGAAAATTTTATACCATGTTAAAGTCGTGCCTCAGGGTGACTTGAGCTCCAGCTCCACCCCCGCGCCCGGCCACCCCGCACCTGCAGTATAAGTCCTCCTTCATCGATGTCACATCTACACAGATCGGCAGATGCCAAGGACGGCATAGTAGAGCTAACCTGCTGGCAGAGTTGTATTGGTATTCAAAATGCCATCCATTTAGGTATGAAGAGGGTTTATGTACATGAAAAAATTGCAAAGCATGCAAAGCTTTTAAATTAGGTTACAAAGCTACCTTTTCCATCTCCAGGATCTTGTGAGTGGGCATAAACCCGTTGTGCCATCTCTTTTTTGACCAATGCCGCCACGGCCTCCGGGAGGATTGCCTTGTTTTGGAACACTCTCCTGTTTTGCTCCTTCCAAATGCCCCACATGGTGTTGATGATTGCGCCGCTTCCCTCTTCTTCTCGTTTGGTAAGACGGTAAGCACCGCATCCCACCAGTTATTAATAAGTGTACTCGCCGTGGGTGGTGGAATGCCAACTGAATTGTTCCCTGCAAAGTTCTCTCTTACTTCCTTCCAGAAGGAGGTGCTGGACCGTGTCCTGGTGGATCCTACAGAGATTGCATATTGGGTCGTGAGGCCAACCTCTGATTGCTAGATTTCGGTCGTGAGCAACTTGCCACGAAGAGCGAGCCACACTGCATTTTGGCTCGGCGTGAGCCCTCCATAGATGGTTGTGAGAATTTGTCGAACAGGGGTGAGCGTCGTGATTCGAGACCACAGGGCCAGTGTCCTGCTTCCTGCATCTAGTACCAGGAGGAGGTTGTGACGTCTAAAATTGCGGAAGCGCTCTCCATCGAGTACCTGTTCGTTGCATCTCATTCTTCATCATTTATGTGGCTGCTCCGCCATAAACTCCCGTCCTTATCAGTGAAGAGCTTGTCGCTTGTCGGGCCACTTTCCAAGCACCGGTATGCTCGGTTGCTGCACACTACCTCTCCTCTTGACTATGGACAGTTAGGGTTTAATGCTGATACAGGACGCAATAGATTGTCCTCCCGCTGCAAACAGAATTGGGGGCATTTCCTGAGTTCATTTCTCCGTGGAGAACTGGAGATCAGTATTCTCAGGTGCTTGCTACTCTAGCTAAGAATATGGAGATGATAAAGAGATGCCTTTGCAGATCCGAGGATGACTTCAAAGGTAACGAATAATTGAACTGCCTTTTGTTTCCCCTTGTTTACCGTGGCGAGTTCTTGGCATCTCAGTTATATTTTTTAGGAAACTTTCACTATGGTTTCGATAATCGTCGAGGTGCTATGATCCTGGTTTACATCTTGTAACGATAGCTTGAGGATGGATGTATCTGGTGTTAGGACCTGTCAAATTCGTCAGCATGCTCGAGGAAAAAAGAGCAACTATTAGACAGGCTTTGTGTCGAAAGCTGACTCAGAGTTCTTTTCGCTGAACAGAACTGCTAAGGACAACAAATATCCAGATTTTCTCCTTCAAAGAGATCAAAAGAGCAACGAACAACTTCGACCACTGCAACAAGTTAGGTAGAGGTGGTTTCGGAACTGTATACAAGGTATTTTTACATCTTGGCGCTTGTTCTAGAATTAGAATGTGAACTTTTCATCTTCGAGGGAAGAGAGACGAGTTTAGCTAATTAAATCGATATTTCCAATACCAAGCAGGGAACCTTTGGAGATGGCACTGAATTTGCTGCAAAGGTTCTGTCTGCTGAATCCGAACAAGGGATCAGGGAATTCCTGACCGAAATCGAGAGCATCACCGAAGCCAAGCATGCAAACCTCGTCAGGCTGCTGGGCTGCTGTGTCCAGAAGCAGAACAGGGTCCTGATCTACGAATACGCCGAGAACAACAGCCTCGATCATGCACTGAAAGGTTAGTCCTCGCAATTCACACTCTCAGCTTCCCCGCAAAAAAAGTTCACACTCTCAGCTGTCGATCCGGACGCTCATACATATGTGTCGATCTTAGCTTTAGGTTCAGCGAGTGGAGCAACAGATCTCACATGGACCGTAAGGTCGGGAATCTGCGTAGGCACGGCCAAGGGGCTGAGCTTCCTCCACGAAGAGCACCAGCCGATCATCGTTCACAGAGACATCAAGGCTAGCAATGTTCTTCTCGACAGAGACTACAGCCCGAAGATTGGGGATTTCGGCTTGGCCAAGCTGTTCCCGGACAACGTCACTCATGTCAGCACACGCGTGGTCGGAACGACGTGCGTAAGCAGTTCTTACCCAAGTCATGACTGTAGTCAGTTCGTTTTTAAGCCAGGCCATGGCTGAGCCATGACTTAGACCTTGCTTGCTTACCCAAGTCGATCTGCAGTGGATACCTGGCGCCTGAATACTTTGTGTACGGGCAGCTGACCAAGAAGGCCGACGTGTACAGTTTCGGGGTCCTCGTTCTCGAAATCATCAGCGGACGGAGGGTATCGCAAACGATTCGATCAGACAGTACGTTCCTCGTGCGACAGGTCGGTCCTGGTTAATTCTCCCTTGTGCTGAACCTGACTGATCTCGGTGTGCTGCCGTATACATGTATCTCTATATCTTGAGTTTGGTTCGCTTTCTTGCAGGCATGGCTACTCTACGAACAGGGAAGGCCGCTGGACATGGTGGACGCGAGTATCAAGGAGTACCCGGAGGCGGAGGTGCTCACATACATCAAGGTGGGACTGGCGTGCACGCAGGCGGCGCCGGGCTGCCGGCCGACGATGCGGCAAGTGGTCAAGATGCTGACGAGGCCCGCCGCGCTCCGGGAGCTGGAAATGCGCCCCGCCACGAGCTGCACCGTGGCAACAAGTAGTATTAGCAGTATGAATTCCGGCTCCATCACTTACAGCGAAATTGTTCCCAGGTAGATGGGCTGGATGTTGGAATAATCTAAACTTACCAAGTAATGAGAGGTAGGCTTGGGTTAGTATAATGCGTGTGTCCGGTCCAAGTCGTACGTGAGTAGTAGTCTGTGCGGTAAGTATTACTAGTTCATGTACGTGTGTGTTAGGAATAGTTTACTACTCCTTCCGTTTCAAATTAGTTGACTTCTATTTGTCCACATGTGGATGTATCTAGATATGTTATGCGTATAGATATATCCATGTGTGGACAAATGAAAGTCAATTAATTTGGAACGGGGGTACTAGTTTGGTAGGTGCTAGTATGAGTCGGTTTGCTAGTCTGGATAGTGTCCGAGTATGATTAGCTTTGGTCCAGGTTTTGCGTGTATATATACGTGACCTGGGTCGTGAGTTTGTAACACCGTGATATTACAAAAGAAATAAAGAAAAAATAGAGGGCACGAGACGTGCCCCTAGCCATAAAATTTCCACGTGTGTTCGTGATATTTTGATGTGATTCGATCCTGTGAGCGAAAGCCAACACTGGACGCCCGGGAAACTGTTCCCAGCTAGAGTAGATGCTTAATTGCTACTCCATCGAACATGATCCATCTCATTCAGGGAATTGACAACAGGCACCGCACACCGAGTTGCTAATCTCAGTGCGAACAGCCGAATCGGGGACGCAGAAAACGACGCGAATGAGCGCGCTGTTGCATGGAGCGAAAGAAACTGTCGAGCATTTTATTACGGCACAAACAAGTGGGCTTCCATTTCTTAAAGAAGAAAAACAAGTGAGCTCCAATCTGTTTTGAAACTAGTGAGCTGCGATCTGTAAGCACAAACTAATAAGAAAGTTACAAAGGTCACTCGAGGCTGGAGTCCACCCGGCCGACGGAGCGCGCGACGGCAAGGATGTCCGACGAGCCATCCGCGGCCTGCTTCTCGCCCTCCGCTGGCTTGGAGACGATGGACTCCCGGACCAGCCTCGCGGCCGTCGGATTCAGGGAAGAAGACTCCTGCTGCTCGTCGCGCCGCTCCGGCTCGTCGCCGGTGTTGCGGGCCTGCTGCATCTTGTCCGCTTGACGTTGCTCCATGGGATCTGTCGCTGGCTTGGGCTGTGGATAGTGATGTTTCTGTGAGTGAACTGAGGATTTCGTACAGATGCTATAGGAGTACTTTTAAAGAACAAGCATGCGCTGGCTCATCTAGATGGTTCTTTACTTCTTTGGCAAAACACGTGTACATCTTTCTATGACGACGACTCCTGTGGTGACGCGTGTGAGACTTTATCTCCAATTAGGAAAAGTCGTACAGCCTCGACAGCTTGGATGTTGTTTTGTGCATAACTAAACAAAACAACTCATGTCAAATTGTCAATTGGCCACAATCTAATCCAACCGCGCATAGCTTGCTCCTTGGTTGTTACTCCGTCGATCTCAGTTTCTAAATGTAAAACTTTCTAACTTTTTGACCGTGTTCCGACTCATCCTTAAATGAGTAAATCAACAGAATAAAACATGTCTACAGGGGCGAGGAAGACGTGTCTGTCTCTTCATCCTCCCCTCTACAGTACCCTCAGAGGCGAAAAAGGAGAGCCGTCCCCGATCCCCTTCTGCCGGCGGCGAGGGCGTGGATCCTGGCCTCCTCCGCTCGCTCCGGCGGCGTGAGGAGGTCGGGATCTCGTTCCTCGGCGTTCGGTCTGTAGATAGGGTAGTTTTAGGTCCCTGGCGCACTGGATTGGAGAGGATTTCGGTGTCGTCGTGGGGGAATAAGTCCGCCGCTCCTCCTCTCCCTGGCCGGCGACGGCGGGTGAGCGGCGTTGTGTCCTCCCAGATCTTTGGATCTGGTGAGTATTGGTGCTCGAAGATCGGCCGTCGTGGCGGAGGCGATGGGCGTCTTCTGGAGTTTTGGTCCTTCGCCCTCTTCTTCGTCTTCGTGTGGTTCTTCCTGGCCACACTGAGGAGGTGCTGGAGGTGCTGTGGCGGTGCGGGGAGCTGGTGCTGGGCGCTAGCTGCCTTCGTCGTCTGTTCAGGAAAAGTTGCTTTGGGGTTTTGGTGGTGCCTGCTGGTTCTTGGTGCGGCGTTCAGGCCTTCTCTGCCGGCCGTGGCGGCGTGGAGAGGAGGGATTCTGCCGTCGTGCTCTGCTTTAATCGGGTATGTCTTTCTTCCTTCTCTGGCCGGCCGAGGTGGCGAGGAGAGAAGGTGGGTTCAAGACTTGCTTGCGGTGGGGACTCCGGCGAGCTTTGGTGGTGCCCAGTGCAGGGCTCGTTGGAAGAGGGGTGGCTGCGGGAAGACGGTGCCATGGCCGTGCGCGTTAAGCGATTTTCAGCTCCGTTGCTTGCGGCGGACGGCATATGCGGTTGTCTACAAGAGTAGGGTGGTTCCTTTCCCGGGTTTCGCGGTGGCCTGGCACCTTCTTCTCCGGCGGCGTTCGGCGAAGAAGGCTCTGTCCAGGCGATGCGGAGGTTTGGCAGCGATCCCTGATGCTGCTGTTGTGCTGGGTGTTGTCTGCTTGTACTGCTGTGTATTCCTGCTCTGTATTCGTATTCTCTGTTGAATACGCAGCTGTAATCCCTTTCAAAAAAAAAAATGTCTACAGACCTATGAATGAAGACAAATCCAGGAAAGATAGAAAGTTTTATATTTTGAAACGGAGGGAGTACATTTTTGTGAATCCGGAATTAATTAATGAACGAGACTTAAAATTACACTTTTGTATTGTCCTTCTTCCCCAAGATGACATCACGGTCACGTTTGCACCTCCATGTCAACTCATCCAAGAATTCAATTGTTCACTGATGAAAGTGGTACGTGAGTTGGTTTAGAACAGTGTGAGACAGTTTTGTTCCTATCTATCTACCGTTGGTGTTTCTTTTTTTTTTTTGCGAGAAAGATCCCGATATATTATATAAGTTGACAATTACAAGAAATACAAAACATTTCAAACACAATAAAATTTGCATCGAGGAGCTAACTTGAACCACGTCCTTAGTGGTCAGATGTGTGATAATTGACGTTAACGTCATCTTTCTTTTTATCAAGCTATTATGATGCTCGCTTCTCTTCGGTTGGATTCCTCTTCAACAAGGAAATTGTGCTTCTTCAGTTTTGCATTTAAATTATCGTGAATAAATGGATACCAGACCTTCTCAGTGCAACACTACTTTTTGCTGGATCACAATATATCAAGCAAAAAGTGTTTTCTAACGAGCCGCGCCCTACCTGATCTGCATGCGGCCAATCAGCAGCTGCACCTATGGTTGTATTTAAATACGTAGATATGTATTTCACTCGTATTTTACGTATAAATAATATACTATATGAAGAAAATATTTTTTGTTAATAAATTACAATATAATTTTTCAATTGATTTCCACACAAAAAATTAAATAAATATTTCAAAAATTGAAATGTTCAGTTTTCTAGTTAATTTTCTTATTATTATCAGCTATGTGTTATTTTTATGAAAAAGTTCAGAATTTTCAAATTTCCACTGAAATTTCAGTTATTTAAGAAACATTCATGCAGATTGCACACATATTTGCGCAATATTTCATTATACAGAAGAATTTCAGATAAATTTTGAAAGTAGATATAATTTTAATATATTTATACAAGGTATGTTCAAAACATGACATAAAAATTTTATATGTGCGAAATCTTGATGAAATATATGTAGTGTCACGAAAACATTAGTGAAATTTGCATGAAACCTATATTATACTCGAACATATGTCATATCGATGTGAAACAAGTCAAATATGATAAATTAATTTTATTGAAATTTCATTTTATTTTCAGTATATTTTCATAGTCGAAATTAAATGTTTACAAAATGTGCCCAATATTCATCTTGTTTTGAAGATCTCGTCGCCAGAAACTCAAATATCAAAAAATAAAAAATCTAACGTTTAGTTCAAAAGATATGATCCATACAAAATTGAGAAACAAAGTAAAAAAAAAAGATGATGGGTGGGTAGCAAAATTACACTTTTCACCCACCGCTCACTTACGTGTGGGGCACAAACTTCTTGTATGTCACAACCCAAAATTTGGTAAGTCTTCTCTAACCATTAATTCAAATAGCCAAAATTGAAACCAACAAAAATATTTTAAAAATTGGTTATTTGGTGTGATGTGGTGATTTTGTTTCTTGACTTGAGATGATGATCTTGTGTGTTAATAACTTAGGTGTGATTTGTTTGCTTGTTTGAAAAGTGAGGCCAAACAAAATGGAGCTCAACACTTAAACAAAAATCCTAAAAATTCAAAAACCTAGTTTAAAACCCTAGAAAACCCTTTTCTGGATACTGTATTTGGAGCCAGAATTAAGGAACCTATGATGATTCTTTAATTTTGATTTCTGCTATGGTATTGAAGTATTGTGTTTATACTTCACAGTAAAACCAAGAAATTTCATGTTGAGGTTGCTTATGATGATGTTATCATGCTCTCAACTTGCTATGAAATATCAGGACAGAAAGACAGTTTCAACATACATTTTCTGTCTATTTAATTTTCCTATCTAGTATTCTTTTCTGGATGAATTTCTCTTGTGCCATCCATATTTGGTGTGAATAATGATTTATAAAAATCATTGCACTCAATTTTGAATTTTCTAAGGCCATGTTTGCATCTAGTGAACATAGCTACTCTGTAACTGATTTCTGGGACTTGAATTTTTCTAAGTATGAAAACTGAATTTTTCTGAAACTGTCAATTTTGGCCGAATTCAAATTTGGTCGATTTTGTGGTTCAAACCTTTTCCAAAACCCCATCTTAGCCTACCCCATTACCAACCTATATACACTAGTGCAATGTATGCACTTGTGCCGTGCCAGGAGGCAGGGCACGGCCGTGTCGAGCACGGTGCTCACCGTGTGCTTGTCACGCTCGAGCACACACACACGCACGGCCACGGCCATTTTCTTCGTGTTGCCGTGCACCACACACGCACACACACTCCTCTGCACCCATCCCCGTTTTCCTAGGCACGCGTGAGGAGAAGAGATCGGCCGCATCCGAGCTGGCCAACCGGCGGACGAGCAGGGCGATGATGCCCTTCTGCTTCCCCTCTCTCCCTCGTTTCTCATCCCTCTCATCATCACTCGTTGCTGAGACACGCGGGAGACCGAGGCCGCGCTCGATACCGCCATGCTGGCCAACCAGCGCGCGCGCTTGCCACTCACTGCCCGAACCGCCTCTCTGCCCGTTGCTAGCGCGAGATAAAACCCTACCCCGAGCACACCACCGTGCCATTCCACCCCCTCTCACTTCCCTCTCCACTTCCTCTCTCGTGTTCTCCCTCTCTCTGGACTTCTGTGCACCGTGAACGGCGTGCACTCGTCGTCGGCCACCGGCATCCACCCGCACCCCTCTCTGACCATCGCCACCCTTTTTCATCAACCCTAGGTGAGGAATCCATCCCCGACGCCGTTGCTAGGGTTCCGTCTCGCTCGCGAGCTCCGCGGGGAAGACGATGAATCTCGGCCGTCCGATGCCAGATCCACGGTCACCTTTGAAAGATCTTGCGTCTAATCATGGCTGTCGATCTCCAGATCGACGGTGACTTGCCGTTTCGCTGGCGCGCGTAGCCGCGCAGGCCAAATCTGCTTGCTGGGCCTAGCACAGTAGCAGATCTGGCCCATTTAGTGTTTTATTCCTAGGATTTAATCTTTTCTGTTAATGCCTGTTTCTGGTGTATTAGTTTTAGTCAAAATAAAATACCTAGATCTAACACTAGTTCAAACCAAAAATCACAGAAGTAACTATATAAGTTTGGAACCACCTCCAACTTGCAGATCTGGAAAATAATATTTTGTGTGTTCATGAAAAATATTGCTCTGGAACTGGTCAGAATCAGTATTTTATTCATAACTCACATTATATTGATCTAAAAATCATGAATCAAATTGTTTTGGAAAGCTCTTGACAGTAGCTTACACTATAAATTTACCCCATGTGATTTGGTTGCCCAGAACAAAAGTTGTTTGCATGTGTAAATTATGGCAGTGAGCATTTTGTGCATTTTTGATAATTTCTGTGAAGATAATTTTTGAGCAAACTCAATTGTGATAGTTTCTAATTATATCAGAGAGAAAAACCCTAGTTTTGCAAGTTTGTTTGCTTAGCAGAAATCTCTAGGTTGAATAAAAGATGAAAATGTTGTTTCTGCCACTTAAAAACTGAAGTTAATTTAATTGCCTTGTTAATTAAAATTGTGTTTGTGCCGAAAATAAGTTGTTTTGATACTGTTGTTTGCTTGATAGAGGTGTTTGACTTGTTAGTATATGTTAGTACTGTTAGTGTCTGGTGCTAAAATAGTTTGGAGTTTAATTAGGACTGTTAGAATTGTGTTAGTGAATTTCTAGCCAAATAATTGACCTTGTGAGTGTTGCTTGATAATTAAGACAAGTTAAATAATGTTTTTAGCTTAGTATTAGCTACTGGTTAATTAAGTTTGTTAATTGTGCTTAGCCTTGCATGCTTGCAAAAGTCCCTAAAAAGTTGACTAATCTCTACTTTAACCATACCCTTATAAAATGAATAAGTATGGTGATTGTAACATGATTTGTTAAACTTTAATCTTGTGTTTGTTTGTTGCTTGTTAGTTCTGCTTGATGATTGTTTTGTTAGGATACTTTGTTGTATGTTGATTGTGTTCTTTTATTTTTGCGACGCTAGAAACTCACGAGGAGGATTTATTTGCTGAGGGATTTTGTGGAAACTGTGTTGATCAACAAGTCCAGGGACTAACCACTGAGCAAGGCAAGCCATCTCAAAAGTTTGCAACTGTTTTACCCACATGTTTTACTACTGTTTTACATATTTTATGGCATTATATACTGGTTATAGACACCCAAATATTCTGGATCTATATTCCAGACCCATAGCAAAATTATAGGATACCCTACCCACACACCTACTTACTAGCTTCAGGCAAGATGAAATTCTAGGTTGGACACCCTTGTGTTGTTTTTTTGGAAAAACAAAGTGTTTTATGAAAAACCCTCTTAGGAAGGTGGGACCCTGCCTGGTGGTATGGAGATCTGGAGTATCGGAGAAGTGTTTTTCTAAAAACGATACATAACCTAGTCTTCGCTGGACAGTCTTACCGTACAATCACATTACTCCAAAATGGGCACGGGGCTTAATGGAAGCTTGTCTGTATTAGCATGGGATTATACCTCAAGTAGCATAAGGGTTAGAGTCCCTTCATCCAAATGTCGCCAGGAGAGTAAAACGGGACATACAAAGAGGAGGATTAAGTTTACCTCCCGGTGGCAACAGTTGGGTCTCCTGCCATGGCGGTGTGATGCCTAGGGATAACCGGATCGAGACGGCTAGCTCACTCTGTGCCGGGGAGAACAAACCCACTGAAGAGGTAGTCCTATACTAGCATAGACATAGTGGAAGTTAGGATTGGTCATCTGATGTGTGCATGCTGTCCAGAACAGTCCGTGGTTGATTCACGGCAGATGTACTAGATCTTGTGGTGAAAGTGTACACACTCTGCAGAGTCAAAACTATTCGAATAGCCGAGTACTCGGTCATGGACAGCTGAAAGGCCATGTAGCTAGTATTGTGTCGATGTTTTCAAAATGGTGTGTGTGATCAGATGATAGTGAGTACTTGAAAGTACTGGAATGATATGGAATGATCATACCTTTGAGGTACAGTGGTAAAGAAGGAAAAAAACTTCGGAGGTGCCTTAGTACCAAGAAGTTCTGCAAAGAAAAGTATTTTACAAAACCCCTCGAAGATACATGATATCTAAGAGAGAGCTATACCTATTTTAGACATCTTTTGAAGTATCTTTTTCAATAAAGATATAGAGATGTCAAGCATACCATGGTGGACCCTGCATCCACCATGGATATTAAAACCCTACTTATATCCTACCTACCACAGCCATACCAGCATATCTGCATCTATACTAGCTTGTTTTTGAGTAGAGCTTGCGAGTACATTCAAAAGTACTCATATTGGTTTTGTCCCTGGATATTGTCGTATCCAGACTACTACCCGAGGAGTATCAGGAGGAGACTGTTGAGGAGGAAGGCATCGTCGACGACTACTCGAACTAGGACGTCTCCCGGCCAGCCACCTGTAGGTTCTAAAGGCATTGACATGGGTTCTATCGCGTTCTGATGAGACTTCCACTATGTTAGTTAATTCCTGCCCTGCGTGGCAGATGCTTAAGACTCGGTCATGTGACCGTTTATTGTGAGACTATTTGTATTCGTGTAATGGATGTTGTAATCTGATTTACCAACTCTAAGTATGTTGTTCACGACGACTGATCATGGGATCGTGAATGTATGCATGCTGGCGTTCCTGGAATGTTAGTCTGGGGCCCCACAGAGTTGGTATCAGAGCCATCCTCACCATACGAGACCTTATTTAGAATGGGCGTTAGATAGAGGCCAAAAAGCTATTTTCTAAAAATAAAACCCGGAGATGACTAAGTATTAAAAATACTTCGTATGCTCTCTCCCAATTTCTATTTTTAACTATACTTGCATTAAGCTATGTTTTATATACTCTAAAATTTTGCGCACTGTTCACTAACTAAAACCAAACTTAAAATTTTGTAGATGGCTTTCGTCTACACCGAGTCTCTGCAGTTGGGGACTGAGCCTTTGTCATCTTTTCATTTCGAGAAGGAGCTGGTCGAGATGACCAAGATCCTTGGTCGGCCACTTCCCGAGTTGAGGGGAGGGTTGATCGACGGTGCTAGTAGAGAGTTGTCCTGGATAGTGGAGTGCACTATCCGTCCACCTCTGACGGCGCCGACTGCACCTACCCACTCTTTTCGGCTGATCGACTGCTCCTGGAGTGACAGGGCTGTTCGTATCATCCAGCAGACGATTGCGCGTCTGGCCTACCTGTTCGACTACCGTTTCTTGGGCACCCGGTTCGAGCTGTACAGGAGGCGCGGTGAGGATGGAGCACCCGTTCCTTACCCGTACGCTCAGAACAGTTTGGGCTCTCACTTCGACGACTTGGAGTACCTCCTGCACCGTACCCAGCACAGCCTCCGCACACTGCGTGTGGAGAACGACACCCTGGTCGAGCAGAACCGCACCTTAGAGAGGCAGTTGCGCACCACTAGACTTGCCCGCACTCACCTTTGTGCGAAGAAGGAGGGACTTCAGTCGGCCAACATCATCCTTCGTGACCGGCTGAAAACAGCTAGAGAGACCGTTGCCACTCCTGACTCGAGGATCGAGGAGTTGGAGGAGGAGAATGCCGAGCTCCGCAAGGAGAACGCCAACCTCCTTCCCGACGACGACATCACGTCCGATGGTATGGACATGAGTGAGTCAAGTGACCAGGAGGACGACGACCTCGCAGGAGACGAGGAGGAGGATCCCGAGGAGCTCCTCTTCGAGGATGAGGAGTAGACCTCTCTACCTTAGGGCGTAGGAGTAGTATTCTGTAGTAGGATTGCGATGTCCCCACGGATCGCTTGTTTTGTATGGTTCTGAGTGAAACCATGTTTGATGTATTTTGGTATGCTACTCTGTATGCTTGTGAAACTTGATGCTATGATGACTTATGCTAGTGTTTGGTGCTTTGTTTCACGATCGTTCTTGTTTACTTCTAGCCTATCCTTTCTGTTTTCTGCTTAACCCCCGCTTCGCAAGCCATTCCTTTTTGTCCCTGTCTCATATCCATTTTTCCTTCAGCATGGCTCGAGATCCACCACCACCAACCGAGCTGACTATGGCTCAACTCCTTGCCGTGGTGATGGAAGACCGAGAAGCTGCTCGTGCTGAGCGCACGGCCACTCTTGCGACTTTGCAGCATTTGGCCCAACTTGGCAACAATAACCAAGGGGCAATGCCAACAACGAGGGTCATTCCAAACTGAAGGATTTCCAAAACACGAACCCACCAGTGTTCTCCAAGATCACTGAACCTCTTGATGCGGACGACTGGCTCCGCACCATTGAAAACAATCTGGAGGTTGCCGCTGTAAGCGAAGAGGGCAAGGTCATGTATGCCACTCACTTTCTCTCTGGACCAGCACGGACTTGGTGGGAATCTATCAAGGCCGTTACACCTGTTGACCACGTTTTCACTTGGGAGGAGTTCACGACCAAGTTCCGGAAGCGCCACATTCCTACCGGTGTCGTGAACATCGTGAGGGATAAATTCCTAAAGCTGAAGCAAGGAGGCATGCCAGTGGGGAAATACTTTGAGGAGTTCACCACTTTGTCTCGTTATGCTCCCAGTGATGTGGACACGCAGGATAAGAAGAAGGAGAGATTTCTGAACGGACTGCATGATGAGCTGCAGTGTGTTCTGGTTATCATGCCTTTTCAAGACTTGGAGTCTCTGGCTGACGCTGCTATCATGATGGAGCACAAACGCCAGCTTGCTTTTGAAAACCGCAAGAGGAAAATGATGCAGCAGCCGGGAAGCTCTAGTTTCCCAAGGCCTCGTTCTGCACCACCGGCGAGACCACCACTACCACCTTTGAGGGCACCAGCCTTTGCACCGCGTCCCAACTTTCATATGGGTCCTAGGCCAAGCTATCCCAACCGCACCTTCAACGGGCCGCGTCCTGGTGGAAATGTTCCTGGTAATACTTTCGCCAACCGTGGTCCCGCTCCTGCACCAAGACCTGCCACTACCTGCTTGTCCTGTGGAAAAGGCGGGCATTTCTCTCGTGAATGTATGCATGTTGGCGTTCTTGGACTGTTAGTCTAGGGGCCCCACAGAGTTGGTCACAACCCAAAATTTGGTTAGTCTTCTCTAACCAATAATTCAAATAGCCAAAATTGAAACCAACAAAAACATTTCAAAAATTGGTTGTTTGGTGTGATGTGGTGATTTTGTTTCTTGACTTGAGATGATGATCTTGTGTGTTAATAACTTAGGTGTGATTTGTTTGCTTGTCTGAAAAGTGAGGCCAAACAAAATAGAGCTCAACACTTAAACAAAAATCCTAAAAATTCAAAAACCTAGTTCAAAACCCTAGAAAAACCTTTTCTGGATACTGTATTTGGAGCCAGAATTAAGGAACCTATGATGATTCTATAATTTTGATTTCTGCTATGGTATTGAAGTATTGTGTTTATACTTCACAGTAAAACCAAGAAATTTCATGTTGAGGTTGCTTATGATGATGTTATCATGCTCTCAACTTGCTATGAAATATCAGGACAGAAAGATAGTTTCAACATACCTTTTCTATCTATTTAATTTTCCTTTCTAGAATTCTTTTCTGGATGAATTTCTCTTATGCCATCCATATTTGGTGTGAATACTGATTTATAAATATCATTTCACTCAATTTGTAATTTTCTAAGGCCATGTTTGCATCTGGTGAACATAGCTACTCTGTAACAGATTTCTAGGAATTAGAATTTTTCTAAGTCTGAAAACTGAATATTTATGAAACTGTCAATTTTGGCCGAATTCAAATTTGGTCGATTTTGTGGTTCAAACCTTTTCCAAAACCCCATCTTAGCCTAGCCCATTACCAACCTATCTACACTAGTGCAATGTATGCACTTGTGCCGTGCCAGGAGGCAGGGCACGGCCGTGTCGAGCACGGTGCTCACCGTGTGCTTGTCACGCTCGAGCACACACACACGCACGGCCACGGCCATTTTCTTCATGTTGCCATGCACCACACACGCACACACACTCCTCTGCACCCATCCCCGTTTTCCTGGGCACGGGCGAGGAGAAGAGATCGGCCGCATCCGAGCTAGCCAACCGGCGGACGAGCAGGGCAATGATGCCCTTCTGCTTCCCCTCTCTCCCTCGTTTCTCACCCCTCTCGTCATCACTCGTTGCTCAGACACGCGGGAGACCAAGGCCACGCTCGATACCGCCAAGCTGGCCAACCAGCGCGCGCGTCGCCACTCACTGCCCGAACCGCCTCTCTGTCCGTTGCTAGCGCGAGATAAAACCCTACCCCGAGCACACCACCATGCCATTCCACCCCTCTCACTTCCCTCTCCACTTCCTCTCTCGTGTGCTCCCTCTCTCTGGACTTCTGTGCACCCTGAACGGCGTGCACTCGCCGTCGGCCACCGAGAGGAGGCAACGATGGTTGCCGACGTTTCTTTGCCCTATTCTTCGCCATTGTTGGCCTAGCCGCACGCCCTGGTCCGAGAACACGTGGTTGACACCCTCTCTCCTTCTCGTTTGCTCTCAGGTTGACTACGCCGTCCGAGAGCCGAGCAGAGCAACCACGGCCACCTCGACACCGCCAGGTTCACCGACGAGCTCATGGACAAGTTCTGCGCCACCCCTCGACTCCGGCATCCACCCGCACCCCTCTCTGACCATCGCCACCCTTTTTCATCGACCCTAGGTGAGGAATCCATCCCCGACGCCATTGCTAGGGTTCCGTCTCGCTCGCGAGCTCCGCGGGGGACGATGAATCTCGGCCGTCCGATGCCAGATCCACGGCCACCTTTGAAAGATCTTGCATCTAATCCTGGCTGTCGATCTCCAGATCGACGGTGACTTATCGTTTCGCCGGCGCTCGCAGCCGCGCAGGCCGAATCTGCTTGCTAGGCCTAGCACAGTAGCAGCTCTGGCCCATTTAGTGTTTTATTCCTAGGATTTAATCTTTTCTGTTAATGCCTGTTTCTAGTGTATTAGTTTTAATCAAAATAAAATACCTAGATCTAAAACTAGATCAAACCAAAAATCACAGAAGTAACTATATAAGTTTCGAACCACCTCCAGCTTGCAGATCTGGAAAATAATATTTTGTGTGTTCATGAAAAATATTGTTCTGCAACTGGTTAGAATCGGTATTTTATTCATAAATCAAGTTATATTGATTTAAAAATCATGAATCAAATTGTTTTGGAAAGCTCTTGACAGTAGCTTCCACTAGAAATTTACCCCATGTGATTTGGTTGCCCATAACAAAAGTTGTTTGCATGTGTAGATTATGGCAGTGAGCACTTTGTGCATTTTTGATAATTTCTGTGAAGACAATTTTTGAGAAAACTCAATTGTGATAGTTTCTAATTATATCAGAGAGTAAACCCTAGTTTTGCAAGTTTGTTTGCTTAGCAGAACTCTCTAGGTTGAATAAAAGATGAAAATATTGTTTCTGCCACTTAAAAACAGAAGTTAATTTAATTGCCTTGTTAATTAAAATTGTGTTTGTGCCGAAAATAAGTTTTTTTGATACTGTTGTTTGCTTGATAGAGGTGTTTGATTTGTTAGTATATGTTAGTACTGTTAGTGTCTTGTGCTAAAATAGTTTGGAGTTTAATTAGGACTGTTAGAATTGTGTTAGTGAATTTCTAGCCAAATAATTAACCTTGTGAGTGTTGCTTTATAATTAAGACAAGTTAAATAATGTTTTTAGCTTAGTATTAGGTACTGGTTAATTAATTTGTTAATTGTGCTTAGCCTTGCATGTTTGCAAAAGTCTAAAAAGTTGACTAATCTCTACTTTAACCATACCCTTATAAAATGAATAAGTATGGTGATTGTAACATGATTTGTTAAACTTTAATCTTGTGTTTGTTTGTTGCTTGTTAGTTGTGCTTGATGATTGTTTTGTTAGGATACTTTGCTGTATGTTGATTGTGTTCTTTTATTTTTGCGACACTAGAAACTCACGAGGAGGATTTATCTGCTGAGGGATTTTGTGGAAACTGTGTTGATCAACAAGTCCAGGGACTAACCACTGAGCAAGGCAAGCCATCTCAAAAGCTTCCAACTATTTTACTCACATGTTTTACTACTGTTATACATATTTTATTGCATTATATACTGGTTATAGACACCCAAATATTCTGGATCTATATTCTAGACCTGTAGCAAAATTATAGGATACCCTACCCACACACCTACCTACTAGCATCAGGCAAGATGAAATTCTAGGTTGGACACCTTGTGTTGTTTTTGGAAAAACAAAGTGTTTTATGAAAAACCCTCTTAGGAAGGTGGGACCTTGCCTAAGTGGTGGTTTGGAGATCTGGAGTATCGGAGAAGTATTTTTCTAAAAACGACACATAACCTAGTCTTCGCTGGACAGTCTTACCGTACAACCACATTACTCCAAAATGGGCACGGGGCTTAATGGAAGCTTGTCTGTATAAGTATGGGATTATACCTCAAGTAGCATAAGGGTTAGAGTCCCTTCATCCGAAATGTCGCCAGGAGAGTGAAACGGGACATACAAAGAGGAGGATTAAGTTTACCTCCCGGTGGCAACAGTTGGGTCTCCTGCCATGGTGGTGTGATGCCTAGGGATAACCGGATCGATACGGCTAGCTCAATCGGTGCCGGGGAGAACAAACCCACTGAAGAGGTAGTCCTATACTAGCATAGACATAGTGGAAGTTAGGATTGGTCATATGATGTGTGCATGCTGTCCAGAACAGTCCGTGGTTGATTCACGGCAGATGTACTAGATCTTGTGGTGAAAGTGTACACACTCTGCAGAGTCAAAACTATTCGAATAGCCGAGTCCTCGGTCATGGACAACTGAAAGGCCATGTAGCTAATATTGTGTCGATGTTTTCAAAATGGTGTGTGTGATCAGATGGAAGTGAGTACTTGAAAGTACTGGAATGATATGGAATGATCGTACCTTTGAGGTACAGTGGTAAAGAAGGAAGAAAACTTCGGAGGTGCCTTAGTACCAAGAAGTTATGCAAAGAAAAGTATTTTAAGAAAAGTATTTTACAAAACCCCTCGAAGATACATGATATCTAAGAGAGAGCTATACCTATTTTAGACATCTTTTGAAGTATTTTCAATAAAGATATAGAGATGTCAAGCATACCATGGTGGACCCTGCAGCCACCATGGATATTAAAACCCTACTTATAGCCTACCTACCACAGCCATACCAGCATATCTGCATCTATACTAGCTTGTTTTTTAGTAGAGCTTGCGAGTACATTCAAAAGTACTCATATTGGTTTTGTCCCTGGATATTGTCATATCCAGACTACTACCCTGAGGAGTATCAGGAGGAGACTATTGAGGAGGAAGGCTTCGTCGATGACTACTCGAACTAGGACGTTTCCCGGTCAGCCGCCTGTAGGTTCTAAAGGCGTTGACATGGGTTCTACCGCGTTCTGATGAGACTTCCGTTGTGTTAGTTAATTCCTGCCCTGCATGGCAGATGCTTAAGACTCGGTCATGTGACCGTTTATTGTGAGACTATTTGTATTCGTGTAATGGATGTTGTAATCTGATTTACCAACTCTAAGTATGTTGTTCACGACGACTGATCATGGGATCGTGAATGTATGCATGCTGGCGTTCCTGGACTGTTAGTCTGGGGGGCCCACATTGTACCCACATGTCATAGAGGTGAGAAGGTAGGTGGGCAACTGTGTAAAGGGAACAAGTGAATGGTAGTATTTAATATGTACAGAGTTTTGTATCAGGAAATAAATGCCAAATACCAAAAAGTAGAGCACAAATCACAAAGCAGGAACTAGTGGTGCACTAGTAGGGAATAGCTAATTGGCAACGTGCCACTTTTGCCAACTGGCAAAATTGGCACGTTGCCAGTACTGCGCTGCTGCTATTTTTACTGGCAACATGCGGAATCACGCGTTGCCAGTACTAAAATTAGTAGCAACGTTCCCCGTGTTACACGTTGCTACTTACGGATTTACCAGCAACGAGCTTGCTAGCCACACGTTGCTATCTCAATTGTGAATAACAGAACCACAAATAGTGATAATTGCTTAATAGCACATGACACAATAATCAATATTAAGTAGTAATACACACAATAATCAATATTAAGCAGTAATACACACAATAATCAATATTAAGCAGTAAAATATAATATGACACAATAATCAACCGAAAGAGATAGATAGCACATAACTTATTATTTCAAGTCTCGAATTACATAGATAGCACATGCTTAAGACTCGATACCGCTAATAGATAGCACATAACTTATTCCTAACTATCTAGTAGCTAGTCACTTAGGGTCTCGATCATCTCAGTCGGATCATGATCCTCAGACTCGGAACTGGAAGAGTTTTTTGGGGCCCTATACATGAAGTAGGTCTCGCCATGCACATTGTCGAGAAAGAAAGAGCACCTCTCAGCAGGTTGCATGTCGTAGCGAGCTACAAGTTCAGTCCAACGAGCGCCATTGAAATATGTCCGGCGCGGCTCGTTGTTGCACAAAACGGTGAAGCTCCGAGTGGGCACTGTCATCTGGACCAGGTTGACATCAAATGTCCTGTGGTCACTAATCAGAACGCCCACATGCTCCAAGAAGTCACGTCTAGCCCTGCACGGGATGATCTGAGAAAAAGAACAACTGAACATTAGTGTTATTATAAGGATAGAATAATGCAACAGTCTAATCAATGACAAAAAAGGTGCCTCATATAAATGAAAGTGCACATCAGGAACTTCCAAGTGTCGGAACTGAAGGATCAAGAGAAATGTATAACCAATATTATTATACATGCCAGTAGGTCATTTAGACCAACACTCGAAATGATAATGCACAAGAGTCTAATCATTGGCACAATCAATGGAACAAGCACACACGATGAAAGTAAATTAACAAAATTGTCAGGATATAGTGCATAAAAAGGTGCCTCATACATATCAGTGCCAAACCAAGAAAAAAAGAGTTCCCACAAGACCACGTACTAATACAAATACTTCAAATTGTATATAGTACAAGGTATTGTAGATACTCTCCTTTCCTTTAACATGACATCGTTTAAATCATCGGCACATGGAACAAGATAATAGACCATTTAGCAAAGATCATACATAAAAAGGTGCCTCATATGAAGAGTGCACATCAAGAACTTCCAAGTGTCGGAACTAAAGGACCAAGAGTAGTATAATCATTGGCACAACTAACTCTACACAAATTCTACACATCGAAGAAGAGACGACAAAAGGAAAAACAAGGGGAAAACATACCATTCTGGTGTCAACCTCCTGTGGGAGAACAACGCGAAACTTCTTGAACATACAATCGGGGTAGCCACAATCCTCACACATATGCAACATTTGCTACAACATAGTGTACGATTAGTCGAAATACAACATAGAGTACGATGAAACTTCCAACTCTAATACATCACGATGAACATCTATCTTAAGCTAAGATACAATCATCTAGTGAATCTAAATAAAATAACAACTGCGATAAAAATCGCAACTAAGGTAACAACGGATCCAATTGCATAATGAAACCAAGCCTCATTATCAATGGCATATCTTCTGATCTTTCTAATCTTCAACCGGTCTTCATCCATCTTGATCTTGTTATCATAAATGACATCGGCAACATGCAACTCTAATACCATTTTCTTTTCTTCAAGTTTTTTCAATTTTTCTTTCAACTCATGATTTTCCTCTTCAATAACATCTAACCGCCTAGCAACCAATTGCAAATCGGTCGGCACATCCGGCTCAACTACGGAACCCTAAATAAAAAATCTATGTCAACTTTTATCCGCATGATTTTTTGGACACACGAACTAAAATTACTAATTTATATAGAGAATATACCACGTCCGAATAATCATCGACGTAAGAGCGGCCGTCTTTGGGTATCAAAACCATCGTGAAACTACATATATAACAAACAATGCACTCTAAGTTAATTGCATTTCATACACATAAACATTCACCGGCGCGCGAAAGAAACGATAATGGGGGAGAAATCATACCTCGAGCGCCCGAGAGGCACTGCGTGGCTGCGGCGGCGTGGACGGCGACCTCGAGCCCGCCGAGCTGAGGCGACGGTGACCTCTAGCGCGAGTGGAGGGGACGGCGAACTCGATCAATTGACGATGCGGCGGGCGAGCGAGTGGATGCGGCGGGCGAGTGGATGGACGGCGCGCGAGCCTGCTGCGGCGGCGGCGCGAGCGGAGGCGAGACGTCCAGCCGCGCTGTCGGAACGAATGAAGTGGAGAAGAAAACCTAGCGGCATGGATGCGGCCGAAGAGGTCGATCCAGATCTAAATAAACAGAGAATAGCAACGTGCAAAACAGGCGCGCGTTGCCATTACGGACTGGCAACGCTCGGCATGTTTGCGCGTTGCCAGTAGGCACATATTGGCAACGTGTGCACTGGGGGCGCGTTGCCACTACCTAGATACTGACAGCGAACCATTTATCCAAACGTTACTAATATTTAAGCCGATGCCCCGCGGGCATGTAAATAATACTGGCAACGTTCCGTCCTTCCCGCACGTTGTCAATAATGCACTTGTAGCAACACGTCCTTTGTCGGCACGTTGCTAAGTTTTAGTAGCAACGTGTACGGAGGCCCGCACGTCGCAAACCAAGTGTTGCCAATAGGTTATTCCCTACTAGTGGTGCATGCATGCCCGGTAAGGCGCCGTTCCGCCAAAAAATCCGCGTTGCAATATCAATTTGCTTTTCTGGAGCACCTACATGGCCACATTTGCACTAGCCTTTTCACTAGTTGGTTTGACCGTTCAACAAAAAGGAAAGATGAATGCTGGCCTTCTTCGAGTTTCTTCTTAGTAAAAAAGTTCCTCCTTCTCGCTCAATTTCGGTTTTGGAAGAAGATAGGAACGAGTCACTGCCAGGTGTTCTTGGTCGTTGATACACTAATAACCAACTACGTTAATTAACTTATAGTGCGCATTTATTTTTAATTTCCATATGGAGAGAACGCTATCTTCAATCCATAGTGTCATCTTTCTCTTATAATGACATTAGTTATACTTCCTTCAATATCGAGTTCATCCAAAACCTATGTCTGATCCCGTCCAATGGTAGGTTTAATTTTTCAAGGACAAACAACCAAAAGTTGCTGCCATCACATTAAGATTGGATAGAAGAGTTTTACAACAGGCTCAAGGCCCGATCGTCCAATAGCAGGTTTAATGAGCACGACAGACCAATCCACTTACTTTGACAGCAAGCTCTCGTTCCGGGACATCCCATAGCACCCCTGCAGGCTGCAGCTCTTCCACCAGTTTCTGCAACACCATGTGGGAAGTGCCACCGTCGCTCACCGCTGACTTGGCCGCCTGCTGAGCCCAAGCGGCCCTCGCCCGCATTTTCCGCCCCTCCTCGCCCTCTGCGTCCATCAGCGTCCTCACCTTCTTCTCCACCTCCGTCCACTTGATCAGGACCGGAACGCCTCCAACCTTCACAACGTCCATCCTGACGCCCGCGCCAATGATGTCGGCGACGTGTTTCGCGTTGAGATGCTGGTCGGCCACGCTAGCACGGGCTTCCCCGCTGCGAGGCTCTCCATAACCGAGTTCCACCCGCAGTGGCTGACGAACCCTCCCACCGCAGTGTGAGCCAGCACGCTCCTCTGAGGGACCCACCCGCGGATGACGCGTCCTTGTGGCCCGACGTCCACCGGCGACGACCAGGTCTCGGACCGGACTGCCCAGAGGAAGGGGTGGCCGGACTGCACCAACCCGCGCGCCAGCTCGTCGAGCTGCTCGTCGAGGACGTGGGCCTGCGTGCCGAACGACACGTAGACCACCGGCTCCGACTGCTCGTTGAGCCAGGGGAGGCAGCCCTCGGGATCCTGCTCCTCGTCCTCCACCTCGCGCTGCATCGTCTCCGCCCTAGCGGCTAGAAGAAACAGCGGGCCGACCAGCCAGGCGCGGGCGTCCGGCTGGTAAAGCGACTCGAAGGCCGCTACGTAGTCCTCGTCCAGCGTGGCGAAGCTGTTGACCAGGACACCCCAGCTGCTCACGTCCGACTCGCTGACCTCCTCCATGATGAACTTGGACAGCGGGTCTTCCCTGTCAGTGATCCCATCAGGGACCTCCGCCTCCGTGATCCTCACGTGCTCCGGTATACGTTCCACGCGGAAACCACCGTTGCATCCTGGCAGTGTCAGTCCGCCTTCGAAGAGCGACTTGCATATGGCCATGGAGAAATAGGACATGCCGTGGAACACGACGCGGCGGACGCCGGCCTTGGCGGCGACGCGACGCGTAAACCCGAGGAAGAAGTCGGAGACGATGGCGAGCGGCAGAGACGGCGAAGAGAGCGACGCCATGAGCTCGGCGAAGGGTGATAGGGTACTACTAGGGTTTCTTCGATTAACACATCACAGAATTCCGAATACAAGCTTCGAATGGAAGTCAGAGGAAGGAGAAGAAGCTTGGGGCAGGGGAAAGAGAGAAGGGGACGGGGAGTAGAGCCAATTCGTCGTGATCCCAATGGATGAGCTTACAAGTCGTAAACGACCTTCCTATATGCTACTTGGTCCAGACGGTATCGGCGTAGCGCGAGTTGGGCTTGATGGGCCTCTTGGGCCTCATGTCCTTGTTGGGCTCCTCTCCTTCATCTAGGTACGCGTCAGGTGCCGATGGCGTAGCTGTAGGTACCCTGACACCCCTCCGTCCTTGAAAACCAGCTTGTCCCCAAGCTGGTGCCGCTGGAAACCTGCTGCGTAGTTCCTCCTTGTCTTCCCAAGTCGCCGAAGCTGAGTCACCAGTTGACCACTGTACCAAGACTTGCTCCACAGTTTTGTTCGCCTTCTTTCTCCACCGGTGAGCCAAGGTCTTGACAGGCACAGCAAAAACATCAGTATCACCAGGGAGAACAGATGAAGCAGTCATACCAGAGGAAAGTGCGCGTCGCAGCAGGGAGACGTGGAAAACAGGGTGGACAGTAGAGCCTGCTGGTAGATCGATCCTGTAAGCGACGTCGCTAATCTTGGCCATCACTCGGAAAGGACCAAAGTACTTGAAGATCAGTTTATGATTGGCTCGCGGCACGACAGAAGACTGGATGTAGGGCTGAAGCTTCAGAAACACCTGATCATTGACTTTGAATTCCATGAAAGTCCTATTCTTGTCAGCATATTGCTTAATCAACTCCTGGGCTCGCAAGAGATGTTGTCGCAGGAGGTCATGGACAACACGACGTTCAGATAGCCGTTCTTGCACATTGGAAACGACGCACTCTCCTGGTGCTTCAATTCCCCAATGCCTCGGCTCATGTCCATATAAGACCACGAACGGCGACGAGTTCAGTGTTGAATGAAAACTGGTGTTATACCAGTATTCCGCCATAGAAATCCACTGGCTCCACTTTTTTGGACAAGAATGTATGAAACACCGGAGATACGTTTCGACACACTGATTCAAGCGCTCAGTTTGACCGTCAGTAGCAGGATGGTAAGCAGTGCTCATTTTCAGCTCTGTGCCAATAGCCTTGAAAAGATCCTGCCAGAAATGACTAGCAAACACTGGATCCCTATCAGAGACGATGGAATCAGGCAGCCCATGCAACTTGAAGATATTTTCCACAAACAATGCAGCTACTTTGGAGGCTGTATACGGATGCGACATTGGTATGAAATGCCCATACTTAGAGAAAGTATCCACCACCACCAACAGACAATTGTAAGGACCTGATTGTGGTAGCCCTTCCACAAAATCAAGTGCTATGTGCTGCCATGGAGGAAACGGAACCGGTAATGGCTTCAGCAAACCTGGATATTTGACGCGCTCCGGCTTTGCTTGCTGACAGATTTGACAAAATTGCACCCATCCCTTAATTTGCCTCTTCATGCCTGGCCACACAAACAAATTTTTGATGCGTTTGTAAGTGACCGGAGCTCCAGAATGCCCACCCAAAGAGCTACTATGAAAGGCAGCGAAAATTCTAGTTTGCAACTCCAGATTGGTGCCAAGCCAGATCTTTCCCTTGTGACGAATCAATCCATCAGTCAGTGTAAACTGAGGGATAGAGTTCTTGTCAATGACCAAAGCTTCCAACAGTTTCTGAGCTTTGGCGTCTCGTGTATAACCTGCAGAGATTTTTGACAACCACATGGGTTGGCATGTTGAAATAGCTGCCACCAAAGCTGTTTCTTCATGGTTCTTTCGGGACAGAGCATCAGCGGCTGCATTAGACTTGCCTTGGTGGTACAGGATTTTGTAACGCAGGCCCAACAATTTAGAAAAAGCCTTTTTCTGCCAAGGCGTGCTTAATCTCTGTTCCTCCAGATGCACCAGACTGCGCTGATCAGTTTTAATAATGAACTCAGCATGTAGCAGATAAGATCTCCAATGTTCCATGATACGTCCAAAACGTATCTATAATTTTTGATTGTTTCATGTTAATATTATGCTTTTGACACTTGTTTTTATATTAAGTTTATGATTTATTTGGACTAACCTATTAATAGTTGCAAAAGTGCACAATGTTCTTGTTTTACTCTTTGATGTGTAGGAATTATCAAAAATACAAGAGGAAACCTTGTTGGAGTCGAATTGGGACTTTCCTGAAATCTGTCTGAAAACTCTTTTTGAAGATTGTCACGTACCGGACAGAAGACGACGTCAAACGGAAAAAGTCTAGTCGCGAAAGTTGCAGGGAATTTTCTCCTAATGGATCTGGACTTAAAATTCGGCCCAATCGGAGTCCGGACGCGCCAGATATCGCCGTCCCATGCAACCCTAGATGGGATGACGGGAATCCGAGAAGCTATATAAAGGGAGGAAAAAGGTCGTGGCCAAGACCTCATACCCACGAATTTCCAGCCGCCAAAGCCACGTTTTTGCCTCCCCCATGGACCTCATCTCCATGGGGGAGGGCTCCCAAGAAGCCATGAAGGAAGAGGGCTAAGGGGCGGCGCTCCCCCTTGTTGCCGGCGGCGCGGGAGGAGCTTCCCGCACCACCGCCGGCGCCGGCGCCGCCCTGCGCCTCTCGCTGCCCTCTCCGCCGTCTTCACCGCCATCTCCACCGCCAACTCCTCCTTGTATACAGTGGTTCATCCTCCCACAAACCTCTGTACCGCTCTATGTAAATAGGGTTGGACATAAAGCTCGAAGCTCGTCAAGCATAACGAGCACTCGTTAGCTCGACTCGTTTAGCTCGACTCGATTTTACTAACGAACCGAGCCAAGCATCAATTTTAGCTCGTTAACGTTAACGAGTTAAACGAGCGAGCCGACGAGGCTCGTCAGCTTCTCGTTAAGCTCATTAATTTGGAGCCCATCTTACCAAGTCAGCCAAATCAACCTAATCCGCCCTAAGCCTAGTCAAGACTTTCATAATTTTGTATAGGAGCGACCGAGTGAGACCTATGACACCGAATATCCTTCTGACTCCTCATCTTGTGAACTTCTCAAAGACTTGCAGCGGCGACGCCTAGGATTTTTAACTTCAGTTCAACTTCTTAACGAGGATTAACGAGTAGCGTGCATGTAACGAACAGAGCCGAGCTTTATTTTTAGCTCGTTAAGAATAACGAGCTTAACGATCCGAGCCTTAATGATCACGATCCTTAACGAGCCGAGCCTTAACGAGCCGAGCAGCTCGTTAGTCCACCCCTATATGTAAACATGGTGTTTGATGCTATAAGTTATTATCCTATGATCTATGTCATGTTTGCGTAGTTTATTTGTCTTTTGATTGAATGGTTGAATGTCTTTGATTCATTCGAGTTGTATGTTGATATGGTACTGTCCTTTGGTGTCCATTATATTTGTGCGCGCATGGATCAAACACCCTAGGGTTAGTAGTATTTGTAAACGAAGGGGGTAGGCCTTCCGGAGTGACAGAAACCTGAGGACTCGAACCGGTTAGTTACACGTATGGGAGTATGAGGATCATGAACTTAAGGCTATGGTTGGGGAAACCTTAATGCATTGTTAGTACTCGCGGATGCTTGCTAACAATCCAATCATATAGTACTTGAGTAGTGGAGTGCATGTATATTTAGCCTCTTCCACATAGAAAACTGCATCGAAGACAATGAACCCGATATCTTCACTCATTAATCTTGGACAAAGCCATCACAATTACCACCACTTTTCCACACTCATGGTACTGTTAGTTTATGATTACTTAGTATACTTTATTGCTGCAGCACTAATATTTACTTTCTTGTATTTATTATCTCGCAAAGCTATCTCTCATACCCGTATTATTACTCTAGTATTATTTTCTAGATAAAGTAAACGCTTAGTGTGCATAGAGTTGTATCAGTGGTTGATAGAATTTGAGAGAATACTTATCCTACCTTTAGCTCCTCGTTGGTTCGACACTCTTACTTATCGAAAATGCTACACGCGATCCCCTATACTTGTGGGTTATCATTCCACTGCTAACAAAATAGCCAGATACTCTTTTTCGTATGTAGACAGCCCACTACTGCGTGGACCCAATGGTTTGCTCAAGTAAGCAACTGGATGCCCACCTTGCCACAAAACTGCCCCAATGCCCTTATTACTTGCATCCGTTTCGATGATGAAGGTTTGATTCAAATCAGGGATGGCCAAAATAGGGGTCGTCATCAAGGACTTCTGCAGGAGGAGGAATGCTTTGTTGGCTTTTGGAGTCCAAATAAACTGAGTCCCCTTTTTGAGGAGCTGTGTCAATGGTCTGGCAATCATGCCGAAATTCTCTACGAACTTTCTGTAATACCCTGCAAATCCTAAAATGTTGCGGAGCTCCTTGGCATTCTGTGGAACTTTCCAGTTTGCTATCTCTGCTATCTTCTCAGGATCTGTAGCAACACCAGCACCACTGATTATATGTCCAAGGTAGGCAAGGCTAGTCTGAGCAAAAGAGCATTTACTACGCTTGACTTGCCAACTGTCCTTCTTAAGGAACTCCAGCACCATAGCCAAATGCTGAAGATGATCTTCAAACGTCTTGCTATAAATCAGGATATCATCGAAGAAGACAAGCGCACACTTCCGCAGGATAGGTTGTCAAGTAGCATTCATGGCACCCTGAAAAGTAGCCGGTGCCCCTGCTAAGCCAAACGACATCACCTTGTATTCGTAGTGGCCGGAGTGAGTGTAGAATGCTGTCTTATGTTCTTCCCCCTCTGCAAGACGTATCTGGTGATAACCAGCTCTCAAATCAAGCTTGGAAAACCAGTGAGCTCCTGTTAGCTCATCAATAAGTTCATCAATGACAGGAATTGGGAATTTTCTTGGCACTGTCAAAGCATTAAGCCTGCGATAATCAATGCATAACCTCCATGTCAAATCTTTCTTCTGTACCAATATGGCTGGTGAAGCAAAGGAGCTGGTACTGTTTTGGATCACTCCACTTTTCAGTAATTCCATAACCTGACGTTCAATTTCATCTTTGTTTGCAGGAGAATGTCTGTACGGACGTATCTAGACTGGCTGAGCTCCTTCGATCAGTGGAATGCATGATCACATGATCTTTTAGGTGGAAACCCTGTAGGTTCACTGAAAACAGAGTCGAAACGATCAAGAATATCTTGTACCAACTGAGGTAGATCATCATTGTTGTCTGTGTCCTTAGCATCCAGAGGTCTGATAACCAGTAGTTGTTCAATGTCATTCTGATGTGATAGTCCAGACAACTGCTCGACTGTAATGGTGTTCAAGATTACTGCCTTGGCGCCCACGCCCTGTAAGAACACTTCTCGGCCATTATCAGTTATTTGCATACGTTTGCTTGGCCAGTCGATGTGCATTGGGCTATACTGGTACAACCAGTCTTGACCCAAAATGATGTCAAATACTCCCAGTTGTAACACCTTGAAATTTGACACAAATTCATGCCCCTGTGTAACCCAAGTACACTGGAGAGCTTCCTCAGTGCAACGAAGCTCTCTGTTATCTGCTACCTTCACTCGCACTGGTGCAGACAGACTTGTCACTTGTGGAAAATAGGCAAAAGAGACCTGTTGACAAATGAAGTTGTGCTGCCCGAGTCAACCAACAACAAAATGGGCTGTCCATTCAATGCTCCCTTCAGTTGCAGAATAGTTGGAGTGTTCTCTTCAGGAGCTAGCTTATCCGAAAGAGCTTGGAGAGAAATTGCACAAGCCAGTTCTTGTCGTGGATCCCCCTCGGCAGAATCTTCTTCCTCAAGCAGACCAAAAGCATCAGCCCCGATGAACTCCAGCAATTCTTCGACAATGTGCAGATGTATTGTTGCTGGGCATGTGTGATCCTTACCCCATTTCTCTCCACACTTGAAACAGAGCCCACGAGCTCTGCGAAAAGCCTTCAGAGTGGCCAATTTGTTGCTGTAGCTGGTGGCATCTTGACCACGTTTGTCTGTTGCTGTTTGAGCATGTGCATCAGGTAAAACACGAGCTGCCACTGGAACCATGGGTACTCTCGACCTACTGATCTGCCTGTACTGTGGTTGGCTGGTAGGAATGCTGTCCTGCACCTCTTCTTGCAGCAACGCCAGGGCACAAGCTGAATCCAGATCAGACGGCATTTGGACCATAACCACTGCTCGGATTTCATACTTCAAACCCTCGATGAACCGTGTCAAAAAATACAATGGATGAATTGCATCAAAATATGCCAAAAGATTGTTCATAACATTTTCAAACTGTACTATATATTCAGAAACTGAGCCTGTCTGTCTAAGGGAGTAAAACTTTCGTATGAGTAATTGGTGTTTATCCCTACCAAATCGTGTGCAAATTAATGTGCAGAAAGAAGTCCAATCTATGTTTCCTAACTTTTTACGAACCGAGTGTAGCCAAATTTTAGGTGCTCCAGCAAAATTCAGGGTGGCCATGGGTACCCAGTAAGATTCATGGACAGAAAACATGCTAAAATATTGTTCAGCTAGGGTCTGCCACATCTGTGGATTGTCACCATCAAACACAGGAAACTGTAATGACGGATTTGTCTGTCCAAGCTGACTGAACAAGGTACTAGCAGAGGCATCGGTCTGAATATTGCCGCGTAGACTGAATGGAGTTTGGAAATTGTTCATACCAGTGCCGGGGTTGGCACTGGAGCTGATGATGCTCCAGTAACCGCCCCCCGGTTTAGCGTGAGATTGCCGTGGCCTTGCCCGAGATCGGTCCCGCCGGGTCGCGCGCCGAGCAGCGATGACCGCTCTGCGGCCCCGAGGGCGTCAGCGAGATGAGCCGCAGCCAGATCCCTGACGAGATCGGTCCCACCGGGTCGCGCACCAAGCAATGATGCACGCTCGTTGTTCCCGAGGGCGTCAGCGCCGCCAGGCGCTGCCGGATCTCGTTGTGTGGTCGACGAAGACGTACCACCGTGCGCTGATTGTTGTTGGAGAGCATGAATCGCCGATTGGAGAGCGCCGACGCGGCTCTCGAGTCGGGGACGCCACGAGTTGAGGTCGCTGGAGATGGACTCGAGCTTTGTTTCGATGCCATCCGCTCGCTTATCCTGGCGATTCTCCGCCGCTGTCAGCAGGCCTTGGAGCTGCTGGAAGAGCTCCTTGTTGGAGAGATCCTCGTCCCCCATGGATGCTTCCCGTTGTTCACGAACTTACCGTTGGTGTCGTGTCTCGATGATCGACACCGGATCTGAGGTTGGAGGCGGAATTTTGGAAGGGTGGAGGGTTGGCTCTGGTACCAGGTGATAGGGACTACTAGGGTTTCTTCGATTAATACATCACAGAATTCCGAATACAAGCTTCGAATGGAAGTCAGAGGAAGGAGAAGAAGCTCGGGGCAGGGGAAAGAGAGAAGGGGACGGGGAGTAGAGCCAGTTCGTCGTGATCCCAATGGATGAGCTTACAAGTCGTAAACGACCTTCCTATATGCTACTTGGTCCAGACGGCATCGGCGTAGCGCGAGTTGGGCTTGATGGGCCTCTTGGGCCTCATGTCCTTGTTGGGCTCCTCTCCTTCATCTAGGTACGCGTCAGGTGCCGATGGCGTAGCTGTAGGTACCCTGACAAAGGGCTCCCGCAGGAGCGCCGTGGCCCGCAGGAATGTCGGGTAGAGGGACGGGCTGGTCAGGGCGTCGGTGGACTCGATGCCGGCCGGCAGCGGTGGCAGCGAGGGGAACGGGAGCACGGCGATGTGCACCGACGAGGGGAGGCGGCTGCGGGCGAAGGCGAGGTTCGCCGGTGTGGTGACCATGGTGACGCGCAATCTCTTGTGGTGCACGGAGAGTGCCGTGGCGAAGTGGAGCAGTGGGAGCGTGTGCCCTTTCGCCATGAACGTGAACACCACGATGTGGTCACGACCGGCGGCATGTTGGGCTGCAGCGGCACCGTTGGTGGTGGTGGCCGCCATGGTAGGGAGTTTGTTCTGTGGTTGAGTATTTTGTTGCGCGGAGTTGTTTTGTGCTTCAGTATGCTGCAGAGTAGTGTGGCTTGGGGGCACCGTAACGATTGAATCGTCTGCATCTCTCGGAATAGTCTAATTTTCGATACTGACACCGTCAATGTTGAGATCGAATTGGAAGAGGTTTACCTGACGTATGTACTCAAATACTCAATAAAAAATACTCAATGTGATGCTCAAGATGTACAATTCCTAACCGGATAAACAAATTAAAAGAGGTTAACCTGTCAATTAATGTTTGTCAGCGAATCGAGATGCTCGAGAGGTTGTTTATATGCCTGACGACAAGAAGTAGCAAGATTCAGTGGAACGGTGCAATCAAGCTGCAAGTGTATAATAATATGACGTAAGCAGACAATGATTTTAGGGTTTTTATTCTGGTGCCCGGTTCCATTCGTACTACTAGCTTCGGTCCGGTTTATTAGTCATGCACGTGTATCTAGATTGTCAATTTGACCAACAATATGAATATATATAATAAAAAATATCATTAGAAACTTTAGATGTTATATTTTCCCAATATTTATTTTTTGTGTTATATAATTTATTTTATATAGGTCAAATGGACAACCTAGATACACTCACAAGACTTATAAAGCGGACCAGAGGGAGTACTTTGCCCACTGCTTTGACCTTCCTCGTTTTTGCTATAATTCGCTCCACTCGAGCATTCCAAATGACCAAACGAGCGGTTTTCGGCAGGTCAAACTCGTTAACCGTTACTTGGCTGAGTTTCACTTAAAATGCTTTCATTGTTACTGGGATGACAGGTGGGAACCTGAGCGTGGTCTCTCTATTTATATCCTTTTGTGCAGTGATTTTAAGCTCAACACATAGATAAATGCATGTAATGTGTGTGCTACTTGCTTGTGGGTCATGTCTGGTTCAAATTTCCGTTCTGGCTAGGTTCATCTTAGTTCTCACCCTGGTGATAACCATCCGTTATCTTGCTCTTACCCTTTTGCGGGTGGCCACATCATTTACTTGCGGCTTTAAACAATCTGATGGGTTTGATTCTTTCCTTTTGGCTTAAGTTATAGATTAATCTTTGCGTAATCTCATGTGGTTTTTCAATCTAGCTGATTTTTATAACAGTTTAGGTTCTAATTAATCGTGTGCTTTCATTAGAATTCGATCATATTAGAGGATTTTGTGCATTCCCGCATGTTGCCTCTGTATAAAGATCATCAGGTCATGCTCAATTTATTCCTAATTGTCCCTGTTGACTAGTCGCTCTGATCAATATTAATTGTCGCTGAATCGGATGTATCTAGACATATGGATCGGAGAGAGTATTATTGATCATGTTCTTACCTCTTTGAGGATTTGTCCCTTTGCTTATTTTGCTAACACAGGCATTTGTCCCTAAGGTTGCCTTGTGTCCATTTTGTGAGCATGATCAATTTCAAACATGATCTGGTCCCTTTGTTTCCTTTTGAAGAGTACTACCCGGCCTCTAGTCTCACTAGAGTTGATCAGGAATTAATCCTGATTGACCATTATGAAGTTTCATTATTAAATATGCCTCAACTGGTGATGACAAACATCTTAACTTTCAAAAAAAAAATCCTTGTGTTTTCTTTCTTATTGCAGGTTCCAGAAGATGAAGATGAGAAGATCAACTAGAAATTTAGTTAGTTTTAGAATTAGAATTTGTAATTCATGAAATTTTATTTTTGTAGTACCTTCTTGTAAAACTCCAATGCACATGAATCCCCGTGCGTTGCAGCGGAATTTGTAGAAGCTAAACCCTCTTAAGCAAATTATTATCTGACATAGACCTAAAGAAGCACAATCCAATGGGTGTAGGCATGTAATTTAGAAACTTTGATATGCAAAGCCGTAATATTCTTTAGGCCATGTGTTGAAGTAATAACACATTTTTTTCTGGGTAGATAAAATGACTACGAACGCTGCTAAATACAAACTATCTGAATTTTGTATTAGTAAGTATATACGGAGCTCTGATGTAAAGAAATGACACAAAATATAGATCAAAACAGATGGGGGTACCGTTACATGGGATCATTGTTAGTCATACACTCGTATCAATCGGCACTCCCTTGCAAATGTCCTTTTTGAATCATGTGATGAATTTAAGTGGTTTTCGGCACTTGCTTGCGGTGGTTCTTTTCTAATTTGGCGTCACACTCTGGGATGCGCACATGTATCATCGACTTTCAGCACGATGATTCGAGAAGATTGTCATTAGTGTCTGGTATGATAGAAGCTGTAACAATGTACCGTGGCCATTCGTTAGACATACATGTTGTTACGTGAGATGAACTTCTCTAAAAAAAGACAACTAAAAATTGTGAAAGTATTTTTTTTTGCGGGAAACCCCTGATTACATTGAAGACCAGAAGTTACAAAAAGACACCCCACAAAGATAGAAATTACACACAGGTCCTTCTGCAACACAGTGACGCCGACGAGGAGCCGGACGTGCCGACGACGCGCCGCCCGCTGCATCTTCCAAGCCTTGGAACGAAGATGATACCCTGCGGACGGGAAGTTGACGAGCCTCGAACTCCAGAGAGCCTCCATCCATCGCCAAGCCAGCAGCACCATCAGCCTTCAACATCAGAAGCTTCGAATTCAAGATCTGGATCCGCCGCACCGGAGTCCAGCCGGGGAACGAGCGCGCACGGCGGTCACCCAGGACCGCGAGCACGCCGGGAAGTCGCCAGCTTGATGACGAAGCTCCGAAGAACGACGACACCGGAGAGGAAGAAGACGACCCCAAAACGCCAACCACCGCCGCCTCCGCCTCCAAGACGCCGCCGGTGAGCAACCTACTCAAACCTACGCTATATACACGACGAGATCCGGGGTTCCCCCACCCTCCCACCGCCGAAGCGGCCGGCGGAGGGAAGGGGAACCAGCGAATCGCCGCCGGCGAGGTGGTTTGACCGGGTGGTTTCAAGAAATCGCCCTCGCGTACTGTAGCGGAGAGGGGACGAGTCCAAGGTCTAAAAAAAAATTGTGAAAGTATTTTTTTTTTTTTTTTTTTTGAACTGTGGTCCGACTCTTATATTCAGAAAACTCAGAGCATCTTACAAACTGGTCCAACAAAGAAAAGAAATTACACAAAGACCCTTGCAAAATGCACAGAGCCCCCTGAGCACTCTGAAAGAAAAACGATCGGAACCACCTCCACGCTCCCGATCAACTGGTCGACGCTGCCGCCGCCGTACCACGGCCCGCCGGAGAGAAGCCACCACCACACTTTGTAGACAGCTGCAGTAGTCGTCCGCCGCATGCGCCGGAACCTAGACTCGATGAACGATCACAGCCCCAGCAGCAACTCCCGAGCACCACCACATCTTCCCGCCGACGCAGCACCAGCCAGCACCACCACCTCCAGCCCACCTCCGCCGGCAAACTCTGCTCCCCTCGCCGCCACGGCCGGCCAGAGCAGAGCCAACAGAGGAAACCACCTGCAGGACCACCACAGAAGCAGATCGCCACCGCCCACCCCCTTCTCCCCCTACCACCACGGTCGGACAGAGCAAGAAAGATGGAGGAAGCCACCTGACGGAGACGATCCAGCTGCCGAGCTCCCCTTCCCTTTTCCTCCTCGCCGCCACGGCCGGCCAGGAAAAGGTTCAAGATCCCCAGCAATCGGATCCAGAAGCACTTATTTAGGAGAGCAATCACCGACACACCTTCGCAGATCCTCCACCTCAGAGGCTCGACGAAGAGCAGATCGATGACGACCACGACGCCGCGCCCCAGCACCACCAACTCGCACCACGAGAGGAAGTCGAGGACGTCGCCCGGCCACCGGACACCGCCGCGCAGCAGCGGAGCAGCCGCTCCCATCGGCACGAAGCCAAAACGGCACAGAGGCCAAAACCTAAAAGGAACCTAGCCTACCAGAGCCTATCTACACGGACGAACAAGAGCCGGAGCTCCCCCCCACCTCACGGTGCCGGAACGGCTACCGGAGGCGGAGGGGAGCGGCGGATCCGCCGCCGAGAGGAAGGGAACTCGAGGTCGCCTTCTATCCGCCTCTCTGCACTGTAGCAGGGGACGGGGACGGAGAGAAGTCTCGTAATTGTGAAAGTATTTGATCTTGTATAGTTTGCAAGGTATATTTTCCTCTCTCACATTTAGCTTACTCTTCAGAGAATGCATCGATCTTGTTTTTTTAGAAAAGGCTGCGTATATTCAACAAAGTACCCAGTACAAAGTACGAAGTACAAGAAATGAAGTACAATACGCAGTGGAACCAGATCCAGAGCAGAGCACAGCGACACCACCGGCGCCGGAGACGAAGAACGCTGACCTCCTTCTAGCCACCGCCCAAGGGAGCCTTTCTTGTTGAAGATCGCCGCAGAGCCCACCCGCCGCGCAGCGACGGAGATTGTGCCGGTAAACGGACACGGCGAGCACCCTTTCCTTCGAGCTACACCACCTTGCCGCAGCCCGCTTCGTCGCCGACGCAGAGAGAGACCGCCGAGCTCGCCCGTCTCTGATTTCCACCCGCCAGATCCGCCGCCAGCGTAGATCCGACGGGAGGCGGAGGAACTCGAGCACCGTGCCGGGCCTCGAGCTCCCGCCAGTCAGGCGCGGCGACGGGGAGCCCCGGAGAGCCACACCGCCGGAGAAGACAGCCCCGACACCAAACCAACCACCGGCACCACCACCTCCTCCACAGCGCCGCCGGCGGAACCTACACCCTACCCTACCGTATGTACATGCCGGAGCCGGGGATCCCCCACCCTCCCGCCGCCGAAGCGGCGGCGGAGGAGAGGGATCCCACGGCTCAGCGGCGGCGACGGCGGTGGATCGGTGAGGACGCCCAAAAAATCGCCGTTCTCCTCTACAGTGGCGGGGAGGGGAAAGACGGGGAGCACTCTATGCATCGATCTTGTTGGCATGGGAGATGACCAGATGGATGAAAGGAATCTGGGTGATCCAATCCAGCACAGGAGAAATTAAGCAAACTTTGTGGAGCAACCAGCCGAAGATTTGGCCTTACCCAAAAAGAAAGAGAGTCAAAGAGGAAATTTGCTCGCTTTGGCTGCTTGGCGGATGGGGAGAAGGATGAGCATGCTGCAATGCATATAGGATGCGACTCGGTGAATGTCGGTTGTAATTAAACGTGAGCACAGCAATGGGAAAGTTAATAAAGGCAGAAGGGGAAGTGGACTGGATGATTCGTCATAAGAGTGGAGGACATAACGGAAGTTTAATACAGCAATTGATTCCAAGTTGAGTGCGCCCCTTCGGTTACCAACCGAGAGGGAGGCGAAAATAAATCAGCAACTATGAAGCGAGTTGGAAGCATGCGTGACTAATAAATTTAATGGTGATGATGTGGCAAACTGGCAATGGTGTTGACGTGGCATAACTGCATGTGCTACAAAATAAGTTAGTGGGGCTGCTGAGGTGGATAGGCTACATGTTGAGAGAAATTCTTATAGTGAGGTGTAGCTGTTTAGATATAGAAGATCAGATTTGATCAATAAAGTCTGAGTTTGTGGAGTTCAAGTGTTTATTCCATTTCATTTTCATCGAGTTAAAGTCCGCGCTCAGGAGGTCAACAAGTCATCCGCTGGCTTGACAAGATCTTATACCAGACCTTCCGTGAGAAGGGCCTGCCTTTAGCAAATGGCTTGTTATTTTCGACTCATGATCGTGGATGAGACATCGGGGTGGTGTTGCAGGCCGTGGCGTTGCAGCCGATCAATACTCCAGCACCGTCTTGATTAGCGAGCGCCGAGCGGGTGGAAGAATTTCAACCGTGGAGGCGCCCAGCTTTTCCAAATCAGCTTTCCATGTATTGCAGTTGCAGGTGATGACCTCTTTTTTTTCTTTTTCTTTTTTCAACTGAGGTGATGACCTCTTGAAAGAAGTGAGGTAGGCAGATTGAGCGGTGTAGGTGCCTTTTGTATTCTACTTCATGGTGAGCGCATCCAGTTGGTCTTAGAGGTGTGTATGCCCATGCCCAGATTGCCTTGGATGTCTCTTGACCCTCAGCAACAGTTCTAATCATGTTTCTCAAACCTATAAAGCAGGAGCTATCAGCCACTAGAGCTCTGCTGGACCTCTTTGGAGAAGCCTCTGGACTGTCTTGTAACCTGGCCAAATGTGCCATTGCCCCTATAGCTTGCTCTGAGGTCAACTTACAGGAAATCATCCAGCCTTTCCCCTGCAAAGTCACAGAATTCCCATGCAAGTATCTAGGACTGCCCTTATCCTTGAAGAAACTGAAGAAGGAGGAGCTGCAAGAATTATTGGACAAAATCCTGCATAAGCTAGCCACTTGGAAAACCCTTATGCTCACAGACAGTGGACGCCTTGTCTTGATCAAATCGGTGCTGTCTGCCATTGCAGTCTACCATATGCTATCACTAGACCTACCAGCTTGGGTGATCAAGAAGATAAACAAAATCTGTAGAAGTTTTCTCTGGCATGGCTCCGGAGAAGCAAATGGCGGTCACTGCAAAGTGGCATGGGCACAAGTATGTATGCCAACAAAGTATGGTGGGTTAGGTATCCATAACATCAAATTACTGAATGATGCCCTCCGCATGCGCTGGAGATGGCTGGAAAAATCAAGTAATGTCAGAGCATGGACTGGACTGCAGTTCATACTGTCACCTGAAGCTGAAAGCATGTTCAAAGCGGCAACACAGTGCTTGTTGGGAAATGGACAGAAAACACAATTCTGGTTTGACAGGTGGTTAGATGGAAGAAGCCCAAAGGATATCGCGCCTGATTTATTCAAGTTCATCAAAGCAAGGGGGGGGGGGGGGGGGAAACAGAACTGTGGCCGAGGCTCTTCTTGAAGATAAATGGATTGCTGACATTCGTGGAAACCTAAACATTGCTGCCATTACTCAATTCATGATGCTTTGGGGTCTAATACAAGACAGGGGACCTTTATCACAAGAAGAAGACACCTTCAGATGGAGGCTCGCAGCAACAGGCTGTTATACAACAGTATCAACTTACAAGGCCTTCTTCTTGGGTAAAGAAACGGCGGATTATGCAAAAGAGCTTTGGAGGAGTAAAGCACCGCTTAAAGAGAAACTCTTCTCTTGGCTTGCCATGCGAAATCGGTGCTGGACAGCTGACCGACTTGCAAAGAGAGGATTGCAAGGGCCAGCTAAGTGTGTGCTGTGTGATCAGGAACCCGAAACCATCAACCATCTGCTGGTAAATTGTGTAGTCGCTCGCACCTTCTGGTTCAGACTTTGCTTGAACAGAAATCATATTGACATTACACCTTCGACCCAGTCCACTGTGAGAGAATGGTGGATGCAAACCCTGTCCAGAGGCTAAAAAAAAACAGAAAAGAGACACCGCAACATTCATGATAGCAGGTTTGAGAAGACTGTGGCTAGAAAGAAATGACAGAATCTTCAATAACAACAGCTCAAACTTGAACACCATCATCAGAAGAACAGGGGAGGATCTGGAGCTGTGGAAAGCGGCGAGAAGAAGAGTGGGAGAGGGTGAGGAGTAGTCCTTTTTTTCTCTTTTGGTGCGGATGGCTTGGCCATATGTAAAACCTTGTATATAAACTCTCATATCCGTTCTTAATGCGATGACTGCAACCTTTGGTTGCCAGTCCTTTAAAAAAAAATCTTGCGTCGGCGGCGTTTGGGGTACAGGCCTACAGCTGGGGAGCGATATCGCTCACTGAGCGGCTCTATCTTCCAGAACTACGATGTTCTGTCGTTGCCAATGGTCCAGGAGGTGGAGACAAAGCGCGTTCTGGAGCCGAAAATTGCAACTCAAGGCTTCATCGGTCACCAGAGCCAGCATTCAATTTATGTTCAGGAGGTGGAGGCAGACATGCCAATTTTCAAAGTGCATTCAAGTTCTGTTCTAGTATCCCGTCTATTAACACTTTGATTTACCATCGGAAGCGAGATCTTTCAAAGAAACAATACTGAAAAATTGGATAACAATATAAAATACAAAGATGACTATGAACAGAAAAAAAACGGCCACTACAAATATTGACCAGCTTCTGATATCGAGCCACCACTATAACCACCTAAAATTGTAACATTGGATTCAAGTGTAAAACTAATACTAGTGCCGCTCATCAAAATTGGCTACCTACAACCTTAACACCAAGCTACAACCTAGTACAACATACACCTAAAGCTAAGCAGCATGTCAAATAAAGGCCACCATGCTCTTCTTTTCCTGGGGCTCCGTTCAAAATCCACAACAACGAACTGCAGCAAAAACAACCAACCCAGGGTTGAAGCTTTAAACACCCAGTTGGAATTAGCGACATGAAACCAAAGCAGTCTGCATGAAGTCCAGCAAATTGCCTCACAATTTCATGGCGCTTAGATAACAATCATTTCTCGTTGGCAAGCGAGGAGAGCCTTGGGAGTCCACCACCATCAGATGGCTGTTTAGCTTCATAGAGCTGGTAAGTCTCTCTAACTCAAAGCCCCAGTGAGCGTTTCTGTGCTGTGACACACCGCTCAAAGAAAATGGTCCTCGATCCTGGAATATCTACCATGTCAAAGACACATCGTTTCTCTGACAGCCCGCTCAAGGAACATGGCCTTCGATCCTGGAATATCTACCATAAGGAGGTCTTTGCACTGGCCTTGAGAAATCTTGCTTGAAGCGCTTACTGAAATTGGGCGCCATTGATCTGTGGTACACATTTAACTATTTAAGCATACTATAAACTAGAGCACATAATGCATAGACGAGAATGAAAGAAAATAGACAAACATTTGATCAGGAAAGCTGCAAAAACTACTTCTACCAACAATCACCATGTCAGAACAGTGAGTGGAGGATGTCGTACTTACATATGTGAGCAACTTAAACTGCAGTACACCTTTCCTCAACATTCTCTAAGCCTAACCATGCTACTGCTGGATATTATGATCAAGCTCATGAAGAAATCATCAATCATTCCTTCTCAAAAGATCTAAACGATCTACCATCCTTCTCAAAGGGACTTCGAAATGATTTAACTGGGCACAGTTATCCACTGGCACAGTGTTTACTTTTGGGAACTGGACTACGCTTTGTTACATACTTGTTTGCATAGTACTTCAGTGGCAACAAAATCTAATGAAATGAGGATAACATAGATACAACTTCTAGTTAGCAAAGCTGAAGTCCCTGAACTAGAAAACCAAAAGCATCCAGAATGCAACAAAAGCAAAGGAAGATCATAACGATTAACTATGTACAACAAAAGCAAAGGTACTTTTCCTTTTGATAATCAATAAGTTGCAGATATACAGCATGCAATAGGCAAACCAACAATCACCTTGGAGAACCAGACCGCTTCTGAGCAAATTGACCAAGCATGGATCTCAAAGTTCCAAGAGCCTCATCAGCGGCCTAGAAAATGGCAAACATGTAAGCACTTAATTCAGATGATATACAGGATGTGAACTAACTAGACCAGAAAGATTCTTATTGCTCAAGAAATACATTCACGGTGCCTTAATTCATACACTTCAAAGAAAAACAAAATAACATTTCAGTTCATTTTCATAGATATATTAAAAATCCACTGCCCCACAGTTCGCCACCAAATGCAAGTGTGCGGCAGTGGATCCAACATCTACGAAACTAAAATACAGTTCAACAAGAAATTAAATGTGAAACATAGGTAAGAGTTATATATCCAAACTGAACCTGTAACCTAAAAAAACAATAGCTTCACTATGAGGTGTATAACCTGCAGCTTAGCTTCTTCCCATGTTATTCCAACTCCTTTGCCAAGAGTTTGCCCACCAACTTCTACCTGAACATCAAAAGGTAAACCTGTTTAGTATGCTGCAGAAGTTCATGTTGTTTGTTCAAACACTAAATAAATAAATAAATAAGCGTGCAACAGACGTTCATGGCATCACCAAAGACATCACACTCACTGTAATGTGCAAGTATTACTGTACCCAACCATATCAATTAGTAAACAATCTTTGACTACAATCATGTGGATGTCAAGGACGTTTTCTATATAAGATGAGCTCAATAAATAGTAAGCACAAAAGAGAAACAATTCCCCAGACAACCTTAATTTGCACAGCAAGACCCACACAAATAGTGCTACATGATACATCAGGGTGTACCAGATATCACACATTCTCACCATGAAATAACTTGATGACACCGTGTTCAACTTTATACAAGAATGTGTACGTTGTCAGTGCTACAGATATCAGGAGAAAAATCTCAAATAAATGAAGCTGCTAACTGACCTGAGCATAAGTTTCCTTGCCTACTGAACCATCTGGACCACTTGGAGGAGCTTGAAAAACTAAATTATATCCCTCAACCGTGCACTGCAATACATTTTCACACATCTTATACACTACCAGTTTAATGAGGAGAGAGTCAAACGGCCAATAATCAACGAAGGTACTTACAAGTTCCTTAAGAGCGGCAACAGAACCTCCTGTTTTTCGAGAATTATTCTCCCCCACTTTCATAAATCGGGATTCCTCAGAAGTACTTGCAACTGGTAATATATCGTTCCTCGTATTTTCAGAGTATCCAAAAAGATTTTGATTGCTCCCGAAACCATCTTCGTTCACATCAGTCATCTTACTTGGATCAGACAACAGGTATTTATCTGCGAATTAATTTGACACACGCAAATATGAGAACGGAACTATCCAGCACCATAGTGTGTCAACAGATGTAACTTGTTGTATGTCCACAGTGACAGATTCAGGGATATAGTATGGAGCTAAAAAGAGAAGAACATAACAGTTGTATAGATATGAATCTCTTGGCTACCATAACATAATATATTCATGAGAACAAAACTGGACTATCTAGTGTAATATACAACACAGCACAAACTTACTGGCTAAATTTCTTATAGATATCTCTGCAGCTTCACGCTGTGCTTCTTTCCTTGTACCACCAAGGCCTTCACCTATTTTTTCTCCAACTATCCAAACCTGAAAGAGGTAAGACAGGTAAGGACAACATAAACAAGGCAAGCTTAAGAACACTGCAACGAGACAATAAAACAATTTTTCTTCGGCAACTTTTTTCCTACAGATAATGGATGAGAAGTGCAATAAATTCCAGGGTCGGACACGGTTGTTAGTCTCTCGA
The DNA here is from genome assembly GCA_947311845.1 of Poa pratensis. NCBI lineage: Eukaryota > Viridiplantae > Streptophyta > Magnoliopsida > Poales > Poaceae > Poa > Poa pratensis. Next base: position 30,664,787 of record CAMZMU010000087.1, read on the forward strand.
AAGAGAATTATGTTGTATTACATGTGTATGCAATACAATGACAGATTACCATCCAAAAGTTCACATCGCTTTACAAAATTCCAATAAACTCAAGAGACAAACTTGCTTTGTTCAATTATTTCAAATCCGAAACTTAGAACCTTAATATGAAGATACCAACCATAACCAAAGTTCCAAACCTACCTCAATGGAGAACTGTAGTTCTGTGGTATCACATAATCTTGACCTGTACTCCACCTAAATACAAAAACAAACATACTCAGAATGGACTACTGGCACAAGTATTCAGAACACCATTTAATATTGATAAATCAAAATTACCTTCGATCCAGACTTCAGTGCGATCTCCTCTAGTATGCCAACAGAGGTACCTACATTCCGTGCAAAGTTTGGTCCGGATTCTATCTGGTTGTTCCTCTGACCTGATGGAACATGCCGAGTTGCTAGCTCCTCTCCTTCACAGTGTAAACACAGTTAAGAAAATTCCATCCGAAAAGAAAATCTAACATAAAAGCAAACAAAGCACAACAAACTCACAGCCAAAAATGACAAGCCCGAAAGTAATTCTTAAACACAGAGTTACTGAAACAAGCTTTATAGTATTGACTTATTTTATTGTGGGTGAAAAAGCGATAGGCAAATTTTGAACAGGGCCTTGTTTGCCATTGAAAATGCACAACTACGTGATACTAATAGACCTGCAGAACAACCCAGCTCGTTTTCTTGGGCCAAAGTTTATGTTAATAAGCCCAAAGAAGCCTAACACAAAATAATGGTTTATGCTGAAAATGATTCAAAAAAAAAAAAATTGAACAAAAAACGGAAAAACATCTTTTAGACTTTGACTTGGTTTTGTCAGGCCATGACGGCGCAAGACTGGCCTTTCAAGGCAGCGCTTTTTTCACGCTTTGGCTAGCTGGCCTTGAAAGGTCCATTAATGATTATACTACATCCATGATGTTAATCCAAAATGTTCGCTGAGTTCAACTATGTAATAGAGTTGCGTCATCATATGAGTATGAAAGGAAAAAAGTACAATGTGGAAATTCCATGCTGGTCATGCACAGCGCAAACGAAAACGAAAACGAGAGCTAAGATAAATTGCCTAGTACTCTGCTCCACCGCCTCAATACAAACATCAAAATTACAAGGGAGTGCACATACATACATACCAGAAAAGGATCTGTATCTTGGAGGTGCATGGTTCTGAAGCATGCGGTGATCCTCAGGACGTGACAGCTGAATCAAGCAAATGTTTGTCACCATGTGCTGTGAATACGTCTTATTAAGAAACACAGATATTAAAATATTCCATTTAAATCACCTACCTGAGAGGGAAACCTCTGGTTCTGATAACTGAACCTATCAGAGGACACCGGATCACCATGGAAGTAAGACGGATGCGGTGGCTGCTTTTTATCATAGTGCATGGTATCAGGTTCTGAAGGGAATCCTGCTGAACCCCTGTTCAAATTATTTGAGTTCATGCCATCCTCTACAGGAAACCAATTTCCTTGAGGTTGCACAGGAGGAACTGGAACTTGCACAGGAGGTACTGCTGGAAGAGGAGGTGTAGGATCCCTTGTGTCTTGACCATGTTGTAATATGAGAAGCCTTCTCCTTGTATCAGGATCTAACTCAGACTCAGGAACTTCGCCCTCTTCTCTAGCTGGAGAACCTTGCAGTGGATCTAAGAGACCTGGTTGAGCAACTGGTTGGCTAAATGACGGTGGTGGAACCTGATTGTTACTCAAAGGCATCATGCCAAGGGGTGGTGCAAATGGCACTACTGAAGATGGAATAAAATTTTGACCAGGGGCTACTGGCATCATAAAGTTGGCTGTTGTTGAGTTCAGTGCACTGCCAGTGCCAGATGCTTCCTGAAAACAGTTAAGACAAATACATAAGTAAAAACAGTGTGAAACAGAAAAAAGAATTTACCTGCAAAGAACTAAGCGAAGATATTTTTAGTTCACATTTTCTGTATAAAATGGTTCCATCAAATATCAAGCAGCTAATGCGAAAATAAATCAAGCAGAAATTATACTGCCATGCATGTCACGTGAACAAAACTCTTGAAAAAACATCATAGCCACAACTTTAGCGTTACAACTAATTTTAGCAACAAAAGCCGAAATACAGAAAGCAGTCATGCAATGAACATAGTCTTGTTATAAATTGATTTCAGGCACTGCAAGTCCTCCAGGTGAACTAATAGTTAACAGTAATAGAACACACACCATTGTGTTATGTGGTCTGCAATGCTACGATATATAAATATGTTCTGCAGGTTAAATTTTAGATTAGGTTTTTTATTGGTATATCGAACTGACACTTAATGAGAGAAATAATTTCTTAAATTATCTGTTAATATACGAGTAAATTTCTTAACATTATAGCTAAGCCATCTATTCCAACTGGCTTCAATCACAATTTCTTCTCCCCTAGTCACTCTCTGCGACCTAGATAATCAGGATTCTCCCCACATCCCTGTTCATTTCTTATGGTGCCCCTCCAGTCCCCTTATCTACTCTTTACCGGATGGTCTTGCTTGTACTTGCTTCAACCCAATGATTACATGAACTTTCAAGAACAGGTCAAACTTTGACTCGTTCGGATATGGAGCAGCACCACTCAGTGGCTTGAGCTGCAACTCATCTGTCAACATGACATACATGACTCCCCAACAACGCAATGGGGTCCCATGCAAGTGGCCTAAATGGGATCCAAAAAGCGGCAAATTGCAGAGGCAGCAGTTACTTATTGAATTGATAACGCTTTCACGTATCCTTAATTAGACGCAAAGATTCTAGTTATCAGGAAATCGTTATTCTTGCAGTTGCTAGTACCGTTTGGTAATCCTAGCAAGTGACGACAATGATGGTGTTGGTCGTCATCGCTAACTGTTCTGACTGAAAATATACAGCGTAGGAGGTCACTGCCTGGGTGCAAGAGGGATCAGAAAGAGCAGGGGGGAAAGAGACAGGGTCGGCTGTGAGACAGCAGGGGAGCACTGGTTGGGGGGACAAAGGGAGGCAGCAGATGGCAGCCGGCCAAGAATGGCAATCACGAATAAGGGACTGTCACATGGACTCCAGTGTGTAATAAATTTTATACATATAATTTGCTGAGTGATCACCACGTCGGCCACAGCATCATCCACGCTAGCCTACAACCACTACCAAGCCACCTTGGAGTTATTTACCCTTATTTTATAGGTTCAGACCTTCAGGTGGATAAGGTTTTGTGGTCTATAGGGATTAAGTAGGTGCACCCGATGACTTCGGATGTATTAATTTGGAATTTTGAAAATTCATAAACAGAAGTGAAGACAGAGGCAGGACTGCCAACCTTCATTCTCCTTTCAACCTCAGCATCAGCCATACCATCAAAAGTCAGTGAATCTCTATTCCCATTTACCACTGCCACATTCTCGTCCTAATGAACATGAAGAGAACTGTTAATTGCCGAGAAAAGAACATGTAACTGTAAGCATCAGGTTTTACCAGACTCACCTCTGAAATCAAATAGTTGCCTACGTCTGGGGCTGACGAGATATCATGTATTTCATCCTCATAAAGAACACTAGTAATTCTTGGCAAGAGGCCTTCATCAAAGTCTCTGTCAATTTAATGATGAAGGTTTATGTTAAGAAGCCACACGACCGCTGCTGTTGTATAATAAGTGTAAAAAACAAACTAACATGGCAGCTTAGAATAGACTTAGTTCGATAGTGGAGAATGCCATGACAGTGATACTGAAATCATATTAATAGAAATGGTAATCTTACTTGAAAAAACCACCCCTAACATTGCACGCAACATTTCTGGCAACACAAAGAACTGGGATAGAGCAGTTTGCCTGAAAGTTGAAGAAAGATATCCATTAGCAACCATAAAGTAAGGTAAGTTTGTAAGTACAAGTACAGGTCTACTATGACCCTTACCTCCGCTTGAGGTGCATAATATGGAGTGAAAGCAGGAACCACATGAACTCTGGATTGATCTTTCTCATCCCAAACTTTGAGGCGATCATCAATTACTAGCGCCATTCCAGGATGGCAAGATCCATCGTGGAAAACATTTAGCAAAGACTTTTTTAAGCCTATAAATAACAATTAAGATATTAACTTGGATGATAAAATGAGAAGCAATCACCAACTGATGTGTGTAAAAGAGAATGAAACCTTCAAGGTTGCATCGACAGCCTCTGATTACAGGAATATTTGAAAGATCATACTGCATTAAGCTTTTTAAGTACTTGGTCCAGAAACAAGGCAATTCACTTACCAGATTTTACACACACCATTCTGTCACTAAGTTGAACAGAGTTAATCAATCTTGAGTCCGGATCAAGCAATCTCCACATTTCTAGAGCGTAATCTCTCTCAGCCATTGTACACACATAGACCTCAAAACGCTTGCGACCTCTTGCTATCAAGTAGCTTCGGAGATCCTCCCATGCTGGCCTTAACCGAACAAGAACGCTGGTATCCCTTATCTACAGAAGAAATAACTCCTTAGCCTAGCAGTTATGGACCTTCCTTTTATTGCAATAATATCAGCCAGGTGATCATAGAGTATAGAAACGTATTGCTTTGCCAACATATAATACATGCAAATTCACTGTAGAAACTTCCATGTTTATGAGAGAAAGAGAGAACACAGATACAAATCCATGACCATACAACTATAAGACTCAGGAGACCTGGTGTGTAACAGCAATTCAAAAAACACCATATTGCAAACATGAATTATAATGCAACTATGTGTGGATGAAGAACCACTGTTAATAAAGATGCAAGCAAATTCAAGCAATGGATCACATACCAAAGGATTTATTCTTGTCAAGATAATATTTTTCTCTTGTAATCTTATAACTGGACGTGTCAATGATTGGTGATTATCAGACAAAGGTGGAACAATCTCAGGTTGCACTTTATACATTTTTCCATCATCATAGACCTGATCACCTTCTATATACTGCTTTAGGATAGACTTATCATCTTGGTACCTCTTGATCTCTGCTAACATACCATTGATGCGTTGTGGATCAGTCTCATTACTCAGCTTTCTTTGAAGTGAATCAATTCTGTCCTCAAAAGACCGTGTAGTGTTGGCAACAATCAATGTCTCATCAAGGTCAAACACGATACCGAGGCACCGGAGATTTAACATGGTCAAGCAAGAATTATACAAACCAAATGGCACTTTATAGCCCCAGAAACATGCGTGATTCGTCAAATTTCTTCTTGATGTCATTGCCACTAAATGCAGTTCTTCCTCTCCCAGCGGAACAACTGCAGTCTGCAAACACAAAGAAACAAAAGGATCCATTCAAATATGGAAGTACATGAAGTATAAATGTTTTGAATGTTGTAAACAGAAGGAATTAACTAGGAAAAAAAGGGTGCAAGAAATTGCCTTGGTCCTAAGTTATGAAATTAAAAGTTTGCTGTAAATTACATTTGTTTATTGCAGTGAGAATCAAGCAGAAACCAAAATTAACAGTAAATTAACTTGTTAGAGTGAGTGTCTATGTAAGTTTGTTCATCATTTGAAATTCGTTTGAGAAAAATGACAAATCAAAGTTCAAATTCAATTAGAGTGATCAACTAGTTGTAGAAATTAGCAACCGATGTGATGTCCAAGTAGTACATGTCCACGAGAATCAGACAAATTAACACTCCCTCGCAAACCATCAAATTGGCAAGTTGAAATTCTATTATGTGATGATACAAATGAATTAAAAGCAGGTCCAAGTCCACAGAACATCTTATATAAAGTGATTCCTTGAGTCGGTATCAGCAATGAACAAAATATCAGGGTATTCTTTGTCACGAGTCCACGTCCAGACTTATTCATGAGTCCACGGTGATTTTCCATGTAAGGTTAACATACTTATTAATGCAGTAAATGCTAAGGTCATGTCCTGGTAAACTTGTCCATGTAATAAGATTAAAAGGATTTTTTCCTTAAAGTTGAGTCCCCTTGAAGTTTCCATGTAAAATTAGGAAGAGATTCCATAAAACTTTCCATCTTAAAACTGTCCATGTAAATTAGGGAGGGAGATTCCTCCCATCTGTTCACGTTTTTTTATGTCGGGGATGGTTTATATACCTTGTTGTCCCTGAGGCAAGCAGCGTGCATGGCGACGAGCGGCGGCGGTGGCTCGTCGGCGGCCTTGGGCGGCCTGGACTCCATGACGAGGCAGCGCGCCCCAACCGCGACGGCGTGCATGACAGCGAGCGGCAGGCAGCGCTCGCTGGGCGGGGAAAGGCGGTCAACGCGGATCTCTCGCGCCCAAGCCGCCGCCAAGCCCAGGTTCGTCTCGCCCTTGGGCCACACCTCCACCTCTCCGATGGAGGTGTTCCCGTAATAAACCATGGACTTGATCATCATCATTCTCTCGAACTCGAAACCAACAAAACAACAAACAGATCTACGGATCCGCTGGTCAAAAGTTCGTTCGGCGTGTCCCAAAATCAGATGGCCTGGTTCTCACACAGGTAGATCTGTTGCAGATCTGTTCTTATGATGAAGCGTCCGAAACGAAAACAAAAATATAGCAGGAACAGGTAGGGGGAGGATGGATGGATAGATATGCGTGCGTGCGTGGTCTTAGTGACGATGGTGCTTGTCCGAACTCTTCACCGATTTCGGTGCGTGGGGGTGGGTTTGGTCAGATCTGGGGGAGCTCGTGCGCTGCCGCGTCAATGGCGGCCGCGTGCGTGAGGAGAGGAGGAGCGGGGAGGGAGAAGGTTGAAACCCTAGTCGTCTGATCCGATTGGGGGAGAGGAGAGGGATTTATTTTGGTAGGTTTGTGAGGACGAGAGGGTGCGGACGGTGTTATCGCCACGTAATTGGCTCGGATTCTTTTCTGGACGAGGCTGTCACGTCTCGTGCGGCGGACAGTGGCTGCTGGGCTTTTATTATGGTGTATGGGATCATCTCGCCACCAACCAGCATGTGCTCCCTGATCAAATAAACGATATTTCGATGCCAAATTTTTCTGAAACAGTTTACACATATATTCCCTCCGTTCCGACTCACATATGTATTACTCTCTCCGTTCGTAAGAGCGAGACAGAAAATACTAAAAAAAAACTTACATTTAGGAATGGAGGGAGTATGTAGATACATATATATCTAACACTATATGTGAATCAACTAATATGTAACGAGTAGGGGTACATGTCGTGTTCTCCATGGAAAAAGACAAGCTTTGTGACGTGTGAAAAAAATTGTTCACTGGAGTTTTTTCCAATATATAACATATTTCTTCTTTTCATCGAGACTTGAAAATGAATGTTTCAAAAATATTGGCAAGGAGTAGTGTTGTGCTGCTCCAAGCGAATATGCTTGTTCGCGACTGTGTGGTTATCCTGCCCCTCCCTCCGCGGTGCTTGGATTCGCTGCACGGTGCTCAGTATTGGCAGCCGCCTCGAAAGCGCCTACGTCTAGCCCTAGCTAAGGGTTTCAACTCCACCATCAGCCTCATTACTTCGGAAATCTGGAGAGAAAGGGACGCTCGGGTGTTCAACTACAAGTTCGGTTGGTCTAGCTCGTTCTATGTTTGCTTCTCGTGTATCAATGTAAAGGCAAAGTTTTTGCCTTGTTAAAAAAAAGTGATGTTGTCGTGTTGGAGATACTTGTTATTGTGGCGGTGAAGTAGCCGAAACAATAGCATAACCAAGGTGGCTGACTAATGCGAGAATGGATAAATATGCCAATGGTGGTTAAATCCTAAGTTTTTAGATAAAGAGCATATATTAATATCGCGAATATACCAATTACACCCAGTCTCTACAACAACGCATTGCCCTAATGCACTACGGATGCACACAGCAAAGAAAGAAAGAAGAATACAAAAAAAAAAGTCCTCTACAGCGATCAGATCCTTGTAACAGCGACACTAACACCACCAAAACAACACCAGAAGTTCAACCCCTCCAAAAGCGACGCCTCCAAGAAGAAAACAGTGCACAAGCGTCGTCGTCGCTCGATCAAAAGATCCTAGGTTTTCACCCTAAAGGAAGTCCTCGCTCGCAAAAAACAATGCCTTCAACAAGACAATTGTCAGATACAACCAATGAAGGCCAGACCTTGGGTTTTCACCCTGCAAGGTAAGACGTGGACTTCTCTGTGATGTCACCCCCACTAACAGTCGCTGCTGCGAGTCCCAGCTCACCAAGCAAGTTTCTCGTCGCCACAAAGTCTCAAACCACCATCGCAAGACCTCATATCCCGGCTTTCATGACATTCTCCGCATCTGACTTCACCGTCAAAGACATATCTCCTTGTGGTAACAGACAACAGAGCTTCGCAACGCTCCTCTGAAACCAAACGGTCAGAAAAAAAATGGGTGCGCTCGACCGAATCCCATCCGATCAGCAATCTCCAGGCATGAGGCACCCAATGGAGTTCGCGGCGGAGCCTTCCGGAACTCTACACCCTAGCCAAATCAATGAGAGCACGCATCCAGCAGATCTCTGTCTTCGCGGGAGAAACCCTAGGACCACCACCTTTATTCGCAAGACTAGCAGGCCCCCACGCCTTCAGTCGCCATCCAGCGGGACGACATCAGAGAAGAGGACAGCACCGTGCACGGCTGCAGAGAGACAGCGAGAACACCGCCAGATCCCACAGCACCAGTCCTAGGCTGGGTCAATTGGTCCAGATCGAAGTCCATGAAAGCCTAGATCGAGGTCCAGATTGAAACCCAAAACGCCCACCAACGTGACCGGAACGGCCGCGGCGGCGCGCCACCGTCTCCTCACCGCCCTCCGCTGAAGGATCTCAGGTCCCGGCCGGCCAGCCGCGCGCCCTTGCCTCCGCCTGCGCCCCACCTCCTCCCATGCAGCGCCGAGAGCACCTCCTGCCCGCCGTGCTTGGACGGGACGGGCGCGCCGCCGCAATCACTGGCAGCAGCGGCGGCCAGAGATCGACGTTTGGATGGAGACTAGGGTTCGGGGCGGTGACCTCCGGAACCGCTCGGAGCGGAGCGGCTCAGGAGGGCGCTCGTTGTTTGTATTGCTTGTGTCCCGAGAGAAAATTAAATCCTAGGTTGGTGTCGTTATTGTCGTCTGAAGTCACAAGGTTTGATCGATCTTTATTTAGACATGCATGTGATGTGGAGATGAAGTTAACCCTGATGTTACTTCATATTATTTAATTTGATTATTCCTAGTTATTGAGTGATGAAAGTATTGAGAAATTGTAATATCTTCGTTCACAATTATAAGTTATTTTAACTTTTTCTAAAACGCATGTACCTAGACGTGTTTAGTATGTAGTTTCACTCATTTTGGTTTGTATATGATCCACATTTATATATATATTTTTATAATTGTAAACGATGGAGTAGTTATGAGCTTGCACCATTGGCATTGAGGAACTCCTATGACCATCAATAAATTTCTTTTTCATGATTGTGATATGTGTGGTCATAATAAACAACGCTTTTGTTGACTCACAATATACTTTTTTGGCGATTTTAATGTTCACCTCGGAAGCATAGGCTCTCGTGGGCCAAATTTTCAATCCAAATATAGGATGCTTAATTAAATATAGACAATATAATCACATGTCATCCATAAAAACATATCCCTATGATTACAATGAGAGTTTCGAGCCTCATGACATTAGTCTTGGTTCAACGTGTGGAAAGTTTGACATGTCCCAAAACTATTTATTTCTCTACATACCAAAATGTTAGCAGTAGGTAGCGCTGGAACCTCTTTAAATTTCCTGTTGCACATGGATGATCTTTTATTTTCTGTTGTTTGTTTCCGTTATCTTTCGAATGATGGAACTCGGCCTCAAGTTTGGGAATCTATGGAAAAAAGATGATTATGGTGAGAGTGGGGATGCATTGAACAAAGATCTTAGTGCTAGAAGTTTTCTCTGAAAATAGACTAGTACTTTCTACATGTACTACACAAAATTACTAGCACTAGCGGAGGTAGAGTAAAAATTTAGGTGGGGAAGAATGAGCATGTACTACACAGAGTTAACTAATCTATGCACAATTACACATACATACTATGCATAATATGGGAATTTAGGTGTGGCATAAGCCAGAGGTTGCCATATAGCTAGCTCTGCCACTGATTATTGGAGAGTGATAGATCAAGTGAACCCATGAATTCCGATCCATTGGTTCCATAAGAGTAAGTCACCTGCCTTATCCTCTTGCAGCCTAGAGGATTGTCCTATTTTCAATTTTTACTTTATTTTTTACTTTAGTTTCTAACAATAAACCTCTACTGTTTATAAAAAATCCATAGATAATTAAAATTGTGACACTCTAGTTTTAGAGAATAAATAGCCTTACCTTCTTGCTCTTGTGGTTCGATGCCCTATACTTTCACACCTAATTTTGACTGCAATTTATGGTAAATAAAAAAATGATATAAAGTATTTTGCATGACAACCGTAAAAATATAATGATTACATATCCACTATTTATATGTCCGCATATAGTAGGAACCAAAGTTTTAAAATACCTGACCACAAGTATACTTATGCTCTTCATATTATTTTGGAATGGAAGGACTAAGCTAAACTCATAGAGATAGTATGTGGTCTACCAACTTATCCGCTGCCAACTGAGTAGACCCGGTGTTGCTCAAACACATCATAGCTTTCATCTTAATCTCCTTTGCCCGTTCCCTCATGTAGTGCCATCTTCCCGTTCCATCAATCTCGCAATCGCCTGCTCAATCTTCCCCCGTTCTAGCTTACCCGCCAATAGAGTCCCTATCTGCCACACATCTCTACATACCTTCCGTTCGCTAGTTGATCTCCAAACAAAGGCCTACACACATGGGAACCCCCTCACAGATACTCTCCAGTGTCGAGTTCCACCCATTGTGTGTCCAGAATCCACCCACCGCATGGTGTGCTAGTACTTCCTGTTGGGGCGCCCACCTTACCACCTTGCCCCTACCCTCTACCGCTCCCTCGAACCCATGTGGCAGCTCCGTATCATCGGAGCCAATGACGAGACCATGGCGAACGACCCAAAGAAAAGGCTTGCCACTGTTTGCGAGGCCCCAAGCAACCTCGTCAAAGTCATCTCGATGCACCGGAACCACACTCCCAAAGCTCACATACAACACGGTACCCGCTACCTGTGTGTCCAGCCACTCGATGCAGCTGTGGTCCTGTTCAAGCAGGCTGCTGGCATCACCGATGGTCGAGAGGCTTGAGACAAAAGGTGTGCAGGCGAAAACGCATCTGGCCCCCGCGTCGCCTAACCTAGGCGGCTCGGGCGGCGCCTCCAACCGGCGGCGCGGGCGTCCTCCACACTCGAGCTCCCTCTCCCCGCCGCCGCCAGGGTCTCCGCGGGCAAGGCCCGGAACGGCGGCGGCGGGGCTCTCTCCTGCACGCGTTGGTGGCGGGTCTCCCGGCGGCGGCGGCCCGTGGATTTCGAGGCGGTTCGGCGGCGCGGTGCCGTTGTTCCGCGGCGAGTGCATCCCGGCGTGCCACGACGGAGGCGCGCGGCCTTGCGGGGAGGAGATGCCCCTGCTGCTCCGGTCGATCTACGGGCTTCACGGTCCATCTGGGCTCGTGCGTGCCGGTGGCTGAAGGCTGTGGCGGGCAGGTGGCGCCGGGACGCCTGGTGATGCCGGTTTCTTGGCACCGTGGCGGTGCCGGCGGCCGGTCAGGCGGCGGCGGACTGGATCCACACCGGCCAGTCTCGTCGGCTCGGATCGAATAAGGTGGCAGTCCTGGATCTTTCTAACACCAAGACGAAGATTTACTTGATGCAGTTCTTCATTGTATCGGCCGGATTGTCGAGTTCCGGAAGGCTCCGCCGGCGAACTCCATTGGGCAAACTAGCCTGGAGATTGACGGATCGGGTGGGATTCGGTCGCGCGCAGCCATGTTTTTTCTGACCGTTTGGTTTCAGAGGTAGCGTTGTGAAGCTCTGCAGTCTGTTGCCATCATGGATTTGTCTTTTGTTCTATGATGAAGTCAGAGTGCGGAGAATGGCAAGGAAGCCGAGATTTGAGGACTTGCAATGGTGGTTCCAGTCCTGGTGGGATGAGGGATTGGCTAGGTGATTCGTAACTTGGAACAGCAGCAATGGCAAGAGGGGGCGACAGCACAGGAAAAGTTCAGAGTCTAAACTTTCAGGGTGAAAACCCAAGGTCTGGCCTTAATTGGTTGTGCCTGGCAATTGTCTTGGTGAAGGCATTGTTTTTGTGAGTGTGGACTGTCTTCGGGTGAAAACCTATGATCTATGATCAGGGCGACGACGGCGCTTGAGCACTGTTCCCTTCTTGGAGGCGTCGCTTTTGGAGTAGCTGGACTTCTGGTACTGTTTTGGTGGGGTTAGGACTGCTGTAACAAGGAATAGATCACTGTAGCAGGATTTTTTTTCGTAATTCTTCTTTTTATTCTGGGCTGTGTGCATCCGTGGGGCCGCTAGGGCACGCGTTGTTGCAGAGGCTGGGTGTAATTGGTATCATCGCGATATTAATATACTCTTTATCTAATAAAAAGCCGATGGTCGAGAGTCTGTGGAGTGGACCGATGGCGAAGACACTGATGCCATTGAAAGCGAGCTCTTCCCGCAGTGCCTCAAGCTCGAGAACCTCTAGAGCTTCGAATGTGTTGATTACTATTCATGAGGAGTTTGTTGTAGTTTCGGTGGCGATGTCCAAGATCTTGTTCGCCGTTTCTTGGTTGGGGTATTTGCTTGGATCGAACAAGTCTGAGACTCGTATTGGTGGCAGCTCCTTCACTGGCTTGTTTAGTTCATGCTCTGAAATAAATAGACAACGACAACTTTCACGTCTCATCAATGAAAATGATTTCCTGGTTCTATTTCAATATGGTATGGCAGTTTTAAGAAGTTCAATATCAGGTTTGTGTGCTCGTGAAAATGATTTACTGGTTTTATTTCAGTACTGAACTTTTTTCTATATTTTTTTTCCAAAATGGAGGTTGAAACCCCCGCCCCTGCATCAAAATGATGCACACAACTTATCTATCTATTATATTATTAAAACAACAAACAATTGACGGTGGAGATTTACAACTGTAAAATTAAGATGATTAGACGGTAGAGATTTATCAAGGCAATGGCTACCGATCCGTGCGATTTTACATCCAAGCTAAGAAGTAATCGGAGGAAAGCAAGAAGTTTAGATAGTACACGTCTCGATGTTTTGCGACAACAGAACTTGCAAACTGATCCACTTCACGGCTCAACGTGGACGCAACAATCGTTGGAGAAATAGCACATGAGATCGAGAGAACCCTACACGCATGGACGCGCAGCGAATAGGAACCAATCAACGACCTCGACGGAAACGTCGGCCGGAATCAGGAGTCCGATCGAGAGAACTCTACACGCATGGACGCGCAGCGAATCGGAACCGATCAACGACCTCGACGGAAACGGCGGCCGGAATCAGGAGTCCAATGCCGTAGTTACGATCAGAGAAGACATCATCGCCCTGCTGGTCCAGGGCCGGCCGTCTATAATCGTGGAGCCTATACATGTCTGTCGCTGAGATGCTGCAGAAAAGACCGGAAGAGGAGCTGATGGTGCCTCGAGACATGCCAGCCAGCCGGCCGGCTAGGCGATGTACTCTAATCTACAAAAGACAGTTTTTTACCGAGACTCCATGACTAATTTGATACGCTTTGTTTTTGTGATCTGCAGATCGTTGTTCACGGGACAAACAGCAGCATCCTGGGTCGTGGCCAGGTCATCCTTCGTGGTCGTCCAGACGTCCACGGACGCCTGCGATCGCCGGCCAAGCCTAGCGCAACAGCAAGACCGGGAGATCACCAACGTCGGCTAATCTGTGCCATACCCATATCGGGACTCTCTCCGCCTTCTATTCAACAACGAAGAGGACACGGTCGTTCCGCCTGCGCGTGTGCATGACGGCCGGCGCGCCTGGTCTTCGATGGTTCGCCAGCGCCTGTGCACCACCACCGCCCGCGCGCCTGAGCTGGGAATAATCACTATGAATTGATGCTAATTGACGATACGACCAGTGGACAATCAACCACACACGAATACATCAGATCGAAGTTGCTACATGAAGGATAACAGACAAGAAAACATGCCGGCGGCCGGCCGCAGCGAGACGAAGCCTTAGGCTACAATCTGCCTCAGTCCACTTCGTACTGGCCGGCCAGGAAATCAGGATAACGTACATGTCGATGCTGAGGTATGTAATTATCTGATATGCCCAATTTTATTTGTAGAGTATATATTTGAGCGTGCAAGATGAAATCAGCTAGAGCCACATATGTATGAAGTACTTTCGTAATTAGTAGTCCAACTGTTCTCATGCATGATGCAAGGATGGATTCGAGCTAAGTGGGGACATCATGGTACAAGGTTCAGAGAGAGAGAGAGAGTGCACAACCGTGAAAATGATTACGATATTCTCAGAGTTCAGTACTTGCTAGAGGAGGCTGCAGTTTCATGCTTTACCTACAAGAGGGCAGATAGCTATTGATACGTGGATGGAGTCATGCGCTGGCTTTGATCAACGGAAAAAACTAAGATGCTTCAAGCACAATTCAGCAATCGACAAGGACAACCTCGCACAACTGAGGAACGAACGTCAAGGGTCGAGCTAAGCACCAGTATGAACTAACATATAAACGCAGTTTGGGCCTGGAGGGTGAGATGATAGGTACGGCATGTGACATGCAGAGGCGCGCAGGACGGCCCTTTTGACAAGAGAAAGGAGGCTGGCCGAATTTTTGTCAAGCAGGTAAGACACTAAGACTTAACACCATTCTTTAATCATACATGCATATACTGATATACTTATCACAGAGAGCGTGGATGGTTCTCAGTAATAATGCATTATTGTTTATGAATTTATCACTACAGAAAGAGAAATTTCCGGTGACAGTAGATCACAAACGTATGGACTTCAAGTTCTAATTAGTTGGCAACCAATGGAGCGTGTATCTATAAATTTTCTATGGTCAATTTTTATTTACGAAGTTTGACACAAATAAATTTGAGCTTCTATGTTTTCAGAATTACTAAATAGATGTGGAGGTACATGGGTCAAAACGACTTGAGCGAAATTGTGAGCGGGTCTTATTTGCAGATTTCAAAATTTAAATATTATAGAAAATAAGTAAATATTTTGCAAAGAAATTAGGTCACCGGAAAAAGGGTACACTTAAACGAAATTGTGAGCCGGCCACTTATTCGCAGATTTCAGAATTTAAATATTTTAGAAAATAAATAAAATATTTAGAGACTTAAAACGACTGATAATATGTAGATTGGAAAGAGTCAAACAGTATTGGGATGAACAAGGATCCCTGCACCTCAGGATGTATATTTTTTCACAAGAACTTTTGCATACGTGGTATGACGTGGGATATGTGGTGAGAACTAAATTGAGCAACATTTGGTTGTGCACACCAATAAATAACTCATAGTAAAGAATACATGAAATGGAACTGTACTAATAATATTGAATCTCTAGCCGCGCAAATGCGCGAGCCACCCAGCTAGTTATATACTAAAAGCAAAATAAGGATGTCTAATAAAGACACCACGTTAATCCACATCATTAGAATTATTTTGATTGTTGGATATAAAATTAGTGGCTAAGATTTTAAATCGTAACCGTAAGATTTACGTAACAACAGGCTAGGCCTGACACGTAAAACGTGTACCACACATTAGCCCTTTTTTTTCTCTGAGCAAGCCACACGCGAGTCCTAATACGTTAGTCTTCTTTTTTGGCAAACCACGCCGGCCGAACGAAAGAGTCCAGATATACAAAGAAGGCTCTCGATGCTATACGTGTATACCTTGACCAGCTCTCGATAAATCAAAAAAAACAGCGTTAATTGTCTTTCCTATACCGAGTCAGATCCAAAAAGCCATGCATGCATTAGAAACTGAGAAGCACCCGTTTAAATCACTGAACGAAGCGGAAACTGTTTTGGCCCCCTAAGTTCCGGTGCTCACTCCGTTAAAAAAAAAAAAATGAAAATCATATTTGTGAGTTTCGAAAGTTCTGGAAAAAAAATCTGAATGTAGCCAATGATCTATCCCACAAATGCGCAAAATATCGATTAAAATACTTTATATTATGTTCTACGCAAAAATAAAATGTATGATAAAACTTAGCGATTTGAAATCACAGAGTCCAAACTAGAATAAGAAAACTATGTAACCAAATCTGGCCGACACAAGCTTCATGACTATCCATTCTCAATCTCATTAAAAAACCGAGACGATTTTCACAGTAATGCAAGAATGATAAGATATGTAGAAATTAATATATTAATTGTAAAGACAATTTTCATAGTATCTATGGTGCCATCATATTTACTTTATGTTAGAATAACATACACTCGACTAGAAAAATAGAATTTAGCCCGAAATCTCACTACTCTTAGCTGATTAACATCACATTTTTAGTGACCATGCAACCGGGTTATTTCTAATAATATAATATAAATATTTATAAAACATTAAAATTATGACACACTAAAGAAAACGCCCTCGCAATCGAGTTTGGCGATGAAGTTGTGCATGGCTTTAAGGCAAGCGAAAAAAAAATACCATGACCATGAGAATAAATAGTAGGTGATGATGATAGTGGTCGAGTGATCGTCCACAAAAGAAAAAGAGAATGGTCGAGAGACCGTAGAAAATGAGTTTCCAGAAAAGCTAGCTAGGGACAATGCTTTAACAGAAAAATGTGGCGAGAGGCAAATCATGTCAAGTACTTTATAAGATGTTTTAGTTGCTAAAAATATATAAATTAGTGTGGAAAATACATTGGCGTGCCAAAAAATATATCACGGCTGAGTGAGAGGGAGAATGTTTTCGTAACATTACAGAATGATATACCCACAAATGTAGTGGTTTGAATCTATGGTCAAGCAAATTAGACAATCATAGCACGATGAAGCAACAACACATGAATTTTTACAAATCAAAGAACTGCTTCGTTAGAATAGAATCAATGACATATGAAAAGTGCTCGGCGCATCTGATCCGTTGTGGAGAGGCCGAGGCGGCGTTGGTAGCTCGAGAGCTGCACTGTCCGCTGTTGCCGTTCCCGCTGCGCTACCTGGGGCTACCGCTCTCCCTTAGGAAGCTGACGCCCGCTCAGCTCCAGTATCTGGTGGATAGTGTGGCCAGCCATCTTCCTAGGTGGCGTGCCGGGCTGCTCAACCGTGGAGGACGTCTTGAGCTTGTTAAGACCACCCTCTCTGCGATATCTATTTTCGCTATGATGTCTCTTGACCTGTCGGTGAAGACCCTGGTGGCGATCGAGAAGATCATCCGCAGCTTTCTCTGGGTTGGGCGCAAGGACGCCCGTGGAGGTCACTGCCTCGTGGCGTGGGAGAGGGTTTGCATGCCCAAGCACTTGGGGGGTCTTGGGATTCCCAACCTGCGACAGATGAACCGCGCTCTCAGGGCTAGGTGGCTTTGGCTTAGCAGGACGGACAGCTCCAAGCCCTGGAGTGAGTTCAACATCCAAGTCCCCCGTGTGGTACTGCAGTTGTTTGAGGCAGCCACCACTTCAGTTGTGGGTGACGGTGCTTCCACCTTTTTCTGGACAGACAGGTGGCTGCCCGGTGGGCGTGTGAAGGAGCTGGCTCCGAACCTCTTCATGAAAGTGTCGAAGGCCGCGCAGTGCTCCCGACGAGTCAGAGATGGGCTCGCGGGTGGATGGTTGGACGACGTCTCGCCTGACCTGGACGCGCGAGAGATCCGCGAGTTGTTGTCCTTGGCTGACAGAGTGGCAGAGTTCGCCCTGACAGATGGGGTCGTGGATGAATTAAGGTGGAACTGGGAGAGCCACCGCAAGTACTCAGCTCGCTCGGCTTACAGAGGACTCTTTGAGGGCAAGATCGGGTTGGCTGGGGCGCAACAGGTTTGGAGCTCCCGAGCTCCAAACAAATGCAAGTTCTTCCTCTGGCTAGCGCTGAAGAACAGATGTTGGACTGCAGACCGCTTAGGGCGAAGAGGGCTGCCTAGACCGACTGCTTGCCCGCTGTGCGACCAAGTGGGAGAAGACATAGACCACCTTCTCGTTGGTTGTGTCCTCTCTAGAGAGGTTTGGCACTCCTTCCTGAGCAAGTGGGGTAGAGTGGAATGGGTCCCTGACCATGATGATCGTCTTGTGGATTGGCTACCGGCCAAGACGCCGGGAGGTAATGACGAGAAGGACCTGTGGACGGCGATCAACTTGATCTGCTGGAGCTTGTGGAGGCATAGGAATGGAGTGGTCTTCGAAGGTCACACTCCTTCGGCAGCGACCGCCATCAGGATGGTAGAAGCCGAGGCTGACCTGTGGCGGGCAGCGAGGATGTTTAGGGGTAGCTTAGGACCCGTAGACAGGTGGAGGGTTGGCGAGTGATCCCTTTTTTTCCTTTTGGTGGATAGCGTTCTCGGTGCATGTGCCGAAACGCGTTGTAAACGGCCGCTTGGCCTCTCCTTCTTGAAACCGATACGTCCACTTGGGCGTATCCTTAAAAAAGAATCAATGACAGGTTGGGTATACCAAGAGAGGTCTCAGGTTCAACTAAGAGTAATGACTCAAAATATACAGTTTTTACTCTTAGTAATGACTCAAAATATAAAAAAATTACTCTTAGTATTTGTTTCTTCAAAAATTCATTTGAGAGAATAGAAGCAAACTATATGTGGAAAGATAGACACTGAAGGGCCTATAGTGGAAGTGGAAACTTTTCTAAAATTATATAGTTCATTAAATATGTGGTAGAGAAACTCAATTTCTAATAAATCTAGCCACACAAATGCGCGGGACGCCACGCTAATGCAAAATCACTAGAATTATTTAGACAGTTGAATCCGCATTTAATGGGTGAGATTTTAATAGGAATTGGGAATACCTTTGGTTAATAAAAATCAACACATATAGGCTCCGAGTCGAATAAATACTTGGAATTAAAAGGTAAAGTTTTTACTATAGATCTCAGAGATACATACTTCCATTTCCATTAAGCACGGGAAAACGACTGGATGGATGCATATGTGTCCATGGGACCGGACATGAATCGGTGGAAAGACCAAGCGACAATATAGAACTACATGTATGTTTGATCAACGATATGCACGTAATGTACTACCAGTGCAAATTTTGATAATAGTTGTTACTATTTTGTGTTTTTTACTCATGCGAATCAAATGTTTGAACTAAAGTGTAGTATGAAGATGCTGCGGTGGAGTATTAATAATAGATTAGGAAGAGTTTTGTGGTGCAATGGGATAAGAAAATATTTTTTATGAGAGGTCATAGATTAATTTGGTGATTGACTAAAATATTTAAATTTTGTGCTACCAAACTCACTTTTGTATATTCAATATGTTACATGAAACTATGTATGTTTTTTGCAAGTCAGTGGTCATTGTTACATGAGTAACATGACAGAACCAATACGTGTTAGTGCGGGAGTAGAACACCTAGATCGGAGAACTGCGCATAGTAGGAACAGCCTAAAAATATCAAAATAGCACTACTGATGTCTTAAGATAGACGACATTCTAAAATATCTACTCACTCCAAAAAAGAATGATTCAAAATATTTCCCACACATGGGCTAATTTGCATAACATAATATTTTCTAAGCTATAAAACCCTGTGATTTTATAATTCCATGTTTTCGATATCTATTAAATTATTGCATAAATAGATTCGACGAGAAAAAGACCATGCCCTCGCAAATTGCTAGTTTTTATTAATAATAAAAGACCACAAAGTCTTATATAGAAATATACCTATCAACCGGAAGCCACATTCTCGACGACAATTGTCGCTACACCTACAGGCTTGATAAAGGAGGTGGATCGGATCGGAGCCATGTGGTCTGACCTCACACGTATATCATCTAAATCCCCAGACCTCAACTAAGACGCCCAACTGCGAGGGAGCACAAACCAGTGCACCAGACTCTCAGCGCACACCATATCCGCACACTCACAAGTTGTCGTCGCTGTCTTCCGTCAACCCATTTTCAGGGGATATCGGCGCAATGACCTTGTCAGACCTGTCATCAATCTCGACACGACGCCAGATAGCGGCACCGTTCTGCGCATGTCCATCATCATGCATCCGCCGCCGAGACTCCGCTGCCCCAAGCCACCAAGACATGCCATTTTTTTATGCGGTAGATACGACGCCGCTCCACCATAGGGCACCTCCAGACAACACTTGCTCCAAAAATGAATGACCCCAGACTGGGATGCGGCGCCAGATGCCACCATCGTCCTATGTGGGACAACCAGATGCAGGTTTCCCATGGAGGAAACGACCTTTCCAGCTGAGTTTTCATGGTGATCACCCAACGTCGCCACACCTCCGAGTTTTGACAGGAAAATATGAGCTCCAAAACAGTGCATCCAACGAGGTAGACGACGTCACATACCGCCAATGTCCCGGCAAGCCGAACCTGAGGCTTCCCTCAGAGCTCAGCGTTACCACCACTGTGACTATACCCTCCAAGGAGGTTAGTGGTGCCCGCAGACGTCGCCGCATCATCCGTGATGATAGATCTGGTGAAAGGATTTCCCTCCGGTGGTAGTCCCGCAAATCAAGCGATCTAGAGGCGTAGACGGCCGGAGACAACCAACAACGCGGACAGAAGGGCCACATCAGGCTAGAAAATTCCGAGCAAACGACCGAGATCCATCCAACCTAAGAGCCGACGCCGATAGGGAGCAGATCCGAGCGCATCTGCCGCCGCCACCCGTGGCCAGATGTGTCATTTGTCGCGCCTCCGGCACACCAAGGGTCACACGCAGGCGCAGATGGGCCAGACACACCGTGGTGCCTGGCAACACCATGCCCCAGCCGAAGGCACCGGTCGTCGCTGCTTCCCTGCCCGAGAGGACGAGCAATCCCCGCTGCCGCTGGCAAACCAGGCTTTGCCCGGTCGCCCCTCTGGTGGCTGCGAGAGAGGGGAAGGGAGGAGAGGAGGGCCGAGCTGATGGGGATATTCTCAAGAGGTAATAATAAATGTTATTAATATTCTATCATAGATGGTTCGATTAGTCTTTCGCCCCTATACCCAAGTCAGACGAACGATTTACACGTCAGTATCGCTTCGAGCCGCCACCAGAGTTTCCTCTGGCTTCGCCCCGCTCAGGCATAGTTCACCATCTTTCGGGTCCCGACAGGCGTGCTCCAACTCGAACCCTTCACAGAAGATCTAGTAGCTGGTTCCCTCCGAAGTTTCCCTCAGGATAGCTGGAGCCCATTACGAGTTCTATCAGGTAAAATTAATGTTTATGTTACAACTGCTGTGGTTTCCAAATTTAGATTCAGGGTAAACCCCATATGCACGTGTAGAAACATAAACACAAAGATGTACCCTAGTCTCGCCTCTTAGACTAACTCGTTGATTGCTTGATGACTATGTTTTCCTACTCATGGGCAAATGGTTGGCGACATCAGTGAGAGCGCATTGTTGACAGAACGATGCAGCTGGGTAGACCCAACTAGATGATATGCTACGAGATCTATTCGACATGTCTTTGTTAGTAGTATCACAAAAGAGGATAACATGCTTATATGTCCTTAGACCATGAGGGTATTAGAATCATGCATGCTTGAAAGGTTGCTTTGATTCTGTCTAACATCACACCGTAAATGAGTGATCACAACAGAAACTTCTAGGTTTTGGAGAGTGTGTATTGGTCTCAATTGTTCATGACTGGGAATTGCTCCTCTGACGGTAGAGAGATACAACCAGAGCCCGTAAGGTATGAAGGTATCCGTTATCGTGTGCGCAGACAAGGCATGATGTCAATCATGAAGATACCTGAATACAGGATCAAGAGAAAGAAACATACCGATAACGAGGATAACAAGATATCGTGATCAAGGGTTGCTTCACATGATATCCGAATATCTCGCCTCGGGTATTGTTTAGTATCACAAAGCAATGGGAACTACGCATGGGAACCAACAGGCTCATCTGAGAATCTCCGTATGACAGTGGGAATCAATATGGTCGTCCACGGCTCCGCTATTGATTATTGATCAAAAGTTGTTCTGAGTCATGTCCACTTGTTATCGAACTTGTAGGGTCACACACTTAAGTCTACTACAGTCAATTGTGTATACTGGTAGGTATGGAACAAGAGAGAGTGTCACGGAATAGTTCCGACATGACAGGTACTATTCAGAGAGAATAAAGGAAGAATTCAATGTATCGGGAATGTCCCGGAACATCCGGAAAGGTTCTTGGAATTTTCTAGAATGTTCCTAAACCTTCTAGCAAATCCTGGGAGGGTACATGGTCTGCACCTATTGGGTTAGACCCATGTGGGGGCAACCACATGGGCCAAAAAGGCCAAGCAAGGAGTGAGGGGGCGGCAGCTAGGGAAAGGGGAGAGCCGCACCCCCAACCCTAGATCGGTTGGGCCCTAGGGGCCCACCTAGGGTTGGCGCATGGAGGGGAGAGACCTTCCCCTCCACCAAGTCTCCCCTCCCTCTCCTCCCCTTTGACAGACAAATTGAGCTGAATTTTGAGTAGCCCTCTCCTAAGATCTATTCTCTTTCTCTCTCTACCATGTGTCGGGCTCTCCACATTTTATACACCAGTTGATACTTAGTCTTGGACGATGAGTTCTGCTGGAGTAGAGTTGACAAATGTGTGGGACCTCTCAGAGGGATCATACTTCTGATCCTCGCTTGGCTGGACTTGGGAAATCGGCGACATCCTCGCCACTAGGTTTAGCCGTGAGGTTCTTCATCAAATTTCATCAACTACTTCCGCTACAGGGTGTTGGTATGAATCTAGATCTAACCAATCACTTTACACCGCAGCCATCCGCACCAACTCCGGGGACTATACCACTTGGAGGTGGGCAAACGATGGGTGTCGTGATGGAACTACTAAAGATCCTCCAGAACTGCCCTCTGGCAAGGATAAAGTAGAAGCGAGGGAACCAACAACACCCTAGGACAGAGTGGCTCGAGTAGACATGGATATCAACAACGAGATGTTTACACCGTTGAGTAACTCCGCTAGTTGCAGCTCGAGAATCACCCTGCGGAGCATCAGATATCGGAATTTCCGGCCTCCTTTAACCACCATGGCACCCGGAGGTAGAAGCCCGGAGAAGATCTGGAGCTCCGTCGCGCTTATTGACCAAGGCCTCGACGAATCAAGCCACCACAGCCAGCCACCTCCACGGCAGCCTCTCAGCGCAAATATCCGGTGAGCCGCTGCACAGCGCGCCAGGACTTGACCGCAAGAAGCCACACAACCATACATGCAAGACACCATCTAAACATAGGCTTAAAGTACTATTTACATAGGGAGCCTACCACCTAGCCCATCCTCGTGTTGGATGGCAAAGCCGCCGGAGAGAAGGAAGGAAAGGGCGGCAGCAGGAGCGCTCTCAGGTCGACTCTCAACAGGGGAAGGAGAGGAAAGGGGTGTCCTAGGGGCGCACTTCTCTAGTTTTCCAGCGGCAGCGAGGCGGCAGACTGATGTCGCAGGTGAACAACATGTGTCAATAGGTCTCGCAGTCTCGGCCATACTTGGGAATTCGGATTGAATTTTGAGCCAGATTGAAGATGGACAAGAAAAATAAGAGGCCAGTAAAGGGCTTACGGTTTTAGTGGAGAGTAAACTAGGCTAGTAACATACATACATTACTAGTGTATGTTACTAACTATATTGGTTAGTAACATATATGTGGTGTCATGCAATATTTTTTATTAGGTTATAGACTACAAGCTTCTCTTTTCTTATTAAGTACCTATAACCTATCACATCAACCGTTCAAAAATAAAACTATCACATCGTCTATATTTTGTGTAGTTGTCATCTATGTTATCACTTATATTACCGAGGCAAAATAGAACATGATATGGCCAGTTATTAAAGAGGAGAGAGACAATTGGGGTAACAATATGTTATTTTTTTGATAAAGGGAGATAGTATTTACTTAATATAATAATTTGCACCAAGGCGATATAACCAAGAGTTAAAAAGGGAGGAATCGATCACGTACGTACCGAGACGGGAGCTCTCCTGCAAGCGCCGCCGGCACCACCTTCGCCTCCACGATAGATCGGTTCCCCCTCCTCCGGCCGGCCTCGCCGGTGTCGCGAGGGGTGGGGAACCCGATCTATGGTTGGAGTTCTTAATAAAATTAATGTTTTCAATAGATTTGATTAGGGTTTTGGTGCCATCTTCTTTATCAATGGAGTTTTCATCATCTACAATAAGCAATCTTCGGTTCTTCCTTCGACGACGAGATCTTCTTCTCGACGTCAATGGTGGTGCTGTAAGATTAAATTTGTCTAGGTTTGGTCCTTCAGATCTTGCTTCGCCGGATCGATTTTGGATCTTTTCTTATGGTTGCCGCGAGGATTGTCCTCGCAATATTTGTCCCGGCTGCTACGTCCTCGACAATGGTGATTCGTACTCTCGGCTCCCAGCGACGTCGACCAAGCTGTCCGGTTGTTATTCCCTGAAATATTGGTGTTGGTACTCTTGCCAATGTTGGTTGATTAACTTAATAGCTGGATGCGTGCACGTAACCTTGCCATTGCGGCTCAAAATTATGGGAGAACTCTCGTTGATATTCGCAGGTCTGTGGATTGATATCTTTGTCGTTCTACGGCTGTCTTCAGAAAAGTTCAAGATTGTCTCATGGAAGAAGAAAGAGTTGGAAGATTTGCTCTTATCTTTTAGACTTTATTTTGTAATCACTGTAGTCAGCTCATGTATCTCTACCATGTACTATTCGCTACTATAATATATGGTATTAATTGTCAAAAAAAAAGAGTTAAAAAGGGAGGATCGTATGAAAAATCGAGTAGAAAAGATTAAGAAACACACCGAATTGTACCAACACATTCTTTTTAACTAACCTTGGGCTGGCAAATATCCGTTCTCGTGGAGCATCGCGTACGACCTGAACAATCGGACGACTGCTGCGCTGCCGGTGTGCAGCACGATCGTCGGCAGGCCTAGCTCAGACGCCGCCTTCTGCACGGCGGGGAGGCTGGTGTCGATGACAAGGCACGCGGGCCGGGGCTCGGCCGAGAGAATCGACGCGAGCGCGTCACGGACGCACCCCGACGCCTCCATGGCGTTCATGAAGAGGATCTTGCCTATGCCGTCCTTGGGCGCGGCCACTGCGTCCTGCATGCCGTCGGGCACGGCGACGAAGGCGAACTCCGGGTGACTAGCGGGATCAGGGGCGTTGAACATCGTGTGGAGGATGGTGATTGCGAGGCCTCGGCCGTGGAGCACGTCGGCCAGCTGCAGCATCGGGCTAAGATGGCCCTGGAACGGCAGCGGGAACAGCACGACGCGGCCCCGGGAACCTCCGTCGATTCCAGCCATATTTGCCGAGCGGCTAAGTTTTTGCGAGCTGGAGTAGTCCCCAGGCCCAGGTATATTTATTGAGTGGAGACTACTCTGGAATCCAAGTACCTCTATGATCAACATATAGAATCTGTGATGCAGAGTGCTGATCTTGACCGGATGACCATAATATCAGTCTACGAAGCTTCCAGGAAATTTCGTACAGGACCAGATGAACGTGCTCGTAATTAAAAAAATAGAACTTCTTTTTGACGAAAAAGCAGTCCAGTCTGCTATTTCATTGATAGTAGGAGAAGAAAAGGAGTACAAGGACTCGAAACTGAAAAAAAGTTGAATGTACAGCTAGTCCCTACAGAGTTTTTTTTTTTAGTGGGCAAAGAAACTGGTATTATCCGGAAACATTACAGAAATATCCCTGAGAAAAAGCAAAATTACAGCTTAGTCCTTCTGCATCGTTGACCACGGCATCGACGCACCGGAGCTGCCGGTGGCGCGCCGCCGCCGCTACCTCCCTTGACTTGGAACGAAGGCAGTCCCCAGGCGGACGGGAAGTCACCAGGCATAGGCCGAAGCCAACCCCGGGAGTCGTCGTCGTCGTCGATCCGGATCGCACCAACTTCTTGCTATAGATCTTCAACCGCTGGCTTCGCCGTCCACGAAGCCGAGCTCGGGGAAATCGACCACAGCACCACCGCGGCGATGCGAGGTCGACGATGGCGGTGGATCGAGGACGACGCTCCGCAGAGCGCCGACGTCGGAGAGGAGATCCACCGCCCGCAAACTCCAGCCGCCGCGCCTCCACCTCCAGGACGCCGGCGACCTGCATCCAAAGAAAACCTACACTATGTACAGGACACGGGACGGGGATCCCCCGGCCTCCCGCCGCCGAGGCGGCCGGCGGAGGCCGAGGAATCCGACGAAACGCGCCGGCGAGGTGGAGTTCTTCGGTGGTTCCAGAAATCGCCTCCGGGCTACTGTAGACGGGGAGGGGAGAGTCCAAGTTCATTTAGTCCCTACAGAGTTACAGAGCTACAAATCCTAATCAGGCTCCCTAGGTCTTTGGGGCAGCGACGCCACTCGCGGTCGTGATGCTGACCTCCACAGGCTTGCTTCCTGTAGGATACATCCTTACCTCAGTCATATTGCGGGCATGGTGGTTGGAAATGCGATCATTTCTCTCTTTCCATGTCGTCCACCAGACCAACTGAGCCAAAGCAATCCAGCTCTTCCTTTTAGGTTTCTCTGTGTATTTTCTTGTTTGCGTCAACTAGCCTGCTAGTGTCTGATTAGGTTGAGGCAGAAAGCAGGGTGGTCGACTATGCAGCACCGATACGGATACACGTATCGGTATCGGGCCGATACAGATACGGAGATACGACATTTTGAAAAAGCGTCGATACGAGGATACGTTTTCATAGTCTTTAAAATAAATTAATACATGTAGTAGCTAGAGGTGCCAACGTGATTACATAAATTATATTTGCATTTGGTGAGAGCATGAGAGAGGAGGCTGAGAAAGCAGTGTGCTGCTGGCTGCCTGCGACTTGCAAGGGGTATCACCAATTCTTTAAATGCTTTATTTACCGATATGTTGCCAATAGGTATCAAACAGGTATCGTGTCCGAATTGGTATCAGATACGGTATCCGACACGGACACGAGCTCCAAGCAAGGTATCCGTGCAGCGTAGGTGGTCGACCGGCGATTGGCAGGATTTGAAACCACAGCTGTGAAATGAACGGACAGTGCGCCAGGAGGTGATTTGCAGTTTTAGGCCTAGTGCAGAAAATGCAGGAATCCTCATGCGGCCAGCCCTTTTTTGCTAAGATGTCAGCCGTGTTACACCGCCCTCTAATCGCAAGCCAGGCAAAAATTCGGCACCGCAATGGCGCGTTCGTGCTCCATATGATCGACTTGTACTCCCTCCGTTCCAAATTACTTGTCTCAACTTTGTCCAAATTTGCATGTATCTAGACATATTTTAGTGTGGAGATACATCTAAATTTAGACAAAGTTGAGACAAGTAATTTGGAACGGAGGGAGTAGTTTGTAAGCGTTGTTCCCTCGAATTCCATCAAGTAAGCCGAGTAAACCCCGGCGTTGTTCCAGCGCCAGACAACTCTGTCGTCCACACCTTGTTGCAACCTGATCGGAAGAAGCATCTCCCACAGATGCACAGCTTGTATAAGGGCGTCAGGTTCCAGCTCGTGCCGAAAGTGCCTTGTCCATCAATGTTCAGTTAATGCCTGCACCACCGTGATGTTCTTTCGTGTGCATTCAACAAACAGCAGGGGTGCTTTGTCTTGCAACCGTTCGCCGTGCATCCATGGATCGGTCCTGATTATGTTGCCGTCTCCCAGGTGGAAGATGACTGATGCATTGAAGATAGCCCTAACTCGCTCGTCAATGGGCAGAGGGAGCCCGTGCCAGGGCTTGTGAGGATCATTCCAGGATTGCCAAAGCCACCGGGCTCGCAGGGCCAAGCCACGCGCCTGCGGGTCAGGAAGCCCTAAGCCTCCTCGTATTAACGGCCGACAGACCGCTTTCCAACTGACGAGACATTTACCACCCATAGCGATCTCATCTTTAGCCCAAAAAAAGCCTCTTCTAATTCTGTCTACGGCCTTAGTCAACTAGATTGGTGCTGCTATTGCGATCATCTGAAACACAATCATAGCGGAGAGCACATGCTTTACCAGAATCAGTCTAGCATCGATGGAGAAATGCCCAGGCATCCATCCCTTAGCCTTGTTTGATAATTTGTCTAGAGCCGGTTGAAAGTCCCCTTTAGTGAGCCTCCTATCTGACAACGGCATACCCCGATATGTACAGAGGAATTGGGCAGTCTTGCATCCCAGCAACTCAGCTAGCACATGTGTGTCAATGTCCTGGCAATGTATCGGAGTGATGGAGCTTTTGTTAAGATTGGCATGAAGCCCAGTAGCTGCCCCAAATCTGTGC
Source organism: Poa pratensis (assembly GCA_947311845.1). Taxonomy (NCBI): domain Eukaryota; kingdom Viridiplantae; phylum Streptophyta; class Magnoliopsida; order Poales; family Poaceae; genus Poa; species Poa pratensis. The sequence goes on from CAMZMU010000087.1 coordinate 30,693,090, forward strand.
AGGATCATGTTTGTCACCTCAACGTCAGATTGTGTTGGGCTGATGAACATGGCCACATCATCAGCATAGAGAGATGTGGTGAGGGATTGGGCATGTTGGATATATGTCCAAAAAGTAATGTATTTATACACCTGATTCATTAATTATGATTTGTATTCTCTATGCTATAACTGCGGTCACTAGTACAGAACGACACATCGGATACCCCTCTATGGAAACGGCAGACGTTAGGCGACGGAGAATCGCGCTTTCCGCGCGGCCAGTACGTACAAACCTGACCTGGGCCGCGGCTGGCCCGTCAACATAGGTAACGGAGAAAGTATTAACTCCGTTACCCATAGTATTGGCAACGGTCTTAATTCTGGCTCCGTTTCCGATATGTGCCTCTATAGCAACGGAGACTTTTGGGTGTCCGTTTCCAATGTGGACACGTTCCATCTTGGAATTCGAAGCGAGACGAGTAAATGCCATGGCGTAGTGGCACCGCCCACTACTCCTTGAAAACCCCAATCCTTGCTAGCTCAAGACGCCACCGAATCTGCTCTCTCTCTCGCTCGCTCGCTCCCTCCTACTGATTAGCGAAGATGCCTCGCAGCAACGACACACAGGAGCACACTGAGTCGCCGCGGGACAGTCCCCCCGTCAGCGGCGAGTCTGTTGAAGGACCGACGCCGGAGACGAGCGACGACGAATACGCCAACTTCCATGATCCCACCTTGATGCTGGGCCCGCCGAAGGTTGATTCTGATGACGAGTCAACCGAAGAGGAGAAGGAGGAGGAGGAGGACGACGACGAGGAGGACGAGGCGGAGGCGCCGGTCCCGAAGAAGGGAGCCCGGCGACGGAGAAGAAAGCCGCCGCCACCGCCTCCGATATGCTGCCGCCGCCGCCACCACCTCCAATGGCCCCCAATAAGCCAGGCCGTGAGAAGGACGAGGATTGCGCGGAAGCAGGGCGCAAGAAAAATAAGAAGTAGCTAGTAGTAGTTCTATAAGTTTTCCAACTGTAATTTACTTTATTATTATTAATATGTACTGCGTATGTAATGTAGTAATCACTAATATTAATATAAGTATCCTATAAGTGGTTTTCTCCATATAGTAGAGATTAGGAAAATATTATTCCAGAGAGTAGAAGAAATTCCACAGAGTGGGCGCGTAGGTCCCACACCTCAGTGGAAGAAACACAAAGGAAACGGTCCTTCTAAAGAACCGTTTCCTATGTTTTACCTATATATATGGGCGTACAGAGCAAAACCTAACACTCGTTTCCTCACTCTGTCCCAGTATGCTAGATCTGTTCGTGGCGGCGCCTCCTGGCGTTGCGGCCATCGCCGGCGCCGTGGCGGCGCCGTCTCCGCCCAGACGACGGCTATCACGGCGAGGTCTTCGCCATCTCCCCCGACACGGCGAGGTGTTCGCCATGTCCCCCGACACGGCGAGGTCTTCGCCATCTCGCCCGACACGGCGAGGTCTTCGCCATCTCGCCCGACACGGCGAGGTCGTCGCTCTGTCCGCTTCCTCTGCCTCCACCACTTCCGGATCTGCTAGATCGATCCAATGGCGACGTGAAGAAGGTATCAGATCCACATCCGGTAGTTCTATCTAGATCATTTCTTGATGTAGTTAACTTGCCTATTGTGCACTTGCAACTAGTTGTAGTTTAGCTTACTTGTTGATAGTAGTTCAGTTCACATCCGGTAGTTCTATCTAGATCATTTCTTGATGTAGTTAACTTGCCTATTGTGCACTTGCAACTAGTTGTAGTTTAGCTAACTTGTTGAAAGTAGTTCAGTTCACATCCGGTAGTTCTATCTAGATCATTTCTTGATGTAGTTAACTTGCCTATTGTGCACTTGCAACTAGTTGTAGTTTAGCTAACTTGTTGAAAGTAGTTCAGTTCACATCCGGTAGTTCTATCTAGATCATTTCTTGATGTAGTTAACTTGCATATTGTGTACTTGCAACCGGTTGTAGTTTAGCTAACTAGTCCATGTGAAAACAGGAGTCTATTTCGGTGACACTGCATAAAAAAGTCGGAGACACAGAACAAACAACGAACATTACTCAAGAGAGTAGTGTTTGTTGACTTTCCCATAATGGCCTCCAATTATATACACAGGTCAGTACACACTATATACTACTGTATACTTCATATTATTGTGTTAAATTGTTTGTTCTATCTAGCAGTGTCAGAACTAACATAAATCCTTATTTACATTTAGGGATATCAAGCTGTTCCCTTTCAAACTCCACCATACATATCCACCGTCGCTATTGTGACGTTTTGGTACACTGCATAAAATACTTTTTTAAGTAAGAGTGTTTTATACAGTGTCGCCGAAATGTCACATCGGTGACGTATTAGATTAAATTTCGGTGACACTGTATAAAAAATCTAGAGCCGGTGGTGGCCTCCATGGAAAGGATGATCATTGTCAGGCATCCTATGAAGCTGCTGACATGGCAATATCTTGTTGACAAGCCGTGTGTTGGCTGCTCCGGTTCATCAATAAGAGCCACCTCAAGATATAGGTAAGATATCGTTTCAGTTTGCTTAAATTCATAGTGTATTTGTTTTAGCATATGTATTTAACAATTGTAACTCTATTTACTAATGTATAGGGTCCAAAGCTTCAACATCCTTCTCTCAAGAAGCTGAGATAAGAAGAGATAGCTAGAGTGACACCTGCGAGGATTGTGGAAAAGGATGTAGGGCAGAAATCATATATTCTTTCCGTCCTTTGACATGATAGGCTTAGTATAGATGAAATCTGTTATCGTTTTACCTCTTATATTTGTCACATCTTGTGATGCAATTGTAAAGGTGAAATTATGATGGAAATGTAAAGTTACATTGTGATATGAATGAAATCTGTTACCGTTTTAGTATTTGAGCTTGTGCTGTGAGATTTTAAGTATCTAGTGGCATTTGTAAACGTGGCATCCTGTAACCGAAATATGAGAAATGCTCAATGCAAACGGGTGGATGGCAAACTCCGTATCTGATGAAGGAAAACTAAGGAAACGGAGGTCTGCGCACAACCGTTGCCAAATGGAGACCTCATCGGAAACGGTTTTTGGCCTCCGTTACCGATGAAGGTCTTCACATCAGTGACAGAGGCGGGGACACGGACACTTTCTCCGTTGCCGAAGGGGTTTTTGGCCCGTTTCCGATGTGTCGTTCTGTGCTAGTGGGTGGCTCTTGAATACGTGATTCAGAGGAAATCTCACTCGCACGTGTGGGGAATATGAACACGTAAAATATATCCTAATTTTTTTACGGACTAATTTGTTGATTGCTAGATGACTGTGCTTTCCTAGTCATGGACATTATTTGTGTCAACATCAATGAGTGGCATATTATTGGATAATAATGTGATTGGGTAGACCCAAGTTTTGATATGCTAAGAGATTCCGTTAATATGTCCTTTTGTACTTAGCTTTATCACAGTAAGGTTATTATATAACATGTCCTGCAACCATGAGGTTATTAGGGTTATGCATACTAGAAGAATTACTTTGGTACTGTCAATCGTCACGGCCGTAACTGGGTGGCCAAAACGGCAGTCACTGGGTGATTACCAAGGTGTGTGTATATCTTAATGTTCTGAGACGGGAAATTACTCCTCGGTGATTAGAGAGATACGCACTGGTCCCTCTCGGTATTAAAAGGTATCCAATATGTTATACAGACAATGCATGGTGAAGTTACACCGTGTGGTATATCATAATACGGAAACAAGTAAAGGGAACTTGCCGCTTAACGAGATAGACAAAGATGTAATGAATCAATGAGTGATTCATGGTGTCATCCACGGATCTATATATCGGGCGAAGTTTTGGTATCGCGAGTAATGGGAATGATATATTAAATAGCCAACAGGTTCAACAGAGTGTCTTTGCATAGCGGTAGCAGTTATTCAGGTTGTCCACGGATCTGACCCTGCCCGGTGATTAGATGAGCACATCTAATTATAGCTATACGTTATCGAACCTGTAGTTGGGCACATTTAAATTAGGATTGGTTAGTTGTGTATATTGGTTGGTCTGAAACATAGAGAGAGTATCACCGGAATAGTATCTGCGTGATGGATATGGTTATATCAGAGAGATTACATTTTGATAGAAGTTGCTATCACAGTTGGATTTATTCCAAGGGTTTATAAAGGATGGAAATATTTATCCAAGAGAATTTTGTCAGCGGACACTAGGTGTTCCGGATTATATAAAAGTGTTTTATATAATAAGTAATTGGGAATTTTCTATAAAAAGGAAAATATTCATTTGGAATTAATAAGACAAAATAATTAATTGATTAATTAATTAATAATGGAAAAAGTATAAATAAATTGGAGCCCACCATTGGGGCTACCAAGATGGGCCCTAGGGGCCCACCAAGGTAGCCGCACCACCATGTGGTGGTGGTGGGCCAAAGGCGCCATGGGGGAGGCTCCCCCGTAGCCGAAACCCTAATGGGCCTTGCGGCCCATGGGGGAAGGCGGCGGCCAAGGCCGGCCGGCCGGCCTAGGGCGGGCCCCACCCTCTTAGGTCGGTACGGCAAGTGGGCCCCACCCCCTTAGGTCGGTATGACAAGTGGGCCCACCCCCTAGGTCGGTGCGGCCTAGGGTGGGCCCCACCCGGCGGCGGCGGTAGAGGAGGGGAGGGGAGTTGGAGTCCAAGTTGAGACAAGTTCTCTCAAGTTAGTTCTCTTCTAGTTGGTTTAGAGAATTCCTCTCCAATTAGATTAGATCTAATCTCTCTCTCTCTCTCTCTCTCTCTCTCTCTTTCTCATGTGTTGAGATCTCCATCTTCATATACACCAGTAGTGCTTCAACCTTGGACGGCGAAGCCTTGCCGAACCTTTCCCGGCGTACGCGTGCAAGCTCTCGGAGGGGTGAAGTGTCAGATCCTGATGGTTGACCCTCACACTGTTGAATCAAGGTGACAAGGCGAGGAGAAGAGGATGTCGGAATCTCTCTACCAGGCTTGGTTGAGGGAATCGGCGACAGGCTACATCAACTACGTCATCAACACTTCTTCCGCAACTTCGGTGTTGGTAATGTATTCCATCTAGATATTTGGATCTTCGTATTCGCATGTATCTTCATAGTAGATCTTGGCAGTTGTTGCGTAGCTATACGGAAAATTTTAATTTACTGTACACGCAACCCAATAGGGCGCCTGCCCAATTGTGCAAATAAACCCATCTGGTCCGAGGTGGTAACAATTTTTGCTAAGACATCCATGACGATGACGAATAACAGGGGGGAGAGAGGGTCGCCTTGCCTTAGGCCTCTGAAGTGTCTAATTTCATCCATCAAACTTCCATTGACCAGAACTTTTTTAGAAGAGGATTGCAGCAGGTTGGAGATCCAGTCACGCCACCTAGGCCCAAAACTCCTGGCTTCCAAAGCCTCTAGCAGGAATTCCCAGGATACAGTATCAAAAGCCTTTTCTATGTCCAGCTTGAGGAATAATGCCGGCATCTTATTCTGTCTACACCACTTGGCCTGACCTTGCACATATGCATAGTTGTCATGTATGGATCGATTTTTGATAAATGCACTTTGGCATGGGCTAACCAGCTGATCCATCACACCCGCCAGCCTTCTAGCAAGGATTTTGGTGATTAACTTTGCGAAAAAGCTAATGGGATTGATGGGTCTGAACTCCTTAGGATGGGAAGCATCAGAACTTACACAATAGAAAAGTAGCCGCACGACAAGGATAATGAATTCCGTGGTCTGAAATAGAAATAGCGCGAAGGCGGGAAAATGATACACCCCTTGCGTCGCTCCCCAGGTGATGCTAGGAGCCAACCCTAACGCCACCGCCCGCAGCGCAAGGGGTGTCGTCGACGGGGAAGAAGAAGGCAGGGCGATGACCCTAGTGGTTTCTTTCCATCCACCTCGTCGATATGTCTACTGCGGGCTTTTCTCAATCTTCCTGTCATCGAGTTTCAAATTTCTCTGCCGCGGGTCTTCACAAATAGGCGCATGGCGCTCCTAGACCTCTGGATCGGATGGGATCCGGTCGTTCTCGTCTGCCACCATCGACCAGGTCGACATCAACATCTAAGCCGTGTTTATCATGGCGATGACAGAGGCAAGGAATGTGCAGACGATTGCAATTGGAAGGCCAGAATATCTCGATGGCGCAAGTCAGAGTTCTAGATTGTTAAATAATGGTGGAGGCGGACTTTTGGATGTGACGAAGACGATGCTTCACAGGACGTTGTAAAGACAGAGTTTCTATCGCGGAACCATGATCCTGTCAAAACCGTACACATGATGACTATGAACCTCATGACTGGTGATTTACAGCAGCGGCCTTGGCAAGTGGGGACAGAAGCACATGGGGACTTATTTTTCGGTGGTGGTGCTATTCGAGTACCAAGTTTTGTTCCACGATGAAAACTCTAGGTCTGACCATCATTGGTTGTATCTGCTAATGGCAGACTCCTTGTCGCTTTTTTGTTGAAGACATGTGTAATACCCTGTAGTTATAGGATCCGAAATGGTTGATATTAGGTATGTGCATTTTGCATACATACATCTGAAAATCTGGGAAAATTTTGGGCTTCGTTGTGAAAGTGATTAAATGATCGAGATTTCTCTTTTATGGATGATTTGGACACGAATTATCGACCGAAATGAGATAAGTCCCGAGATGAACTAATCCAACACAATAGGGATATCTATATATTTCATATATAGTTCATACAAGTGACTGAATCACAAGTTCAAAACAAATTATTTGGTACTCTTATCTCAGCAGAAGAGGCGCCACGGTCTTTAGGGGTGGAGCCCTCCAACCATGAGGAGTTTCAAAATTAGGCCTTGCATCCGTCACCCACCGTTACTTTAGTGCAAGCATTGAAGAGTTGTCTGTCTTTGTCGTCATTCGGGGTCTCCATGCCAACCCAGGGTTTGTCAGGAGCAGCCCATTCCAGCCATAGCCAACGAAGGCGCAGTGCCCTGACGAACAATTCGAGATTAAGGATGCCAATGCCTCCTAGATCTTTTGGCCTGCAGACTTTGTCCCAGTTTACCTTGCATTATCCTCCACTTATGCTCTCTTTGCTAGCCCATAGCATGCCACAACTGAGCTGAAGGCCTTCAAAATGCCCTTGTCGGCTTTGATTGCCGTGAGAAGGAAGATCCGTATGGAGGTGAGGACGAATTTAACCAAGGCGGTGGCTCCCGCCCTATTGATGAATCGACCATTCCAATGGCCCAATTTGGACGCATCCTTATCTATGTAGGGTTGTAGATGAACTTTCCTTAGTTGGCCAAGCAAGAGCGGCAGCCCCAGGTACTTGATTGGAAAATCAGAGACTGTGGCAGGGAAGTCAACCAGCAGTGCGGTCAGGTCGATATCGGTGCAACAAATAGGCGCAATCGATCTCTTTGCAATGTTAGTGACAAGCCCAGAGACCTCGCCGAAATTCTGAAGCAACGACGCCAGGTTCGAAACATCATGCAGCGTCGGCTTGATGAAGATGGCAGCATCATCAGCATAAAGAGAAAGGCGCAGATCGGCAAATCTCCATGGCAGGGCATGAAGAAGTCCTGGGTCAGAGGCGACTTCAAGTAACCCGTTGGCGATGTCTAATAGCAGCGGGGATAGCGGATCTCCCTACCAAAGGCGCGGCCGTGAATAATGTCAATTCTCGACATGCCATTGAGTAGCGCGCTGAGACATGGATGTGGTGAATAAAACAGTGGCCCAGGATCGCCAACGCGGCGGGAACCCCATGCGTTGCATAATATCAAGAATGTAGTCCCATCGCACAGAGTCAAAAGCTTTTGCAATGTCGAGCTTGACAAGCAGGGCATGCGTAGCCCGAGTCGACTTGCGGCCCCAGTCCTTGTTATTTCATTCGTGATTTGCTAGTTTCTTTTAGACTTGTTCAATCATTCCCTCTAATTAGTACATTTATATCCTAACCGGTTGAGGGTTTTATTAATTTAAAATCGGGGTGTTTCGAGCCTTTTATCTAAAAGAAAAAACCACAAACACCTTACAGAAACTCAACTACCTCCTTTTGGTAAAAAAAAACTCGACTACCTCTTTATCCCTAAGAGAACTAAGCTCCCTAGGATTGGTGTCCTCTCCTTCTCCCATATGTCCATATCATGGTGGACCCCATTTAGTTATATTTATTTATAGTTACAGTTTTAAATACAGTTTAAAACAAATTCTATTGGATATATACATATGTTTGTAGTTATATGCTAAATTTTTTGGTGAAATAAAAAGGGATTCCCATCATGGTGGACCCCATTCAGTTATATTTATTTATAGTTTACAGTTTTAAATACAGTTTGAAAGGAATTATATTGGATATATACATATGTTTGTACTTATATGCTAAATTTTTGGTGAAATAAAAAGGGATTCTCATATATAAAAAAAGAAAATTGTGGCTGTAAAAAAGGAAAAATAGCCCCATTTCCCCTCAAAATTACTCTTTTTGTGTAGACCAAAATAAAAAAAAGCTTCTAGAGTGCGTACAACATACACGTAGTTGTACGTTTTATTTCAAAAAATTGAAACATAAACGGTCATTTCGAGAAAAAAATTAAAGGAGATGCGGTGAGTTCGGAGCTACCGGCTCTATCCGAGAACTCTCTCTCTTATCTCTGCCACCAGCGTCCACCATAACGGTACGCTGTACGCAGCCTGTGCCACGTGACACTATTTCTCTCCCTCCGCTTCCCTCGAGTTGTATTCTACCGAAAACAGCCATCCCTACGCAAAGTTTGCCCGTCTCTCCACACACACCTATGGCTCCATCAATCACCTGGGACTATGGGGCACCTCCATCCCAGATGTCGCGCCTCAAGTCCATTCTTAACTTGCACGCCACCTGCGCTCCCCTCTGGTGGCCACCCAACGCCAGTGAGCTAAAAGACTTCCTACAACCCTCTCAGTAGTTGCACATGAACACCTATGTCGCCTATGGCATCGTCCGCCGCTGCCACCGTTGCTGTTAGTAGCGCTCGACTCGGTGGTGGTGGCAGCTACGGTTGAAACCGTGAACAACAAATCGATCGTGAATACGGGTGAAATGATGAGTTATACGCCTTGTTGTTGGATGCCACCTATTAATGATGAAAGATAATTTGGGTATTTATCTGTGAACTTTTTTCTGCGGTATATTTACTTTTATCTCACTTGTCTTCAGACAACGGGCCAGATTATGTAAGAAAATGCATGTGTGTATTTTGCAGATGGTTAAAAAAGGACCTTTGTTTGCCTAGCCTCGATTGCAATTATTAGAGTGTAGAAAAGTCATGACCATGAGGGTACACAATTTAACTTTCATGACATTTCATAATAGTCGTTTTATCCTGATCGTCTAACTGAGTGTAACCTTTTTTTAAGTGGGGCCATGCTCTTTCTGTTGAGTGGTGTACTCTTAACCTTATTACAACTAAATAATTGTGCCGCTTATCTACTTCTCTATGTTTATGTGAGGATGTCTGATTAATTGTGTTGTAAAATAGTGAGTCAGTGGTAATATTTTCTCCATCATTGGTACTTTTTTATATATGTTTCGTTAAAAAAATTGTTTGTTCATGTTGTTTGTATCAGGACGGACACGGCAACGCGCGATCTTTTCCTTCTAGTGGCATCGAGGCCAGGAGGAATAAGCGGGAGCAGCGTCGACGGACGCTAGACCCCAATATGGCCGCCCTACACTAGAGGATCAGGTAGAGGCTCGATGTAGACCGGCCAAGGACTGCCAAAGCCATCCCCACGAACAAAGAGGATCCTCACCAAGGGCCGTAGCACCACCACAGGCACCACCGTGGATGAGCGCGGGATCGGACCAACGAATCAGCCTGCTGAGATCATCAGTTCATCACTCGCCACGGCTATCTCTTCACTTCCCCACACCTCGACGACATGGGAAGGGAAGCATGGACGCATCGGCCATCTGTAGATCACATGAGCTTATGTGAAGGCGACTCGATGTTGGAGGAGGTCGAGAGATTCTGTGCAATGATCTCGAAGCTCCTGAGCTCCCCCTCCACCCTGGAAAGTGGCTGAAGGTAGAGGCTGTCAAACCTGGTACTCTAAAGAGGCTGGAGCTGCCTTCCCCAATGCAAGTCTCGGATGAGGAAGATGGCGCTTCGCCAAGATCCCCTGACCTGAAGAAGCGAGCCGCAGCTGGAGCGTGGACCACACCGACATCGACCCTGGATGTCGAGGCAATCTGATGCTCACCTGTGTCTCGCCCTGCAAAAAAGATAGCGTTGTATTCTGTTCTTCCAGTTTCGGTGCTGCCTTGTTTCTAGTTTTTAGCTTCCTGGTAGTTTTTGGTAGTAGCTAGGTTCTCAGCTTGTGCCATGGTAGGGCAAAGCCGCTTTATTTCCTTCAACAAGAACCTCGAAGCTTTGCTTCTCTGTGCTGGGTCTCAGAAACCTGCTTCCTGTAATACAGACCTGATTGGACAGGTTTCGTTGAGTTTTATCAATGGAACAGGGGCGAGGCTCCTGTTACTCTAAAAAAAAATTGAAGGCCAGGAGATGCGAAGTAGACGGACGCAGCTTCGGTGACCTTTACCTTACAAGTCACCGAGCGACTTGCTCCACATCTGTCCCTCCATTTTAGATCTGACGTACAAGATTCACCCAAATCTAAATGTCAAAAATAAAAACATTCAGAAAATTTTTCCATCAATAATAAATGTTCGTTTTGTATTCTTTGAAAGTTTCATGCTATTTCGATTAATGGTTTGGGAATAAATAACGTTTTATGTTATAATCTGAAAAGCTATTTATTCACAAACCATTGGTCCAAATCAGACATAATTTTCACAGAATAGCTAACAAAGCATTTATGATCAACTGGAATTGTTTTCAATTTTTTCTGAATGTTTTTATTTTTGACATTTAGATTTTGGTGAATCTTGTACGTCGGAACTAAAATAGAAATAGAGGGACAGATGTGAAGCAAGTCTCTCGGTGACTTGTAAGTTACAAGTCACCGAAGCTGCGTCCGAAGTGAGCACCGCCTTCCATCTTGAACTCCGACCACCGGAGCACCATAGACATTAGAATCGCCGCCGCCAGCCACCAGGAACAGCTCGCCTGCTCCGGCAGCATAATCCTCACTACTGGCATAACACCATACGCCACATGGGCAAAACAAAACCTACCACTACTCCGTACATCCCGCGCTGCATATCCTCCTTCCTCCTCCACACCAGATGGCAATGCCGCCGGAGAGGAAAGGTGAGTAGGGGACTAGGGGAGCGAGCCAGGGCCTGTTGGTTGACTCTCTACGGGGCAGTGGAGAGGGAGAGGGAAAAGTTCAAAAGTCCGACTGAGGGTTCATGGCTATAAAGTTTGCTCTGCATCCTACCGTCATATGTCTAGAGCAGACCGTCAATCACATTTCGTTTTTCCTGAAACTGAATGTTGACCAAGGTAGGTAATGAGTAGTTGATCAATACCACAATGCAGACATGCTAGAAATGAGCGAACACGTACTTCAGGATCGTTCAGATAAAGCAACAAAAGAGAAATGGCTGGAATTGTAATAGCTTCAGAAGATCATTTTCCACTTTGATAGAAAGGAAATCAAAGCACGTCATGTAACTCTTTTGATTTCTCTTTTCTGTAGCACTGAGATTTTTTTTCTTACAATAATATATATAATATAAAGATGAGAAAAATAGAAAGGGCGAAAAGACAGATGTTACAAGGTCGAAGCTGCCAAATGAGAGGAGACATATCTCACTCCAACCAGCTGACAGGCGTCACTCTAGGGCTTCACTTACATGTACAATTTAGAGTAAATGAATGTCATACCAAAGTAGCTTAGTCCTGACAATATGTTAGTCGAAGATTCCAAACTGTGAAGCAGGCGCACCAAGGAGCAACCAAATCCAATCCTTTGATGCTGTGCAACTCACCCATTATCTCCATCTATCTGTACACAAAACTACATTCCTGCAATGCAATGGGAGTCATACGAGTGCTCAGATTGATGTTATACTTGGAAAACCAAAGTTTTGAAATGTTCTGATTCGGCCATCACGGCCTGCTGTCACGATCACTAGGCCCCAGGCAGACCGACTCGGAGCTTGGTCCATGTCATCCGGATGGCTGGTATTAGACTTGGGGCTCTGTTTTGTTTTTGTCATGAGCTCTTCGGGCCAAGTCACAGATGCCCTGTCACCATTGTTATTTGAGTTGTTGCTCTTGCGCTGAACAGCATAGGTATCATCCTCTTTAGCAAGTTCAGATTCAAGTATATGGCCATTACCAGACACACAGTCCAGGTCATCTTGCTTCCAGGAGTTAGCTCTCGAGGTCATTCTGGCGCCGGTACAAGGCCAAGCAACAGCAACTGTCACACTCTCACAGTGGAAGTGCTCGTGGGTATTTGTGACAGATACAATGTTCTTCTTTCTGCTTGGTTTGGAATCATCACTGTATCTCCAGATATATACATTTGAATCCTCACTTGCAGAAATTATGTACCTCCCATTTGCAGCTGAACAAGCTGAGATTTGGCTGCTGGTGTTCCGAAACCCTGAAAAGTAACAAGTGACCAACTGGCAGAATGGAAGAATCGTTCTTCTTAAAACAGAGAGAAGAGTGTCATGCAAAGGGAAAGATTATGTGAAACTCAGGCTCGTCAACAGCAGGAAGCAGATGAGCTGGGTGGGTGGGGAGCTAATGGACAGAACCAACCATTGGAGAACAGTGGAATCAACATGATATGCACCAATGTGGACTTCAATAAGCTCAGTATCACCTACCTTTAAACTTGTGAAGTAGTTCGAAGCCATCAGCAACTCGGATCCGTGAATCTGCAGAGGTGATAATGACCTTTGAAGAACTCCCTGGGACAAACTATTGAGGAACTATTATTCAGTGTCAGTACATAATGGGAGAGGACATCTCAAGTATGTCAGGTGCATTTTTATTCGTATCGTATTTAAAATGATTCTTGAGAGTAAGCACTAAGCACCTGGAATCCTGTGATTTTCTTCTGGCTGGATTTCTTTCTCTTAAGCTGCAGGTCAATTTGTTTCTTGTAGCAAAGCATATTATCTACTCAGAAAACAGAAAAAAAGTCCTGTAAGACACGGAAAAGCATATAAATTCAATTTGTAAATGATATGACACCAGTAGAATGCAATCTTTACATAACATTAGCCTAGTCCTTAGAAATAAAAAGGTTAAAGCAGTAAAACAATGGAATTAAATAAGAGAGGGAGGAAGAGATATACCAGACGTGTCATACACATAGCAATTGCCCTTGTGTGAGCCAATGAGTGCACCCTGCAGAAAGTGCGAAAATGTTTTAGGATGAACAAGCAATAAGCCAATAACCCTTGTCGACCAATTATAGAACTATGAAGCAAGTCAAACCTGTCCATCGGGGGTATAGCAGGCAGCAGTAATCATTTCATGTAGATCAACCCAATCAACAATTTCACGTTTTGGTATACTCCAGATTCGAACCTTTTCATCCAGGGAACCACTAATGAAGTATCTATCATCAACAGGGTTGAACTGGATGCAAGTCACTGAATCCGAAAATTGTATGAGAAATTACAGGATAGCGCTATCAGTGCGCCCAAAACGCACACAGAGAAAAATCTTCTGAAAGCATAGTTCTTACCGTAGTCACTGTGGGAAAAGGCTTTCAAACAGTAAGTGCTTGACATGTGCCACAGCCGTACAGTTTTATCCATTGATGATGAAAGCAAGTACTGCACATTAGTTCAAAATCAAAGCTCAGAGACTGAAATAACTGGCAAAAAACTCATGACAAATTACAGTGCCACATTCCTACATGTATCAGTTTAGGATTGGTGAGTAAATTACATTATAGGGGTCCTTAAACATGCACCTAAGTTTCACCTTAGGCCTGTAAATTGCAAAATTAACTTGGAATGTGTCAACTTCAACAATAAGTCACCACTGTAGATAGAATCGGCAAATTTTAAAATTCAGTATTGTCTTTAATGCAGCCAATTCCCCCAACAAACTGTTGAATGAGCCTTTTACCAATGGCTACAAATTTTAGGGCCTGTCAACCTACTTTAAACTTTGAAGTTTTGGAACCAAAGTAAAATCATCTATGTGTTAAAGGATCTACAATGCATTTGAGTCAGAAGCAGAAGGCCCTTGATATTTTTTATCATTTAATAGAATTCTCAGAACAGACCCAAGAGTTTCTCCGTTGAAGGGGCCTGAAAACAGATGTTCAGGTTTCTATACCACACACAGCAGCTTGGAGAACGTGGTAGATAATGAAACTTGTGAATATGGGCGAGATGGACAATGTCATAGTTAACACTAAACTATAACACACTGCAAGCTGAAGTCCAGCTAAAATTGCACAGCATGTAGAATTGGCACTGTAAATATAAATTTAGAGATCTCAAGAAGGTTTAGATAGTCAGGAAGCATGAGGTAAGTAAACTAGTATCGGGGTAATTAACCAAAGGTACTTCAATGCTATTTCCAAGACTCATTTTATCTTCTTTTTTTTCTTGCTTGTTAGTGTGTGTGCGCCCACACGTGTGTGAATGTGATTTGCCTGTGTGGTGGCCAGTATGGATAACATGGCAGATAATTCAACTAGAGAATGTTTTTTGGGTGAGTTGGCATGTCCTAGTTAGTACTACATCTGTTCCTTAATATAACGTTTAACTGCCAAAACGTGCCAAAACGTCTTATATTAAGGAACAGAGGTATTACTAAACTATAACACACTGCAAGCTGAAGTTCAGTTAAAATTGCACACAATATAGAGTCGGCACTAAAAATGTAAATTTAGGGATGTCAGGAAAGTATAAATGATCAAGAAACCTTAGTTAAGTAGACGAGTGATGGAGTAATTAACCAGAGGTACTTCAATGATACTTCCAACAAAAATCGCATTTATCATTTTTCTCTTCCTTATGTGTGAGTCCGCATGTACATGTGTCGTGTAAGCGTCATGTGTGGTGGTAAGTATGGCCGAAGTAATATGCAACTCCTCACGGTTTAAAACAGCTCATAATAGTTTTCCGAAATCTGAATGTATATATCTGAGCGTTTGACAACAATACCCTTGAGAGAGAGAGAGAGAGAGAGAGATTTTGTAACCAGTGGAGATGATGGTCAACTACAGTACATTATTTAGAAATATTTTGCGTGATACCTAGCTTTCAACAAATAAAGAAATCTATACACACTGAGGTGCCGGTTGGTCATTTTGTGCTGTAATCTGGTTACAATGTGACTTGAGTAGTGTACTTTTTGTTTGTTTGAAGTGGGCTGTAGTCAGGTGTACCCCCAGGTGTATCCAATACTATCCTACTGGAAACCCCATTCCTCACCAAATCAGCTGCACCCCCAGCTAGTACACACAACGCCCTCTTCCTCCCCCACAGCTCGACTAGTCTCCTAGCCTCACAATAGTGAACCCCTTCATCTGCACATAGGAGGTCATCACGATTCTTGCATGCCGCCACCTAGAGATTCCACGGGCTGTACCTCTCACGAAGCATTGACAAAGAAGCCCTCAACCAGCCTCCTCTACTGTTACTCTGTATGTAAGCAAATTCTACCTCTCTCCTCTCATCCCAGTGTGCTGGCCATAGCCAATCCACGTCTTAATTTGACATAGAGCATCAATGAAGCCATGAACCTCCATGCTAACATCGCCAAGCAGAGATGGAGCGAATGAACAGCAAAGTGTAAAGTCAAGAAAATAGTTGCTCCAAATAAAGTGCTTCAACAAATGGAAAGACTGGAACAATAGATAATGCCATTATTAGAGCTTGAGGGGTTTACATGTACTTGAAGCTATATTAAGTCCTAAAGTGATGAAATGCGCAAGTAATAATGCAAACAGCTGACCAACATAGCAAAATTGACATATCGAGGCTTAATAGACCGTCGTACAAGATATGACACTCGATAAGTTTTGTTAACTGCTTACGATATTTACCAGACTTTGTTCAATTTCACAATGTAGCATCTAGGCTCTGGCATCTTTGTTTCCAAATAATTGAACATAACAATGTCAATGTTATGTATGTGTAGTACATGGCTCACACAGCACCAAAGATCCTCATAATTTCCCAATTAGGTAATTTATCCTTTAAATTAGGAAGAGCCCAGATATGACGGGACCGGGGTAGTTTATCTGTTAAATTTGGAAGAATCCAGATATGATAAGATTGAGAATTCAAGTCTCTATCCATCTTGCTGATCAAGTGACCCGTCCTATATAATGGGCCTATTGTGCACGCTTTGAATTCCAGCAAGAAAACAGCAGAACAGATCTCCCTCTCTCCAAAGCCATAGTTCCTGAACCAACTAGTTTACATTTCTAGGTGCAATGCAGTATACCAGATCAGGATGCCAACTTGACAAGGTTACACAAGGTGGTGCCTGTGACCTGATAACTATGCCTCATTTTTCATTTCTAATTACAAATTTGATTAGGATCTGTGACTATTATCCTTTCTGAGTTTCACAGTTTGCATGTTGAGATGAAACTCAAAAATAGTATTTGCACATCCGAATTTAAGGAACACTACAGCGAAATGTGAGCATTACCTGCGATTTGGACCAGCAGAGATCAAGCACATCATCCAAATGCCCTGCAAAAGTTATCACAGGCTTCTCCGACAATGCAAACACATGCTCTGGCACCCTCAACCGGTCTGAGCTCACCGATCTCCCACTGGGGAGAGCCTGTGCCGGCAGCTTCTTCTCCCAATGGCTGCCCTCCGTAGCAACCAATGCTAACATTGGCTCCGACGACTCATCACATTGCCTTGCAATGTCTTCCAGCTCCCTCTGCACACTCATCCTGCCGGACTGCAACACCTCCCAAACGTGGATCACGCAATCCTCCCCAGCAGTTGCGAGGTATCGGCCATCAGGACTAAACCTGATGCTCCAGATGGACCCTCTGTGCCCATGTATCTCCTGGTTCATGAAGAGGCCGCTGAGGTCCTTGTGCGATTTCCCGTACGGGCGCACCTTGACACGGTCCGGGCCATGACGAGCGACACCCTCCTGGCTGTCATCCGTGGCAAAGCTGGAGTGGCGGCCGCCCTTCTCCGAGGACGTGTCCTTCTCGTCGCTGCGCGAGTAGGTGACCATGGAGCCAGCGGCGCTGCGGATGGTGCGGAGCCAGCCGCTGCGCCGCCTGGAACGCGCCTCGCCGTTGCTGGAGCCGCCGGAGCTGGACCTCTCCATGGGGGTGGAGGCGCCGCTCTGGGAACTCGAGCTCGGGTTGGAGTTGCCGGCGGCGGCGACGCCTTGCTGGCGCCGCATGAGCTCCTGCACGAGCGGGGAGCGGCCGATGAATAGCTCGAACTCCTCCACGGTGAGCTGCCGCCCCGTGCCGACCTCGCGGAGGCCGGAGTTCTCTTCTCGCACCGCGAACTGGCTGCCGTCGTCGAGGTTCCTGATCAGGCAGCTCGGGTCCTCGTATCCAATCGGAGTGGAGGGCCCGTCCGATCTGGACCGCGCGACGGGGGAGGCGGCGTCGGCGGCGGATCGGCGGCCCACCTCGAATCGGGCGAGGGAAGGGTCCCCGGCGAGCCCCATGAGGTGGAGCAGGCGGTGGCGGCGCTCCTGGATGGGCGCCGGCTCGGAGGTCCAGAGGTCGACATCGTAGCCGCGTCTGCGGCGCGGGAGGTCGGCGTCGTCGTCGGAGGCGGAGGTGGAAGAGGCCGAGGAGGAGAGGATGCGGTCGAGCGACTCGTAGAAGAGCTCCTCATCCGAGTCCTCCTCCGACCCCACCACCGCCTCGTCTTCCACGCTCATCGCGCCGCCGGCATTGGCCTCCGCCGTCGCGGAGATCGAGGCGCGAGGAATTGCGCAACAGGGTGGAGAGAGAGGAGAGGGGCGGAGAAGAAGGGCGGCGTGGGCGAGGCGAGGGGATGGTGAAGTCGTAGCAGGCTAGCAGCAAGTGGCGTCAGATCCAGCACCAGTTGGCCACTCCCTGCCGCGCGCGACAGCGTAATCGCGACCCGTTGTTGCCAGACCTCCGCGCGTCCTACTTAAGGGTGGTGGTTGGTGCTGGCGTCGCCGTCGCGGTAAACTCTGGCCTCCCTCCTTTGCCTTGCCTGCGCTGCGCTCATGGAGTCATGGTGGTGGCGGTGCCGTTACTGCCTGCCTGCCTGCCGGTTTCTACTGTTTACTGTCCCCGGTGGTGAATGGCAAGGCGAAACGTCCGCGGCTCTTGACGTGGGACCAGGAAGGCAGTCAGAGACTCAGAGCGCTGGCATCCACGGCTCTGCGCGTACGGTTGTTTTCTCTTTATACAGGTGCACGTACCAGTGTTTGCACGGCGATTTCGTTACAGTATGTTTGGAGCTTTGATCTACTACTTGCTTTTACCTCCTCAGCGGCGTGGAAAGAAAACGCAGGATTGCGCAAATTTTAAGGCTCATTTCATTCATAAGATTTATAAGATTTGTAAAGGAATCATAGGATTCAGAATTTTTTCTTCTTTTGATTCATAGGATCATATCACATAGGAAAAAAATCCTATAGGAATGTTGTAGTGTAAACTTCATAAAAAAATAACATGAACTCCAACCTCATGGAAAATTCCTACACCACAATCAAAAAAATCTCCAATCGCATAGGATTTAATTAGACATGTCATCTCAATACTATAAGATTTCTATGCCTATACTTTTCCTATCCTCTGAATCAAAAAACCCTTAGGCCTCCTTTGATTCGAAGGATTTCTACAGGATTCAGTTCCTGCTGATTTTTTTCTCCCGAGCATGTTTTATTCATGGGATTACAACCTGTAGGAATTAATCCTGTAGGAACTTGTACGTGTGTTTTCACGGGAAAAAGAACATGAGCTTCGACCTCATTTTTCAGAATTCCTATGTCCATAGGATTCATTTGGCCAGGGTAATCCATTCCATTGAATTTCCTATTCCTTTGGCTTTCCTACCCTATGAATCAAAGGAGGCCTTATTTGATTTCATCTGAAGAAAAACAAAGGGTTCCTACGGCGAGGTTTGAGTGGATGTTAGGTTCCTTCTATCAAATGTAGTGCAAAGAATTCCATATGGAAATTTTCTATTCTATTCAATCCTACAAATCAAACAACAACCTTAAGAAAAAAATCCTAAGATTCTCTTCGGGCAGGATTTAAAAAATACACGAATAGAAATATTATAGGAATAAAATACCATGACACATGTGACAAGGATATACATCTCGGGTACCCTACTGTGAGGGTACCTGGTGCACGTGATGACTAAAAGCCCAACTAGCGAAGATACGAATCGAAGCCCAAGACGAGAGGCCCAACAAGATGAAGTAACTTCCAAGTTTAGAAATAGACATAGTCGGTTTATACTTTCCTTATGTGTAAACTAGGTCGGTTACAAACTCCCGAGACCCAGCCTATTTAAAGGCTGAGAGGGGTGCCGATCTAGGACCAAGCAAAACTCGAACCACCAAAGCTCTTGCGAGATCGTCATCTCGCCGGAGCCACCTTGTAACCACATAATCTCCAGCGATCAATAACAGACAAGCAGGAAGTAGGGTCTTTACCTCCACCCGAGGGCCTGAACCTGGGTAAATCTTTGCCTCTGCTTGTCAGCCGACGAAACTACCAGTACTACCACGTTCTCTCCCCATAATCTCAACCCTAGGTTCTTAACCATGGGATTTGATGAGGGTACACCTCGTCAATTGGCGCCGTCTGTGGGAAAGAATAGTGCTGGACTCGCGGTTTCTTCGGTTCCATCGGAAAACGGTGACTCGCCGATTGGATCTACAAACGGCAACTCGCCGGCTGCATCGACAAACCAGAACTCGCCGACTCAGGCGGCACACGGCAACTCGCCGGCTCACTCGACAAACGGCAACACGCCAGCTTCACCCGCAAAAAGCACATCGGATCCTCTGATGGATTTCGAGCCACACTCGCCAGGATTCCAGGAGGCCTTCTCCGATCTCGAGTCAGGTTTGGGTTTAACCGTTGGTTCGTTCAATTTTTTCGTCAACAAGCTTGGTGTGCAGGACTTGACGGATCCACGCCAACTCGCGACTTCCGCACCCGAGGCTCCATCGGTTGCGGCTCCTTCGACTGCGGATCCCTCAACTGTGTCCATACCATCATCGACCCTCCAAGCTTGTTCGTCTGCAACAACCATGTCCACACGAGAGATGCGCGAGCTCATTGAAGAGCTCCAGGGCGAGGAGGCAGAATCAGCATACCGCACAAACAAGCTAATTTTTTTTTTAATAATACATTTTTTTAATGAAATTCGAAAAATATTACGGAAAACCAGGAAATTCCAAAAATAATACGGCCTCGGCTAGTACTGGGCCGACAAGACCTCGTCGGCCAGAGTTGGGCCGAAAAGTGCCCGTCGGCTGAACTCTGGCCGACTGCTTTGCAGGCCTGCGGCCGACAGGCCTGTCGGTGTGACGTGGCCTCCCGTCGGCCCAAGCCTGGCCGACCGGCCCCTATCGGCCAAAGCCTGGCCGACAGGGTGTGAATAAGGCTCGGCCGAGCCTTCTTCTTCCTCCCATTCTTCTTCTTCTTTTCTTCCTTTCTTTCTCACAGCAGCTCCCTACTGCCCGATCTGTCAATCCAACCAACAATTCTTCCTGCATGTAGTGTTAGAGAGTTTAGACAGCTGAGATATACATTGGGTTATGATTTTGTGCAATTTCGTGTTGTTTGGTTAGAGCAATGGTGTAGTTTAGGTGGAGGTGGTGGTGGTGGAGGGTGGTGGTGGTGGTGCAGGTGGTGGTGGTGGTGGTGCAGCGTGGTGGTGGAGTGTGGTGGTGGTGGTGCAGCGTGGTGGTGGTGCAGCGGCGGTGGTGACGGTGGTTGTCCATTGAATCGGCACGCTTCAAGGGTATGCATTTTTTTGACTAATTAGTATTTACTGTTAATTATGTACGCATTAGTGTTAAGGTGGTAGTGTGATATTGATATTGCTAGGTATTTATTGCGCTACTAATATTAAGTACATAGATGTTGCCGGTTATAACAGTAAATTGGTGTCACATTAGTGCGCATCCTTCAATTAGTGTGGATCAATGTTTTTAAATTAGAGTATGTTTTTATCTGTCATAAGTGTGGATCAGTGTTTTAAATTTAGAGTTTGATTTCATCTGTAAGTAGTCTGTAATTTAGACTTTTAATTTAGCTGCGCGAAGATATGGAACAAGTATATTTGATCAGTCCGGATGTGGATGAGAACCATCGCGCAAAGATATTACAGGAGCGTAGCCTCGAGCCTCTAATAACTCGAGGACCGAGGGAATATTGGCAGATACACCCTGCTTGGGAGGAGAGGTACATGCCTAATTGATTTTTACGTGTCATATATTATCTGCATTAATTTTCTTGTTCGCTACATATATATGATTACGAATTTATATTTGTTTGCAGGTTGAAGTGGGCTGGGCTTTTACCTTTCGCGCGTCTAGTAGAGGCCACTGCGGAGTCTTCATGCATGGTGATAGACAACTGTCTTCACATGCTTAGTGGACAGATGGAGGCCCGAGACCCACACGTTTCACTTTCGATGGGGTGAGATGGCTCCTACTCTCGAGGATGTATCTTTCTTGCTTGGGCTGCCGTTGGCGGGTCAGCCCATAGGGCCGTTGCAGGCCCCAGAAAATTGGGAGCACGAGATGTCACTTCGCTTTCAGGGTATAAACCCTAATGCTGGAGTGTTTAGGTCAGAGAATCACGGACCTAAGCTTGGATGGTTACTGGATTTTCAGGTACGCACTGTTTTATTTACATGCATCAATTTATATACAGAATGCAATGTTTCGCATGCATCGTTTCATTTCACTGACATAATTTATTTTGAAATGTACAGATACAGAGGTTTCCTGCTGGCATTCCGCTGAATGCTACACAAATCACTAGGAGCCTTGAAGCATATATCTTGTGGCTTATGGGGAAGGTGATGTTCACGGAGAACCATGTCACCACTATTAGCAAGAGGTACATCCCTATTGCTTTCGAGATCGCGAGTGCTACTGCGCCAGAACACATTACACAGAGGAGTTGGGGATCAGCTGTATTAGCGGCTACTTACCGAGCTATGTGCAACGGGTGCCATCTACTGTCGGATACAGCATCCATACTTGGATGTCCCTTGTTGTTGCAGCTTTGGTCATGGGAGAGGTTCCCAATTGGACGACCAGACGTGCGTGCACACGAGGCTTTCCCAGTGGATGCGTTTTTTGATGCTGATCACATAGACATGCCTACTTTTGGTTTTATCTGGACACGTCGTCAGGTATGTCTAATCTACGTATTTATCACAATTGTTATATTTTTGCCGACTTGCAATAAATTTTGTGTCGTGCAGAGACGCTTTGCTCATTCACAGATGAGGAACTGCTACGAGCCATTCAACGAGCAGTTCGACATTCTGAGTTCGGGAGCGGTAATCTGGCGACCGTACACGCAAGCAAAAAAGGAGGCTATATACCCGGGTGGTATGTCTGACCTGTGCACGAGAGATCGCGCGTACTGGATGACAAAATCAAAAATTGTCTTTGATATCTGCGTGGAGGAGATGGCCCAGCAGCGGGTTATGAGGCAATTTGGTCTACGACAAGAGGCACTCCCTCTGTCGACAGAGGAACATGTCCCACCTAACATCCACGGGTAGGTTTAATTACGCATTGTTTATTTACGCATTATTCAATTACGCATCCACAGAGGAATTGTCTAACACTTACTACTACTGTAGGCTCACAAGAAAGGGAACTAATAGGAGCGCACTATCGTGGATGCGGAGGGTTGGCAGCTACGTTGCAGAGTGGGAAACTGCGACGACACGAGTCTGGCAGGAGGACCTCGTGTTTGATCCTGACCTATTCAATTCGTACCTGCAAATTTACATGACCTCAACCCGGATACGCATTACGTATGTCGAGCATCCTGAGCTTACACCGGCTCCTACTACGTGGGATATGTATCCGACCCAGTCTACTGCAGGCTCCAGACAGTACGCGGTAAGAGATTAGTTAATTCTTACAAATTTTGCAAAATTATGTACAACTTACTGATAACGATGCAAATTACAGGCTGAATTGACTTACCAGCTACAGACGGAGGTGTCCGATTACAGACGTTCCCTATCGTCTGGCCCTCTATTGGACCGGCCGCACCATCAGTCCTTCCTGCAGCGCTTCGAGCAGAGGCTGCGAGGTATCTACCAGGCTATCACGTGCACACGTGCGTCTGACGTCGATCACCGCCAAGCAGCACAACGCCCACCACGTCATCCACCGCAACGGCCACAGCCGCAGCCGCAGGTGACCTCAGGATCGACATCAACCACGACCTCGTATGACGTCGCACAGAGCACCCTCTCCTGACCAGGCTGGAGGCTCGACGTCGCAGCCGTCGCCCAGAGCACCCTCTCCTGACCAGGCTGGAGGCTCGCATTGGCAGCAGCAGTTTAGTCCCACGACAGGCTATCAGCTTCGACCACCTCCGCAGCCACATGGTAAGTACCTTGTAAATTTGTATTCACCACGCTAAATGCTACGTACTTCTTTCTTAATGTTGTATTGCATCCAGGAAATCGTCCGTCTACGTCCGCTCAGCAGTCATCTGGATCCGCATGGGAGAGTGAGCACGACAGTGGGACCATACCTGAAGTACGCACAGAACTGGACAATTGGATGGGTATGTACAATACTCCTCCACCCTACCCCACACAGGAGACGCAGGATGATGATGATGCTGGATCACTGATTCCTGGACGTGCGGTTGTGCCACCCAACAGGCTGGGTTGGACTCCGCCAGAACCAAACCTTGCCAGACCTCCGCGCATGCGCAGACGTCGTCCATGAGACTTCCGGTATATGTGGTCGACGCCGTGGTCAGTGATATCTTTGGGTCATATTCGTATTTCGATTTGTATGTCAGACATATATGTATTTCGATTTGTATGTGAGACATATATGTACGAGACATATTATTATGTATGTACGAGACATATCCTTCAGTAGTTCTACGAGACATATTATTATGTGAGACAACTCTCCGTTACAACTTCAGTAGTTCTACGTACATATATGTCTCACATATAACTCAACGATAACTAATTCTAATCACGTGGAGGTAACTGAGTACGAAAGTAATTCGAATCAACGACTTCACTTCCCTCTGCCACGTGCTCGTGTTGGAGGCATGAAGTCGTCATCACTATTTTCATCGACGACAGCCTTGGATGATCCACCACTCTTCGCCTTTGATATAGCCCTCTTCACTGCTTCAGCGTGAAGGAGATTTCCAGGCCCATCACGACATGCGCCAAAAAGCATTTCCATCCAACCAAAATGAGGGATCTCTTTGTTCACAAACTGTCCATCGGCAGGCCAGTGCTGGACATTCACAAAATCAGGGGAAAAAAGTTAGTACGATAACACTAGATTCTAACATAATATAAATTCGGTACTCAGTTACCTTCACGTGAAATGCATAGGCCTCCGGCGAAAAATGGATTATCTTTGACTTCGGTGTCATAGGCATGTCCCTAAGCCCCGCCTCAATAGCTTTTAGCTCATTAATTCTCTGCCACTTCCACCGCCACCCATCAATTTCATCCCTAATTTCTTCAGGGGTCATCTGGATTTTGGCTTTTTTGGCTATAATTTCTCCCACCTCACGAATGTTGCCCCACTCACTAACTAGCTCCCTATAACAGCTCTTGGGCCTACCCTCCCTAATACTACCTTCAGTCCATATTGCGGCGTGATACAAAACACACCACGACCTATGCTCCGAACTAGGACCCGAACTACCAGACATCGTTCCTATCCGACTGAGGAAATAACCACGCACCACACCCCTCCTCCATCACCAAATCTATTGGGGTATATATATAGGCTCACCCAGGAGAAGAAGAGCGGGAGAAAAAAGGCGGGAGGTAAATGGCGGGAAAAAAAAGGCGCGAGAACTATGGCGGGAGAATTAGGGCGGGAGAAATATGGCGGGAAAAATAAGGCGCGAACGGGCGTCGCCGGGAAGGGCTGGCGCGAAAAATTGTTGGTTTAATTGGCCTGTCGGCCAGGCTTTGGCCGATAAGGGCCGGTCGGCCAGGCTTGGGCCGACGTCACGCCGAAAGGCCTGTCTGGCCGACGAGGTCTTGTCGGCCCAAATCTGGCCGAGGCCGTATTATTTTTGGAATTTCCTGGTTTTCCGTAATATTTTTCGAATTTCATTAAAAAAATGTATTATTAAAAAAAAATTAGCCACAAACAATCCCGAGCTGGATCTCCCACTCGAGGATAGTTTCGACTGCGGGATCTCCCTCAGCGACTTCGACGACCTCGAAACTCATATCGACAACCACGTCGACTCCGAGATCTACGCCAACAACAACCTCGACTCCGAGGCTCATGACAACCTCGCCAACGCCGAGATGGGCGTAGGTGACGAAGACGTCGAATGCGAGATCCGTCCAGACGAACCACTCGATGAACATACAGGCTCAGACATGAGCCTCGACGAAGATGTCGAGTCCATGACGGGACTCGAAAGTACATACATATGCCTCGGGTCATACCCCAACAGGTCTATGTGGCCATAGCCGCAGAAACATCAGAAACTGCTGCCAGTCGCAGGCCTACAGAATTCCCGTGCACAGTCACTATGCCGGACGGAGCCACAACCCTCACAATCACTGCTGAGATGGCAGCAAAAGCAGATAAAGTTATCAAGGAGTGCACAATAATGCCAGCAGACGCAACACAAGAAGAGATGTTGACCTTCCAGTACTTCAACTGGCAGGAGTCACTTCGACTGAAGCAGATAAGAGCCACACTCGAAGAACGCAAAAAGCAAGCTAGCTTGTCGAGTGTGCGCAGAAGACAGCTCTCCCTGAGCTCCACCGGGCGAGCAGACACAGGACGCAGATCAAGGTTGTCACACCTCTCGCCAGGCGAGAAGGCGACACTCACCGCAACTTAGGCAACTCCTTCATGACATACGATGAGGAAGGGCTGCCGGTGCCCAAAACAGCAGCAGGTGCTCTCTACACCGCTGCAGCATACCTGGAGGCAATCAAGCCCGCAGCGGATGACCCCAACGCAAAACTACACCGGCAACAGATCAAATCACTCGCCTTAGCTGCAAAGGCCATACGCCAAGTTCCAAGAACTCCAGGTGGGAGTCGAGACCGTGCCCTAGTCGACGCACCTAGGGAAGAGCATAATCACAGTGGTCGTCGCCACCACTCGAAAGAAAGAAGCGGCTCGCGAAGGCGCAGGTCCAGGAGCAGATCACGCAGATCATACAGTAGCGACTCATACTCTGATTGAAAGCCTGAGCCACATGGAGCTCTGTGCTTCACTCGACGCATCCGCGAGACACGGATGCCCAAAGGATTCAAACTCACATCCGAACAGCCCAAGTACACGGGTCGACAGGAACCTTCCGGGTGGCCGGAAGATTACAGGCTGGCAGTTGCGTGCCAGCGGGGCACCAACACTACAGCCATGCAGTACATACGACTCATGCTCGAAGGCACAGCTCGCGACTGGCTCAAGGCCCTACCTCCATCAACATATGACTCGTGGGATCACTTCCGCAGGGATTTCATCAAAAACTTCGAGCCTCTATGTGAGAGCCCGAAAACATTCGAGGAGCTGCGGGCCTGCGTTCAGCGTTCAGACGACGCATTGAGGTCATACATCAGACGATGGACTGAGATACGTAACTCAGTTGGAGTGGTTTCAGAAGATATGGCCATGGATGTTTTCGTCATGGGCCTCGCCAGGCGAGACCTCAAAGAAGCACTTGGCCGCCAAAGCCAAAATCCGTAGCCCACCTCCTGCAGATCGCGAAACAGTCGAGATGATCGTCGCGATGGCCAACGCAGTGACAGCTACAAGAGGAAGGATTGGCGCAAGTCACGGGCACAATCTGAGCGATCATTCGAAGAAAAGATGGACGCTGATTGCAGATTCCACCTGTACAAGGGGGACGATGGAAAACTGCGGTCCAACCACTCGATGAGAAACTGCAGGGAGTTCGACCAGATGGCGACTGATTACGTAAATCGCAGAAAGGCAGCAGCCGCACAAGCACCTGCACCCGTGCCTCAGCCAAACAACGTGCCTGTTCTGATGGCACCACCTCCACCACCACAGCCTGCCCCAGGCGGAAATCTCGCGGGTGCCATACAGCCCGTGCCTCGGGTGGACGAACCACAGTACCCTCCGCCCCAAGGGCAGATGTACATGATACAGAAAGGTCGACCTTCCAACAGGGAGCAAAAGCTTCGCACTCGACAGGTAAACATGGCGGTCATGTCACCGCCTGCGGTGACAGAGTACTTGAAGGGATCTGATACTGCAATAAGCTTCAGCAAAGAGGACCACCCTCCGTCGGTTGTTCGACCAGGGCACTCTGCTCTGGTACTCGACGCGCAAATTGGAGGCTACGCCATGTCCAAGGTCTTCATGGATGGTGGGAGCGGCATAAACATCATCTTCGCAGATACGCTCCGCAAAATGAACAGGTCAGTCGAAAACCTGCCAAGATCCTCAAATACCTTCCACGGTATCGTTCCAGGGAAAGCAATAAGCCCAGAGGGCACCATACAACTCGACGTAACGTTCGGGGACAAGCACCACTTCAGGACAGAGTCGATTGAGTTCGAAGTGGTCGACTGGAAATCACAATACCATGCTATACTTGGACGCCCGACGTTCGCTCGATTCATGGCGGTGCCACATTACGCATATCTCCAGCTGAAAATGCCTGGACCAAAAGGAGTAATCACAGTCAAGGGGAACTTCCAAAAGTCTGACTCTTGCGACCGAGAATTCAGCAAAATCTCTGAGATGTTTGGCATGGAAGCAACACTCGCCGATCTAGCGGTCTCCAACGATCGAACACTTATGCCAGAACAAAAAGGTGGCAGTCGACAGAGCATTCAGTGCCACCAACGACACAAGATCGCATCAGGTGCACCCGACTGACCCGACCAAGACAGTCAATGTCTCGTCGAGTCTGCCTATCGCATAGGAAAGCGCGCTCGTCGAATTCCTCCGTGAGAACTGGGATATATTTGCATGGTGTCCAGCAGACATGCCAGGTATTCCCAGGGAATTCGCCGAGCACTCTCTCCAGCTACTTCCAGGTGCTAAACCAGTCAAGCAAACAATGCGCCGCATATCCGGCCCAAAAAGAACTGCAGTCGAAGCCGAAGTCGACAGGCTACTCGCAGCAGGATTCATCAGAGAGATCAAGAAATCACAATGGGTGGCCAACCCCGTACTTGTAGAAAGAAGCATACAGACATCCTGCGGATGTGTGTTGATTTTACAGCACTCAATAAGTGTTGTCCAAAGGATCACTTTCCACTACCTCGAATCGACCAGATCGTCGACTCCACCGCCGGGTGCGCTCGCTTATCCTTCCTGGATGCTTACTCGGGTTACCACCAGATAAGGATGAAGGAAGAGGATGAAGAAAAACGGCGTTCATAACCCCACTCGGGGTCTACTGCTACACCACAATGCCTTTCGGGCTCAAAACGCAGGCGCAACCTATCAGCGCATGATGCAAGATTGCCTCAAGAAGCAGATTGGGCGAAACGTCCAGGTCTATGTAGATGACATCGTCATCACCACAAGAGAAGAAAGCACGCTACTCGATGACTTGCGGGAGACATTCGCAAACCTCAAACGCTTCCACATCAAGCTCAACCCGAAGAAGTGCACGTTCGGCGTGCCAGCCGGGCAACTCCTCGGGTATCTAGTCTCAGCTCGAGGAATCGAGGCGGACCCGGAGAAAATACAGGCCATCTTGACGATGCAAAGGCCTTCAAAGCTCCATGACGTGCAAAAATTGGCGGGTCGAGTAGCAGCCTCAGTCGATTCATCAGCAAGCTAGGCGAAAAAGCACTCCCGTTCTATCGACTGATGAAGAAAGCAGATAAGTTCGAGTGGACGCCAGAAGCCGAAGCAGCCTTCACGGACCTCAAGCGAGTCCTCACAAGCCCTCCAATCCTCGTAGCACCAAAGGAACGCGAGCCACTATACCTATATGTCTCTGCAACTAACAGGGTGGTAAGCACTGTTCTAGTGGTCGAACGCAGGAGGAGGGACACGCCAAAGCATACAACGTCCAGTCTATTACTTGAGTGAAGTACTCTCCACATCAAAGCAGCGGTACCCGCACTATCAGAAGCTGGCATACGCCGTGTTCATGTCCTCAAGGAAGCTGACACATTACTTCTCCGAGCACCCGATCACTGTAATCAGCACTTCAGGGATCGGGGACATCCTCACAAACCCCAATGCAACTGGGCGAGTAGCAAAATGGCTCATCGAGCTAGCACCAAGAGACATCAAGTATGATTACCCGAAGGCCATCAAAGCACAAGTTTTACCCGACTTCCACACCGAGTGGATTGAAGCTCAGCTCCCAGGAGCACCAGATGTGTCCAATTCCTGGACTATGTACTTTGATGGCTCGAAGAAAAACGAAGGCGCAGGCGCAGGTGTCATCCTCATATCACCAAAAGGCGACAAGCTCCGCTACATCCTGCAAATGGGATTCGAGTTCCCATCCAATAACGAAGCAGAATGAGGCTCTGATCCATGGCATGAGGATGGCCAAAGCCCTCGGGTGCACTCGACTGATGATCTACGGCGACTCGAATCTGGTGGTGCAGCAAACAATGAAGGCTTGTGACGCAATCGCAGATAACATGATCGCCTACCGTGACTTGTACAACATCATGGAGGGCAGCTTCGAAGGCTGCGAGTTGCGGCACATAGGGCGTGAAAGCAATGAAGAAGCGGATAAGTTAGCCAACATTGGCGCGACCAAAGCACCAGTGCCACCTGGTGTCTTTTTCGAGCGCATAGAGCACAGATCAATCAAAAAGAAGCGAGCAACTCCTGCACAGCCGCACCAGCCAAGAGCAAAACACCTAGCACAGAGGACCCACCAGTCGAGGTACTCCTCATCGAGCCAACTTGGACTCAACCTTTCCTCGCATACATACTCCGCGGCGAGGTACCCGAAGACTTCACAGAGTCAAGACGCGTCACTCGACGATCTAAAGCATACACTGTCATCAACGGTGAACTTTACAAACGCAGCATATCAGGTATGTTCCAGCGTTGCATAGCATTTGAAGATGGCCAAGCCATCCTTCGTGATATTCATGCAGGTACTTGCGGGCATCACGCCAGCAGTCGATCACTCGTAGCCAAGCCTTTCGCGCAGGCTTCTACTGGCCCACAGCACTCAAAGACGCGGAGGACATAGTCAAAAGGTGCATCGGCTGCCAAAAATTCGCCACAAAGCCGCACGCACCCGCATCGGCGTTGAAGACAATACCATTGGCCTGGCCTTTCGCCCAGTGGGGGCTCGATATGGTTGGGCCACTCAAAAAATCCTCCCATGGAGGGCATACTCACCTTCTGGTGGCGGTCGACAAGTTCACCAAGTGGATTGAAGCAGTACCCATCACAAGTTCGACTGCCGCTACAGCAGTCAATTTCATAAAATCCATCATATACCGCTTTGGTGTGCCAAATAGCATTCACTGACAACGGTACAAACTTCACGGCTGAGGAATTCAAATCCTTCTGCAAAGAGCAAGATATCACGCTCAATTATGCATCTGTGGCGCACCCGCAATCAAACGGCCAAGTCGAAAAGGCCAATGGGCTCGTAACAAGTGGAATCAAGAAGCGCCTCCTGGTGCCACTCAAAAGGGCTGCGGGTGCTTGGGTAGAAGAGCTTCCGTCTGTGCTATGGAGCCTACGCACAACACCCAATGCCTCAACGCAATTCACTCCATTCTTCATGGTCTACGGCGCAGAGGCAATTCTGCCATCAGACGTAAGGTTCAACGCACCAAGAGTCGAAGCATACAATGAAGAAGATGCAGACGAGCACTCGAAGACGCAGTCGACTTGCTAGAAGAAGCACGTAACACGGCGCTCGCACGCACAGCTATTTATCAGCAGGACCTCCGCAACTATCACAGCCGTCGACTGCGTACCAGGTCCTTCGAGGTTGGCGACCTGGTACTTCGACTGAAGCAAAAGAAGGTGCATAAACTCGCTTCTCCATGGGAAGGACCCTTTATCATCACCGAGGTCGTTGGTGGTGGAGCATATAGACTGAAGCACGCGAAGACAGGAGAACTCTCGCATAATCCTTGGAACGTTGCGCAGCTGCGCCGTTTCTATGCTTAGATTGATCAGTCGAACAATGTAATAGGCACATATGTCGGATAGCTGCAGGTTTCAGACGCGCTCTTTTCCTTACCAGGGTACCTAAGGGGACTGGAAGGTTTTTAATGAGGCGGCCTGCAGCTTAACATTCAAAAAAGGAATATAATTCATGATTCCTCATATTTCTCCTGCTTACTACTCGCATAAATTGATTTCACAAAATTAGCCTCACCCGAGCACTCGGGGGCTGCGCTATCTCAAAAAGCATGTGTTTCCGCTTGTTCACAACATAATACCCCAGCCGCACTCGAATACTCGGGGGCTGGGTCATAAAAAACATAAACACAAAAGTTGCTCAACCCACTCAATTATTCGAGGGTTGAGCCTAGAAGCATCAAGTGAAGCTTCAAGTATTGCAAAAATTCATAACCGCACATAAATAGTCATGGACTGTGCAGCTTATGTTTGATACTCTAAAATATTTCTATCAAGTTCACTCAAAATACACGGGGGCTGGATAGTCCTAATTTTACAGCATGTTGCTTCATACACCCCGCTCAACAGGCTCGGGGGCTGCATACGTGTAAACAAATAATGTACAATAATCACAAGTGTTGCGTTTTACACTTTGGAGTTACTTCCCATACACATAACCTACTCAACAGGTTCTTCCTTGGGTTCGGTCCATTTTTCCTCCTCCTTCAGCACACGATGGATTAGGACCAGTGCGTCCACTCGTGTCTCTTGGTAGTGCTCCTCCATCGGCACAGGACCACCACCTGGTAAGGGTGCGGGTCCCATCGCAATCTTTTTCAAATCAAGGTGCGGAAGGTGCGATCGCACAAAGGCAAGAGCAACGTTAGCCCCGCTAATCAGTTGCTCACGCACAAACTTCTTGATCGCCTTGCCTTTTCGAAATTTCTTCAGCAAAGCCACAAGGCCCTGTGGTTGCTCATTCAAAGGAAACAAAGCTTCGTGGACTCGAAATAAAGCCAGCCTGCAAGTCTCCAGTCGAATGGCTGTGCGCCAAGCACGGTCCAGAAGCCTTACCAAAATGGCACTCTTCTCCCTGTCTGACCAGAAGGGGTGGGCGGAGTACTCAGTGCTACTCGCATGACCATCGAGTCGATCCTGAATTCGTGCCTCCTCCTTTATTGGGTCAGAACAAACACCTGCGCAAAAGCAAAGGGCTCATCATCGCCCAGTCGAGTCACCTTGCTAAGAGGATCTCGATGATTCAAAAATGTCTTACATTCGAGTTGCAGATTTATTCTCTCCAACTCCTCAAGCAAAAAGGCTTCTCGCTCTGTAGTTGGGATGACCTCGACTGCAACTCAGCATACGCATTTTGCGTTTCCTTCAGCTCGCGAGTAACTTCGGAAAGCTTTTGATGAAGAAAGTCCATAATTTTCTGGTCATTAACGCTTCGTGACTTCGAAGAACCACCCACAACAGGGCCAGTCGATGGTTTAGAAGCTCGGTTCTACAGTCAGAATAATTCAACGCATAAGGAAGCATAAAAGAATTCAAACAAAAGGCTCGGGGGCTGCGCCTCCCGATCACTGAAGTTCATGTTTCATAATAAGACAGATACGATGTCTGATAATTTACATATAGCAAAAGCAAAGTGACGCAATTCCTAGACCTAGTCAAACAAAGGGGTCACTGGCTAAGTCGTCGACTTCTTGGAGGAAGTTTTCTTCGCCTGGACCTTGGCTGCCCTTTCTTCAACAGTTGTTACCAGCTGTTGGGCATATGTTTTGGCGGCTTCCATCCAAGTGCCGAGCCCGACGGTTTTGCCATCAGGACCCCGTGGAAACTTCTTTGTGGCTGTGTCAAAATCTGCCTCGACTCCGTGCGCGAGCAACATGAGAAAAGTAGTCTGAGCACCACTTACCATTTGCTCGCGACTGAAGTCAGCAACGGCAGTCCCTTCAGGCTTGAATAGATCAACCAGCTCTGCAAAGGAAGATGGTAGCTCCTCGCCGGGGAAGAAGCTGCCATGGAGGGCACCCAGGGCACTCGCCGCCTGCGTTAGCATCTCCCCTGCTCTGCTACTGGTGGCCTCCGAGACAGCCACACTTTCATCAAGTGAGTGCCAAGGCTCTGCTTGCCAGTAGCAGTCGGGCCATCCATCACGCCTAGCATAAGGGTAAAATAATCAGCACCATGTATCATAAACCTCAAACATCTAAGGAGCAGAGCAAAAATTCTTACCAGTTAAGCTGGTGCTGGCGGCAGAGAGTCGACCAATCGCCGACTCCTCCCTAACTTCGGCTGTTTTCAGCCTCTTCTCCAGATCAGCCACTCGACGGGTGGCGTTGTTCAAATTTTCTGCCGCTTCAGTGGCGGCCTCTACAAAAACAGATGCACATGATTAGTAGGCTGCAAGAGAAATCACCCTCAACAAGTGGTGATAGCATAAAAAGATACGCACTCTTTGCAACTTCGAGTTGCTGCTGCAGGGTGGCGGCTTCAGTCTCCTTGTGCACATACTGGGCACCAGCCTTCAGCAACTCTCGCACAAACGCCTAAGTACACGACATGGGCAAATTCACAACTCAATAACTGAGTATAGGCAAAAAAATCGCATTTGATTCAAACTTTGGCAAGCACAAACTTACGTGTTCCAAGAAGGAAGAAGTCGACGCAGGGACACCTGCAGCCGCAGCTCCACTCTCAGTTGCTGCAACCTCCGGCTGGGGTGGCGTAGCTGTGGCTGTAGCGGCAGGAGTCGCCGGGGTAGGCGGCTGCTCTGGTGGCAGCGTCCGTGCAGTGGACGCTGCGCTGCTCTTTTCCGCCGTAGGTGGCGGAGGCATATCCTCATCGGAGGAAACACTGTTTCACACATTATAAGTATACAAGGTGATATTATTCATAACATGACAAAGAAAGTGCACATAGTACTTACTCTTCAGTAAGGTCGCACAATCGACCAGGCGCAAGCACACCCATGCTCGGGCGCGATTTCTTCGGTGGTCGAGGGGGAAGCGAGCGAATCGGAGGAATTTCGAGTGGCGCCGTCATCGACTCCATCTTGTCTTCTTCCTTTTCCTCCGAGTCAGCTGTATCCTCCTCGTCGCGTGACCGCTTTTGCTTGCCCTGCACCTCAGCATCGCCCTCATCGGCTTCTGGCGTGTGTGCGGTGGCGAGTGAAGCCATCTCATCATCAGAATCTACCTCGAGTGGCTCATTGTCTGGACTGGGCCGCTCTCTGGCAAGGGAGGCATTGACTCAAACATTTTGTGACCCTGCACACATAAACAGCAAAGGATTCAACATCACACATGCATAACATATCAACTGAGATGTAGTATCAATTGTTACCTTGGCAGAGGGTTGCTGGTCTCATAAGGAGGCACAGGCGAGTTCATCTCGCAGGGATCTTCATCGGTAAGCTTGGTAAGGCTCCTTACCAACTTCTCCGCTTCCGCATCAGATAGCTCCACTGCGCGTGAGCGGGTTGGATCAGAAGCCCCACCATATGCCCACAAAGCATGCACTCGGGCTCGGAGAGGCTGCACTCGCCTCTTGGCCATAATGGCTAGCAGATGGATCCCTGTGACCTCTCGACCAGCAGTGGTCTGAAGCTTCAGCACCTTCTCCATCAGAATGTCAGCCTCTTCGGCTTCGACTCCGGTCGGCTGGGCGATCCATGATGGCCTCTTCTTCACCAGGGCGTCTGCGTCAAAGGAGGGCAACCCGAAGGTTTGGTCGCCAATGGTCACATCCTTGATGTAGAACCACTTCTGGCGCCATCCTTGCACAGACTCCAGGAAGTTGATCTTGAAGTACTCGACATCAGGTCGAGCTTGTACTCCAAAACCACCAGGTCCCTTGGTGCTGTGCTGGCGCTTGACGTTGAAGATGCGGCGGAACAGACCAAAGTGGGGTGCGACGCCCAAGAAGCACTCGCAAAGGACGAAGTAACACGCAATGTGCAAAAGCCCATTGGGCGTGAAATCGTGCAATTGCACTCCATACACGTGCATCAGTGCACGAAGAAAGTTGTGAACAGGGAAGGAGAATCCCCTGTTCACAAAATCAACAAAGCAGACCCGCTCATTGGGGCCTGGGCGCGGGATTACCTCGGCACCGGGGAGGCGAACTTGAGAGGTGTCCTCAGGGATCAGCCCGTCGTTCCGCAGGCCAGTGAGCATCCTCTTGCTGCAGGTGGATTTGGTCCACGCGCCCTTCTCCCTCTTCAAGCCGCTGGCAGCGGCTCCCGCGGCGCTGTCCGCCGATGCAGCACTCCTGCCCCTTCGGGTGGTAGGCTTCGTCATCGCGGTGGTGGTTGCGCAAGCTTTGCTCTGAGGCAATGGCGATGCGAGAGGAGGAAGAAGAAGTAGCGGCGGCGGAGAGCAAATGGCAAGTAAAAACACTATTTACGCCGTCGTCCCCTTTTTAACCTCAAAGCAAAAGAATCCGCACCGTCGATGCGAGATCGTGGGCACATAAGCAAATCTAACCGTACACGTGGCAGCCACGGAGGGCAACCGTCGCCGGCCACTCCGCCCACTACGCACGGGAATCTAGGAACTACCATCATGGCTCCGGAGAAATCGTGCCTGAACGGTCAAATCCAGTCCAAACGGCTGTACAATGGGCCCACAAGACGTGTCACGTCCCATCTCTCGCAGCACAGCGCACGCCACCGCGTGTCAGGTGGCGCAGTCGCCATAAAACGTCATCCCTGACGTCATTGCAGCAAATTTGTTCCGAAAAGATGTCGGGTTCACCCAAAGCATACTAATCACTCGATTCTTTGTCGGGTGTATGGTCACTCGACTGTCTCTACGATCAAATACATATTACTCCCATCGGGAGCGTATCAAAAATTTCTTCGACTAAAGATGATCATGACTGGGTGATTCTGAGATTATCCTCCATTACAAGTAATAAAGCACAATCTCGGGGGCTACTCCCATCGGGAGCGCTGACGCGCACCCGATAGAATTATGGCTAAAGGTTTTCTTCGACTAACAAATGTAGAGAAAGATGGTTTTGAGATTATCCTTCATTGCAATCAATAAAGCACAATCTCGGGGGCTACTCCCATCGGGAGCGCTGTCGCGCACCCGATAAAATAGTATCAAAGTGTCAGTCGATGAATATATCGACTGTGTTCATATGCAAAATCATACTCGAAACATTCCCGAGTTGCGTCCGTCGCAAATACCTCGGATGCTGCACGCATAGTGCAAAGGTAAGACCCGCCGAACTTTCGAGCTGGGCTAAGGACCGTTCCAGCAACGTCAATCCTTATATTTTCCGTGTCAGCAGACATGATGAAAAATCCCGACGGACGCGTTGGGTAAAATTCAAAGTTATACTGCAGATCGACTCAGTAAGACCTCAGCGGCCTAGTCGAATCTGACCAGTTTGTTCCAGATTCGAGTCCGGGGACTCGAGTTTGATTGAAAGCTAGTAAGGTGTTACCCAAATGTGTAGTTAACCAGTCCCGATCCGTCGAGTGAACTGGGCCTGCTAAGCTATTATCCCTTGATCATCATAAGCAAAAACCACAGTCGATGAAATACTCGACATAGCCAACATGTGCTATTCATACAGGAATTCCAATTATAGTACTAAGAATATGACGTGCACTTGCGAACGAGTCCATGCCTGATTCTTCGAGTCAGACAAGTACTCGGGGGCTACTGACAAGGATATACATCTCGGGTACCCTACTGTGAGGGTACCTGGTGCACGTGATGACTAAAAGCCCAACTAGCGAAGATACGACTCGAAGCCCAAGACGAGAGGCCCAACAAGATGAAGTAACTTCCAAGTTTAGAAATAGACATAGTCGGTTTATACTTTCCTTATGTGTAAACTAGGTCGGTTACAAACTCCCGAGACCCAGCCTATTTAAAGGCTGGGAGGGGTGCCGATCTAGGACCAAGCCATACTCGAACCACCAAAACTCTTGCGAGATCGTCATCTCGCCGGAGCCACCTTGTAACCACATAATCTCCAGCGATCAATAACAGACAAGCAGGAAGTAGGGTCTTTACCTCCACCCGAGGGGCCTGAACCTAGGTAAATCTTTGCCTCTGCTTGT
Organism: Poa pratensis; assembly: GCA_947311845.1. NCBI lineage: Eukaryota > Viridiplantae > Streptophyta > Magnoliopsida > Poales > Poaceae > Poa > Poa pratensis. The sequence goes on from CAMZMU010000087.1 coordinate 30,730,370, forward strand.
CAGCCGACGAAACTACCAGTACTACCACGTTCTCTCCCCATAATCTCAACCCTAGGTCCTTAACCATGGGATTTGATGAGGGTACACCTCGTCAACATGGAATTCTACCGGAACCAAAAACGAAGGAATCTATAACATGTGTTGTTTGGTTGCACCACATAAAATATGCAGAAGAAGATTTCTACGAATGGAGAACATGTCATAGCTAGACACAAATTTTTTTCCAGAGGTCTCACCTATTGCTAGAAATCCTATAGGATTATAGTGTAAGAAAACAATCCTTAATTTTTGGAGGATTCATTCTTTAAACCAAATGGACTCTGAAGGAAAAGAATCCTATGGGTTAAAATGCTATACACTTTCTTTGAATATCCTTTGAACCAAAGAGAGAGGTCCTAAAATTGCATGTTTACACGTGAATAGAAAAAAACATGAATATGATAGGACTGCATTGCAAAACAGAGAATTAAAAAACATAAGAATTTTGTGCACTCGGGAGCTTTGTTCACGGGAATAGGAATAGCAAAGGGATCCTAATAAACATGGTCAAATCACATTCAAACCAAACCACATGAGAGGGTATAAATAGGTGTTATTATGATCTTATTTTCCGTGTGTAGCAAATCGGAGAATAGGTCCAAGTGGATTGCAAACATTTTGCATTTTCCTTGAAATTGAGACCAAAGGAATTTTTCCTGTGTTTTGCCTTTGCTCCATTCATTTGAACCAAACGGATGAACATTGCCATTATACGTAAATTTCCCATTGCTATGTTATTTCTCAATTTTTTTACTTTGAACCAAACAAGTCCTAAAGATTTAGATCCTCCAAAATTTGTATGAGAATTCTTTGAATCAAAGAGGCCCTTAGACGTGGTGAGTTAGTCAATTAGGAATAGTTTAATTAAAATTATACTGTATAAAACTATAGACTCATTTGTTTCTCATGCAGCCTATACCCTATGATCAGCCAGGCTCCGAAACAAACATGAATGTTTTGCAAGAGAACATTTTAACTACTTCTTGGCAGACAAGAACATAAAATCATATGTACACAATCATCGAACTTAATCTGAAAAAGGAGATGACTCTACTTGAGTTTCAGTAGGGTTCAGAAGGAGTCGCTCATAAAGTTCTTATAGCAATACGAGTACACTCACAATCTGAAATAAATTACAACCGTTTCAGTCTCCATGCTTGCGAGCGGACGTTTAACGTGAGCTTTCCCAACCAATTAAGTTCGAAACTCGAGCAAATTTCTCTTAACATCTGCATCATCTATATCATGTTTGCAGTCTAGCCAGTAGTAGCCCGTTGTGTTGCGGACGAGGCTTCACCGTTGATTAGATTAGACAGCGGTCAGTTAAGGAACTGAAAAAGAAAGAATTAAAAGCGCAACAGAGATCTAGGTACCACTACAAGCAAGGAGACGATGCCCTGCTGCTAGGCCCAAGCACGCAAAGAGCAACCACATCATACGCCCACATGCACGACACGCAGCAGCCAGGAATGATTCAGGACCACAGCACCCGATCGAGTGACCGACCTCTCGGCCTGCCTCCCCGGAACGCCCGGCACAGACGACTTCCCCGACACAACACCCGCGGTCGCTAGCAGGATCGAAACCGGACGCCCGATCGCGCGCCGCCGACGAATTGAATTGCACACTCTCTCGTCCCGCCATAGTACGTGGTTGAGAGCATGTCAGATACCGGTCAAATCAGTAAATTTGCAGTTTTGGTTGAAAAGGACATCCAATAGATCCTGTAAAAGGGGGCAAACCAAAAAATATTTGCAGATTTTTGGATATTATCACTACATACCCATACAATTAGTTTTGGCGTCGATCTTCGAGGTGAACGGGAACGAGTCAACGCTCCCGTCGGCGCCGTCGTTGGTGACTCCCGGGCTCAACTCCACGACAAGAAGAATCGATTTTGGCGTCAATCTTTGATTCACGGTGAGGAGGTTTGATACTAACGGATTTTCTTCAAATTCGTGGCATGTTCGATACCTCCGTGGAAGCATCTCCATGTGAATACCTCCATGGCCAAGCTCCCCAATGGGAGCACCTCCACGGGAGGAGGCGGATCGATTCGGGGGAGTGTAGAGCTAGGAGAGCCAAACGAGGGATCGAGCCAGGCGGTGTGGCCGTGCTCACGGCCCCATAGAAGCATCTCCATGGTCAAGCTCCCCTGTACATGGGAGCACCTCCACGCGAGGAGGCGGGAAGGTCAACGTTTCGAGGGCTTGAGCCGGGCAGGGGCGTCCAACGACGCTCAGTTCTCACGAAAAAGATAAATATGTTAAAAGTAAAAGAATACTGTATGATTGTACAAAATCTGTTCCGCACATACTTTTGCTAGTTTCAGTTTATCCGGTATCGGCTCTGAGTGCGATCTGTATGCACACGTACGCGTGGCTACGTAATGTTTGTGCCATCAGCAAAGCACACATATTGATCGATCGGCCGCCGGCCGTCCGTTCTCGTAAAAGGGCCACCGGCACTGCGCGAATCCAAGTAGCAGCAGTAGGCGATGGATGGACGGATCGAAAGAGGACCACCGGCCACCGCGCGCCGGGTCCCCGGCCATTATGCGACCCTGTCGGAGCTCGCGTGGGTTCGGGAGATGCCTGCGTAGGTCAGGTCGCTCGCAAGGCATGGACGAGATTGCACAGACGATAGTGCTTGTGTTGTGCGGTCTATCATCATAGATTCACATTAGATGAGATCTGCCGAGGGATCCATCCATGTACGTGTGCGATCTATCATCTTAGGAGCATTTCTACCGATTCTAAAGCACTAATGAAGTCAAACTGATAAAATAGGGAGGGTTGACATGTACTCCATAGGTCAGTGTGAGCTGGTCAATCATGCACCCGCTAGTTAACTTGTCCATATGCAACCACACTCATGCCTGAAAACGTACGTAGATACAGAAAGAAGGAACATGACAAGTCGTCCGCCTTTACTCCGTTCCCAACTGGTGAAAATTTAGCACTGAGCAATGTGAGTTGTGGTGAACTTTGCTAACTCAGGTCTTGTTTACTCCAAGGGTTTTCTAGAGGATGGGAAGAGTGGGGATGAGAGGGATTTGGTGAACACCCAATCCCCACAAATGTCTACAAATACTCTTCCCCTACAATACACTAGCATGTATTAGAGTTTTTGTTTTAGAAAAAATGAGATGGTTGTGGGGAATATCTAGGGATTATCCCCTCTAATCTCCTAAAATACACTAGAAGTAAACAGACTAGTGAGAATTTTTCGGGATCCAAGATAATCCCCTCCAATCTCATAAAATACACTAGAAGTAAATAAGGCCTAAAGGGGTGACTTAGTTAAAATGATTAATTAACAACGCTTGTTATCTACAGTATATCTTCCGTTTACTAGGTTCCCTTGCATATAAAAAAGAAAAAAAGTTCCCTTGCATATTATAAAGGAAACAAGCTCGATCGGTTACTAGGATATGTGTGGTAGCAATTATGTCATCGGCGCAACAAGTGCTAGCTCCATCTCAGTTTTTGCTAGCCATGTGGTCAACTACCGAAATAAAACACTAACGGTGCATCAACTTGCACACATGCATGGACATGGCGATGCTAATCAGATTAGTCTTAAAGCAGGTGTCGACGAGCTTAAGATACCCTTTTAGCTAGATGCATCAACTTGCATCTCGTGGAAGATATTTACTAGTACTTTTGTGCACGTACAGGAGTTGTCAACAGAGAGAGAGGCCAAAAACAAACGAGATTTGGGGTGGGTGTGTAGATTTTTTTTAGAAATATAGCCCCCTGCCCGATAAATTGTCAAAAGTAAGCTCCACCAAAAATTTTGTGTCCCTGACGGGCTGTGAAATAGTGACGCGTGTACTTCCCGCCAACTTCGCCGAATCAGAAGGTGGAAAGACCCTTACAGCTGAGATTCTACCGACTCAGTTCTTGACAAATGTCGCCGTAGGAGAGATTCCGCCAACTGGTTCGGCGGAAGGTGACTTTCCGGTTTCCGCCAACTGGTTTGGCGGGTAGGACAGGGGCAGATTTGATAAAAAATCGGAAGGTGTTACTTTGACAATTGCATTGGGCAGGGAGTGATATTTGTAAAAAATCGGGTGTGTACGTACTGCGCGCACATCAATTTCAATCCGAACTGACTGGTCACACTTGTAACCTGTGAGAGCATCTCTGGTAGTCTCCTTTTACTCTGAGTCCCTAAAAAGGTTTTAGTAAGAGAAGAAAGAAGTTTTGGGATTCTGTGAAGGATTTGTCTCCGGCAATCTCCCTAAAATTGTTTGCCTGATTTTTTCTTCTACATATGACTATCTACATAACATTCATCCACTCGACAATCAAGCATATATGATAAATCGAACTTGTAAAACACATAATTATGAAGTTCAACATCTTTTCAAATATAAAACAAAGATGATAGTGCATCACACAAGATAAAGTTCAACAGATAAACCGAGTTGAACCAACAATCAAGCATTGTTCTTCCCATGGATCTTTCACAACTTCTCAACCAAGGTCGTTTAGTGACTTCTGAGGTTCCATTAGCCATCGCTTTGAACTGAACTTCTGTGGTTCCATTAGCCATCACTTTGAACTGTCTCTTTCCAATAGTCTGCATCTAGAGAGGCAAAGACATCTGAAACGAAGTGGGAGTGTCATCTGTGAGGTACATAATGAAATCATCACTAAAAGACCGTGTAGTCCTTTTTTTTGTTTTTTCCTTGTGGGAGCTTTACTGTCTTCCTCCTCTGAATTCTCATCATTGTATTTTATCAAACTCCGCGATTGAGGATATGGTTTCGAACTAGACATGATAGGTTTATCTCTCATAGAAAATATATCCTAAAAAATGTAACATCTTTGGATAATCTATATCCAGTGCAATGAGAAACATAACCATGAAAGATATAATACACATTTTTTATTCCAAACTTATGCTTGCTAATGGGCACATTGCTTTTTGCCAAGTAACCAAAAGTTCTTAGGCAAAAGAGTGTCAATCTTTTATTTTCCCATTTTTCAGATGGGTAACCAGTTTATTTTTGTGTCAGAACTCAGTACATGACATGACTTGAAGTTAATATAGCCTTCGCCATTGTTTGGATAAACCAACAGTGTCTAACATGGCTATGTTAGAGTGTATTTTTCCTCTTATTGATCCCATCAGATCGAGGAAAATTGGGAGCCGACCTCTCATGGATTATACAATTTTTTGAACATAATAAATTGAAGTATGTTTAAAAATACTGTCCACCATAATCAGACCAAATCTTTTTTGATTTTTCTTTCAAGTTGGTTCTCAACTTCTTATTTATAGAGTTTAAAGTAAGTCAAAGTATCATCTTTATTTTTCAAGAGATATAGATAACAATACTCAGTGAAATCATCAATTAAGGTAATGCAATGTTTCTTTCCACCTGTTGTTAGCACACCATTCATCTCATAAAGATCCGATGGATATACAATGTCTAGCGGTCCCAGTGGCGGAGACAGGCCCCAGGCAACAGGGGCCTTGGCCTGGGGCGTGGCAAAATATTTAGTGTAGTTCTTCCACATTTTTGTTGTAATCAAGGTAGTAATCTCCTTCCACATCAAGTTTTAGAGGAAATGGCCCGGGGCGTAAGACATCTTAGGCGACTGGACCGTAACCAATGTTCAACATATCATTAATCGTTTACTAACTTGGTCGGCCTCAAATTAGAGATGAATCGCTTATCGGCAAATTAATCGTTTTATGGGTCGCCTATTTATCGACTAGTTTCTTTTTGTAAATTCAAAGTTCAAGCACTAAAAATTCTAAAATATGCTATGCAAAACCAACATTGGAGTATTGGACATAAGTGTTATCTTGATTCCCTTCCTTTGAATCAAAAAACAATGGCAAAATTCGAGCTAACGTATAGTTCTACAAGAGTTTCGGTGATGAATCGGCTGTCAGAACAATAAATCGAGGTAAGATACCCGATATGGGACGAAATTTGAGTTAAATCGGCCGTCAGACTAATAAATTAGCGGCGGCGATAAACTCGAACGATATGTTGTAATCTTATCGGTCACCCCACGATTCACGATAAACCGGCCAATTAATCGGCATATCGGGCTGATTATTTGAACACTGACCGCAACCAAGTCCTTGAGGGAGCGACCAAAGGATCCACATAATCCCCTTGCTCCTCCTTGTATCTTCTAGTTCTAGGCTTCTTATCTTTTTGAAGCCCCTGTGACGGTGCCCTAGGTATCCGCTGACCGTGTCCCTGCTCGTCCCTGCTGGCCTCCCAACTCCTGGTGCACTCACATGTTGCTAGTAGCTTGGCGTTTTTTCTAGAAGTTGAGCGCATGTGCTTCTTAAACATTCTTCGCGAGCGCATAACAAACCGAGCTGATATTCAGTTTTAGCTTGCTAAAGGTAACGAGCTTAAGCTTCTACTATATCAATATAAAAGGCAAACCTTTTGCCTCGTTTCAAAAAAAAAAAAAAAGGTAACGAGCTTAACGACCATGAAGAGTCTTTAACGAGCCGAGCAGCTCGCTAGTCCAGCCCGCCGATGGCTAACTGGCCAACAGAAGAGCTAACATTCGCTATGGAATGGGGGCATGCCCATGGTATGTATCTATCGATCGGTCTTAGTCTCCTAGACTCACAGTAGGTATAGCGCACGATTTTCCCATCTCCGAGCTCTAGTCACACACTACAATAACATCACTATGACTTAAACATAAACAATGATCAAAACGGACTAGGTCCCTTTGGGTTTTTGCCGGGGCCCGTTTCATGGGACTTGTAATGCCGCGAGAGTAGTTGTTTTGTATATTGACCTTTGGCCAGCTCGTTTATGAACTAAACATTTAAATTCTTCTTCTCTATTAATGAAAATGCATACCTTTTGCCTGTTTGTAAAAAAAAGTCGGTCTCGGATCGGAGGAGCCCCCTCCCCTCTCTGTGATTTTATTATGTCTCATGTGCAGTTTGTTGGTGAGTGTGCGGAAATCCATATCGGCTCATAGGTCTAGATGCACCCACTGCTCGAAAAACATTTTTCAAAATGTCAAAAAATTGCAAATATTTTTTTTGGATATACTAGATGACATTTATGTTATCACAAAAAGTTTCGCGAAAAAAAGACATTTTTTTGTGGGCTGTACAATAAATACAAATCCGGGGTTTTCAAAATGATTTTCTATGCGATTTTTTAAATCTTTTTTGCACAGGTCACAAAAAGTGTCTTTTCTTCGCGAAATATTTTGCACTAATATAAAATGTCATGATGTATATCAAAAATTTATTTGAATTTTTTTAACATTTAAAATAAAAATAAAAATGTGTTACATAACGGGTGCATCCGCACCTGTGACCTGGAACGCCGTGTCCCTGTGAGTGTGTACTATTATACTCCTCCATCTTACCTGTCCATCCGAGGAGACGATCACCAACATTAGATCAAGTGTAAGGTTGTCCTATTTCTGGCTTTCACCTGGTGTAAACATAGATAATCTTGTCCAAGGAAATCTTGGTAATCTTGTAGACGATGGTGCTGCCGACCGATCGTGATGTGATGGGTGAAAATTACCCTGTACCCGCTGATTCTGTGCGAGTGTCCGACTCAGCAGTAAAAGCTCGTGACCCGGAACAATCTGTGCTGTAGGCTGTAGGCTGTAGTGGTGCATATATATGTCTGAAACCGAAACCGTTCTTCTCCCCCACACTGTAACCACGGCGTGAATAGGAGTACTACATACTACCAGCGGCAGTGCTGTGTTCAAATCCAGCGTTGGTTGGTTGGTTGGTTGGTTGGTTGTTGATCCCGAGAGAGAATGTTCTCTGCAACACATCGAATGGGCGAATGGCCCTACCGTATATGACTCTCCTCATTCCAATCTTGAAAAAAACGACGGAGACGAGGCTGCGGCTCCACTGCTCGCCACCTTATCTGGTATTGTGTCATTTCAAGCTGGTTTGTGGTTGTGGTCCTTGTCGAGAGATCTAGCTTTTTTGCGTCTCTTCCAGCTCCGGTATTGTACCATGACATGGGTGTTAGATCGAGCCACTGTTCCATCGATGCCGACTGCGCCCTTCCCCACTCACGAGTCATCAACCATGCCTTTTTACAACAAAGAACAGCTTGCCAAAACCATCCATGTCACACGATCGAGAATTAGTATGGCTATCTGAATAATGAACAAGAGAGCTTGTGTATATGTAAAATGCCAAGTAATTAATAATATATATAGCTTCTGCTGTCAGGTTAGATCCAACGATTTCTGATGATGCAGCGTGTGTTGCGACATTATAGAAACGTAATCAACCGACAGACAGAAGAGAACTTGCAGCATAAATAGTTTGTGTATTGGATGGTACATTTACAGTAGAGAGACAGCATAACATACTGCAAATTGCGGGCTGAGAAAAGGCAGATCCATGGACCGTGGAACGCATCATGGCACCAGCATTAAGACAGTTCCACATGCTCGTCACACTGTCATCTGCCGAAAACGTTGGACTCTGCATCATCACCAACTAAACTACGTAGCAGCGAGTAGCAGTTGACCCCAGCAAAGTCACAGCCCTGCAACGTACATCGCACAATCTCTTATGCCGCCTGGCGGCGACTGCAAGAACGATAATATAATATCCGTCAGAAAAATATCCTTGCCAAGTCCTGAACTCCTGATTATTTTGCATCCTTGCGAAGTTCTGAACTCCTGATGCGTGCAACTTGTGTGGGAGTAAATAATTCTAAGTGCACATGGGGCGCCGTAGGCCAAGCAGACACCTGAAGAGATGCACAGCCCTCCGTTTCGAAAAAAGTGAAGCGAAATAGTAGGAAACATCATGCATGCATCTGGTTGTTCGAGAAAAGGGCAAAAAGGGAGATGAGAGAAACATGGAGATCTTTCCATTGCAGATGTGAGGAGGATATCACATGCACCATCACATCGATCGATGGTTCTGCCCGGACCCCCTTTCCTTTTCTCCCTCTATTCGTTCGTTAGCGAGAGCCCTACTAATCGCAGTAGAAATCCTTGCAGTTTACTTCGTGAATAGTTTGTCCACATAGCAGATTATGGAGGGAGAACAGCGCACCATTGAGTATTGAACAAAGAAGTCACGCCACGGTATTTCCTTTACGACTGGCAATGGTAAGGTTTCCATGACCACTAGGAAGGCTAAGCTAGCTTGAGTCTCTTTAGGAGTCAATTCGGCAGCAAGTAGCAACAGTTCCAACACTGCGCTACTCGAGCCAGAGAGGACCGCAACTTTGGACTTGGCTGATCTGAAGTTTCATAGGGCGAGCGTCACGTCGGGATGTCTTGCTAAAACGACGGGTATGTCCGTTATGGTCTTATTATCGCTGGTAGAGGAGGAGTGATGAGATAATGCTTGGTGGCAACCCCGACGGTGGCTTTTCTTCTCGACGACGCGTGTGCCCCGTGTGGGTGGCCATATCGGCTGGCAATGATGCCCAATGTGATCGTGTTTCATGACGATGGTGCATTTGTATTAGTTTTTGGCCGGTTTTCCCGTTAATTAATCGGCCATCTCTTTTCTTCTTAATCAATAAAAATGGCAAGTTTTTTTTGCCTAGTTTCAAAACAAATATTGTCGCGCCATTCTTGACTTATCCTAGCACAGAACGGGCTGGCATTAAACCTGTGAATGGTTTCAAAACTGCACCGTACGCCTGGCATGCATGAGAGGCTATCTACCTCCAGGCTCCAGCTAATTGGTGGTCTCATGGATATGGGATGGTCGGGACTCGTGGGAGACGATGCAACTTCAGTTCGTCTCCACAGGCCACACGGAACAGTTATATTTGTTAGAGTTGTAATTAGTCTAGCTGTACGGATACGTACCGTGCGTGTTGTACATGTATTGTACCCTGATATGTTTTTTATATAGTGATGATGTGGAGGCTTAGACCCCACGAAACCCTAAACTAATCTCGAAACTTGGTATCAGAGCCCATCGAGCGCCGCCGCGAGACTCCTCCACGCCGCCGCTCCTCGATCCTATCGCGCCGCCGCGAGTCCCATCCGCGCCGTCGCGATGACCAACACCGCCCTTCAGACCACCGAAGCGGCCGGAACTGTGATCGCTGCCGCGCCCGCATCATCTTCCGCGCCAGCCGCGCCCACCATCCCCGTGCGCTTGGACCATGGCAATTTCATGTTGTGGAAGGAACTACTCCTCCCGAACTACTCCGGCGCCCAGCTCCACGGCTTCCTCGACGGATCCGAGGCTCCGCCGGCCAAGACCATCACCCAGGGAGAGGGGAACAAGGCGCTGTCTGTCCCTAACCCGGCGTTTCATCGCTGGTTGATCCAGAACCAGCGGGTCCTAGGACTGCTTCTCGGCTCCATGGAGCCCAACATCGCATGCCAGCTCCTCGGCTGCAAGACCACGGCGGACGCGTGGACCGCAGTTCTCGCCATGTTCGGTGCGGCAAGCCGCGCCAACGTCCGTCATATTCGGCGTCAACTCCAGATGGAGCGCAAGGAGGACTTGACCGCGGCGGCGTATATGCACAAGATGAAATCTCTCGCCGACGCCATGGCCGCCGTGGATCGCCCGTCAGCGACGACGAGCTTGTCGACTACATCATCACTGGGCTCGGATCGGCGTTCAACTCCATCGCGGCCTCTCTCACGATCGGCAACAAGTCGATGTCCTACTCCGAGTTCTACTCGAGCGTGCTGTTGTTTGAGGCCTTGCAGGCACAGCAAGCCCTCGCCGAAGGATGGACCTCCTCGGCCAATGCCGCGTCGCGCCCTGGTCCGTACGGGAACCCCTCTCGGACGGGAGCTCCAGATTTCAACCCTGCCTATCAAGGTGGGGGCTCGCCCTATCAGGGTGGCAATCGTCCCAGCGGTCAGCAGGGGCAAGGCCGGCCCAATGGTGGGTACGGCAATGGCGGCGGGTATGGCAACACCCGCAACGATGGCGGCAACCACCGCAATGATGGCAGCAACAACCGCAACAGCGGCAATGGCGGCGGTGGTAACCGCAAAGGTAGTGGTGGGGGCCGTGGTAACGGACGGCGCTGGAGGCCTCGCTGCCAGATCTGTGGCAATTGGGGGCACGAGGCGACGGACTGTCGCAATCGCTACAACCAGGAGTACCAGCGCTCCGGTAATGCAGCCTCCACCAACGCCACCGACCGCAACCCCTGGGTCATGGACACAGGGGCTACCGATCACTTCACGAGTGATCTAGAGCGACTTCACGTCCACGAGCGGTACGCGGGAAAGGATCAGGTGCAAGTGGCCAACGGATCAGGTTTTTCTATTTCGCATATTGGCCATTCAAATTTAACCGGTTCATCACTTTGTTTGAACAATGTCCTTCATGTTCCACATATTCGTCAAAACCTCCTTTCCGTCTACCGTCTCGTTTCTGATAATGACGTTTTTGTTGAATTTCATCGTCATTTTTTCTGTGTCAAGGATAAGGCCACGAAGAGGGTAATCCTCCACGGTAGGAGTCAAGATGGACTCTACCCCGTTCCTTTCGGCAAGGCATCGTCGTCCCCTCTCTGTGCATCCGCTAGTGCAAGAGTCATGCCTACGCAGTGGCATCAGCGTCTTGGTCATCCCTCGCATAATGTAGTGGATTTTATTGTTAAAACACATGAGCTTTCGTGTTCCCCGTCAGACAATTTATCTTTAGTGTGTGATGCTTGTCAGCGTGCTAAAAGTCATCAATTACCTTATACTGCTTCCTCTCGTGTCACAACTGCACCTCTTGAGCTTGTACACTCTGATGTTTGGGGCCCTGCTCGTTCTTCTAGGGGGGTACAAGTACTATGTTAGTTTTGTGGATGACTATTCTCGTTTTTGCTGGATCTATCTCCTCAAGCATAAGTCTGATGTGGAGCAGGTTTTTTATGCTTTTCAGGCTCATGTTGAGCGCCTCTTGACCGCGAAGATTAAAGTGGTTCAGTCTGATGGAGGTGGTGAATACCAAAAATTGGCTCGCTATTTTCAGCGTACGGGTGTGTCTCATCGTGTGTCATGCCCGCATACTTCACAGCAAAACGGTATTGCTGAACGTAAACATAGGCACCTAGTGGAAACAGGTCTTGCACTGTTGGCGCATTCCTCCCTTCCCCTTCATTATTGGCATGAGGCTTTTCTAACGGCATGTTATCGTATTAACCGTATGCCTACGCCTGTTATCAACAAGGAAACACCTCTCTATCGTCTCCTCCGTGTCCAGCCAAATTACTCTTTTCTTCGCACCTTTGGGTGTGCATGTTGGCCTAGTCTTCGCAAGTATAATTCTCATAAGCTTGAGTTCCGCTCTAAGGCTTGTGTTTTCCTAGGCTATAGTCCAATGCATAAGGGGTACACGTGTCTGGATCGTTCCACGGGGCGCATTTATATCTCGCGTGACGTTGTCTTTGACGAGGCTGTGTTTCCTTTCTCTACTCCTGGTGTGACCGTAGACGTTTCCGCTCTTGCCGAAGCTATCACTTTTCCTTGCGATGAACCGGTTACGAGTGAGCCTATGCGCAAATACGACTTATCCTATTTGTCCGCTGATCTTTCGCCGCAAGGTGCTGTTTCATTCTTTCAGGAACCAGTGGGAGAGGTTGTTCCGCCGGCTGATTCCACGCCGGTGATCGACGTGCATGGCGACCGCACGATCGACGTGCATGCGAGTGGCATGCATGGACCGTTGGCGCCTCCCGATGCGGCCTCCCCAGTATCAACCCATGCGCCTCCCGATGCGGCCTTCCCAGCGTCGGCCCATGGGCCGCCGAGTGCTTCCCCAACTGCCGCTCCTTTCCTGGACCAGCCTGTGTCGCCTCCTGCGGTTCGTCACCGGTCGCGACACCTTCGGCTGCTCCGCCCTCGCCTACTGTTCCTGCTCCGGCGCATAAGATGATCACGCAGCTGCGGGACAACACACGAAAGGAGAAGGAATTCAAGGACGGTACGGTTCGATACGACCCGCGACGTAGAGCATTTCTTGCTGCTCCGCACTCTCATCGAGAAGCTTTGCAAGAACCGGCGTGGCATGCAGCCATGGCTAATGAGTTTGCGGCTCTCTGTCAGACCAACACTTGGGTCTTGGTTCCTCGTCCAGCTGGTGTTAACATCGTTGGTAGCAAGTGGATCTTCAAGACCAAGCATCGTCCGGATGGGTCTATTGACAAGCACAAGGCCCGGCTAGTTGCGCGTGGTTTTACTCAGCAGCATGGGATCGATTATGGTGACACATTCATCCAGTTGTGAAGCCTGCTACTGTTCGTCTCGTGCTCTCTCTTGCAGTATCTCGAGGATGGACCCTTCGACAGGTTGATGTCAGTAATGCATTTCTCCATGGTTTTCTCACCGAAGACGCCTACATGCAGCAGCCACCTGGTTTTGAGGATGATCGTTTTCCCTCTCACGTCTGCAAACTTCAGCGGTCTATCTATGGTCTGAAGCAGTCGCCCCGGGCGTGGTATGCTCGTTTGAGTCAGCTTCTCCACCAGCTTGGTTTCATCTCGTCCAAGGGTGATACGTCCTTGTTCATATTCTCCGGCGATGGGGTTCACATCTATATGTTGGTGTGTATGTTGATGACATTGTCATTGCCGACTCTACACCGGAGGTTGTTGATCGTCTGGTGCGTTCCCTCTCAGACAGTTTTCCAATCAAGGATTTGGGTAAGCTGGAGTACTTTCTTGGATTGGAGGCATCTTACAATTCAGGGGGTATGACGTTGACTCAAAGGAAGTATGCTCTTGATCTTCTTCATCGAGTCAACATGGAGAATTGTAATGCCACCCCTACGCCGCTTGATCATCGCGAGAGATTAGCCCGCGATATGGGTAAGCCACTTGGTGCTGATGATTCCTTCCGTAGTGTTTTTGGCGGCCTGCAATACTTGACGCTTACTCGTCCAGACATTTCCTTTGCGGTGAACAAAGTGTGCCAGTTTCTTTCACAGCCTACGGATGTTCATTGGGAGTCTGTGAAGCGTATTTTGCGGTATGTCAAGGGGACACTGCAGATAGACTTGCAATTTCGCAAGTCTTCAGTATCCGGTATTAGTATTTTTACCGATGCAGACTGGGCAGACGATGTGGATGATAGGCGCTCCACCAGTGGGTTTGCTGTGTTCGTTGGGCCGAATCTCATCTCTTGGAGTTCGAAGAAGCAACCCACGGTTTCACGGTCCAGTACTGAGGCTGAATATAAGGCATTGGCAAATGGTGTTGCTGAAGCGATATGGGTAGACTCTCTACTCAAGGAACTTGGTGTGACTCAGCAGCGTACACCCATTTTATGGTGCGACAACCTTGGGGCTACTTACTGATGGCGAATCCAGTATTTCATGCTCGAACTAAGCACATTGAGATCGATTTCCATTTTGTGCGAGAACGAGTAGCTGCTGGCACACTGGATGTCAGGTTTATTTCCACTAATGATCAAGTGGCTGATGTGTTCACTAAACCAGCCACACGACAGATGGTAGACAGATTTAAGTCCAATCTCAACCTTGTATGTAGCGGTTCAGATTGAGGGGGTATGTTAGAGTTGTAATTAGTCTAGCTGTACGGATACGTACCTATAGTGATGAGGTGGAGACTTAGACCCCACGAAACCCTAAGCTACTCTCGAAACTATATTCTGTAGTACCACCAGACAAGCTGTACAGATGAGATGGAGGTCCATCGGTCGCCAGAAGCAACAGGAGATCGACCGGCAATAAGTAACGAGTGTCATGATCCGTTTCAACGCTAGCGCCCAAGATCCACCGTGAATCGCGATAAATTTGTCCAGCCAGTAGCCACGATAGGGCACAGCACTTGCGTGGTGGAGTACGTACGAAACGGCGCGTGGTCGATGAGTCGATCGACGACAGGGCAGAGCCGGCCGGCCACTTGTTCCCCCGCGTTAGTAGATGTAGGTGCCGCTTGCCACCGCCGTGTAGCCTCGCATGTTTGGTTCCGATCGAGCCGTACTACCGGGCGGCAACGCTGTCGATCGAGGCGTTCAGGCGGAGCATCTCTAGTCGACAACATACACCGTACATCGGTCCGACCCGGAAACATTTATCCGGGAATCCAGGTAAGCATTTTCTCCGACACTATATGAACGGTACCGGGGCATTTAGAATTACCCTTAGTCCTCTCCGCCGCGATTTAATTTGCTCCGCCGGTAGGGTTAGATAGCTCCGATGAGCAATTAGCTGCATCTCCTCCGTGAAATGGAGCACGACTTCGGCGCTACGCCTCCTCCTAGCGGTGCCGGACTCGGCGGTGCGCCATCCCTCAGGCGGTGCCAGCATCGACGTGGGGTCGTCGCTGCCGCCCTTGAGTACTCCGACTATTTAGACGAGTAGTAGTCCGACGACGACGACGGCTCATACTCCCTCACTGAGCCAACCATTGACGACGCCGAAGAGCTCGCCGCAATCGCAAACGACGACGAGCTGATGGAGCGCATCCGGGACAAGTCCTTGCGCTCCGCTGTTCGCGTGGAGAAGCGGCGCCGTTGGGCCGACCATTGGGCCAAAGTGGTGAGCGCCGACCGACTCGCGGGTGGCCTCCGGTTGAGCGCCAAGCACGCAGCGCTCCGCCGAAAGTGGGAGAGGGAGGAGCGCCGCCATTGCCTATTCCTGCACGACCTGTGACGCTCCTCCGACAACTAGTGTAGCGGCACGACACCGACCTTTTGGTTCGTTTGTTTAGATCTAAATCTAGTTCTATCTAAAATATCTAGCAACTACTCCCTCCGTCCCAAAATAACTGTCTCAAATTTGCCTAAAAGTGGATGTATCTAGACATGAAACATATACATCCACTTTTGTACAAACTTGAGACAGTTATTTTGGGACGGAGGGAGTATATGTTTGATCTTGTATGATGACAACTTTGTTTGTTTGCCGTGATGAACTATGTTTGCTGATCAAAATCGCGACGCGGTGTAGTTTTTCGAATTTTCCAGCACCACTTTACGTATATGTTCCGTCTGATGATTTTGCATACCTAAAAACTGGTTTCGAAAAACCCGAAACGGGCTATACATTTCGCTTTATTATTTTTGCGTATCTGGCTCTTGTGCACGGCAACCGACGGTCGCCTAAAAATGCTGATTAACCACACGCACGGCGTACCCCAGATTACCAGATCCGTTGCCGTGTGCCGGAACCGGACACACGCCCACACCACACACTGACACACATCAACACCGGCGCTGCCGCTGCTAGATCGAGCCCAACGGTCGGTCTGCGTGACTGTGGGCATTATTGCCGAAAGCCCAGGGCCTGCGGCCTGCCACCACCGTCGCGGCTTTTGCGTGCAGCTTCGGACATAGGGCCCGGGAGGGAGGCTGCCGCGCGCGCGACGGAAGCGCATCCTGTTTCGGTTTTCAGTTTACTGATTCGGAAACGTTAATGGAGAATTTATGAGCAAAATAGCTTTCGGGTGCTGTTTTTTTTTTGACATTTTTTGGGGTGCTGTTGAACACCTGTAGTCAGTGCTTGTCTGATGAAGTGTCGCATGTTATCACGTTTTGTTAGTTGTAGCTGAGCATGTATCGGATTTGTGTAGAAAGCATTCGCCCCGACCCCTCCCTCTGTTCCCCACCTACAGTGTCCAGAGGCGATTTTTGGGCGTCTCTCGCGCGGACCAGCTCGCCGGCGGCGATCCGCTTGATTCCTCGCCCTCCGCGGCCGCTCGTCTGTCTGTACATAGTCTAGGTGTGCGTGGGTGGCCTGCCGGCGACGCTGTGGAGACGGCGGCGTGGTCGGAGAGGCTTCTGGCGGCGGCGGTTCCCTCCTCTGTTCTTGGTGCTCCGGCGGAGTCCCAGGGCAGATCTGCCGTTGCGGGCGCGGCCGCTGCTCTCCGGAGTCGCGGCGTGCCCTTCCTCGAGCTGGCGGCCGTGGTGGCGGCGCTGGTTCTTGCTTTTGGGGTTCGGCTGCCTCCACTCCGGTGGACGGCTTTGCTTTTACTTAACTCTTCTGGGAGTTTGCAGGCGGATCGTTCTTCCTCGTCGGTGGCTGCGGTGGGTGCGGTGGAAGATGGGTGGTGCTGTCGTTTCTGTCTCCGGCGTGAGACGGTGATGGCGGCGTGGTGGCAGCTCGAAGCCGATGCTCCTTCATCGTCCAGATTCTGGTGCTTGCGCCAGATGGATCCTGCGGCATCTCAACGTTGTTGTTCGAGTTGGCTCCTCTGGTGCGAGGTGCGGCCGCGTTCTTCGTCTCTGGCGGCGTGCTGCTGGTGGTTGAAGACGACGGCATGCTCGGTGGTTCCGTCGCCGCTGCGTGTGAGTTTGATCTTGCCTCTGTTCGTGCGTGTGTGTGCTTGTGTTTATTGATCTTGTACACGAACTCCCTGTCAAAAAAAAAATGTATCGGATTTGTGCCGTTTTATGTGGGACTTGGGCCATGTTGGGCTTCACACATGTGTGCCGAGTGGGCGTGGGCGTGGCTTGTATGCTACTCTCTCCTTTTCACAATCAAATTCACAATGTAAGCCTTTCTAGTTAAACTAGCTTGCTAAAAAGGGACACTGTGTTTTGACTCGTGGTCTAGAATTCTAGATGCACCCGTTATGAAAATGTTTTTTAAATGTATCAAAAAAATCAAACAAAAATTCGGGTGTACATCCAGACATTCTATATTCGCACGAAAAGTTTTTTCAAAAAAAAAATATTTTTTGTGGGCTGTGCAAAAAAGACAAAAAAATGTCTCATACAAACCTAGTTATGACCATCACATCACCAAGCTAGGGGGACGGGACATTACACACTTGTGTACTCTGATTGTTTAGCTATACCAATATGTTGCATGTTCCAATTTGCAGCACAAAGTCCCCCGGTTTGGATGGATTTACATGGGAATTCTTCAGAAAATATTGGGAGGTCATCAAAGGTGACATAATGAGTTTGGCAACCTTCATGCCTCGAACTTGCATTTGCTAAACTCGAAATCTCATTCGTAGGAGGAACGGTGCGTAGATATCTCACATTATAAATTTCCTTGCTAAAAAAAGTATTTATACCTTTTGAAGTTAATATAAATTTTCTATTGTTATTTCAAAATATTGAAGATTTTCACTACATTGTATTTAATTTGTTATTTACTTCGAAATGCAGGAACACTTTTGTGTAATATTTTATTTGAGGTAGCTCCCCATAGTGAAACAAATCTAAGAGAAATCAAGAAGTCATTTAGATCTGATAAGAAGAGCACCGCAGTTGAACGCGTCCGAGAGGAGAAATGGGGATCACACGTGAGGCTCATGCTCCGACATCCAGGTGGCGTTCCCCAATGGCAGACATTTGTGCATGAGATGATTTCTTTGGTGCGGTAACTTTGTAATGCTTGTCTTTTATATATTTGTAGATGCATGTTGTTACTTGTTTAAGATGCTAAACTTGATCACTCTAAAGGATATGATTGTAGCGGGGTTGATGAGCATTAGATTGCGTGGATTGAGTGGTGTTATTAGCTCAGTGACAGAAAGAGTAAAAACATGTGCCCGTTGGTAGCTTCTCAAACCGCCCGAGTATGGATAAAAATGGATAGATATAGTTAACGCCCCAATATTTTTGTACAATGCACAACTTCATGTCATTATACTTAATATGTGGCTCATTTAGTACTTAATACTCTAACGCGACATGGATTACAATCGCCGGGATGAATATATACCCCATGAGGGGAAGCTACCCGGAGGAGGGGCGCTGGGGGGGGGGGGGGGGGGGAGGCATTGCCGAAGGAAGAGACCCGTAGGAGGATAAGCCGAGGGAGAAGAAACCTACGAGAGGGAAGCACTACAAAGAAGAAAGGCATGAAGGAACCATACGATTGATCTATCATATTGACAATATTTACCTTGTTTAGACCACATCCCATTATTACCTTACAAACTTCCCGCTTCACCTCGCCCTTAAACTCTAATCATATCAAATTAATCTCAGCGCTCACCAGTTTCCCCTCCGCTTTGCCCCTATCTTTCACAAGGTTTCCACCACCAGTGTCCTACCTTACCATTCACCAAGCCATTCCTTAAAGCTCGAGGCAACATCGGTTCTTTTTGCGAGGCCGTGCCCCCTCCCCTTTGAACCCTCTACATCGTTGCCGCCCTCTCTTTGCTCTACCATTAATGTGTTGCCAAAAAATTCCGCATCTTAGTGCTAACCCACCACCATGACCGCTCCCACGTCATCGATGACTCTGCATGAAAGCTCCGGTGAGCTTGCCTTCATAGGAGTAGAGGAAGAAGAGAAATCAACACCAATAACTAAGCAGATTTTAGTTAACAATGTGAGTTATTCGTTGGAGAGAGAAAATCAGGTAGGGAGTGATCTTAATTTTTTTGCCCTTTTTGGGTAAGAACATTATACCATTTCTCCTATAAGCTCCAAATGGGTTTTCAAATTTATTAACGCGCCAGGGGAGCCGTGTGGCACCGGCATATCGCCAAGCCCATCGTTCGGCCTAGCTGAGCATTTTTGTGCTAGAAGTGTCGCAGCCATGGACCAAATACAACCCTTAAATTGTTCCAAAAGAAAGAAGGCCTAAATGAAAATCCGGAGTCGACAACTGATCTTCTTTTCCGATGGTTTTGCAATATGTACGGAGGTTTATTTATGATGACCTGGGCAAACCTTAGCTTCTCATCTCATCAACTAACGGCAGCAGCAGGCAATTCCTGATGTTGAGTGCTCTAGTTTGGTCCTTCTAGGCTTTGGTGGATAACTGTATAGTAGTATGTAATGTAAACAGTAGTGTGTCTGCTTTTTGGGAAGGCCAATAAAATTAGAGACGACACCTTTTTACATTGTGCTTATGCTGCACCCTGCATTTGTCATTACTTATTACGACGATATGTGTCATGGTTGGCTGATTTCATAAGAAGTATGAGCAAGTGCAATGAGGTTAGATAAGCTTCTTTTCAGAATAAACTAGAGGAACTGCTGCCGACGAACACTAAAAGGGCAGCTGCATTTGAAAAAATATATATCTGATATGAGATTTCTTACGTTGCATCTCTCAACTAGATATGATGCTGTTGTTGCCTAGTGTGGTTAGGTCAGCTATCATACAACATTGTACTGTATGAAAAACTGCAAAGCGTGCCGACGTTCCCTTTTGCATTTCTGAAAATATCGGTGTGCTAGTAGATATTTTCAGCCGATGGTGATGCGGTTATCTCGGGCCTGATGTCTTCCTGGAAGAAAACCTAATGCTAAGGTGTTGGGTGTTACTGTAGAGCATGTTAGATACTCCCTCTGTCGGGGGCTACCCCCGGGTAGGGTCATGGTGTGGTAAAAGCTATGTCCAAGTGAGGGCCAAGTTACAGTAAAAGCCGACATGTCTGGGCCTCAGAGTGTAGTGTAGGTACAAACCGACATAGGCATACCGAGATAACCCGGGCCAGAAGGGACCGAGGTACCATGCTGGTGCCAACCGGCATGTGTTGACCGAGATAAGGATCCGAGACAGCATAACCGACATATGTATGTCGGTAACTTGTGCGTTTTCTTTTGTGCAGGGAAGGTTATTCAGGAGGGGGAATCCGGCATATCCATGCCGGGTTATCCTTGTGTCGGACGGAAGTCAATGCTCCTGTCACATCCCGTCTGGCACGGGAGCACGACGTGCGGTACGGCGCATGTCTGAGTGACTGGGCTTACCTCTGCTGACCAAGGAGCAGGAGAAGGACACCGCTGACCTCGGGCGTACCTTGGAGCAGAGATATGGGACAGGACATGGGCAAGCCACGTCCTGTCCACTGTGCAGAGACAATCATGATGCGCAGGCGTGCGCGTCTGCAGTGCCGGTACGGAGAAGTGACCGTTGCAAGTGGAGGGGTATTTCGGTAACTCGATTTAGCCTATATATATGCCCTCACCCCCTCCTGCGTGAGGGACGATGCCCTGAGAGACACTTCCCCCCGTAGGTTCATCTTCTTCCTTGTGTTTATCCCCATTGCTGGGATCATACAGCTCGAGGAGCAGCTTTGTACTTGTAATACCGAGATATTCAGAGAGAGATAGGCAGGAGTAGGGGTGTTACCTCACGAGGGCCCCGAACCTGGGTAGATTCTGTGTGTGCTTGTGCTGGTGTGTTCATTTGTGTACGCTTCTTAGTGCTAGCCCTCTCCCGGATCCTCCAGCGTCCATCGGCCCCACTCTTTAGCCATCCTATGACATCTGCCGTGATACCACCACGACAGTTGGCGCCCACCGTGGGGCAGGCAGCGGCGCTGGCTGGTGTGACATTCCGGACGGGTTCCATCATCGACTCCGGCGAGCGCGTCGTTTGCGGGCTCGTCTGCAAGCTCGGCGCGCTGAACTTCATCAGCGACAACGCTGGATGCTTCGGCAGCAGGCCGTTCCCGACGAACGGCTGCCTCATCAGCTTCGGCACCTTCGTGACCTACGTCGCCACCGAGGTTGTCTGCAAGTACCCCGAGCAGGTGCTTGTGGCTGAGGATCCTCCTGCTATCTGTGCGGCTCGCGGCCGGCGTAGCGCTCGCCCCGGGAGCTGCGCAGAGGTCATGGTGACCGGCACTGCGGCTGATGCCGGTAAAGAAGAGCCCGGCAAAGCAGATGCCGGTAATCCTGTCCCCAAGGTTACCAGATCAGCGAAAGTGCCGCTGGAGAGGAGGGAAAACCTCCGAGATCAGGCCGGTACATCCAATGTACCTGCTAGGCCAGCTCATCTCAAGGAGATAATAGAAAAACTGGCTGTGCCGGTAGCTGCCGGTACAGATGCTGCTCAATCGGAGGCAGAGTTAGAGGCACTGAGTCAGATTTTGCTTCAGGAGGCTCTGGAGATGGCCGAGGTGCGGAGAGAGTTCGGGATAACTGTCCGTGAGTATAACCAAGCACATGGTTTTACCCCGGTAGCTGCTCGCCCTAGTCGAGTAGAGGATGTGCGCAAGAGGGGTAAAAACCTCAATGCCGAGATTGCTAGAGATGGTAGATCTAGCTCCAGTAAGACTCCTAGTAACTTATCGGTCGAAAAACCAAAGTATAGTTCCCCTGCTAAGACTCTTAGAGCTGCCGAGGCAGCAAGAGCCGAGTTGTCAGGCTTATCCGGAGAAGCTCTCCATAGGCAGCAAGACCGAGTTAATGAGTTGGTAGTTGTGGCTACCCGGCAGAATGAGGCCTGTCGCAAGGCCAACACAGTTGCAGGTGGGTCCGATGTTGTTCACTCGGTTAGGGGAGCCAGTGGATCTAAGGGGCAAGCTTCATCACCACATGTCGGTGGAGATCGTGACCGGAGTGTAAACTCCGGTAAGAGCAAACAGATACAGGTGTATGATCCAGCGTGTGCCGGAAAACAGGTAGTTGGGCGAGGTAGTGCCGGCCGGGGTAGAAGCAATCCCGGTCTGGGCGGTCCAGGTGCCGGGGTAGTTAACTCGGCTGGCCGAGGTTATCCACCTCGGTATCCGACACAAAATCTCGCCCAGCAGCAGCAGCAAAATGTCGGGCATGTTGATACGTCTCCAACGTATCCATAATTTCTGCTGTTCCATGCTTATATTATACCATTTGCTACATGTTTTATATACACTTCGTATCACTTTTATGCATTTTCTGGGACTAACCTATTAACAAGATGCCACAGTGCCAGTTCCCTGTTTTCTGCTGTTTTTGGTTTCAGAAAGTTACTTCTGGAAATATTCTCGGAATTGCACGAAACAAAAGGCCAGGTCCCTATTTTTCCAGCACGTACACGGAGTCCGAAGGAGACACGAAGGAGAGCCACGAGGTGGCCAAACCACCTGTAGGCGCGGCAGAGGGCCCCACCGCGCCTGGGTGTGGTTTGGGCCCCTCGGGGGTCCGCCGACATCGCCCCTTCGCCTATTTATTCCCCGAGACGCGAAAACCCTAAAACACCGAGCCTTTCATCCAGAACATATTCGCTGCCGCCGCCGTCGTCAACCCTAACTCGGGGGGTTCCTGAAGCTCTTCCCGGCACCCTGCCGGAGAGGGGAATCATCACCGGAGGGCTCTACATCGCCATGCCCGCCTCCGGAGTGATGCGTGAGTAGTTCATCCTTGGACTATGGGTCCATAGCAGTAGCTAGATGGTTGTCTTCTCCACTTGTGCCATCATGTTTAGATCTTGTGAGCTGCCTATCATGATCAATATCATCTTATTGTAATGCTACATGTTGTGTTTGCTGGGATCTGACTTATATTGATACCTATGTGGAGCTGAATATTATATTATCATGTCTATGTCATTTGTGATCTTGCATGCTCTCCGTTACTTGTTGAAGCCTTGGCCACGTGAATACTTGTAACTCCAAGAGGGGGTATTTATGCATGATAGTTGGGTTCAACCTCTATTTAACCTGGGATAGTGACAGCAAGTTCTAAGGTTGTAGATGTGTTGTTGCCACTAGGGGTAAAACAGCAATGCTTTATTCAAGGATGAATGTATTGTTTACATTACGCACATTACTTAATGCAATTGTCTGTTGCTTGCAACTTAATACTGGAAGGGGTACGGATGTTAACCGGAAAGTGGACTATTTAGGCATAGATGCATGCTGGATAGCGGTCTATGTACTTTGTCGTAATGCCCAAATGAATCTCATAGTAGACACCACAGCTCACACATGCATGTTATATGCACTTATCAATTGTCAATTGCCCAGCTGTAATTTGTTTACCCAGCATGTTAGTTATCTTATTGGAGAGACACCACTAGTGAACTGTGGACCCCGGTCCATTCTTTTACATCTGAAATACAATCTACTGCAATCATTGTTCTCTACTGTTTTATGCAAACAAACATCATCTTCCATTCGATACGTTTAACCCTTTGTTTTCAGCAAGCCGGTGAGATTGACAACCTCACTATTAAGTTGGGGCAAAGTAGTTTGATTGTGTTGTGCAGGTTCCACGTTGGCACCGGAATCCCTGGTGTTGCGCCGCACTACACTCCTCCACCAACACCTTCGAAGCAAACCTCGTTTTCCTACTAGTCCGATTAAACCTTGGTTTCATACTGAGGGAAAACTTACTGCTGCACTCATCATACCTTCCTCTTGGGGTTCCCAACTGACGTGTGACGTACAAGCAATTGTTTCTGGCACTATTAACCTAGAGCCACCACATGTCCAGCAGTCACAAGTTGTTGAACATGTGGCTAACCGTTATGATGATGGTTACTCGGCTATGGAGAAAGCCGGATATCCGAGATATGAAGGTGCACTGGAATCTCGGTTGGGACCTCGCCAGTTGTCACCAAATGACGCACGTTACAAGTTGGACAGGATTTATATGTCCGAGATGCTGGAAGAGCAAGGTCCACCTGGACCTGCATGTTTTGGACCTCGGATCATGAGGGAACCACCGGTGAGGCACTTTCAGCTGAACCGAGGTGCAAGACATATGACGACAGTAGTAAGCCGAAGGACTGGCTGACAGATTATGTGTCGGCAGTACATATCGCGGGAGGAAACCGCCGATGGGCGGTGAGGTATATCCCGCAGATGTTGGAAGGGCCAGCCCGGATTGGCTGAACAACCTGCGAGAGGGCAGCGTTGATTGCTGGCTGGACTTTGAAGAAGCATTTGTTAGCAACTTCTCCAGCACGTACAAGAGACCGAATCGTCCTCAGCAGCTTGCGATGTGCAAGCAGAGGGATAATGAAACTGACCGGGATTACTTAACCCGGTGGAGTACTATTCGCAATTCCTGTGAAGGAGTTGTGCAAGCGTAGGCCATATCTTGGTTTGCCCAGGGGTGCCGACACGGCTCCATGCTCTGGCAGAAGTTGCAGAGGAAATGCCGGCCACTCTGGCCGAGACAATCCGGATTGCGGATAGCTATGCACTGGGTGATCCGATGCAACCTTGCTGAACTCGGGAGAGCCGAGTAGAAGATACCCGGTGAATAACAGACCCGGGCCAGTCAGGCAGAACGATCGCCAGGACTTCGGTAACAAGAGGAGAGAACCGGATTACCGTTATGGCTCAAACCAGGTTGCAGCGGTAAACCAAGACCAGCCAGATGCCGGCAATAGCCAGCGTCCGAAGTTCAACGGCCCAGCATGGGGCCAGAATCAAGAAGGGAAGAGGCCATGGGGTGACCAGAAGCCATCCTTAACTTATGAGGCTATGTTGGATGGGCCTTGCAGTTTCCACACCCAAGACATCCGCAGGCCTGCAAACCATACAACTCGGCAGTGCAGCTGGTATCAGCGCACAAGGGGGAAGGAGCCAGAGCCGGAGGAAATCAGGTGGGGGCACCTCAGAGAATTCCGCCGAGGCAAAACTTACCGCTCACCAGAGCAAATGCTATCCCGGTGATTCCGCCAGTTCCGAGGCAAGCAGATCCGAAACCTGTGAATCAGGTGAATGTCGGAGGGAACAATAACAACACTGGTCCCAGCAGGCAGGGAGAGTATCCCCAGGGAGATTACAGAGAAGCTCATCAGAGCTATGTGATATTTGTGACCGAGCCAACTGACAAGAAGAGCTTGCATCGGCGTGCACTGGAGGTGAACGCAGTTATGCCGGCAGTGCCGAAGTATTTGCACTGGTCCGAGCAAGAAATCACTTGGAGCAGAAGGGATCATCCCCGAGTTATGCCAACTCCGGGAGGTTATGCATTGGTGGTGGATCCGACATTCTTTGGACCCACCATCAATGTTCGGTTCACCCGAGTTCTCATTGATAATGGGAGTGCTATCAATATCATGTACCGAGACACCATGGTGAAGATGGGTATCTCGGCAAATATGCTGCAGCCGAGTTCTACCACCTTTCATGGTATAGTGCCAGGTGTTTCATGTGCACCTATGGGCAAAATTTGGGTTGATGTGTTGTTTGGCACCAAGGAGAACTGCCGAACTGAGAGTATCCAGTTTGAGGTAGTGGACCTCGAAAGTCCATACCATGCTTTACTCGGTAGGCCTGCACTGTCCAAGTTCATGATATCCACCCATGTGGGTTACCTCAAGATGAAAATGCCGGGTCCTAATGGCATCATCACTATCTCGGGTGATTACAAGCGTGCACTGGAGTGTGCCTCGGCTGGATCGTGCTTAGCCGAGTCACTGATTATCGCTGCAGAGAAGAAGAAGATCCATGAAGTGGTGGCATTGGCTCAGTCCGCGCAACTCGGTATGCCGGGTATGGCTAACCCGGAGCAGAATGCAACTTTCGAGGTGCCCAAGGAGACCAAGAAGATCAATGTTGACCCGGCATGTCCGGACCACAACGTCATCATTGGTACCGGGTTAACTGAGAAATAGGAAGGCGAGCTCAGTCACTTCCTCCGTGAGAACCGGGATATCTTTGCATGGTCAAATCAGGACCTGCCAGGTGTTCCGAGGGAGTTGGCTGAGCACTCTTTGTTCGTCAGACCGGATATGAAACCGGTGAAGCAACCTATGCGACGTCTCTCGGATGAGAGGAGAAAGGTGATAGGTGATGAACTGGCCAGATTACTTGCATCTGGTTTCATCATGGAAGTGCTGCACCCGGACTGGTTGTCTAACCCGGTCCTGGTGGAAAAGAAAAAAGATGACCCGAACGTGGCCATTGTGTGGCGTATGTGTATTGATTACACAAACTTGAACAAGGCATGTCCTAAGGATCCATTCCCGCTGCCTCGGATTGATCAAGTGATCGATTCCACAGCCGGGTGTGAGCTGTTATCCTTTGTAGATGCTTATTCTGGTTTTCACCAGATACCACTGAACCCTGCTGATCAAATGAAAACTGCTTTTATCACCCCGTATGGGGCTTATTGCTATCGTGTCATGACCTTTGGTTTGAGAAATGCTGGTGCCACTTACCAGAGATGTATGCAAAAATGCTTGCATGATCAAATAGGAAAAAATGTGCAGGTGTATGTCGATGACATTGTCATCAAGTCTAAGGAGAAATCCACTCTGATTGATGATCTCCGAGAAACATTTGAGAATCTAAGGAAATTCCGGATAAAACTTAACCCGGACAAATGTACATTCGGTGTGCCGGCAGGCAAATTACTCGGTTTCCTCGTGTCAAGCCGAGGTATCGAGGTGAACCCGACAAAAATCCGTGCTATTGAAAGCATGAGGTTACCGACATGTCTCAAAGACGTGCAGAAATTCACGGGATGTTTGGCATCCTTAAGTCGGTTTGTTAGCAGGTTGGGAGAAAAGGCATTGCCTTTGTATCAACTCATGAAGAAAACAACCCACTTCGTGTGGACCCCGCAAGCAGATGCGGCGTTCACCGAGTTAAAAAAGATGTTGGCAACTGCGCCGATACTGGCCTCACCATTACCCAAAGAGCCGATGTTGCTCTACATTGCAGCCACAAACCGGGTTGTGAGTGTCGTATTGGTAGTGGAGCGAGAAGAGATGGCAAAACTGTGCAAAGGCCGGTATATTACCTGAGCGAGGTGATCTCGTTGTCCAAGCAGAACTACCCTCACTACCAGAAGATGACATATGGTGTCTATCTGGCTGCTAAGAAGTTGAAACATTATTTCCAAGAGCATTCAATCACTGTGGTATGTGAGGCTCCTATCTCGGAGATCATTGGGTGTAAAGATGCAACTGGCCGAGTAGCCAAGTGGGCTATCGAGGTGTCCCCTTACACTCCTCACTATGAAAGAAGAGATGCCATTAAATCTCAGGCACTGCCGGATTTCCTGGTGGATTGGGCTGAAATGCAATATGAGCCACCATTGCCTGACTCCAATTACTGGAGAATGCACTTTGATGGTTCAAGGACGAAAATTGGTTTAGGTGCCGGGGTAGTCCTTACCTCGCCAAAGCATGATCAACTGAGATATGTGTTGCAGATTCATTTTGCGGCATCTAACAATGTGGCCGAGTATGAGGCACTTGTTCATGGGCTAAATGTGGCCAAAGAAATTGGTATTCGCCGGATAGAATGTTTCGGAGACTCGGATTTGGTGGTGCAGCAAGTCTCGGGAAATTGGGATGCTTTAGACGCCAACATGGCGTTGTATCGGTTTC
Source organism: Poa pratensis (assembly GCA_947311845.1). Classification (NCBI taxonomy): domain Eukaryota; kingdom Viridiplantae; phylum Streptophyta; class Magnoliopsida; order Poales; family Poaceae; genus Poa; species Poa pratensis. Next base: position 30,758,330 of record CAMZMU010000087.1, read on the forward strand.
ATGTCCAGAAGATCTCGGGGTTCTTTGAAGGTTGCGAGCTCACGCATATACCTCGGGCTGAAAATGAAGCCGCCGATGTACTGTCCAAGCTAGGTTCATCCCGGGATCCAATTCCACCCGGCATAGCCTTGGAGCATTTGAGGAAGCCATCAATCAAACCATCGCCCGAGTCCGAGTCAATTTTATCCCGGCGAAACCGGAGTCTGGTGCTGTTCCCATGGACGTCGATGTCGGATGCATTTGGGAGAACCCGGGGACTGCTTGGCAGAACCCGGGGACTGGTTACTCTATCTCGGAAGAAGTAATGTCGGTTGATCTCATGGAGGTGGATGATCCGATCTTTCCTGTGCGTCCTGTGCCGGAGTGGGCACAACCAATAATGGCATATATGATGGATGGGAGTTTGCCAAGTAATGAAGTTGAAGCTAGGCAAGTGCAAAGAAGATCCAAGGCATACACCATCATCAACCAGAGTTATACAAGAGAAGTGTGACCGAGGTACTGCAGCGCTGTGTCGAGCCGCAGGAAGGGCAGAGATGCTCCTGGAGATTCATCAGGGAGAATGTGGTCATCATGCTTCATCAAGAGCCTTGGTGGCTAAGGTATTCCGGCATGGGTTTTATTGGCCCAGTGCTTTGAACCAGGCAGAAGATATCGTCCGAAAGTGTGAGGGATGTCAGAGGTTTGCTAAAAAGATCCACCTGCCAGCCTCGGCACTCAAGACAATTCCAATCACTTGGCCCTTTGCAGTTTGGTGCTGGATATGGTGGGAGAGTTCAGGCCAGCCCGAGGTAACATGACTCATATGCTGGTGATGGTGGACAAGTTCACCAAGTGGATCGAGGTAAAGCCAATCCGGAAGTGTGATGGTCACACAGCGGTGACCTTTTTGAAGGACATCATTTTGAGATATGGTTACCCCCATAGCATTATCTCGGATAATGGCACAAACTTTGCTGTGGGAGAGTTTGCTCGGTTCTGTGCGGAAAGAGAATTCGGTTGGACATAGCCTCGGTGGCACACCCTGAGGCAAATGGGCAAGTGGAAAGAGCAAATGCATTGGTGTTAGCCGGTATCAAAGCCCGGTTGATTGAACCACTGTTGCGAACTCCGGGATGTTGGATAGAGGAGATACCAGCAGTACTGTGGGGTCTAAGGACCACACCAAATCGATCAACTGGCTATACGCCATTTTTTCTGGTCTATGGAGCAGAAGCGGTCCTGCCGACCGACATGGAGTATGACTCGCCGAGAGTGGCGCTGTACACTGAAACCGAGGCAAAAGAAGCTCGGGAAAATGATGTTGATTTGCTCGAAGAAGCACGAGAACTGACCTTATCTCGGTCAGCTATATATCAGCAAAATCTCCGACGCTATCATAGCCGGAAGATCAGCCCTCGGGTTTTCCGAGAGGGAGATTTGGTGTTGAGGCTAGTGCAACGCAAAGCAGGCCGACACAAGTTGTCACCTCCATGGGAGGGACCATTCATTGTGAGCAAGGCTCTGCACAATGATTCATACTATCTTATAGATGCGCAGGCACCGAGGAAAAATGTGATGGACAAATCCGGAGAGGAGACCAAAAGACCCTGGAATGTAGCTCTACTCCGTCCCTTTTACTCATAAGGGCGCAGTGTATGTATCTCGGTTTTTCTTTGAATAAAATGCCGGCACTCCGAAAAGAAACTCGGGGACTGCCTTTGTCTTATGCTTGTGTTTTATCTCGGTTTTTTCTGTGTTGTTCATATGTCGGATGATTTTGAGACCTCGTTTCAAAGTTCAAGTAATGTATGCTATTTTGTTGTGATCTTGTGACTCGACTGACGAACGCCGAAATGGCAGTCAAGAGCAGAGGTTATGGTATATGGTAAACATGAAAATGGACTCGGGGACTCGGTCCTAAAAAGATCCGACATATGTCGTTTACTAACCCGGTTTTTTCTTTCCTTTTTGAAAGGACACGGATGTCGCCTAGAGGGGGGGTGAATAGGCGATTAAAATTCTTTGCGGTTTAGGCTTGAATAAATGCGGAATAAAACTAGCGTTTAATTTATCAAGCACGAAACCTAAGCAAGCTAGGTTAACCTATGTGCACCAACAACTTATGCTAAACAAGATAAGCAAATATGTGATAGCAAGATATATTACTTCAAGCTCGATGGCTATCACAAAGTAAATAGCATAAGAAAGAAGCTCGGGTATAGAAATACCGAGGCACTTGGAGACGATGATTTATCCCGAAGTTCACTTCCCAATGGAAGCTACGTCTCCGTTGGAGCGGTGCGGAGTCACAAAGTGATCCCCGAATAGCCGTCAAATGGCACACCACTAAGGGACACTTGAGGGTGGTCACCGAACCCGTACAAGGATGAGGCACACTCCACAACTTAATTGGAGGCTCTCACCGAATTCCCGTGGCTCCCAAAGCCACAAGAATCACAAGGTTGGGGCGCGACTCCACAACTTAATTGGAGGCTCCCAACTATCCCGCGAGCCACCAAAACTCCGAGATCAACAAGGACCGTCTAGGGCACTCCAAGTACCCAAGAGGACAAGCTCTAGGGCACCCCAAGTACCCAAGAGTAACAAGCTTCTCAACTTCGATTTCCACGTATCACCGTGGAGAACTCAAACCGATGCAACCGATGCAAGAAGGCAAGACCACTAGAAGTGGTCAAATCCTTCACTCCAAATCCCACCAAAAGCAACTAATGCTTGTGGGGGGGAGAAGAGAGGAAGAACAAGGAAGAACTCAACAAATGGAACTTCAAGATCACGAACTACTAGGTTCCCCTCACTTAGAGGAGGAATGGATTGGATGAATATGTAGATCTTGATCTCCTCTCAAATTCCCTCAAAGATATGCAAGAATCATGGGAGGGATTGAGAGGAAGGCAAGCTTTTCCAAAGGTCAACAATGGAGGAGAGAGAGGGGAAAAGCGAGCTCAAGAGGTGAGAGAACCGTTGGGAAAGAAACCCCCTTAAAAAGGTCCTCTCAAAAATCTGCCCGTTGCAGACGAAAAAGGCAGCGGTAGTACCGGGCCGATCCCGGTAGTACCGAGCCATGTTGACTCGAGGAAGAACGAAGACAAGTCAGCGCTCCCTGACTCGGCGCGCAACGGTAGTACCGGACCACCTGGCCCGGTAGTGCTCCCTTCCCGGTAGTACCGCGCCACTACCGGGGCAACTACCGGGTTAAAACTTCGAGAGGTAGAGAGCCATCCGGAGATGCGGTACTGGGCCCGGTACTGCCCGCGGTAGTTCCGCAAGGGGTCACCCGGTAGTACCAGGCGAGGGTCGGTACTACCGGCCTGAGAAGAAACTGCAGAACCAGGAAAGGAGAACCGCAATAACTTTTGCAAGGAAGCTCCAAACGAGATGAATCCAATTCTGTTGGAAAGGTAGCGACAAGAGGGGATACCACACATGGGAAGGTGTGGACCCTATCTCGAAGGTGGACCGATAATATTTCCAACCAGAAAACGCAACAAGTTTTCCATACGAAATCCGTTTTCGGAGAACTTGGGCTTGTCATGAAGATCACAACAAGCACCAAAACCTAACAAGGAGAAAATCCAAATAAGAACCAAGAAAGATGATGAAGGCAAGTATGCAAAGGTTTGAGCTCTCTCCAACTGATACGCTAAAGCTCAATCGAGAGCCCCTCTTGATAGTACGGTATCTATCCTATAACCCGGTCTCCCAACTAGTACCATGAGACCGGTAAAATAGAAACCCTATCGTACCTTTGCCTTGCGCTTTCCACTTGAGCTAGATGACGTCGATCTTGATCTCTTCAAGTGGACCACCTTTCTTGATTGCGCTTCGCTTGGTGAAGACCCAAACATTGCTCCCCCATACTCCACTATGGGAGAGCCTCTCTTAGGCATATCTTCACATGAACATTATCTCTAAATGGGTGGCAAGCTTCAAGCCTAGGATTTCTTCGAGATGCTCCTCTTGAACTTGCGCTTCTCAATATTGATGACGATCACCACTTTACGTCATCGATCATGGGCCATATGAAATCTTCATTTGATGCAAACCCATAGAAAGATACCAAGAGATACATGATCCCACTTGGTACATCTTGTAGCTTTGTGTGTTGATCAATACTTGATCAACCTTGTATCTTTTCTTCTCTTTTCAATAGATGATGTCTTGAAGATAACCATGAATGATCACATAATTCTTTTCTTCAAGACATACTTGCAATATGCTCAACTCTATGATCTTGATGCCAAATACTTCATTATATCAATATACTCATGGCATCAACCTTGAATCCAACATATGGAGTTCAAGCATGGTCTATGGACAAACACTACAAGTAAAACTCAATGCAACCATTAGTCCATAGGGATTGTCATTAATTACCAAAACCACACATGGGGGCGCCATGCCCTTTCACTTTTCCTTGTGTCAGATGACTCTGAACCTTACATCAAAATTTACAAGTATTGTGTGCTATAATGATTGATATTGTGACTCGATTGTCGAACGCCTAAATGGTAGACAAGAGCAAAGATTACTAAGTATAGTAAACAAGAAAGTAAACTCGGGGACTTGGTGCAAAGTGATCCGGCATTGAGCCTGTCTTGTTGAAACTAATATGATAAAAGTAGCACTGCGAGATACTTAAAAGTATATTTACATCTGCACCCGGCATTCCGGGGATTTAATAGTTCAATGATTGATAAGCTTAGGCAGCTGCCTCGGAGGAGCTCGGAGCAGTTGGAGCGGTGCGAGGCTCGGGAGCAGTCTCGGCGGCAGAAGAAGCTTCAGTTGTTGGAGCAACCTCGGGTGTTGGAGTGGCTGCCGAGGCACCGGCGGTGTCGGTTACCGACTTCTCTGAAGTGTCGGTCGCGGTCGACTTGGCAGTGTCGGTCGCAGCCGGCTTGGCAATGTCGGTTGCTCCAGCAGCAGAAGTGTCGGCTGCTCCGGCAGCAGAAGTCTCGGTTGCTCTGGCAGCAGCAGTCTCGGTCGCTCCGGCAGTGGCAGCGTCGGGAGCTTCGGCCTCGATCTCCTCATCAATGTCATCTTCCTCGTCTTCACCCTCTTCATCATCCTGGTCATCTTCTTCGTCATCCGAGTAGGCGGGACCCGAAATGAAGTGTCGGGTGGGAGCATAGCTGGCCATGAATTTGGCTGCATCTTTGCGGCTCTCTATCAGTGTCGGATCGGAGGTCCATTTGGAGCCTTGGCGCAGGGAGCGCACGGCATTGAGGTTGATGGCCTCATACCAGGAGAGCATAAAGGTCAATGCTTGATCAGCTCCGGCGCGAGCTGCAGAGGATCTCCACTCTCGGACCCTGGCCTCGGCCCCCGATAGACACTTGGATAATTCTTCAATGCTAGCCGGAGTTTGAGATCCTGGCCATAAGGCTCGGTAAGCTTTGATGCCAGCATCAAGAAGATCCAGGCCAATGGCCTTCAGAGGAGAGATGCGAGCATTCAGAGCGGTCAAGTGATCTTCAATATCCCATTCCTCCGGGATTGGGCCAGCCTCGGCTCTCTTTGCTCGTGCCTTGCGGACAGTGTTGAGTGCAGCAGCTTTGGAGTGGGAGAAGTGATCTGAAGATAAAAAAGCTATCACCGAATTGAGTTATATACCGGCATATCTTAATGTCGGTACAGGCAATAGAAACAAAAAGAAAGGATAAAGAAACTTACTGTCCATCTCCTTGTTAAGCCGGGTGAGCTCGCGGAGCCAGATGTCGGATTTTGCCTTAAGGGCACCCAGTTCTCCTTGAGCCGAGGTAGCGCGAACCTCGGTCACCTCGAGGGTTTCCTTACGCTTTTGCGCAGCTTCCTCCCTTTGTATCAGGGCCTTCTCAATGCCGGTCTTCTCGCCCTGGACCCGAGCAAGCTCCTCCTGGAGCCGAGACACTTCCTGTCGTTCCTTCTGGAGGGCAGTGGCGTGCGTGGTTTCCTTGTTCTTCAGCGTCTTCTGAAGTTGCTTGTGGGACCTCTTGAGTTTATTGTGGTCCAGAAGCAGCTTCCGAAAACTGTGGTCCGGGCGTTGGTGCAATCCTGAAAAGAGCAAAGGGTTAGTATGATTTTTTGAAGATTCATGCCGAGTAAAGCTGAATGTTGGATTTTTTGAAGATTCATGCCGAGTAAAACTCGACAAGAATCTCGGGGACTGGATGCGGATTTTTTGAAGATCCTAAGTGCCGGATTTTTTGAAAATCCTAAGTGTCGGATGTTTTGAAGATCCCGAGTGTCGGATTTTTTGAGTCTAATGATGGAAATTTTGTGAAGATTCGCGCCGAGTGATCTTTACTCGGGCAAGCGCAGGTCACTCAACCCGAATCTCGGGGACTGGGGATTATATATGTTTATCATCTATTGCAAAGGAAAGAAAAGTATGGCTGAGGAAAAAATACCTCGGCAAGCTTGCTGGCTCGAAGGGTCGAGAGTTGCAAGTTGTGCATGGCCTGAGCAAGCGCACTGGGGCCAGCTGGATGTGGGGTGACCGGGTTCGCGGAGGAGACCTCGCTAGTGTCGGCGGCATTCCAGTCCATGTGGTACTGCTTCTCCGAGCCTAAGCTGTGTCCACTTTGAGTTCGGAGCTGGGGTAAAACCCAGATGCTACTGGTAACTCGGGAGACGGAGGTGGTAAGAGCTTGGTGTTCCGGGGTAGTGGTTGGAGTCAACACTATTTGTTTCTCCGGATTGGCGAGTTGTTTCCCGGTGCCCACTTGGCTCTGTGCCGGCTTGGCTAATGGAGTAGCTTTCCGAGTTACTAACTCGGTGGACTTGGTGGTGGACTTCGGCCGAGGCGGCTGCTTTGGTTGATGCTGGTGCTGTTGAGGTTGCTGTTGTCCTTGTTGCTGTTGCTGTTGTTGATGTTCCTGTTGCTGTTGCTGCTGCTGCTGTTGTGGCTGGTGGTGTTGTTGTGGTGGTGGTTGCTGTGCGCCCGAGGTCAGCGAAGTGTCGGCCCGCGGAATGTCGGTTTCCGCGGTGGGGGCAGCAGAGCCAACATCTTCGTCGAGGACCATGACCTCGGGAATGACAGATGAGGTGGCGGGTACCCCGGAGTCACGTGGCCGAGGTTCGGCTGTACTCGGAAGGGGTGAGCGCATAGAGGAGGCACTCTGGTTGATTTCAAGGGGGCACTGCATCAAACAAGAAAAATTGTTATGTCGGGGAAAGATTATCCCGGGAGAAGGAAAAAGGGGAAGCTAACTTGTGTCGGCAAAAAATATCTTACCCTTGAGTAACCGGTGGTGTCTTCGTGGCCCTCTTCGGCTTAACCGCTCCTCTCTTTTGCCGCTTCGCCTTCGGAGCTGCTGGATCTGAGGATGTGGGGTCCCGGTATTCGAGGTACCGGTCTCTGCACGCTTGCGAGATCCCACTTGTTTGCCCGAGGTAGCAGGGCATGCACTCGGAGCAGAGCCACCCGGGTTAGCTGGTGCCGAGGCTGGGTGAGCATATGCGATGGGACGAGCATCAATTATCTCTAGCATTTCGCAATCATCGTCGTCCGACCAATCTCGGATTGAGGCTCGGGCTCGAGGCTTACCCGAGGTAGGGGCGCCAGCTCTCGGAATCGGCAGCTGATCCTCATCATCCGGGTCTTCTACCTCGGCGACGTCCGGGGCAGGGATATCTTGGCCCCATTTGGTGGAGGGATCCTCTCCTCCTCAGTCTTTTGCCGGGTAAACCTCTGCAAGCCAGAAGCAGTAAAACCGAGTTACTTTATGAGCGGATTATGGGGCCGGCATAAGAGTTATCTCGGTAGAAAAAAGTATGTCGGTGCAAGTTTCAAGGTTACTTACTTGCTCCGGAAGCCGAGTTCTGTTATGAGGTTCTAGACCCCATTCCCATTCCTCGGTCATCAGCGTGCGGGCAATTGCCTTGACACGTCTTCTGATCTCGGCTTTGTTCAGCTCGTGGGTGCTGATCCGAGTTGGATCATACTGGCCACTCATGTGGCAGATCTTGTGAACTCGGTCTTGAAGGGGGGAAACTCGGCGGCTGACGAAGGTCCTCAGGAGATCATCGCTAGTTAAGCCTACTCCCACAAGATCCTCGACGACCTTGTGGATCTGGTTGATCTCGATGTTCAGGTCCCTCGGGTTGAGGGACCAGTTAAACTGTTCAGTGGGGGTGGCGATGTTGAATAGCGGCAGGTTCAGAAAGTCGGCATTGTCTGGGCCGTCCGGGTTCTTCACGTAGAAGAACGTGCGCTGCCATTTCCGGCATGACTCCAGCCCTTGAATCCGAGGTATGATGGTAGCAGCTCCGCACGGGGTCATCTCCTTGGGGAAGTTCTTGTTCTCCGGATCCAGGACACTTTGCTTCCGGAGTTGGAAGTACTTGGCCCAGAGCTCAACAGTGGGCCAAAAACCGAGGTATCCCTCGGAGAAAGAAACACACGCAGAAAGCGTGGTAATGGCGTTGGCTGGAAGGTGGTGAGGTTGAAGCCGGAATCGATCCAAGAAGGATCGGAAGAACTCGCTCGCCGGGAGTCCAAAGCCACGCTCGAAGTGCGCGACGAAGACCACGTGCTCGCCGGATTTCAGCTTCGGCTCGGCCTCTGTGCCGGGAACCCGGCATATCACTTGTGCCGGAATGCGTTTGGTCCGGACTAACCAGTCTATCTCGGCCTGGGTTACGTCGGAACCTTCCCACCCGGCGCGCTCACCCTCTTCAACGACATCCTCGGCAGGCTCCGGGGTATGGCTGGATGACATCTCGGAAGGGATCTGCAAAAGAGGCACATAGGAACCGAGATAAGTATCTCGGAATATTTGGGCAACAGAGGAACCGAGATAAGTATCTCGGAATATTTGGGCAACAGAGGAAAGTGCATAAGTGGCGGGAAACACAATTCTGTGGCTAAGTGTTTGGCGGAAAGATCTACGGGGAAAGATAAATAGAAGATAAATGCAAGAACATGTGAGTTGAAACTTAGGAAGATCCGCGGAGAAACTATTGCAAGGCTATTAAGAGGCGCGATGGAGAGGATCTAGAGGGGATCTAAGCAACTAAGTTCAATAGCATCTATGCATTTGGATGTGAGAGCTTCTGCGGAGAAGAGGAGGAAGATTAACAGATCCATCGGAGAAGAGGAACGTGTTCATCGGAAGGGATGAACACGTTCATCGGCAATGCTAAGGGAGAGGAACTCACCGGTTTTGCGGCGACGTTGCGAGGCGAAGAAGCGCGGGGTGTGCCGGAGTTGAGCGCGTCCGGTGGCGGCGCGAGGTGCTCCGGTGGGCGGTGGCTCGCGAGATCCAGCGTCGTGCGGTGGCGGGGCTCACTGTGCGGCGGCGGCGACGGTGTCGCAGGAAAGAGAGAAAGAAGAAGAGGGATGCGAAGAAGACGAGGAGAGGTTCCCGCTCCCCTATTTATGGGCACGGGGCGCGTGCGGTTTGCATTTTTACCGTGTGCGGTTACCGTAACGGGCGCGGATTAACCGCGCACGATCTGCGCGGTTGCGTTGTTTGCGGCCGCACGATCAGCCGCATCGTGGGCCACAATGTGGTAACGGCCCGCGGCGTGATCGCGCGCGGTTAATGGCGCGGGAATCAAGGAGGCACGCTGATAACCCACAAGTATAGGGGTGTATCGTAGTACTTTCGATAAATAAGAGTGTCGAACCCAACGAGGAGCAGAAGGTGTTGACAAGCGGTTTTGATGAAGGATTCACTGTAAATGCTCACAGACAAGTTTTTAGGAGTTTTTGATATGACAGATAAATAAAGTACAAGTAAATAAAATGCAGTAGTAATAGTTGCAGCGAGTGGCCCAATCCTTTCTACAGCAAAGGACAAGCCGGTTGTTGTACTTATAATGACCAAACGTTCTTGAGGACACACGGGAGTATTGTCAAGTGCTTTCGCTTCATATAGTTGATTAATCTTCATTGTTTTGATAAGTGTTGTGTGGGTGAACCTATGCTAATGCACCGCCCTTCCTAGGACTAATACATACTTGTGATTATACCCCTTGCAAGCATCCGCAAATACAAGAAAGTAATTAAGTTAAACTAACCACAGCCTTAAACTTTGAGATCCTGCTATCCCTCATGCATCGATATACCAACGGGTGTTCAGGTTTCTGTCACTCCGGCAACCCCACAATTGGCAAACGAATACACAATGCATTCCCCTAGGCCCATAAAGGTGAAGTATCATGTAGTCGACGTTCACATGACACCACTAGAAGAATAACACCACAACTTAAGCATCAAACCATTAAATATTACTCAACATAGTTCACTACTAACATCAAGACTTCTCCCATGTCCTCAAGAACTAAACGAACTACTCACAAGACATCATACGGAACATGATCAGAGGTGATATGATGATGAATAACAATCTGAACATAAACCTTAGTCCAATGGTTTCACCCAATAGCATCAATAACAAGAGTAATCAACACCGGGAGAGTTTCCCCTATGAAATAGACAAGATTCAGCCCTAGATGTTACAACGGAGACGGGTGCAGCGGCGGTGATGATGGTGTTGGCGGTGGAGATGATGATGATGATCCCGATGAAGTCCAGCTCGATGACGGTGATGATGGCGACGATTTCCCCCTCCGGGAGGGAATTTCCCCCGGCAGATTTCTTCCTGCAGGGGAGCTTTTCGCTCTCTGGTGTTTTCCGCCTCGTGGAGGCGGCGGAATATTTCGATGGCCCTCCCTGTGTGTTAGGGTTCCGAGGGGGTCAAGTACGCGAAGGGGGAACGGCTGAGGTGGGCCAGGGCCCCCAAACCACCTGGCGCGGCAGGGGGCCCACCGCGCCAGGTGAGGAGGGCCCACCATGGCCCTCTCAGCCTCCCCTTTTGGCCTCCTCCATCTTCTGGTAAAATAGGAACTTCCATATGTCTCCTTCGATTTATTGATCTTCAGAAATAGTGCATCTCGACGGTGCTTTTTCCAGCAGAATCCTGACTCCGGTGTCCAATTCTCCATTATTCATCAAACATGCAAAATAGGTAAAATAACATAAGTAACACTTCTAAATATGAAATATATCGATGAATAGCAGTAAATTATGATATAAAATAGTGATGCAAAATGGACGTATCAACCCCCCCAAGCTTAGACCTCGCTTGTCCCCAAGCGAAAACTGAGCTCAGTAAACATGACCACAAGTTTATGGAGCAAAGTGTCGATAAATAAAATACGGACAAGAAGCATCACATTCATTGATACACAAGTCATTCTAGACAGCAACTTCCCTTCATATAATCTAACTTGAAATAAGTAAAGGGAACCACGATGAAGTGCATAAAGAGAACCATGATTGGTGAAGGCAAACTTAAACTCTTGGTCAGAGAACAATTAACAGATCATACTTATCTTTCGAGAAGAGTCTTTATATCAGAGCTTATATAGCAGAACTTACATGCCTTAATCATAACAGTCTCCTTACAGTCATTGATAACTTTCAAAGTTATATTCATTCGGATAAAAGCTATTGTGCGAAACAAGGAAATGAGAGATATGATTAGAAGTATCAACACATATAACTAATTGGATCTCAACAACTCAAATGCTTGCTTGAGATAGAGAGGAATGGGTTTACTGACTCAACAATAATGTAAAAGATAGGCCCTTCGCAGAGGGAAGCAGGGATTAAATCATGTGCTAGAGCTTTTAAGTTTTGCAAAGCATATAGAGAGTATGAAAATAGTTGTTTGAGCTATGTATGTCGTTGTCAACGAATCGTAGTAAAGTGAACACTAACCCCTTGTCAACCAGACTTTCAAGAGCGGCTCCCATGAAGGACGTTATCTCTACCAGCAAGGTAGATCATCCCTCTTCTCTTTTGTTTACACATGTATTTTAGTTTCTTTATAGTTGACACTCCTCCCAACCTTTTGCTTACACAAGCCATGGCTAACCGAATCCTCGGGTGCCTTCCAACATTCACATACCATGGAGGAGTGTCTATTTGCAAATTAAGTTGCTTACTGATAAATCAGGGCAAAACATGTGAAGAGAATTATTAATGAAAGTTGTAGTTAATTGGGACTGGGCACCCCATTTGCCAGCTCTTTTTGCAAATTGTTGGATAAGCGGTGTATATGCCACTAGTCCATTGGTGAAAGTCTGTTTGACAAAAGTGCTAGAGAAACTCTACAGAACCCTCATGAGCTAATAAACAGTGACACAAAACTAGGAGTAATAAGTTTTGAATAATTTAAAGGTAGCACATGAAGTATTTACTTGGAATGGCGCAAAATACCATATAGTAGGAAGTTATGGTGGACTCGAATGGCAATGGTTTGGCTCAAGGTTTGGATGTATGAGAAGCATTCCCTCTCGATACAGGTCTTTGGCTAGCAAGGTTATGTAGCAAGCATAAGAGTTGAGGGATACAAACAATTATACAAGTGATAAGAATAATCATGCAATCTTCCTTAGAAGCACAAATAGTTTAACTTAAGAATACTAAGCTTATGAGCTACAAAGAAAGAAAGATCATGGAATAATATATTTGCATGCACTCCCTCTTCTACTTAAGTCTCAAAGTATTGTCTACTACTGACCAATGCTAAGTTTGCCAAAACCAAAAAGATTAACTTGGTGCTCTAAAAAGTGATCCCTATACTAACAACAAGGTTATCAATATGAAAGAGAATTGCAAGCTAAAATAAAGTATGCAGAAAGTAAATGATAAAACTTCTCATTAATATTTCATAACGGCAACTCACACCAAGGGATACATAGATAACCAACTAAAAGAGAGATACTTCCACATTGCAAACCATCATATAAGATAACTTCCCTACTCACGATATGACTTTATGGAAAAGTAAAAGGTAAAGATAATGATGTGATACCGCGGCACTCCCCCAAGCTTGGAACAAACCAAGGGGATGCCAATACTTATGATGAATTACTCCTTCGGTGGTGGTGGTGAATTGTCCTCATCATCAGACTTCCAGGGAAGGGGTTTCCCATCAACAAAGGACGACTTGGATTCGATTATCCTGAAACTAGCGCAGCGCTTATGTTTTTAAACCGAGTTTCATACTCACAGTTTTGATTCTGGACATCATAGAGTTGCGCCTGCAGTTTGTTGGTGGTGTTGATGAGGTGAAATATGTCTTCCCAGAGTTGTGCAGTCTCCTTCTTATGTTCAGCGACCAGCGCGGACACCATTGAGTGGAAGACTCCCACTTCACGTTCCGCCAGCTTTTTGTATGTGAAGACCTCTTGCTCCAGCTTCTCCATCCTGGCTTCCAGGCTCCCTTCTCCTTTGGGTCCTCGCACGTCTTCCGTCTGCAGCTTTCCATCAACCATCTGCGACTCCTTGGGATGCATCTTCAGCTCATCCATGTATGGGGTGACGACGTTCACAAAGAAACTGTCCTTTGGAGGCTTCGATGAAGACATGGCAGCTCTAGATCTGAAAACAATATCTGGACAGAAACAGCTCGAAACGAAACACGATGAAAAGGCGAGATACGAACCTCGGGGGTTCGGGTGAGTTATATAGCAAAAAGTTTTACAACATAAGGAAGGTACAGGAGGAAACCTGATCGGAGACGAGCTCCGGGGTGCTCAAACCACCAGGCGGCGCGGCTGGGGGCCCACCGCGCCGACCTATGGTTTGGGCACCACGGGTGCCGTCTCCCATCCGGTTCGGTCTCTTATTTTTCCATATTTAATAAAAACGACGAAAATATCTTCTAGAAAGTTATTCGCGAAACTTTTCTTACCGAAACTGTTACCTATTCGAATCGAATTCTGCAGTCCCAGAAAAATGTTCTTCAATGAAAGTTTCCGGAGTCACCACTTTAATTGTATCAACCTCTTCATTAATAGAATCTCCAGAAATATAATGCTTGAGTCTTTGACCATTTACCACTTGTGTAGAGTTATCTTTCAATGAAGCAATTTTTATTGCACCTGAACGATACACCTCCACAATAACAAATGGTCCTTCCCATTTTGAGAGTAACTTTCCTGCAAAAAATCTGAGACGAGACCTATACAATAGAACTTTCTCACCAACATTAAATTCTCTTTTAAGAATTCTCCTATCATGCCATCTCTTAACTTTTTCTTTAAAGAGTCTAGCATTTTCATAAGCCTCACTTCTCCATTCATCTAAAGAACTTAATGCAACAACCTTTTCTCACCGGCAAGTTTAAAATCTCTATTAAGTTCTCTCACTGCCCAATAAGCTTTGTGTTCTAATTCTAAAGGCAAGTGACAAGCTTTACCATAAACCATTTTATAAGGAGACATGCCCATGGGGTTCTTATAAGCAGTTCTATAAGCCCATAAAGCATCATTTAACTTACTAGCCCAATTTTTTCTAGATTTATTAACAGTCTTTTGCAAGATAGATTTAATCTCCCTATTTGACAATTCTACTTGTCCACTAGTTTGAGGATGATAGGCTGAAGCAATTCTATGATTAACACCATATTTAGCAAGAGTCTTTCTAAAACCACCATGGATAAAATGAGAACCTCCATCAGTCATAAGATATCTAGGTACACCAAACCTAGGAAAAATGACATCTTGAAGCATTTTTAAAGAGGTCTCACCATCAGCACTTTTAGTAGGTATAGCTTCTACCCATTTAGTGACATAATCAACAGCAACAAGTATATGAGTATTACCTTGTGAAGAAGGAAAAGGACCCATGAAGTCGAATCCCCAACAATCAAATGGTTCAATAACAAGAGAATAACTCATAGGCATTTCATTGCGTCTAGAGATATTACCAACCCTTTGACATTCATCACAAGATAAAATAAACTTTCTTGCATCCTTAAAGAGGGTAGGCCAATAAAAACCTGATTGTAGAACTTTCTGCGCAGTTCTATCTCCAGCGTGATGCCCTCCATAAGCACTTCCATGGCATTTCCTCAGTATTTCCTGTTGTTCATATTCAGGAACACATCTTCGCATAATACCATCGACTCCTTCTTTATATAAGTGTGGGTCATCCCAAAAGTAATGCCGCAAGTCATAAAAGAATTTCCTTCTTTGCTGAGCTGAAAAGGTTGGAGGCAAGTACTTGGAAACAATAAAGTTAGCATAATCAGCATACCAAGGACTATCTCGCGAACTTACACTTATTGCAGCCAATTGTTCATTTGGAAAGCTATCATTAACAGGAATAGGATCATAAGGAATGCTTTCCAATCTAGACAAATTATCAGCAACAGGATTTTCAGCACCTTTTCTATCTATGATATGCAAATCAAATTCTTGCAAAAGAAGTACCCATCTAATAAGCCTTGGCTTAGCATCTTTCTTTTCCATAAGGTATCTAATTGCAGCATGATCAGTATGAATAGTGACTTTCGAATCAACTATGTAGGGTCGAAATTTGTCACAAGCAAAAACTACAGCTAGAAATTCTTTTTCAGTAGTGGCATAATTCTTTTGAGCAGAATCAAGAGTTTTACTAGCATAATGAATAACATTTAACTTTTTATCTACTCGCTGCCCAAGAACAGCGCCTACAGCATAATCACTAGCATCACACATAATTTCAAAAGGTAAATTCCAATCAGGTGGTTCAACTACAGGAGCGGTGATTAAAGCCTTTTTCAAAGTTTCAAAAGCTTCCTTACAATCATCATCAAAAACAAAGGGTACATCTTTTTGAAGAAGATTAGTAAGAGGCTTGGAAATTTTAGAGAAATCTTTAATAAACCTCCTATAAAAACCAGCATGACCAAGAATACTACGAATACCTTTAACATCTTTGGGACAAGGCATCTTTTCAATTGCCTCCACTTTAGCTCGATCAACTTCAATACCTCTTTCAGAAATTTTATGTCCAAGAACAATTCCTTCATTAACCATAAAGTGGCATTTCTCCCAATTAAGAACAAGGCTAGTTTCTTCACATCTCTGCAAAACTTTGTCAAGGTTGTGCAAACAATTATCAAAGGAAGTTCCATAGACGGAGAAATCGTCCATGAAGACTTCCACAATTTCCTCACAAAAGCCATGAAAAATAGCAGACATGCATCTTTGAAAAGTAGCAGGAGCATTACATAAACCAAAAGGCATACGTCTATAAGCATAAGTTCCATAAGGACAAGTAAAAGTAGTTTTCTCTTGATCTTGCGCTCTCACAGCAATTTGAGAAAACCCAGAATACCCATCAAGGAAACAAAAGTGAGTTTTCTTGGACAACCTCTCAAGCATTTGATCAATAAAAGGCAAAGGATAATGATCTTTCTTAGTTACTTTGTTAACCTTTCTAAAATCAATGCACATCCTATAACCAACTACTACTCTTTGAGGAATTAGTTCATCATTTTCATTAGGAACAACGGTAATTCCTCCTTTCTTAGGAACACAATGCACAGGACTTACCCATCTACTATCAGCAATAGGATAAATAATACCAGCTTCAAGAAGTTTTAATACCTCATTTCTTACCACTTCTTTCATCTTGGGTATTAAACGACGCTGATGCTCAACAACAGGCTTTGCATCAGGTTCCATGTTGATGGCGTGCTGACATATAGTAGGAGAAATTCCCTTCAGGTCATCAAGAGTATATCCCATAGCTCCGCGGTGTTTCCTCAACACTCCCAATAACCTTTCCTCCTCTGTACCTGAAAGTTTAGAGCTGATAATAACAGGATATATTTTCTTATCATCAATATAAGCATATTTAAGATTATCAGGCAGAGGTTTCAAATCAAAAACAGGATCCTCCTTGGGTGGCATTGTGGTACCCAAATCTTCCACAGGTAAATTGTGTTTGAGCATAGGTTGACGAAGGAATACTTCATCAAGCTCATTCCTTTCTTCCCTGAAGTTCTCACTTTCATGATTCTCCATATGTTGCTGCAAAGCATTGTTAGGAGCAAGAACAATAGATGCAAGTTGAGCAATTTCAAAATCCTCACTAGGCAATTCAGTTTCATAAGGTGCTTTAGCAAATTTAGAGAAATTGAATTCATAAGATTCACCAGCAAATTTAGTAAAGATTTTCTCTTTCTTACAATCTATAACAGCACCACAAGTATTCAGAAAAGGTCTACCAAAAATAATAGGACAACTATCATTGGCAGCCGACCCAAGTACAAGAAAATCAGCAGGGTATTTAGTCTTACCACAAAGGACTTCGACATCTCTAATGATACCAATTGGAGAGATAGTTTCCCTATTAGCAAGCTGAATAACCACATCAATCTCTTCAAGTTTACAAGGAGCAATTTCGTGCATAATTTCCCTGTAAAGCTCATAAGGAATAGCACTAGAACTTGCACCAATATCACATAAACCATAATAGCAATGATCACCTATCCCAACAGAAAGCACAGGAACACTAGACTTCCTAGAACTTTTAGGATGTGAGACAATATTAGAAGCATCCTCACAAAAGATAATGTGTCTATCTTCTAAATTTTCAGTGACAAGATCTTTAACCAATGCTACAACAGGTTCAACAGTTATTTGCTCATCAGGTTTGGTAGTTTTCTTATTACTTTTACTAACAACACCAGTTATGATAGTATGTTCCTTAATCTTATTAGGAAAAGGAACTTTTTCAATATAAGGTTCTGGAATAATGCGATCAGCAACATTAACCTCAACACCTTTAGATATATGAGAAACAGATTCATCTTTATATGGTTCATGATAATTTTTAAAACCCTCCTTCGGCAAACCGAAATAGGAAGCAAAGGCTTTATAAAAGTTTGCAACAATTTGAGAGTCAAGACCATAAGTAGTGCTAATTTTGCGATAATCATCAGTATCCATAAATTTTTAACACACTCAAAGTCATAGTTATACCTGACTCCCTACCTTTGTCATTCTCCCATCCTTCAGTGTTCTCCTGAATCCGATCAAGAAGGTCCCACTTAAACTCTTCTTTATTACGAGTGAACGATCCAGCACAAGTGGTATCCAATAGAGTTTTATCTTGAAAGGAGAGTCTTGCATAAAAGTTATCAATAACAATATTACCAGGAAGCTCATGAATGGGACATTTGAGCATTAATGCCTTCAATCTCCCCCACGCTTGAGCGATACTCTCTCCATCATAGGGCCAGAAGTTATATATGAGGTTCCGATCCTTATGAATCTCACTTGGAGGATAGAATTTGGAGTAAAAGAGAGGTACAATTTCCTCCCATCCAAGAGAATACCCATTCTTCAGCAGTTTATACCAATGTGCAGCTTTACCAGACAGTGATAGAGAGAATAATTTCTTCTTAACTTCTCCCATCGAGATACCTGCACACTTAAATAACTCGCACAATTCATGCAGAAATAACAAATGATCTCCAGGATGGACAGTTCCATCTCCTGCATAGCGGTTATTTGTGACACGTTCAACAATTTTCATAGGAATTTTGAACGGTATTACCTGCTCATCTGGCGCCTCCTCTACTACCTTAGCAGTGGTAGTTGTTTTCCCAAATAGGAATTCAAGAGAAGACCCCTCCATAATGAGATATAGCAGCAGGCAAAAATAAAAACAGCACGTACAATAAATGTTTCCCTTACCAATACTTACCAATAGCGCTACACTCCCCGGCAACGGCGCCAGAAAATAGTCTTGATAACCCACAAGTATAGGGGGTGTATCGTAGTACTTTCGATAAATAAGAGTGTCGAACCCAACGAGGAGCAGAAGGTGTTGACAAGCGGTTTTGATGAAGGATTCACTGTAAATGCTCACAGACAAGTTTTTAGGAGTTTTTGATATGACAGATAAATAAAGTACAAGTAAATAAAATGCAGTAGTAATAGTTGCAGCGAGTGGCCCAATCCTTTCTACAGCAAAGGACAAGCCGGTTGTTGTACTTATAATGACCAAACGTTCTTGAGGACACACGGGAATATTGTCAAGTGCTTTCGCTTCATATAGTTGATTAATCTTCATTGTTTTGATAAGTGTTGTGTGGGTGAACCTATGCTAATGCACCGCCCTTCCTAGGACTAATACATACTTGTGATTATACCCCTTGCAAGCATCCGCAAATACAAGAAAGTAATTAAGTAAACTAACCACAGCCTTAAACTTTGAGATCCTGCTATCCCTCATGCATCGATATACCAACGGGTGTTCAGGTTTCTGTCACTCCGGCAACCCCACAATTGGCAAACGAATACACAATGCATTCCCCTAGGCCCATAAAGGTGAAGTATCATGTAGTCGACGTTCACATGACACCACTAGAAGAATAACACCACAACTTAAGCATCAAACCATTAAATATTACTCAACATAGTTCACTACTAACATCAAGACTTCTCCCATGTCCTCAAGAACTAAACGAACTACTCACAAGACATCATACGGAACATGATCAGAGGTGATATGATGATGAATAACAATCTGAACATAAACCTTAGTCCAATGGTTTCACCCAATAGCATCAATAACAAGAGTAATCAACACCGGGAGAGTTTCCCCTATGAAATAGACAAGATTCAGCCCTAGATGTTACAACGGAGACGGGTGCAGCGGCGGTGATGATGGTGTTGGCGGTGGAGATGATGATGATGATCCCGATGAAGTCCAGCTCGATGACGGTGATGATGGCGACGATTTCCCCCTCCGGGAGGGAATTTCCCCCGGCAGATTTCTTCCTGCAGGGGAGCTTTTCGCTCTCTGGTGTTTTCCGCCTCGTGGAGGCGGCGGAATATTTCGATGGCCTCCCCTGTGTGTTAGGGTTCCGAGGGGGTCAAGTACGCGAAGGGGGACGGCTGAGGTGGGCCAGGGCCCCCAAACCACCTCGGCGCGGCAGGGGGCCCACCGCGCCAGCCTGTGGAGGGCCCACCATGGCCCATCTCAGCCTCCCCTTTTGGCCTCCTCCATCTTCTGGTAAAATAGGAACTTCCATATGTCTCCTTCGATTTATTGATCTTCAGAAATAGTGCATCTCGACGGTGCTTTTTCCAGCAGAATCCTGACTCCGGTGTCCAATTCTCCATTATTCATCAAACATGCAAAATAGGTAAAATAACATAAGTAACACTTCTAAATATGAAATATATCGATGAATAGCAGTAAATTATGATATAAAATAGTGATGCAAAATGGACGTATCACACGCCACGGTCAAACGCACTCGAGTGCTTTTGAGACGTGACAGCTCGTGACGTATGCGGCGTGCGTGCAGAGACATGTCTGTTCACGCACAGGAACCGAGGCAGTGCACAACGTCTCTCTGCCACGTGCTGTGGAGAGATCTTGGAGAGATTGTGGGAATCTTCTTGTGTCGGAGAGACCGGCACAAGGGCAGATCTCGAAGGTTGTGGAAAGTTTGGTCCTTGAAGCTTGCAATAAACCGACATGTGAATGTCGGATGTTTGATCAGGATAAAACGGTTGCCTTGTGTCGGAGTAACAGGCATAAGGGCATATGGCGAAACAGTTTGAGGTTTTATCTGGATACTGGAGGTGTACCGACATGGTTATGTCGGATGGTTGGGGTAAGTTGAGTTGGTCGTGAAAGCTTGACTTACTCTCTCAGCGGAGTTCTTGTGTCGGAGAAACCGACGCAGGGCAAATGTCGGAATCAGTTGGAGAGGTTATTAGTGGCTTTACGGTTGAACCGACATGGCTGTGTCGGAGGCCTGTTATGGTTGCTTCGGTTGATTAAACCTGCTGTGGCCCTTCATCCAAGGCTGCAGGACCGCACCAGCTTCGGGGACTAATGTCGGGGGCTACCCCGGGTAGGGTCATGGTGTGGTAAAAGCTATGCCCAAGTGTGGGCCAAGTTACAGTAAAATCCGACATGTCTGGGCCTCAGAGTGTAGTGTAGGTACAAACCGACATAGGCATACCGAGATAACCCGGCCAGAAGGGATCGAGGTACCATGCTGGTGCCAACCGGCATGTGTTGACCGAGATAAGGATCCGAGACAGCATAACCGACATATGTATGTCGGTAACTTGTGCGTTTTCTTGTGTGCAGGGAAGGTTATTCAGGAAGGGGAATCCGGCATATCCATGCCGGGTTATCCTTGTGTCGGACGGAAGTCAATGCTCCTGTCACATCCCGTCTGGCACGGGAGCGCGACGTGCGGTACGACGCATGTCTGAGGTGACTGGGCTTACCTCTGCTGACCAAGGAGCAGGAGAAGGACACCGCTGACCTCGGGCGTACCTTGGAGCAGAGATATGGGACAGGGCATGGGCAAGCCACATCCTGTCCACTGTGCAGAGACAATCATGATGCGCAGGCGTGCGCATCTGCAGTGCCGGTACAGAGAAGTGACCGTTGCAAGTGGAGGGGTATTCCGGTAACTCGGTTTAGCCTATATATATGCCCTCACCCCCTCCTGCGTGAGGGACGATGCCCTGAGAGACACTTCCCCCCGTAGCTTCATCTTCTTCCTTGTGTTTATCCCCATTGCTGGGATCATACAGCTCGAGGAGCAGCTTTGTACGTGTAATACCGAGATATTCAGAGAGAGATAGGCAGGAGTAGGGGTGTTACCTCCTCATGAGGGCCCCGAACCTGGGTAGATCCTGTGTGTGCTTGTGCTAGTGTGTTCATTTGTGTACGCTTCTTAGCGTGCTAGCCCTCTCCCGGATCCTCCAGCGTCCATCGGCCCCACTCTTTAGCCATCCTATGGCATCTGCCGTGATACCACCACGACACCCTCCATTCCAATAAGTAAGGCGTCCTCGTTTTACGTGTTTTTTCTTTGACCAATAATTAATCTAAATATATAAAGATTATAGGTATAAAATTAGCATCTTTAGAAAGTGTTTTTCAATACGAATTCAACGATACTAATTATGTAGAATATAATCAAGATATTTTTGCTCAAATTCTTCGGTCAAAGTTTGTCTTGGAAAGCGCGTGCGCCTTATTCATTGAAACGGAGGTAGTTGATAATTTTGTCTTCTGCTTTCAGTTCTGGCTAGAAGCCCCTCCCCATCCCCCTCCCTCCCCCTGTGTCGCACCCAGGCGACACCGGGGGCGACTCTCGCGTCGCCGCCAGGTTCCTCCCTCCCTGCCCGTCCTCGCCGCTGCCGTCGCCGGCCTCCGCGCCGCGGCGGTGGCGGCCTCCCGCTGCCACACAACTGGTGGCGGGGGTGGTCCACGTCTCCTTAGATGGCACGGCGAGCGTCGGACCCGACTGGGCGGCGACGGCGGGTCGTCGGCGCTGGCAGGCCGGAGCGACAGCTCCCGGGGCCGTCGATGTACGGCGGAGAGACGGATCCGGGGCCCGCACGCCCGGATCTGATATTGGCGAGCCTGGGCTGGAAGAGTTTGTGTCGTTGAGATTTTTCGTTTATCTGTGATGTATCACTACAGGAAACGATAATTATGCCGAGCGTTCCGAGAGCCAAAAACGCTCGGCAAAGAGCCAAAAAGGTATGCCGAGCATTACGCTCGGCAAAGCGCGCTCGACATATTCTTGCTCGGCATATGCCATGGATACGCTCGGCAAACAAACCCGCTCGGCAACTATATGTATACCGAGCGTAAATAGCTGGCCTTCGACAAAGCTCTGCTCAGCAAACACACTGACGGAAACGTCTGCCCGACAGCATGGTAACACTATATGCCGAGCGTATACGCTCGGCATACATTGTACACGTGGCAACTGCTGGGAGCTCCCCGGTCGGAGTGTATGCCAACCGTATACACTACACTATTATGCCGAGTGTATCCGAAGTGACGCTCGGCATACAAGCCGCGCCGTCACGCCTCAACCTAACAATGTCCGTGTGGACATGTGTTTCCCGAGCGTCATCTATATGCCGAGCGTTACCCTCGGCATACGCACCGTGTATGCCGAGCATTTTTGGATGCCGAGCGGGAACACTTGGCATACATTATATATGTCGAGCGTCGTTTTTATTACCGTTGGCTTACCGTGTTGTATGCCGAGCGTAACGCTCGGCATATGGACGGCCCTCAGCAATTCCGTGTTTTCATGTAGTATGCTCTTGAGCAAAAAACGAAAGTTTGGGCTGAGGTTTGTTGCATTGAGTGCCTGAGGACCTGGTGTGTGGATCAGATAACATTGTATTATCAGTTTTAATGATAAAATGAAAATTGGGAGCCAGTGGTTTCTCCATTCGAAAAAAAAAGATATTTTCAGCCGAGTCAACCCACCTAGCCGTGACTAGTACAGACGTACTAACCTCCGTTTCGAAATAGAGGTAGTGGTTATAGTTATAGAACTAAAACCATGACAACTATTTTTAAATGGAGGGAATAGCAATTAAACAATACATATATGATTTATTTTTGTTGGAAAACCAAACATTGGTCCGCGAATTAAAGTACACAAATACAGTTAAACAATACTCCACGATTGTCAGGTACCGAGTAGTAAATTTTGGAGGAATTATCTGGGCCTTTTGGGGTTTAAGGGTGTGTTTGGTTCAGTGGCTATGAAATAGTGGTTGGGGTACCCCAACCGTACCCCAACCACTTGGTTGGTGGTAACCATTTTTCATGTTTGGTTGTGTAGGTTGGCTAGCCAAGTTTTGTGTTTGGTTGAAGGGATAAAAAGTGGTTAGGGGTAGCCATATTTGTGTTTGCTTTGAGATGTTATGTGATATGGTAACCTCTTCATATGATGGTGAGAATACCCTCACAACATGAGCATGCACATTTTCTGCCCAAAACACATTATAATTTGGGGGAGAAAAATTACCTCAAGTCTTGATGCAGAATATCACCTCAAATAGTGCATACTGTAGTGCCATATCTACTTCAAATCACGTGTCAATAATATTGGGGAAAGAACGAGGAGGTTTACTTGTCGTTTTTTCTATTTTAGAGGAGAATGTGAGCAGCACAAAAAATGTTTCGGAGGTGATTCTAGTGTCTCGTCCCGGGTGGTTGGAGCCAACCACCACATTTCTGGTGGTTGAGCTCAACCAGCTTTTAGAGAGAATATTCTCAGAATATGGTTACCCACACACACCCAACATCACAAACCAAAAATGGGCTAACCACCTAAAAACTGGCTACCACTAACCACCTGGTGGCTAGCCACCCAACCAAAAGCACCCTAAGAAGACAAGACAATACAACGCCACAAGTCATCTAATTCTGCAGGCTAGGAGTGTATTTTTATAGCTTTTCTTGTCAACCTACTGGAGATACTCCATTACCACGCCCTAATTCTCCTACTTGATGGCTATTTTTACTTGCTACCGATTTTATGCCGTAGTAAATATCTACCTACTGGCGGTCGACCGACCAGGATATGTGTGCGGTTGTTCTGCAAACATTCTTTTCGTTATTTCAGGCGTCTCTCCGAGAGAGGTCAATCCAAACGATAAGTACAAGCGCAGTGAAGCCATGATCCGCCACCCCCCGCACTACGGTTGACTTGCATCACAAACATTATACTACACTGATTAGCAACACGGGCACGCTAATGGGAGTCGATTACTACTTCCCCTAAAGCATGCACTTCCTGATTAAACAAATGCGGCTGTGCTGATCCGCTCCGGCTACAAGAGTTCGTGGGAGCTAATCCACATCAGTGACCTCACCAGCTCAGCTCAAACTAATTGAAGTGTTCAGAGGCGGCCGTCTTGATAAGGTCGATCGTCTTCTTTTATGTGCCTTGATCCAGGGGTAAGCTGTGCAGTTTAAACAATGTAAATCGGCAGAATTATGCACAATCATTGCGTTGTATCTATGCGCGGACCTTATCGCTGGTACGGCAACCTGCATCATTGCATATTGCGTAGCCTGGAGAGTTTAATTAGGACTTGAGAACGACTAGTGACTTTCTTAATTTATCGCTTGCGAGCTGGGCAGCTGGAGCTTGCAGGGTTTGCGTGTTGTGTTGGCCACTTCGGTTCCTCGCAGCTTCTTGGTGAATTGGTGACCATTGTCCTGGAAGGAACCGCTAATATTCTACTACCTCCGTTTCGAAATAGACGTGTTTCAGTGTGTTGATTTATTCATTTTATTCCGTAATGAAAATGTGTCAAACATCTTATAATTTGAAACGGAGGGAGTACTTGATAAACCTAGTGTGTGTAACCGGGAGTGGAGAATTCTGACTCCTAGTTCCATCTTTAAAAAAAAATCAAAAACATTTCTAAGTTTAAAAACTAGTGCGTGTTGTTAATGATGTATCTCACGAACTGCAAAATCTCAGTTTGAAATACTTGATATTCTGAGCTACACAAAAATGACATGTGGATCTGAGTATACACACTTTCAAATTTCCAAAGCAGACAAGATTTTTTTTGTACCCCATAATATAAATACCTTTGCATTTGTGGTTTTGCATGCTTTTACTGTATCATTGACTACATCCAAATTTTGTATAGGTATTTTTTTAAAACTTACAAATATAGTCTTAAAATTTGTTAACTTAAAGGGACTACTTGACCTCGGGAGCCAAAATGGTTTTCCGGTGAAATCGGCCATTAGTATGTTGTCACAGTTGAATCACATTGTTTTTACTAAAGTATTCGATTGCATTTACCAATTAGTTCATCAACACAACTCGAATAATAAATAATGACGAACGATGTATTTTGCCTTTAGACTTTATCAGTTATGGTGTACATTTTGTAGGTTGAAAGATGGAAACTAAAACTTCCTTTCTTAAAAATAAAAAAAAATCTATGGCCCGGTTCAAAACGAGAGTGTATGTTTAGAAACCATGTACATTTGATCCCTTTTTCTTAAGAGAATTAATGACAATACATGATTTAAGTTATTGCAAATTTACAAAAGAATAATCTAGGAATGTATGTATTAGGTAACTACTGAAGGGGATAATTTTCTAGAGTACCTACTACTACATCAATGAATGTTGTTGCATCTTTTAGCACTTAAAGGCTTATGAAAAATATATTACAAACCCTTCGTTTGAACTAGAGTGAAAATGAATTGTTTTTTAGTGAAATGTTGTTTTTACGATCGACTGAGAATCAACTAAATCTTAGTAGCTCTAAGACCATGACATTGCTTCGTTACTCGTGCTACCTTGCAACTAACATTTTCCCAATGGCACGTATGGATTGCAATTGAGACTTTACAGCCGCACATGGGTTGCAACTGAGACAAAAATATCCAAACCATTTAATTTGCATCGAGATACATGCCGGGAGAGTTAGGCACGAGTTGCAACTCAGAGTTGGATGACGTCACGATTTAGTTAAATCATAGTCGACTGAGATACAGACAGACCCTTGTTTTTAAGTAACAAGTTCGTGGTAAACGAACTTTTCAGAAAAGCACGCAACAAATCAGAGGAACTACAGTGGCGCACTTTTAGTTGTGGAAACCGATTAGATAGTGTTCTTTCCAATTCTGTTTTTTTTTTACAATTTCAAAACACTACGGATGATAATACAAATTTTGTCGAATATGAATGTGCACCAGATATTACTTAGCTATGGATACATACCGGATGTTTACTCGATTAAGAACAAATACTAACAGATTACAATTTCAATAACAAATTTGATAAAAGAATTAATAATTTTCACCGTGTGGCACGAATTAATGGAATCATAACATATAATCAGTAAGACGGACGTGTAACAGATACATAAACTAACATGATGCATAGTAGTTTGTAGGTTTGATCGCATAAAATATTTTACTTGTTAGGTTTTTAGGTTGAATAATTGGGATGTAGGGCTAAAATTTTGAAACTGTCTAATTCATTCAGGTGTGGATATATTTTTTTTCATATCTTCGTTTGTTTCAAAATCATATTTGTTTTCATATGTGCGTTTGCTTCAAAATCCAACATCGTATTTGTATTGTACTTGCAAAATTTTATATTTTCTACATCCATTTCATGTTAGCTGGAACAGATATTTCGTATTTGGGATTACGTGCCTGCAGTAGTTCTTGATTAAAATACTGAATACCACAGCTTTCCCCGTATTCTAATGGTTTGTTTTTTTTTTTTTTTGAACAGAGGATCGGTCCCGAAGGACCGAGAGCTTCATTGATAGTCAACGCTGAGTTTACAACTTACAAATAAGGCCCTTACAAAGCAGGAAATTACACACTGGGCCAAATATTTTGCACAAAGGACCTCAAAGTAAATATAGGAAACGCAAAAAGGTCCTGCTCCTTCCTCAGCGCGACGAACCAGAGACACGGCGCAGCCGATCTGCACATCGCCGGGGACGAACCACTTGGGAAGTACAGACGGGAGCATGCTGCCCGCAGCTCGAAGGGCCTCCGAAATGGCATCATGGCCTGGAGGTTGGAAGATCCACCTTCGCCGGCCGGAGAGAGCCGTAGCCGACGCAAGGGGCGGGAGTGGTCGCCTTTCGACCATGAAGAACAGCAACGCCAGCTGCGTCGCCGTGAGAAATCTCCCTGAAGAAGCACTTCTTCTCCCCTGGAGCAAATCCAGCAGCGAGCAAGCACGGATTGGATCCAGCTCTCTCCTCCCGCCACCAAGACGAGCAGCAAAGAAACCTTCCAAATCCACGCCACCGCAACTGAGTTTGCGATTAACGAACCTTGTTATTGGAGAGGTCGCCGAGATGACGATGCTGACCGCCCCCTCTGTCCTCTGGAGCTTGGCCGCCTGCTTCATCGTCTCCGCCGTGCAACAGAAGCGGTTCCTGGACTTCTGCAACACCAACCTCGCAGCACCAACATCACGCCCGTAGACGAAGAGATGACACCATTCCCTCTCCTCGCCGCCACGGCCGGCCAGAGAGAAATCCACATCTCCACTCTTCAAGGCACGCAGATGCTGCAGCCCGGCGAGGTTATTGAACCAGCTACGGCCGCCTCCCTTCCTGCAATAGATCCACCAAGGACCAGAACTGCAGAAGGAGAGGAGCCTGGATCCAGCGCCGCCAGGAGCCGCCGGAATCCAGCCGAAGAAGGGGAAGAAAGACAGCATAAAGCCAAGTCGAGCAAGAAGCCCAAACGAACTACTATATACAGATCCTAATCCGGCGCCGTTCCTAGTCCATCTCCGGCCAGCTAATCTGGCGGGGAGGACGGCGGGAAGGCCCGGGGCGGCGGAGGCGACTCTCAACGGGAGAGGACGGGGGCGGAGCTAGCGAGGAAAGAAAGGGGAGCTCTACTGGTCCTAATGGTTTGTTTTGTCAACCGAGGTGATTTGCGTAGCAAGTCTTTCGGCCACTGGCGTGGAAGGTTCTGGAAGCTGGATAACCCACGCACTACCGGAACTCGATCGTTGGCTGGTCCCTTTCATGCGTTGCTGAAATGCTGAGCCACTCGATAAATATCAGCACCAGAAACGCTTTTTGAAATTCATCCGCGGGCCCCGCTTTTGACCCAGCCAAACCCAAACATGATTAGCGCGGGCACGTGTCGACGGCTCCACGCGCCGCTTGGTTTGGTGCCGGGGCTGGGTGGGGGCTGGGCGGCGGTCCGGCGTCACGTGGTGATCGCCGGCCGGCGGTGGCGGTGCGCCCGTGGCTGGCCTCTTCAACTTGTCGTGGACTTTGGATTGTTCTACTGGTACAGCGGGAGAGTGAGAGGAGTTTTGGAGTGGTGCGTGCCGAAAGTGCGTGCTGAATCGGCCGGGTGGATTTGCCACGGTGCGTGCTGTGCTGCACGCGTAAATGCGAAAAGGTGAGCAGTGTCGCCCTGTTATGTCTCTTGGTTTAGGGATACATAGCAATCGAATATCAAAATCACTTCTTAAGCAGTAGTTTCGGGAGATAAAACACCCACACGTGAATCTGAGGATGGTTTTCATTTAACCGGGTGTACTGGTTCAGTTTCAGCATGTGGGTTTCTTTGGTTTGGGTGCTAATGGGCTTGGTACGTGAACAGTTTGGTTTAGTTCGGTGTCACGTAAAAATAGTTTGGGTGTGGTCAGGTATGGGTTTGACGATTCCAGTTCCAAACAGGTTTGACCCGTAGCTTAATCATGCATGCAAGAGATAAGCTGATTTAGTACTAGTTAAAATCAAGTGGCCTTTCGGCATGCAGCGCTCACATAAGCTAGCTTAATCATGCATGCAAGAGATAACAAACGCAAAGATATTTTCGCCATCGTCTCCAAACCACACACCTGGTTTCCTCCCATTGATGCTAAGCCTAAGATCACACAGTAATGAATGATCGAACCAGCAGCCATTAGCCTAAAAATAAAAATATTCTCAGCTCGAGCCAACAGGAACTGATGTTCTAGCTTGCCAACAAGAACACGATTTTGGTAGCGGAGATGAGATTGGAGTGCAAGGAAAGAAAGCAACGGACGGATCATTCCAAGGCTTCTTTCTACGGCCAGTGCCGTCCGTGCAAAGCCGCGACAAGAGAACCGAAAGCTACGTCGGACCTCCAGCGCACACCTCGCGATCCGTGCGCGGCTCCCTCCGCCGTCACACGAATCTCAATATCCTCCGTGGCGCGAATGGGAGCTCGCTGACGGGTCAATGCGCGTGGGGCCCGGTCACCGACCAACGATCCATTCGTGCCGCGCAGCGACAGCGGCCGGTCATTTTTCCACCCGTGGAACACCCGCGAGTTCGCTCGGAAAAAGATCTCGCCTTTTTGCTTCGCCGATCGGCCGATCACCCTACCTTTATAAGCCCGTTTCGGCCGGACGATCTCCGAATCAGAACCACGCACACGCACCTCCTTCCTCCCTCGCACCGCGCACGCGTGCCCCGCTTCGCTTGCCGCACCTTCTACTCAGCGTAGCTTGGGCTTATTTCGCGGCGGGCGGCGGCGGGCTCGTTCAACCGGTACAACTCTTAGCAATGAATACGACAGATAATGGTGGCCGCGAGCGGAGATGGAAGGGGAAGGCCGTGAGCTCGGCGGCGGAGAAGGAGCGGCTGCTGGCGCCAGCTTTACAAGGCGCGCCGGCGGCCGCATTGCTGCGGCCACTGAAGAAGATGCGGAGCCCCGACTGCCGCCTACGTCGCTCGGCGTCTTCGCTGTCGTCGGCTCCTGCTTCCCCTGACTCGTCCTCTGTTTCCAACCCCATCTCGCCGCCCGCCATGTCCCTGCCGGCGTCGTCGCATCAGCCGCCGACGCGGAGTATATTCCGTTCGCGTACGATCCGTCCCCGGCGGCGGCGCCGAGGCTCCTGCAGCTGCTGCAGTACTCGTCCAGCTTGTACCAGCAGCTTCTGCTGCCGCAGCAGCTGCAACAGAGTCAGACACCTTTGCAGCATCCGCAGATGATATCGTTCGGCGATGCCCAGCAACAGCAGCAGCAGTTCGAGGCGGCGGCGGCTTCGATGATCCCGCCGCAGTACGTGGCGCCTGACGCGCTGCGCTACTGGAGCGGGGCGCTGAACCTGAGCCCGCGAGGCGTGCTCGGGGGGTCGTGCCACCGTCGCTGTACCAGCACCTGCTGCGTGCGCCCGGGCCGGCCAAGCTGTACCGCGGCGTGCGCCAGCGCCACTGGGGCAAGTGGGTGGCGGAGATCCGCCTGCCGCGGAACCGCACGCGCCTGTGGCTCGGCACCTTCGACACCGCCGAGGACGCCGCCATGGCGTACGATCGCGAGGCATTCAAGCTGCGTGGCGACAACGCGCGGCTCAACTTCCCCGACCTCTTCCTGGGCAAAGGCCGCGCCGGCGGGAGCGGCCGAACCAGCGCCGCCAGCGCCGCTGCGTCGGCCTCTTCCACCTCCCCGTCCGCTCCGCCGACGCCGGACGAGAACCTCGCGCAGCAAGCTCAGCTGCTGCTGCCTGAACAACAGCAACAGCACGGAGAAGATCAGCAATCGAACACTGATCCGAAACCTCTGTTCTCCGCGGAAGAGCAGGACGACATCCCGGAACCCGAGCGAAATCCTCAGCTCCAGAAGGTCGGACACCAATGCGGCGACGGCAACATGGGCATGATGCAGCAGGCTCCAGCGGCACCCGGCGGCGTTTGGGGGCCGGCCGACGACGCATGGTTCAGCGCATGGGGCCCTGGCAGCTCCGTGTGGGACTACGACATGGACAGCGCCCACGGCCTCTTACTCCAGTCTCGCTTCGCCGGTGAGCAGCCCGGCATGGACTACGTCCCCAGCGCGCCGGAAGTCCACATGGCACCGGCGCCGGCGGCAGGGACAGGCATGGCCTATGCCGCTTCTCCTTCTCCTCTTCCTCCTCGTCCTCCCTTCACTTGGAATTGAAGGACTAAACACGCCTTCCTCCCATCTCTGAACATCTCACACACAAAACTTACCTAACCTGTGAGATGTCCGCAGGCTGCAGATTTTTAACAGACAGCCTGCGGCATGATCACAGCACAGGAACATCTCATGACCTTTTCTTTCTTCTCCCTGATCGATTTTCTCCTGAAAATCACAAGCCCCCAGCTGCATTTTTTAGGCTGGGACAAGGATGGGATATATTTCAATCCTCATCCTTGTAGATCATCTCGTGACGAGTATTCTTTGACTTTAGGTAGCTAGCTAGTTTCATCAACTGTTTCCTGCATTTTTAAGATGTTATATGTATGGCTTTAGGGATTGCCAATAAAGGTTCGGGAAGAGGAGACGATTTTTATGCTCTCCTCTTGTTCTTACCGAGAAATTTGTGTTTTCTGCAGTACTGTATATGTGGTTCCCATACTATATGTGTACAATTAGTTTCCATGATTAGCGATTTGATAGCTCTTGCTTGTTTTGTTGAAGTTTTCTGTTTTGGTTTTATCTTTAATTCATCATGTCCACAAAGACCGACGAGGAGAAGATGTTGAAGAGCACGATTTGTCACACATGTTGCATTCAGAGTGTCTGAATTCCAAAACATGGCGCTAATACAAGTCCATACTAGTACTCCACACTCCGATGTAAAAAAGATGCGAGTTCATTTCAGCGCTATTTCTATTTCTGTTGCGATTTTGGTCTGTCACCGCGGGACGTCGATCTAGTGGTATTGTCAACGAGTGGTTGGAGTGCACCACTGTGACCGCGTGTTTCCTTATGTTCCCTGCAACCTCTCATTCCCCGACTCGCAAGCAACTAGATCCTGACCCGCGCACCCTCCGCCTAGAAGCCGGTTTGCCGCAGCCGCCCAAGCTCTCACACGATCGTGTTGCAAGCAGGGACGAAGCTAGAAAAAAATGTCGATGGGGTCACATCTATATCCTCTCTAAGATGCTGGGGTCAGCCTCTATAAATAATCATGAGTTGGTGGTAATTAGTGAAGGTTTTGCAATTTTTTCTTGGGGTCAGCTAACACTAGTGCCATTGAGGCAGCTAGCTCCGTCTCTGACTGCAAGCATTCACGCCGCCCTGGTTCTTCCACCGCTGTCCCCATGAGCTATCATCGAACTCTTCTCGCTGACCATCAAATGCCCCCATTGACCAGCCATCGACATTGTGGCGATGGTCTAGGAGAATTAGCATCTATAGTGGTTGTGAGAGAGAATGAGATTCGATGCAGATGTGGAGAAAATACATATAGAAACAAAGGGGCTCTCGTGGAGCTATGTATAAGTGTGGGGGGCACCTCCCCGGGCCTAATTTTTTTACCTTAAAGTATGTGATATAATCTAGGTTTAGATGGTGGAAGATGGGTAAGCCCCCCCCCCCCCCCCCCCCCCCCCCCCCCCCCCCCCGCTCCCCCGAGCCAACCCGTCTTAGGCCTAGTTCTTTTGGCGGCATCTCGAGAAGCTGCCCTCCCCAGCTTCCTTGGAAGCCCGCCCCCAAAATTTAGCTAGGCTTACAAAATAAGAACCTAACATTGAGTTTGGAAGCCCTGTCAAATTTTGGGGGCGGTTTCCCCAGGAAGTTGGGGGAGGGGGCAGCTTCTCGGAGAAGCCGCCAAAAGAACTGGGCCTTACACATTGAGAAAGAGCCCCCCCAGCAATTCTTGTCTAGTTCCGCCACTCGAAGGGGGAAATTGATCCATGAAGATAATGATGGTGATCTTATACCTTCGATTTCGGTGTTATTCTATGCAGTATGGGTCAATGATGTGAAGATCGTTGATGGAGTGTAGTTGATCGTCCTAGCGAGAGGGTAGATGATCTTGATGTCATCTTCGGCTTCGGGCAACATGACGTCCTGCCTCCCTACCCAATTTCATGCTCATAAATGTATTGAGATTTCGATGGCATACATATGAAAAGTAGACACAAGAAGATATAGGGTAGGGTTCTCTCTAGTGGCGAAGCTTGGGCTGGATGGATGGGGCGCAAATGGGATGTATTGTGATGTTGGGCCAGCGTTGGGGGGCAAATGGGTTAAAGAACATTGGTTTTGGAACAAACGGGCCAAAACGTATTGGGTTTAAACTAAAGTCCCCCCCCCCCCACCACCCTTGAAGTGTGCGTAGCTCCGGCACTGGTTCTCTCTATTATTTGTATCTCCTATGAGAATAGAAATGTACGACCATGGTGTCTATACTCGTGAATATATAAGTGAGAGCTTCACACCAGCTTATGGGCTCATTTGATTCATAAGATAGGAAAAGTGTGGTAATAGCAAATTATAATATTAGAACGTCATGTGTAGTTGAATCCTATGGAAGATCAACTTTGTTTGATTGCGGTGAATGAATTTCCATGGGATCCAACCTAACGCTTTTTATATATGAATTTTGCACTACAAGATTCATATGGGAATTTCCTACAAGATATGATGATTTGAATTAAACGGGTTGACATAGGAAAAATTCCAAAGAATCTCAATCCTATAAAACTTTCTTGAAAATCCTATGAATTAATCATAGGAGGCCTAAGTAAGAGAGGGAAAAGACCCATTTTGGGATCAGCTTTCTAACAATTTGGACCAAAACAAAGTGTTGTAATCTGAACTCCATGACATGTTTAGGCCTTGTTTACCTTTAATGTATTTGGAGTGTATTTTAGGAGAATTGAGGGGATTATCCCGGATCCGGAAAATCTCCAATATTTCGTTTACTAATCCGATATTGGAAGGGATAATCCCAAGATATCCCACCAACCACCTCATCTTTGCCTAAATTGGAAACTCTAATCCATACTAGTGTATTGTGGGGAAGAGTATTTGTGGGGATTTTTGAAAATTGGGTGAAAGTAAGAATTTCACCAAATCCCTTCCCATCCCAATCGTGAAAATACACCCCTAGTAAACAAGGCATAATGGAGCTGTAATCTGAATTACCGGTTTAGTGCTCCTTTTATTCATAGGATAGGAAAAGTTTATGAATAGGAAACTCATATGATTGGAATGTCATGTCTAGTTTAATTTTTGGTAAGAGCAATTGTGTTTGATGGCAAAGGAAAGTAAAGGAATTGTAAAAGGAGGTTGGAGTGAATGTTAGAATTCCTATTGGATCTAGTACAATGTTTCTTTTTTTTGAATTTTCACCGGGGGGGAGTTAATCCCCACCTGAATATATTTCAAAGTTGCCTTGAGGCTTTGCAGCCTCTACAAGATAGGTTCAAGTGAACCAGAAAACACGGGGATTACATTAGGGGGAGAGATAAAGAAAAACGCACACACATCACACATGCACACATACACTCTGAGTGGACTCCGAGCAAGTTTCCTGGCGAGGCAACACAGCCACCGCAAACTACAGGCAGAAACATCCCAAGAAGGACAAAACCAAAACAGCAGGCACAATGCCCGGGAAGCACCACCACCGTGGATGAAAAGCACCCATCAGCCAAGACCGAACCAAGACACTTGCCTTAGCACACTGTGTCGCCGGCGAAGTCGAAAGGCATCACGGGACCGAGTACACACCTGGAAAGCTTCACGGAGCACGCCCACACTGCGGAGCGAAAACCACGAACACAATCGAAGGGCACAGCATGGCCGAGGCTCCACCGTCCACCGGCACCGCCGAAGAGCAACACAAGCTGAGGTCGCACAAGGGCGCCACACGAGGCTCAATCAGGGACGCAAGCGTGTCAGCACCTGTAGCTGGAAACTAGCCAGTAGGCAAGGACCAGCCATCCCCAAGCCACGGCACTCCCGGATGGGAGGACGCCGCGCCCATGGCTGCCACTGCAGAACCATGGAGCTCGCCAGCCTGACGGAACAGCGTCCATCGCTGCTGGCAACAAGACTTGGGGAACCAAACACCTATCCAAGGCTACCCCCGGGTAGGGAGTGAGCCACGCTCCGAGGTTGCCATCTGCAGACCGAGGAACGTCGACCTTTGCAGAAGCGCGTTGTAGGGGACCGATGGGAGGGGGGAGGCACACTACTGCAAACCACCACAGAGAGGGACATCACCGGCCGCAACGGGATGCCACCGGCCAAGCCACCGACGCCAAGCACCGCGCTGGCCAGCGAATGGCCCCACCCAGAGCTCACCACCCAGGCCATGTCGGCCGGATGCACCAGGCCAGGCGGCGGAGAGATCCATTGCCAGAGCCCGCCAGACCCGGCACAGCGCGAGGCTGCAACAGATCCGCCGTGCCACGCACCTGGACCAGACAAGGACCACTGGCGATGTGGGAGGGAGGTAGCCGGTGGCGCTGCAACTGGTGAGGAGAGGACGGGAGGCAACAGGGACGACCAGATCTGGACAGCATGCCCAACAGGATGCAGTCGCCCCAGCACAGCTAGCTCGCCCCCGGCAGGATCCAGACGGGGGAGAGCGTGGGAGCACCACCGAAGCACCAAGCACCGGCGATGGCGCCGGCGGAAGACGCCAGCAGAGGACTCCGCTGCCATTAGCGCAGCCAAACCCCCCCCCCCCCCACCACCTTTGGGGCGGGGGCCCGCCGCCACCGCGGCTGACGTCGGCGGCAGCGGCGGAGTGGGGGCGCCGGAGGGGGCGCACGCGGCCGGGAGATGGGACGCCCCGGTGCCGCCCACGAGCGGCACGGGAGCCAGAGAGCGATATCAGAAAGATGGATTTTGACTTAGAATGGTACAATGATTCTTATGGGAAAAATTCCTATAGGAACCGATCATACGAATCAAACAACCAATATAGGAAATATTCATATAGGATAAAATACTTCAATAATCCTATGAAGTTTCTTTGAATCAAATGAGTCCTTAGCCGTTTGATGAAAAATAGACTCTCTTTCTTAGGGGCGGTGATTTGGAACTCGGGTCCAGATGGACCTGAAATCTGAGCCTCCTATAGATGCAACGGGATACGTGCCGAAGCAATTAGTAAATGCTATACGGTCATGCTGAAATTGGCGTAAATGGTCGAGGTACGTATAGCGTTCAGTGGGACGGAGCTGGTAGGTGGAAGATGTAATTGCAGATAGCCGTCTCCGTTGAGGGGCTCTGACGGTGACGGGGTTGGAGATTTTGCTTGTACCGGTGGTGCAAGATTTGTTGCAGGCGGATGGATCTAGCGCAGGAATTCTGGAGGAACACCAAGAGGAGCTCGTCTTCTTCCTTTCCAACATCACCTTGAGTGGGGGTCATACAGAACAAGGGGGTGCCGAACCAGGCAGGTAGCGCGGCGCGTTTAGAGGTGGCATGGATTTCCAGCTGAAGCCAGTAAGCAGGTACGGTATGATTTTTCTGGAAGATTTGGTCTTTCGGATCAAAGTCGGGGAACCTGTACTTCCGCATCTGCATGCGAAGGAACTGAAGTATTTGGTCGTTGTTGAACAACTTGCCAATCTACGAAGAGGGACCGGCGGATGCAACGATGCTTTCGGGGGAGGGAGAGGAATCATGTGCCAGCGGAATCGGTCGGGTTGTGCAAGAGACTTCTGCCGTGGGAGTGATCGTGCTAGGAGACAAGGTGTGCAGTGGATGGATGTATTGGAGGATGACGGCCAGCGGATTCAGCGCAGTCGATCAACCGGGCAAGCAGACCATTGTTGATGGAGAGAAGACTAGAATTTTCAGAATTGCCTGGCGTGATTCATCCATGGTTCAATGATTGATGATAATTTTGAGAGTACTACATATTTTGCTGTTTAACTTTCTCTGGAATTCTGTAAACATGTGGATTCGGTGTTTTACCTTTGTGAGACATGAGGTCAGAACAGTATTGGAAGATGGCTTAGTAAGCTTAATGTGCAGCCCATATTGCTCTATCTGAATTCTCTGTACTTCTCAGTTTAATTCTTTTATGCAAACTTTGTTGTCCCAAGTCTACTATTCTATGTACTAAGCTATGTTTTTATCAGCTGGACATTTTTTGCCATGTTTTTAGCGCCCTAGAACAAGGAGAGATGATAGCCGGCGGCCGGAGGTGGACCTTTTCTGCCCTGTTAGACATATAGAGTTGGGATTGTGGCGTCGTCGGATCGACAGCCTTCAACACGTTAGACGAGCCGACGAGATAAAAAAAATAAAAAAATGGAAGACATGCTTAAAAGATTTACACTCTATGATATTTGTACTGTAGGGTTCGAGTTGGAAGCACACCACTTGACCGAACGCACTGCCAGTGCTTTAGATAAATCAGTACGTAGCTATGCAAATAAGTTGGGGGATATGGTCATAGATTGGGCTTAGGATCAGAGGGGGAGTAGGGTCGTTGTCAATGGAGTGATTCTGAGATAAGGAGGAGGAGGATTCATGGCACTTAACAATGGTGAAATGAAGTAAAAGGAGCTAGGGATTTGGGAGAGGACGAAACGGGTGGCTTCTTGATGAAGGGAGGTCAAAAGGCCCAGGTGTTAAACGGGCCGGTCCAGCAAGATGTACATATTTGTACCGCCTACTGGCAATGTCTGATTCTTCCATTAATGAGGCCGCAGAAGTGGGCCTGAACACTGCTTGAAATGTGACATACAGGAAGGAATACGTAGGAGAATACAGGACAACGCATCTTACCTAGGTTTTCTAGGGTTTTGACTCTCGCCGGCGACCGCGACGGCGAAAGGCTCTTCTCACCGCCGATCTCCCCCGGAATTTGTTTCCCCTGATCTGCGATCCGCTCGGGCTGACTACAGGGACGTCTGGTACGTCTTCCCGGCCTTGGCGGGCGGAGAAGAGGAGCAGCGACGCAGGGGTCGGCGCTGGTCTCAGAAGCCCCAGAGGATGGCGGCAAAGATCCCGAAAGAGGGCGGCTCCTCGAGCCCCAAGCCTCCAACTGATCTGCCCGCTCTGATGAAGAAGTTGATCCTGAAAGAGGAGGAACTTGATGATGTGATCCTCCCGAGGGAGGATTTCGTGAACCTGCGCGAGGGAGCGCGCTGGATGGCGGTGGTGAAGGTCCATACCACAATGCAGTTTGGAAACCAACCTTTTTTCCAGAAGATGGATGTTGCATGGGGATTTGCCAAGAAGTGGTCGATCCGCCCCGTGAAGGTGAATCTGTTCATCCTCCAGGTTTCATGCCTGGGAGATTGGAATCGAGCCATGTTTGAGGGGCCATGGTTATTCCAGCAGCAAGGAGTCATGCTGGAACTGTACGACGGAATAGCGGACCCGAAATCTGTGGTGCTGGACCGTATTCATGTTTGGGTGCAGGTGAGGGGAGTTCCGCCGCTGTTTAGGAAGGAGTTGATCATGCGCGACATGGCAGCGCGGATTGGAGAAGTGAAGAGTGTTGATCTGTATGCACTCGGAGCCAGTGGTACCAGCTTCGTCCGGGTCAGGGTGAGGCTGGATGTAAACAAGCCATTGACACGCGTTGTTGGCTTGCATCCGGAGGGGCAAGAGAGAATGATCTTCCAGGTGATGTATGAAAAGCTCCCGACTTTCTGCGACGTTTGCGGCCTGTTTGGCCATGGTGATCAGGAGTGTGGCGACGGCAATCACGAGGAAGAGGCTAAACAGTATGGATCGTGGATGATTTCTCCGGTTGAGGACTGGCACCCCCAGACTATGGGGGTGAGAAACAAGCCGCAGACGCAAGAGAGCACCCGTGGCGGTCGGGGTGGCGAACGAGGCAAAGGGAGGGAAAATGAGTCCAAGAAACGACCGTCGGGAGGGACACCTTCAGAAAATGAAGGGAAGGAGGGGCAGGGGGCATCGAGCTCCAACCTGCTGCAGATCACACAGGGGACTAAAATCGCCCCAACAGAGCAAAACAATGTGATTGCAGTGGCTGATGGTGCCAAGAGCACAAGCTTACCGCTCTCACCGGTGAAGCCACCGGTTCTGAAGAAGTCGAAGAAGGTAGAAATGATAGAGGCAAAGGCGGGCTCCGGGTCGGAGTACCGCCGGAAGCAATGAGTGCCCTAAGTTACAACTGTCGCGGGGCTGGGAGCAACGCGACAGTGAATGAGCTTTGCGATCTCGCAAGGCGTTTCAAAGCTACCGTGTTCTGTGTATTGGAGACTCAAATTCACAAAACACGGGTTGAAGGACTAGCTGGTAGGCTAGGTTATGATAAAAGTTTCGCTGTAAGCAGTTCAGGCCGAAGCGGTGGGCTCGGCATTTTCTAGAATAATGAGACAAAAATTGAGATTTTGCCTTTTTCTCAGTATCATCTAAATGTAATAATTACCGAGAGGGACGGCGATCCCTGGAGATTAACTTGCGTGTATGGTGAAGCTCAGACATCGGAAAGGTTTAAGACCTGGGACATGTTAAAATTCATCAAATCATCCTCATCGCTACCATGGATGTGTATCAGTGATTTCAACGAGGTGTTGCATCAGCATGAACATGAAGGTATAATGGATCGTAGTCTTGCCCAGATTGCAGGTTTTCGCGACACAGTGGATGTGTGTGAGCTTGCGGACTTGGGATATGTGGGAAACAGTTGGACCTTCGAAAGAAGGGTAGCCGGAGGGGCGTTCTATCGAGTCAGGCTGGACAGGGCATTGGCCACTGCCCCATGGAGTGAGCGGTTCCCTTTAGCAACCGTGCGCCATTTAACATGGGCATCTTCGGATCACTGTCCGATCCTTCTAAGGTGGCGGGAGTCTGCTCGCCAACGCAGGAACACCGAGGAGAAAATTTTCAGGTACGAGCTTATGTGGGAGTCCCATGACAACTTCAAGCCGCACCTAGAGGAGGTTTGGAATGAGACCGGAAAATCATCATCAATGTCTTAGCTGAAGGAGAAATTAACCAGAGTGTCAGGTTCGCTTGACAACTGGGGCCGTAATACTTTTGGGAATGTCAAGTGGGAGATCAAGAAGCTGACGGACAGGTTGACAGTCTTACAGTCGGATAGGCTACGGCTGGAGCCCTCACATGAGGAGGTGAGGATTATGATGGCGTGTTAACGGTAGAGTGTTTTATTACTTCCCAGCAACAGCACCAGAAGATCTGCTTGTTGACCGTGACAACACACGTTCGTTGGGAGACCCCAAGAGGAAGGTATGATGTAGTGCAGCAGCAGTTTTCCCTTGAAATATGACCAAGGTTTATCAAACCAGGAGGACACGGAGGTTCTTCAGAAGGTTGTCAGCGGCGCAAATGACGTGGAACCTGCACACAACACAAGCAAACTACTTTGCCCCAACGAAACAGAGAGGTTGTCAATCTCTCCGGCTTGCTGAAAACATAGGATTAAACGTATTGTGTGGAAAACAGTAATGAGTGCAGAAAGTAACAGAGAACAAATGATTGCAGTTGGTGGTTTTATCAGTATGAGGAAATGGACCGGGGTCCACAGTTCACTAGTGGTGTCTCTCCATAAAAGATAACTAACATGTTGAGTAAACAAATTATAGCTGGGCAATTGACAAATAATGAGTGCATGACAATGCAATATATGACAAGATGATTATTATGAGATTTAATTGGGCATTACAACAAAGTACATAGACTTGCTATCCAACGCATCTATGCGTAAATAATCCACCTTCCGGTTAGCATCCGCACCCCTTCCGGTATTGAGTTGCTAACAACAGATTATTGCATGAAGTAAAGTGTGTAATGTAAACAATGCAAATGACACGTATACAATGCATCATTGTTTTATCCCTAGTGGCAACAGCACATCCACAACCTTAGTCGTTTCTATCATCTCGAGCCCAGATTACTGGAGGCATGAACCCACTATCTAGCATAAATACTCCCTCTTGGAGTTACAAGCATTTACTTGGCCGAAGCATCTACTAGCAACGGAGATCATGCAAGATCATAAACAACATAAATAGATAGATTGATAAACAACTTGCTCATAGTATCAATATTCATCGGATCCCAACAAACACAACATGTAGCATTACAATAAGATGATCTTGATCATGTTAGGCAGCTCACAAGATCTAAACATGGAGGTACAAGGTGGAGAGACAACCATCTAGCTACTGCTATGGACCCGTAGTCCAAGGATGAACTACTCACGCATCACTCCAGAGGCAGGCATGGCGGTGTAGAAGCCTCCGGTGAGGATCTCCCCTCCGGCAGGGTGCCGGGAAGAGCTTCAGAACCCTCCCGATCTAGGGTTGACGACGGCGGCGGCGACGGAACTTTTTGTGGAATATGATCGGTGTTTCTAGGGTTTTCGGGACATCGGGAATATATAGGCGAAAGGGCGGCGTCAGAGGGCACCCGAGGTGGCCACGCCAGGTCAGGGCACGGGCCCACCGCCTGCCGCGCCCTAGGGTGGCGTGGCTGCCTCGTGGCCCCACTCCATCTCCCCTTCTGTCTTCTGGAGTCTTCCGATGAGATATTTACACACGTTGATTTTCGTCCAATTCCGAGAATATTTTGCGACTAGCTTTTCTGAAAGAGAAAAACAGCAGAAAACAGGAACTGGCACTTCGACATCTTGTTAATAGGTTAGTGATAACCCCCAAGAGCAGGGGATCACTGTAGCACCTCTCAATGTGAAAGTAAGGTATCGATCCGCAGGAGCAAGAAGGAAAAGTTATCTATTCCCTACAACTAAAGTGTCACAAGTTTTAGTTGATTATGCACTAAACAAGTTTAAAGAACAAGGTGGTTGATTTAATGGATGGAAGTTTAATGTAACAAAACAAGAATGTAAAAGTGTCCCAATCCTCTTCAATGCAAGAGGACAAGACAAAGGTTTTCTCTTATAGGAACAATGGACATGGGTTCATGGGTTCACTTAATCCTCTCTCTCTCATCTATGGTGATTATCATGTTATAGATAAAGTACACACAATTGTCATGTTTTAATGGTAGCTTTTATGACGGCTATATGTCCTAAAACACATAGTTGAAAGAAGTACTCATTTGTGTTGCTAGGTCACCCTCGTAAGGCTAGCGTGGTTGCTCTCACTCCCACATCATACTCTTCCTTTTTACCCCCAGATAAAGGATGTTGGGCTGTATTTCACATGTCACTCAATACATATGCCGTGTCACATCGGCCATCCCGTACCTACATACATCATACTTCATAATGGACAATATTCTAAACACTAGTGCAATGATTCATAATTCGTGTGCATGACCACAACTCTCTCATCTATCCACACTTGGTGGTGTCAATCACCTCATGACAAGGATAAACAAGGCATTATGCATAAATCAAACCATCACATGCATCATAGAATATCTCCAAAGTATGACAAATCATAAAAGTTCCAACACAACAGTAAATGCATAACAAATCATCTCATACCACAATATCCACCATAGAATTACATAGATGACCGTAATCATGTTCAGCAGCTCATACGGTACTAATTAGTGAAGCTCAAAGAGAGGAGAGATACATAAGTTACCACCACAAACCCAAGTCCAGGGGGTGGACTACTCCCCCTTCATCATGGAGACGGTGGAGAAGTCGTTGGAGAAGATGGAGACCACCCCGGCAGCGCCCCGCCGGAGTTTTCCCCCTCCAATCTGCAGCTCCAGGTCTCTGTTTCGTGGTTTCTGTGTTTCGGCGGCGCTCCTTCCAGAGAACGTCGGGGGGCTATTTTTATAGGCGTTTTTAGGTCAAGACTATGTCGGTGGAGCAAAGATCGACGGCCACGGAGCTCCGAGGGGGAAAAGAGGTGGGCCCACGCGGCCAGGTACAGGAGGCCGCGTGGGACCCTCTATCTTCCAGCCTGTTGGGCTTCTGGTCTTCAATTTGAGCCCATTGCGTTCGTCTCGAAAATTCTGAACCGTGCTCTTTGGCCTTGCCCTTTTTGGAGTCCCGAAGCTCCCGGAAAGTCTGAAACACTAAAAAAGACGTTTTCTGGAAAACAGGGTTAATTCCAAATAAATGGGAAAACTATGAAATATTCCCAAAATCATTATAAAACATTGATATAACCCTTATATGATGCAAATATGATTGGAATAGAAGTAAAATAATGCAAAGTTCATGTATGCATTTTACATGCATCAACATCCCCAAGCTTAACCTATACTCGTCCTCGAGTATGAAGGTGATAAAACTAACATGGACTTTGCAATTTTAATACTATCAATGGATATCAAAGATGATTACTATTGCTACATAGAGTAAAATGATTCATTCTTAAAAGGAGTAGCAATATGCAAGATAGTTTATGAAGTGATATCAAGTATTCAATGCAAGGATGTTCAATGATAATTCACAAAGTGTAACATGAGAGAAAAAGTACTATGGACCACATGTATGCATAATAATAAGTAAGAACATCCTACAATGGTCATAGAGTATTGGTGAAAATCTGAATATAAAAGGTGGACACTTTGGAAAGATATATATGAGTAGAGGTAAAGCATGAATAAATTTCATCTATCTTCTGAACTTCTCTACTTAAGTCAATGATTGTAATATGGTAATCCTTGGTGTCAAGCTCTCATTCCCCTATCATAGCATCTTGAATGATTAAGTTTAAAGTGAAAGCAATAAGAGTAGTGTGCTTGACAAAGTACAGGTTGAAAGTCTCATGCCCCTTGAATACAAGTACCTACTCCATGTGTTACTCAACTTTAGAAAACAAAGCAAGTTCAAGTTAAATATCATTGTAAGTAATAACAGTATCATTAAGAGCGTCAACTGGGGTACCTCTTGTCCCAGGATATGGAACAAGCCCATATCAAAATGA
Organism: Poa pratensis; assembly: GCA_947311845.1. NCBI lineage: Eukaryota > Viridiplantae > Streptophyta > Magnoliopsida > Poales > Poaceae > Poa > Poa pratensis. The sequence goes on from CAMZMU010000087.1 coordinate 30,801,977, forward strand.
CAAGACAAACAAACATAATGAACAATCTCAACACCCTTTTTATTTACCATTGGATAGCTTTTTATTGTAAGGTGTATCACAGAAGGTTCACCATAGCATGTAAGTAAATTTCCACCATGAATGATGCATGGCTTAGATTAGCGGCCCAGGCGTCTCTCTAACCATTTATACAAACTCATTTAAACTCACTTCATTTCCCATTTATTTCACCCATGGTAAGCATCCATAAACAAAAGTACATGATATCAACTAAATAGATGATGTGCAATGTTGAAAGCTTGCCATGTGACAGCACATATGGGCTAACTCTCAACCAAAGACATTTGTCAAGTCCACAACTTCATAATTTTAATCACAATGGGTCATATTTATTTATGCAATGAAAGTAAAGTGTGCATCAAGTTCCGAGAGCTATATAACCAACTTTTCCCACAACAATTAACAACATAAGCATTTTCATTCAGAGGTATAGATAACTCAAATATCATGATAAACATACTCGGAATAGCATAAAGCTAATAGGTAGATATGGTGGACTCACTGGAAAAACTTTGGTTGAAGGTGTTGGAAACAAGTTTTTGCTTGTTGGAATTTTTGGGCTAGCAAGAGGGAGAAAGTTGACCATCTAAATGCATGCATGAGTGTCCATAGAACTAACTAATCCATGTTAAACAAGGTAG